>CM053994.1:19673450-20302262 GCA_028641955.1 Protonibea diacanthus | reverse complement strand
TTTTTTTTTCATCTCTATTCATTTAAATTCAGATCAAACTGATTGACTTTAATACGTTTGTAAATATTCACTCATTCTGAATTGAATGCCAAAACACCTTCCTAAAAAGCTGGTTAGAAGCTTCAACAGGTGAACAGGTGACCGCACAGAAGACAAAAATGATATGATAAACACCAAACCGAAGCAGGTGAATGAAATGAAAGGCGGCAACCTTGCAGGAGGGACCAAGAGCAACACCGAGAGAGATGGCGAGAGGAAGCCATCTTTAGATGAAGCTGCTTCTAAAAGGCTGGAAGCAGGTGACCTCGATCAGCCAACATGATGGTTGATCAATTTAGATTGAGTTAGAATCCAGAGAAATCTCTGTACTCGAGGAGTAAAGCCCAAAACTAACAAAGAATGCCTGTGACCTTCAACCCAGATGTGATTCTGTAAAGGAAGCTACTACATGGGCTCAGGAACACTTCAGTGTGTCTGTGGGTGAACACAGTTTGTCTCTGCATCTACAGACGCAAGTGAAGAGTCAACCATGCAAAGAGAGAGTCAGACATCAATCACATCAAGAGACTTATCTGAATCTGAGCTTGTCCAAGATGGACGGATAGAAAGAGGGAATGAAATCCCTGTTCCTGCCTGACACCAGTTTAGTCTACATTCCATATTTTGCATCTCTGTCTAGATTTCGAAATTTGCGTGGTTCAAACTTTGGCTGGTGAGACAGGCCCTGCGTCTCATGTTCGAGGGTGCTGCCACCTGACTTACAAGGAAGTGGAATAGAAGCGGCAGACAGCAAACAGTGACTCGCAAGGTTTTAGTATTCAGTTCTACTCTGGTCTCCAGTGACATGTTGTCCTTAAATCAAACAGACTGGCTGTATTAAAATAATTGCTTGAAATAACTCTGGGAAACTCCGATGTTGGAACACACAAGCTGGAGTCCAAAACAGTTGTTGTTGGGCGTTCCTCCTGCACCTCAGAGAATACTTTATTGCTGCAGTATATATAGTTACATCTATCTTTTTCCATTCTTCGAGAACAACATCTTTTATAGCCTGATGCTGTCCCCGTAGGCGTTTGATCGTGTTCAGATCAGATCAGATCAGATCAGATCAGGAGACATACTTGGCCACTGAATCACTTTCACCCTGTTCTTCTTCAGAAATGCAACAGTGGTCTTAAGATGTGTGTTTTGGATCATTGCCATGTTAGAAAAGTGCATGACCAAGGGCACGGAGTGATGGTATATGGTAAATGGACTGTACTTATATATAGCTCCTTTTTAGTCTTCTGACCACTCAAAGCTCTTTACAGTGCATATCTCATTCACCCATTCACACACATTCATACACTGATGGCATTGGCTGCCATGCAAGGTGCCAACTGCTCATCAGGTTGAGGAGCTAACCATTCATACACACACCGATGGCCTTCGGGAGCAATTTGGGGTTCAGTATCTTGTACAGGGACACCTTGGCATGCAGACTGGAGGGGATCGAACTGCCGATCATCTGATCTCTCTCAAAACAGAGCAGTACATCTGTGAATTCATGATACCAGCAGCCCCACACAAGAACACGGCCACCACCATGTTTCACGGTAGGCACCGCTCATTTTTCTTTGTACTCCTCACCTTTACGATGAGTACAGAGAGGTTGCAGTTCCATCTTTGGAACTGCAGCTGGACTGATAAGTAAAGCTTCTCTGATCTTCTTGTACCAAAACATGAACATCTTTTGATTATATATTTTATTTAAGTTGGTAATTGTTGAATAATCACAATATTACACTCGAGGATGTGCTTTAACTTATTATTAGCACTTCAGTGACACTGATGGACCAAGGCGCCGCATCACTGCCGTGCCGATATTGACATTAAAGCACACCCTCATGTAATATTGCTTGAATAGAGACTAAATAATCAATGGATAATGGAAATCTCCCAGTAATTACAGGCCAAAATATACTCCCTGTGAAGAGAAATCTGAGCCATATCACACAGTAGATTTAAACTGCTCACTTGCTGTTTTTGTGTTCTGGTTCAACAGTTTTCTGGACAAGAAACAGGAGCAAATTAAACAAATGATTTATTTATTTTATTTTATTTATTTATTTTTGAAATGATTGAATTATTAATTTGATTAATTATTTGTATTTATTTGTTTTGACTTTACTGGTGAACTGAAACACCCCTGACCTACAGTCTCACTGTGTTACATTTTGTTGCACTTGCAGTCAAATAAGTGTCAGACCTTTGCAGGTGTTTTGGGCTTAAACCTTATTCCATGATGACAACCAGGTGAAAGTGATCTAATTCTGTATGTCTGTCTTCCTTTTGGCGTGTTTCCTTCCTTATCGGACTTTCCTGATCTGCGGGGGAGTGAGTGAGCTCATGCTGTCACTGCCCCCCCCCAGCGCCGATAAAGACCGAGAGGAGGAGGAGGAGGGAGAGTGACTGAAAAGATGGAAAGTGAAAGTAAAGTGATCAGACGAGAGAATTATTGCAGCGGTAAGGCCACCAACTCCGTCAAGTGCGCAGAGAGGTAGGAGCCGACGCACTTTATTCGTACTTCAGTTTGTGTGTTTTATTCAGCATGTGGCCGTCCTGCGTGTGTCTGTGCGTGAACGTGTCTGTCTGGAATACTGGACTGGGGGACTGGGCTCTTCTGGAAGGGTTACGTGTGTTGTCTGCGGGGAGAGCCGCGTGTGTGCGGAGGAATGACGCATGTAGACGTGGAATACATGTTCTGGAAAGAAATGCATGAATGGCAGATAAAGAGGCATACACTGTGCGTGTGTGTGTGTGTATATATGTATATATATATATAAAAAAATGTGTGCGTCTGTGTGTGTGTGTGTGTTTGGGGGGGGGCTGGGGGGGGCTGGGGGCTGGGGGGGCTCATGTTGGAACGTTAAGTGCGTACATGTCGTGGGCATAGCCTATCCACATGCCAGATGTTCAGTGGTAGTCTGGGATCTCTCAGTCTGTTTGCAGCTTTGTGAGCGTGTGAGTGTGCATAAGAAACTAAATCAAATGTTTTATTTATTTATTTTTTGAAAGTTGGAAGTAAAGATGAAGACACACCTAATCGCCAGATGTTAAATAACCTGATGCATTGTGTGCAGATAGCACAGCGCAGATTAGACTTTTAAAATGTGTCTAGTTTGGAGTTCGGTGTCTTGGCAGGCAACTAATCCAAAAATCAGCATTCATTGTGGGTGAGTCACTGAGGCTGAGTGACGCATCCACGCTCTTAATTCTGCATAACTTTCAGCCTTAATATAATCTGAACAGGTGAGTTGTATATAAATTCACCCTTAGTACAGTTGTCATGAACGGGGAAATTAGCTTTAGAGACCAAACCTGTTTTTTGTACTGTACCAGGCTGTAAACATGTTTATTTCCGCTGTGAACTTGGACATTTGAACATGGGGACTTATGGAGACTGACTCACTTCTGAAACCAGCCTCAAGTGGACATTTAAGGAATTGCAGTTTTTGGCTTTACTACTTTTTGGCTTTACTGGGAGTTAACACTGTGTGTGACGATGTGTGAGAGGTTAGCATAGATGCCGCTAGCATCAGTGATATCAGAACTGGACTCTGGCTGGCTGTGTTACATGATTCATTGATGAATAACAGTGAGTCAGTGAGCATTAGCTGTAGTCTGTTATATGCTGAAGTAGTTGCATCACAGTCATATGATTTGTTTTGAAATATCATTCATTTGGAAAAAGCCTCAGTATTAGCAATACAGTTGTCATGAATGGGGAAATGAGCCATGGAGACCAAAACTGTTTTTTGTATCAGGCTGTTTATTTCTGCTGTGAAGTTGGACATTTGAACTTGGACCCAAGTAACTTGTTCTTCTGGCTGAATGCTGACAGTGCATGCGCCGTAACAGCAACACTCTTGGTTTGATTGTGAATTTTGAATTGAATATTTTTGGATTTTGGACATGGACATATGTTAGATATCTCTAAAGGAACTTTTTAGACTACTTGAAATCTCTTGGACCCAGTAATGGTGTTTTTCTATGACCTTTTATGATAAAAAATGTCATCTATAAACCCAATAAATGAAATTCAATTTGGTTGCTAAAACCTTATTTCCATCGGGGATGTAAGCGCCGTGAAATGGCTTGTGAATGTCTCAGCAACGTCTCTCTGCGCTGCAGCACTATCATTCCGCAGCACTTCTATTTTAACAGAGCCGTTGCTAAATCACAGGTGGAAATCCCCAGTAAGAGTTGCATGTTGGAGAATTTGCATTATTAGCATAATTAGGTACATTTATTTTAGTTTTAATGCACTGCGTAGCCTCTCTTTGCTCTATGCTCTTTTTATCAGTCAGTTTGACTGAATTGATTGATTATTTGTCATGTGTAATCATGAAGGGTACATCCATCTATGTATCAATTTTTTACAAGCACTTACCCCCATCAGGGTTGTGGGTTGTTGGAGCCATTGGTCACCAGTTCACGTGGGGTGTGAAATGCACAGTGAAATGCGATCCTTGTCAGTTCTTTCAATCTGTGCATTAAGAGTTTCAATAGGAGGACTAATAAAGGAGGACTAATAAATGACTGGGAGTGGTTGGTGTGGGAGTCTGGCCTGGTCAAATCAAATCAAATCAAATCAAATTTTATTTGTATAGCCCAAAGTCACAAAACACAGTTTGCCTCAGAGGGCTTTACAGTCTGTACAAGGAGTGACACCCTCTGTCCTTAGACCCTCGGTTCGCCACAAAAAATGTGGAAGAAACCTCAGGAAGAGCCACAGAGGAGGGATCCCTCTCCCAGGATGGACAGACGGGCAATAGATGTCACGTGTACAGAACAAATCAACACAAACATATTGTACATTTACAATGAATGATAAAATGACAATGAATTACAATGAATGATAAAATGACAATGAATTACAATGAATGATAAAATGACAATGATAAAATGATTACAGTAGCAGTGGAACCTGTGATAGAGATAGAGAGACACAGATGCACAGCAGCAGTAAATCATTAACTAACTATAAACTGTAATGGAGATATGGTAGCAATAATGACAGTAATAATATATGTAGTGGACGTCATGCAGGACCACAGCAGCAGCCACGATCCACGAGAACCTGCTGGACGAGAGAGCACTTCTATCCACAGGAGGTTGTTGTCTTGACGCCAACAAATCAGGTCCTCTACTTCCTTTCTTTCATTGTTTTCAGTGATAAGGTCAACTTAAGCTGCCGTGGGAATAAAAAAAAATGCTGTGCAGTTGCCTGTACCTACAGGCAGAGACAGCAGGGAGATTCAAAAGACACGCCTGGGGTGCTCTGTTGTAAAGAATGAGGTTGGACCTGGGGTCTGCCTGTGAGGAAGTCAAGGATCCGGATGCACAGGTTCTTTGTGACTTGTAACCAGCCTGGAGGGAACTGCGGTTGTTAAAGGAGCTTAATCCATTACCAAGCTACTGTGGGGTTTGACCCGGGAGCAACCTACCTAAATCTCTAAACTTTCCAAATTTTCCTGGCTGTGAGTCCACGTCACTGTTAATAATTCCATGAAGTTTATTTTCCATGCAATATATAACCATACCGTGAGTCCATTCAATAACCAAACACTGAGATTCAAATCTTGCACCGGTCAAAAACCGTTTGCCCTTCCAGGGTCAAACAACACCTGACGGCAACAGATTTCCCATTACCTGTGGCCTGGATGATCACAGCGCCACCTACTGTACCAACAGAAAAAGACAATCATCATGTGGGCGGCTGTGGCTCGGAGATAGAGCGGGTCGTCCACTAATCAGAAGATCGGTGGTTCGATCCCCGGTTCGATACCCTCCAGTCTGCATGTCGAAGTGTCCTTGGGCAAGATACTGAACCCCAAATTGCTCCTGAAAGCTGTGCCATCGGTGTGTGAATGTGTGTGAATGGTTAGTTCCTCAAACTGATGAGCAGTTGGCACCTTGCATGGTAGCCTATGCCATCAGTGTATGAATGTGTGTGAATGGGTGAAAGAGATATGCACTGTAAAGCGCTTTGAGTGATCGGAAGACTAGAAAGGCGCTATATAAGTATAGCCCATTTACCCTGCTTCCCCATTTGGCTCTTACAGCAGTGTTCAATCCCGCACAACATAGCTCCCTTTCTTGTCCAAGTTGGAAAAGGTGGCGTGTGTGTGTATCGGGGATGGGGCCGACCCAATCCAATATCAGTATCAGGGTCCAATACCAACGTAATTCACAGACTGAAAAACCTCCGATCCAACCTGTGGAAATTTCTGATCCATGTGTTATGTCTGTGCTTTCCATAAGTGATTCCTGCCGGCTAGTCTGCTAGCTGGCTGCAAACTGTGGAACGGATTTCCTGATCAGAGGCGAGTCTTGTTGAGACATGCCTCCATTCCACAGTTTGCAGCCAGGTAGCTAGCAGGTTAGCACTGAGCAGCACTGGGGGTAGCAAACATATCCGCTGTGTGGAAATATTTTACTATTGAAATGCCACAAAGCAAAACAGCAACATGTAATGTGTGTAAAATCATCGCAACGTTCAATACGACCAACGTAATCAAACATTTGAAAAAACACCACATGAAAGAGCACCAAGAATTTGTAGCAAGGGGGAAGATAGAGGAAAAGAGCCACCAGGAATCACTTCTGGAGTCATTCCAAAAGCAAGTTAACCTTCCAGCAGACAATGTGAAAGCTAAAGGGATCAAGTTCGTCGTACTTGATGACCAACCATTATCGGTGGTGGAAAACGAGGGGTTTCGCAGCCTGATTGAACACTTGCAACCAAGGTATAATTTACTGCCCAGGAGACATTTATCAGAGTCTGCACTACCTGAACTATACAGCCGGGTGTCAACCAAATTAGCTGAGAAATTAAAAGGAGTTTGAGCCCTGAGCTTTACTACAGATATTTGGATGTCAGATGTCTGCCTAATGTTGCTGATAAGCCTCACTGTGCACTGGGTTGACTCGGATACACATGGCCTCTGTAGTGCAGTGCTTCAGGTAGAAAAGTGCAGCTACAATCGCAGCCTCCATCACAGAGATGTTAAATCACTGGGAGATCCCTCTGGAAAAAGTGCATGTCATTCTACGGGGCAATACAAGTAACATGAAGGCTGCGATGGAAGACATGGCAGTTCCTAGTCTGGGCTGTTTTGCGCACATGCTGAAGCTTGTTGTGCACGAGGGGCTGATGTCACAACGCAGCGTTAGTGATGCATTAGCAAACAGCAGAAAGATAGTAGCACATTTCAAGCATTCACATCTGACGCAGTCTCGCTTGGAAGACCTGCAGCATGAAATGCAAGGTGCGGGAACCACGACCACCCCAGCTCGTCTTGTTCAAGATGTTCAAACAAGATGGAACAGCTGCTTCTATATAATCAATAGCCTTCTGAAAGAGAAGCGATCTCTCTGTGCATATGCTGCTGACCACAACTTGCCGGCAACACTGTCAGCCAACGAGTGAGGTTTGCTGGTTTGCTGGTCGCTCGCATGGAAGGTGGTCCAAGCACTGCTTCTCCTCCAAGCACAATTAAGAGCAGCTTCAGCAGTCTGTACGACAAAACATGATGAACCTGCAGGAGGTATCCAGGCAGCAGTTATCCAAATGAAAATGTATTTGAAAGAACCAACGATGGGTGAGAACACAGCCCTTTCCAGTGCTGGGCAAACAACCATGCTTGCTTTCCTCTCCTTGCTGCTGTTGCAGTAAAGTGCCTCTTCAACCAGTGTGGAAAGTGAAAGACTGTTTAGCAATCATGGACGAAAAGAGGAATTGTCTGACAGCAGAGAAAGCAGAAATTCTTATATTCCTCAAAAAGAACCTGCCAGTGTTTAAGCGAGATTTGTTGAACACTGGATCGCTCCCTCAATGTTAACTTTTTGAGGAGTCATTGACTTTTTGTTTTCTTTTGAAGAATAGTTACAGACTCTGGCTTAAGATTAACCCAGGTCATCTTCAATGCCAAACCTCCTACTGTACTTGAATTGTGCTGTTCAGATGCACACTGTTTTATTGATAGTGTCTGTGTAAGATGTTTACACGTTTATTTTATTTCAGATATTTGACATTTGAATGTTATTTTGAATGGTTACACTTTTGTTTGCACTTTGTGTTCTGTTGCTGCATATTAGTGATTCTGTGCTGTGTTGTTTATATGCCAGGTATTTTTTGTTTTTTGATAGCGTATATTGCACTAGTAGTTGTCCAACACTGTCTTGGAATTTAATAAATATTGACAATTTGAAACCCTTACAGTTGCATATTTGTTTTCAGGACGGGATTTTTCATCTGCATATGTACATATACTTGCCTGTAAAGAGGAGTTTATTACAGCCTCATATAAAATCAACAATAATGATAATATTAAAGCAAACAGAGCTCTGGTATCGGAATAGTATTAGTATCGGCAGATATCCAAATTCAGGTATCGGGATAGGATTGGAAGTGAAAAAATGTGGGTCGGTGCATTCCTGTGCTATGGTGTCCTCTGTTGATTAGTTGAGTCAGTAATCAGACAGTAGTTCGTCCAATGTGCTGGGTAATGTAATCCTTGACTAGCTGTTCAGTCATTCAGGCACCACCATGATGGTGGAAGCATGTGGGTATGAGCTATGACAGATGTGTTAGTTGCATAGTTTGAGAACTTGTCCACTGATTGCGTTGGTCCTGTTTTGAAACCCTCCCGACGTCATGCTCAGGAAGGGTAACAGTTCAGTAATCCCTGCTTCAACTCCTTCTGCTTTTTGGCTGCCAGTGACGAGGATAAAAGTTGTTTGCTCATCTTCAGTGAAGCATCTGCGTCTGACAATGAGGGCAGGGGGTCGACTTGTAATCTGATCTGAGTGTCAGACCTTCTGGAGTTGCCCTCCTAAGATTGTAGTGTAGTGAAGAAGTTTTGCTATGAAACATATTCAGCTGGGCTTCAGGATGTCTGGACATCACAAACATGGACTTTGCACAGATTCACACAGGATGAGGCGTTCCGGGAAAAAACAGAGGTCTTTCAATTCATTTTAGTGGGGGTTGTGTGTTGCCGCACCGGCAGTCCGCAGCGCAGGGGTTGCTGCAAAAAAAAAAAAAAAAAAAAACGCACCAGTGTGCGGGAGAGAAATTGAGCCAGATCCAATTTTGGGAAAAACTGAGCCCCACGTCACACTCCACAAGCCAATCAGACACTCAGATCGGTCAAACCTCCACAGACAGCCTGAAATGTCTCTGAAGCAGAGACTATCCAGGTGGATTCATGGACTAAACTCTGATAATCTACCTGTGTGTGTGTTCTGACTGTTTATTTCATGTACCAGCTTCTAAATCTGAACCCGACTCACAATTTACATTGTAAAATAGAGACAGGAAGAAGTTTAATTTGATTTGTGTCCCATGATTAGAGAGAGAGAGAGAGAGAGAGAGAGAGAGAGTGTGCTTTGGTTGAGAGACATAGACTAACAATAACAGTGTGCAAACACCGGCCTCGATAAAGCTGTTAATCAGATTTCCTGATTGTTCAACAGTCATCGTGTGTTTCCAGTGCGCTCTGATCAGTGTGTCCTGCCCTCCCCTGCCTGCCCTCGTATAATGCATAACATGACGCAACCATGTAGTAACAAGAGTGGGCAAGCTGCAGTGCATGCTACCAGTGGCATTGTAAAGTGATTTATGACTTGTACAGTAGCTTGTAATGGTCCTGTGCAGAGCCACAGCAATAATGAAGTGGAATGTGTGTTTCACTTCCTGTCTGAGAAGTCTCTGTCGGCGACCCATTTGCTGAGCAATGGGTAAATTCAGGGGGAAGTAGCTGTTAATGTGTGGAAGTAATGGAAGAGCTGAAAGTTGTTTATTCAATAGTTAGATGATTGCTTGAATGCCATGTGTTGCCTCAAAATGATCACACATGGAATTTACATGCAGGTCATGATGCACTATGCTTTTTTTTTAGATTATTTTTTTTGACCTTTTCAAGCTTTATTTGAGAGAGACAGCTGAAGAGTGGCAGGAATGTGGGGAGAGAGAGACAGGGAATGACATGCGGGAAAGAGCCACAGGTCGGATTTGAATCCTGGGCTTCCCCAGCAAGGACTGAGCCTCCTCACCTGGGGCTGCTCTACCAACTGAGCTAAACGCTCCCCAGGTATCGGTCCCAATATTGATGAAAATTCTAGATTGGGTATCGGTGACAATGGGCCAATCCGTATCTGCGATCTATTCAGTCTAATTCTATGCTGGGACGTCATACGTAAGCAACATGCTGTGCAGAAGCCCACATTATTTTCAAAATGGAGCGAGCGAAAGGATCGGCTATCTGGAACTTTTTCACGCTACCTCAGCCAACAAACTCTTGCAACACCTGCGCAGTAAATGTTCTGAGGGGTGGTGGTAAAACTTCAAGTTATAACACAACCAACTTAATCAAGCACCTACAGAAATTTCACACTAGAGAGCACGCAGAGTTTGCTGAACTGAGTAAACAAAACAGAGGCGGTATGAAGCAGCTAACTGGAAAGGAAAGAGGTTTTCACCTCTTTCCTTTCCAAATTCCACTCTGTGTTGGATGTTAAAATCATTTTTGCACTAAAGTAAACCCTTACAAAGAACTGACTGTTCATTTTGAATGTCTATCAAGCTTGTGAAGCTATGTTTTAAAGATTGTTGTACTGGTGCACAGTTATTAAATAAATAAGTAATTCAGTACATTTATATCTGTTTTTTGTTTTTAAAAAACAGTAAAGAAATGTTTAAGTCAAGTTTGATGTTGCCTTGCACAAAAGAGTGATCCCAGTCTTTCCCACACGAGACATACCGTTTGTTACTGTAATTCCGCGCTGTTTTTCTGTGTTGGTATCGGATCATTATCAGCCAATACTAAACCTCAGATCTCTGTATCGGTAACAGATGTGAAAAAATCATCCCTAATTATGGGGGAACCATATGGAACCATTTGGTCTCTCTCTAAAATTTTGGAGCTGTTCAGAGTGAGGCAAGCTCCGAGGGAGTTGTGTAATCTCTTTTTTGCATGTACTAATTGACCGAGCAGAGCTTTAAATGTGTGTCCAGACTGAACCGATGGAAATCCTTGTGTGCTTTTAGTGGACATATTATCTACCCATTCTGCTTTGACTGATGAGGCTCCAGAATTGTGTAAAACAAATAACGGGTGACAAATTTTTTCAAAGTATTTCAAAACAGATCATACTGTATGACTGTGCTGCAACTACTTACTTACACAGCTAATTTCCCCGTTCATGACAACTGTACTGAGGGTGAATTTATATACAACTCACCTGTTCAAATGATATTAAGGCTTAAAGTTATGCAGAATTAAGAGTGTGACTGCTTTGAACCACACATGTAGCACATGTGGTAGCTATTCACTGCTCAGTCCAATAAACCACTGTGGTTTGAACACAAGCGCAAAGCTTGAAGTCTAAATGTTTCTCTGATAACATACCTTACTCCTGCTCTCTGCCTCTTCTTTCCTAGCGTGAGCGTGGATGGACGCGGCCTCACCATGACACCGTGGAAACGGAGCATCTTTGTACTTTTTGTAAGTGTCACCAACGCGGCATTCCTTTAGAACTCACAGCTTGGATCTTGTTGACATGGAGTTATGAGTTTTGAATGTTGAACTAGTTGATGCAGCACAATGTAACTTCTTATGTATATTTGACAGGCATACTCAAAATTACTATTTAAAAACAGACCTTTAATGCTGCTGTGAAATGTTTGTCTGCTAGATCCTGGGCTGGATCGACGTTTCAGAAGAGAGATGTCATGACTATTTCAGAAACGTGGAAGACTGGGTATATGTTCAACATTTTATTTTTATTACGTGGTCAAAAAAAGTGATACAAAGTGTATTACTTCTTTGCTCCTTATGTTTGAATAGCTTTTTATCTGGGTGTCAAGAAACTGTCTAGTTTCTAATATATATTATAACATATCCCCTCATATTTTCCATATATACTACTACTATCTATCTATCTATCTATCTATCTATCTATCTATCTATCTATCTATCTGTGTCTAAAAAACATATTAGTCTTAGTTTTCTTTAGTAGTTTTGAGCAAACTTTACCTCAACAGGAGTAAATACTGTAATTTTCTTGGGACTAACTTAATTTATTTATTATTATTTATTAATTTATTAAGTCTTAAAATTCACTTTCTAAAACAGAAGGACCAAGAGGGTACAGTAAAACTATAATATATATTATTTATAATACTTTGTGACCCCCTGCAGACTATGTTTTAGGAATAAACTTTACAGTTTATTATTTACAATTAATACCATGTATTTTCTTTCTTCTTCTTTCTAGAACCAAAGTCTGATAGATCCAGTCGGCTACGTAAACCTTCCAGATAAGAATGACAGCATCAGATGTACCCTACAGATAAATATCCCCATATATGACAAATTTGATTTCTATCTTCAAGATTGCTATGAGCCAGAAGTGAGTGGACACCAGACAGCTTTTCAAAGTCATTTGTTATAACTTGGTGTCATGTTTGTTTGTTTTTTATTACAACTTTTTATGAATGATTCTGAAGATCCATGTCTCACTTTTCTTAATGTTAAACTAATCAATTATTGTATGTAACAAAGCCCCTTTTTTTTGTCCTCCACAGGGAAAGAACACCCTCAACATTACAATGTGTCATGGGCACACAACTCAAAATATTTCTTACTACCACTTCATGTGCTGGATAGCCAGTGCCCTGAATCTCCAATGTATTGGTATGATTGCCAAAATCATCACCAAAGCTGAATACTAAAGTGTTAAAAATGATAGAAGTCCTAATTTTCTTTTCTTTTCTTTCTTGCATCACAGGCTGCTATCCCGGTGAGTTTACTTGCCACACTGTGAGTGTGTGTGTGTGCTCTGTGACGCACATGTTGAGAAATGTGTGTGTCTCTACCACGTGGAAATGTTTGCTGGCACCAAGACACACTGTGTTCAGCTTTACTGAACTTTCGAGTTTTCAATATACATTGATGAAATGTTGATGTTATATTTTACAGGAGACCTGTGTCTCGGCCCAAGTTCAGGTAAGTCATACTTTTTATTTAGAATTTCTGCATGTTGATGCTGTGTGTTGAAATCATGCTTGCTGTTGCTTAACTGTACCTGTCAATCTGTCCAGTTACATATCCTAAATGTTCAGAACAATAGTTTTATCACTCAGTGAGCCATGGATACATGTCTTTGTTCTGATTGTTTAGTCAATTAAGAATCCATAGATTCGTGACCAACTGTGAAGATTCACATAATCAGTTAACCGCTTTTATTTGTTTGTACATGATTTTAATGCAAACAACTGGGCTATAGTGTTTAGACAATCAATGATAATGTGAAAATATTGTATTAAAGGTACAGGAAACTTGATCTATATGTAGGTGTTCATGTGCAAAAATTTGTCATGGTTACGGAAAAGATCAAATAATAATGAACTAGTCCACAGCAATGTTAGTGTCTTTGAACACAAAGCACAGCTCAGGCTGATGGGAATGTCATTATTTTGGGGGTATGTGGTCATAAATTGAAATCATGAATCATCCCCTCGTGATGACGCTCTAGAGAAAGTTAACGGACCACCAAACTTATAGACATGAAATATTGTTGCCAGTCTGTCCAATAGCTGAACATTTCACTTAAAAACAACAAATGTCAACTTTATAGTTTGGAAGAAAAGTCCAACAGTCACCAAGGTCACTGGGATTCATCCTCTGGGGATCAGGAATGTATTTAATTCATAGTCATACAGACATTATAGAAGCATCACATACACCTTTCCCTAGTTTCGATGTCTTTAGCTGTAAACTATGTGAACAATCTACACCTCCTGAATCTGTTTAGCATTAAACGCTCCCTTCTGTGGACACAATCCAATTGTGAACAAGGCTTTTATTGTGTTCAACAAAGAGCCACTTTCGGTTGACCTCTGCTTATCAGCGATAACAAACTATCTGACGGCATTCAAACAAAGATTACATACGAGGGGATGGACGATGTTACAGCTGTGTACATTTCGTGTATTATTTTCGTCCTAATAATGCATAAAAAGAACAACGGATCTTTTGGCTTCTGGGTGAAAGCTCCAGCGGAAAATGACGTGCATGCGCAAAACGCAAAATCCGCTTCAGATCCGATTGCTGAGTATACATGGCGTTAAATATCCGACTATGAACAAATTATCTAGGTGTTCTTATCCGATTTTGAGATGTCCGATTCGGTCCGAAATAGGTCCGAAGTAGATCGGACTAAGGTGTTTACAAGCACTTTAAAAAGTCCGAACTAAGTCTGATACGATCAGAAATTCAAATTTCTTGCTGCATGTAAACGTACTGACTGATTTAAAAACAAAGAGCTGATCGCATGACCACATGACACCACACACAAAACTTTCGATTTTCCTGTACCTTTAAAGAACAAGTCTGTCATTTAGAGGTACTTCAGTCCATATAATAAGATTTTATTACTGACTGCTTGCAGCAACAAGAACAATACCACCAACACCAACAACACCACCACCACCAACAACAATGCCAGAAAGAACATCAACAGCACCAACACCAACACCAACAACACCACCAACAACAACAACAGTACCAGAAAGAACATCAACAGCACCACCACCAACACCAACAACACCAACAGTTAACACAGTTAACAGAAGCAGTGGTAAGCTAAGTAAATGCTACGTTACATTGCAGGTGACTGTTTCTATCATGAAGCTCAGGGAAGCGGCTGGGCGTAGAAATACTTCAGATAAAGAAGAGAAATGTTAGCCTTGTGTGGCCTGTCCAAGCATGTTTCTGAGTGCCCCGTCCTGTTTGTCAAATGATTTCATAAGCTATGTGGCTGATAATGCACTCTATGATACTTATTATATTCATTAAACACTATTGTATGCGCATAGGGGCACTGTATGGATCAAATGTAATTTGAGGAGAATGCACTAACCAATCTAATAAATCACATCACAAGCTTCTCGTGATTGTTTCTCTGCACCACTTTTCTAAAGGAACACTGTTGACTGATCTTTTTTTTTTTTTCGAATTTAGTCTGTAAATCTCAGGAAGCCGTGAAAAATATGATTTCTTCAAAAGATTTTCAGTTTTACAATGCATAGAGTAAAAAAACTGCCAATCCTGCAAGGATTGTCTTTTGTGAATGAAAGACTGGTTGTTGCTGTTGGCAGTTCATTTCCATATTTTCAGTGATATGATTATTGATTTACATTGTTCATGGACCAGATAAAATTAAATTATTTAACTGAGCAGCAGTTTCTTTCTCTTATGGGTATTCTAAAAACAGGCAGGATATTGACAGGAGTGGTTTAACATTGATATGATGCCTATCACTGTAAGCTTTCAGCTGTACTGATAGTGTTTTTCGTCTTTCTCTTCCAGCAGATCATCCAGGTAATCCAGGTAAGCTTTTTCTTTCATTCATCATTTTCTTGTTTTCATGTGATTATCCTAGAGATGTTACTGTGTTGAATTGTTCAAATGTTCATTAAAAAGTTCATGAAAACCAGCACCATCTTGATTTTTGTTTGTTTTCCTCCTGTAGACAAGCTACATGGCATAGGTAAGCTCCTTTTCCTTCATTAAACAAAGTTGCTGAATTGATCATGCACTAAGCTGTACACTTGGACCACCCTGGTCTCAAAGCTTCTGCTTCCACTCTTTGTGAACTGTCCCCAAACTCTGTGTTTCACCTCTCCGGTAGCTCTTTTGTTGTCTCATCTGTTCATGTGCACTACCTTGTCTTTCCTCCTCTCTGTTGTGTCCTCGTCATGAGAACGATGCAGTTGCATCTGTCAACCAAAGTCTAACCACGTCTCTCATTTTAGATCATGCACACATTTTAAAGATTTGTACACACCAAACTAAACCAGGATATTGAAAAACGAATCAGCAAATCACTAATTCGACCCATCAGGGGCTAAACAGTCATCCATTATCCTGTATCACGAATGCAGCTGTATGCAGCTAATGATCTTACTTTCACTTACTGCAGTCCAGCCAGTAGATTGCATTGTGCTGTCTTCATCTGATAACATCTGTCTCCATGTCCTTATTCCTTCCTGCTTGTCCTCCTTCTCTCTTCTCTGTATCTTTCCACTGCATACCGTTCTTTTGTTATTTTGTCAGTAACACCAGACTCAGCGATATCAAGCCATGTAACTGATGCGCATGATCTCTGCCTCTCTCTGACACGCACACAACATGCTGGTGTGCTATGTAGCGTGATGTCATAAAACATTCAGGGCTAGAGCCTCAGATGCCCAGACGTAACGTTAGTTTGCCTTGATAGCTTTAGACAAGCATCTAGGTTGTGAAATTAGCTAGGCTGAAACTAATGCAATGTTCTGTTCTCATTCATTAATGGAGGTTGTCTCTGATCTCTCCTTAACCAGACAAACCGACCGTGTCTTTATTAAGTATATCGGTGATGGTCAACGTGGTCCTGCTGCTGTTGGTCATTTACCTGTGGATGCACCGGAGGAGGAAAGAGTTAGTAAGTGTGCAGCAAAATCCATATAAACACACAGTTTACAGTTTTTTTCAGTCGCTAACAAGCGTTTGTCCAGCCCATTGTCACATTTTCAAAACTCTCAACACAATTAGCACAGCATCAGCCTTTTGTGACCATACCATTCACCCATTTCATGTCGTTTTCACACAATATGCAGTCAGTGAACACATTTCCACAGTGCTTACATTTTCTCAACAGACAAGCCATACCTCCCAACAAAATTATGGATTGTTTTTGTATTTTTTATGAATGTTAAAAAACAACATCCCACAATAGCAAAAACAATATTCCAAACCTTAGATACAGTATAAAAACCTCTACTTCTGCAATGATATCAGTTCAAAAACAATATGTCTCAGCTGCTAATACAGTTTTTTTTATTTGCTAACAAGCGCTTACCCAGACTTCAGATACTTTGTCCTCAACCCCATAGAGGAGTTCTTTTCAGCATGGAAGTGGAAAGTTTATGACCATCAGTCACATAACCAGATGTCCCTCCTTGAAGCCATGGATGCTGGCTGCAGGACATCACAGTTGATGATTGCCAAGGGTGGATCTGACATACCAAACGGTTTTATCCCAGGTGCATTGCCTTGGATAATATGAGATGCAATGTTGATGAAAACATGTGGCCTAACCCACCCAAAGATCGCAGAGATTAGATACAGTAATTTTCTATCTGGGCTTTTTGCTGTTGTTTTTTAGTTCAGAATGCTCTTGTGACTTGTCACTGTAAGCAAAGCTGTGAAACTGAAACATAAAAGTCTATGCAGTTTTGTAATGTCAACAATAGCCAGTATTTTGAAACCTGGTGTACTTTGATTGACTGCATATACCTTGTGAAGGGAAACAAGTGTTAGTCTTTGACAGAATAATTTCATTTTGAGTCAGATTTCCAGTGTTTTGGTAGTGTGTGCAGAGAAAGATGTGTTCTATTTTGAAATGAAGAGTTAGTGTATATTTAACAACATGTGTTTTTGAGAAGAAAATTATCCATTTGGCCAATTGTGTTTTGTAGGTGTGAGTCTGTTTTAAGAGTTAAGAAAAAGTATCTGAAGTATGGGTAAGCGCTTGTTCGCGATTGAAAAAAACTGTAACAGCCTCAGTATGATCAGCAAGAAAAGCCAAGGAAAGCTGATAGTTTAAAGAAGAAAGTAACTTTTTTTTAAAGAGCTTTGAGGCCTATGTGTACTCCAGGACACAGTGACATCACTGATTTTCATCCTGGTCTTAAATTATTCTTTAAATATATATATTTTTTATTTCATCTGTACCAAAATCCTTGAAACTTGATGAATGAATGCTTGTGGTTCAAATGTCATTAGCACTACACAGTGCAGCATTAAAACTGTTTTATGTCTACTTTCTTTTTCAGATTGTAGAAATTTTAAACGAGCCCACATCACCACAATCTGGTCTCACGACAGAGGAGGTACTGTTCTACATATTTTTCCACTCATGGTAGAAATATTCTGTGTATGCACCTTTTCAACCTGGCTCATACTCTGGTTGACTGTTATTAGGAGTTTTTGTGTTTTTCTGTTTTTCTGTAAAACTAACTGGGGAGAGCCATTAGCTTCGATTGTGCGTCAACAATAGCGGTCCTGTTTATTTTAGAGCATTCCTGTTAGCTGACTGACTCCCAGACTGGGAGACTTCCAGTGAACCTGGACTAAGACCGAGCACATCATCCAAAACTGATGGAAACCAGTTTAACATAAATGAGTACAGTACCTAGGTTTGGCTTCTGGCATCCTGGGGCTAGCTTCACAGCAAACTGAACAGTCTAGGTACCTCATGTGCTTGGCCTGCCAGATAAGCCATCAGTATTGTACTGAACCTCAGTACAATATTCCGTCTCAGTCCAGCCGTGTCCACTGAGATCTTCTTCAATCTTTTCTCCTTTGTCATTATGTCCATAGAGGTTGCTAAGCCCAGTTACACTGCCCGTGTGCTCAGCTCCTGTTCTGGCACAACACCAGCTCCACTCCCCATCAGCATTCCCCCACACCCTGTCCTGAAAACGTTCTCTCAACGTCCCAAATTCCTGTGGTACAACCCCCCTGGTGCTCTGAGGCTCACAGTCCGGGCAGCCTGGCTAACAAACTGAGCTAACATTAGCTTACAGCAGCTACAGCTGGCATCAGTTTACTTCACTGTCCATCAGGAAACTCTGTAAATCACAGAGAGCTGAGAAGGAGCTGGAGGGCATTAGAGGGAAAAGTAAAAATTGACATTGATTGACATTGTATGTTTAACATCTCTCTGTCTCTCTTTCAGCCAAACTCCACTATACCACTACAAAACCATGAGTTGTCCTATTTAATACACGAAAACGAAAATGAAAAGGTAATTATGAAATTAGTGCATCATGTGACAAATAGTTTGTTTACCTCATCTGTTGTTTAATCCAAGTACTACAGAAAAATAGATCTGGGTCTGTAGCTGCTAAATGCTGGACATATCTCTCAGCTTCAGTTATTTATATCTCAGTGGATTTGGCACCACTTCATTGAGTGTGATAGTAGATAGATAGTTTATGCGGCAGCATGATTATTAGTTAAATAAAAACACAAATTAGTGTAAAGTGTTGGCTGATGGCTGATTTTTATTGACAGATTGTCACACTCTACAGCCAATGGTATTGTTTACAGTGTGTGCACTCAAGACCAATGGCAGTATAGTGACCCTCACAGGGCGGGATCTAAACACGGAGCATTGGCGCTAAAGTTTAGCTGCTTAGCTAGCATGGACTCGTCATGACTGTGTCACAGAGCTGTGACGTCATTTTGAGACTCAGTTAAGGTTTAGTCAACATGTGAGAACTTGTCTGACACAAAGAGTCTCCTGTTGTGTGCTGCATGTGTGAAATAACAACTTTAACAGTATCGAAGAAAGGTGACAGCTCACCATCCCACTGAAACTGTCACGAGGCTGCAAAAGTTGCTCTTATTGTTATTTATGCTGTTTGTTTGATGTATTTTTCTGTTAAATGATAAGAGGCTCACTGGAAACAACAACAACAACAATAATAATAATAATAAGAAGAAGAAGAAGAAGAAGAATGATGATGGTGATGATGATGATAATTAATAATACATAATTAATAATGATGATGACAAGAAGAAGTAGAAGAATAACGTACTGAAGTTCTGTAGATGGTTGATTATTTGAGTAAAATTTGAGACAATCTTGGAAAAAAAAAAAGTGTCAGTTTGATTTCATAGATTAAAAATCAAAAAGAAAAGACAATAAAGAAAAGTGTGAACAGAACAGCTGTTCCAAGCATCAACTTTTAAAACACTGTTGGTCAAGTGTTTAAACTTGAACTTGATGTCTGCATTGGAGAACATGGTTATGAGTGCAGTCGGGCTGTAAATCTTATCTTATTTTTTTAGCACGTAAGTTACGTTACCTGTAACATCTTTCACAAATATGACTTGGCTGCAGCTCAAAAGAAAAATTCTGTCAAAAGATTTTTTTTTTGCTTTAATCCATGATAACGTAATAACCAGCCAATAATTATTGCCATGTTATTACCTTATTGGCTTTATTACATTTAAAATGGCCAGAATGATTATGTTATTGGCAGGTATTACATTGTTGGACTTTATTACATTGTCGGTTATAGTGCTCATTATTGCTTCATTAATTGTGTTATTGAGTCTTTATTGTGTATTTTGACTGTGAGCCATCAGTGTGTATTAAGCATTTTGAAGAACATACACACATTCACATACTCACTTGCATACTTTCACACTTTCACTTGCTGTTTTGAGTACATAAGTGCGTTCTTACTGTCAGTCATGGCAGGTGCATTCTTAGCAAAGAGTTGAGTGTGGAACGTGTGGAACACTTCTTACCCTCATCGCCAATTTGGCCAAGTAGCAAAAAGGGAGGGACAACATTATGCTGTATCTCAATTCAGATACTGTTGTTAGTAATGTTAGTACACTTCTATGTAGTGCAGTATGTACTTCCTGGCGTAGTGTGCTAATCTCAGCAGAGTAGTGTTGTCTCAATTTGAGTACAGCAGTTGTGCATAACTGGAAATGACGAATGCAACATATTGCTTCTTCTTTTGTGACATATTCCATGTAACAGCTTCAGCTGTAGCAGCTTCCTCAGCTGCATTTTCTCAAATCGTGCGCAAAGTGTCCAGTGTTGCGCACTCAGCCTTATTCTTATTAATGGACAGACACTTAACTCTATCTGTCTTTGTCCTACAGGTGTGTAACTCCACCGACACACATTCGCTTCTCAATGGAAACGACTGTGCTGTCAATAAAATACTGCCTTAACCTGCATGTGCACACCGTGTATTCGTGAAGCTATGGGACATAGCAAAGCATCGGGGTGGAGGAAGACAGCTCTAAGACTGCTTGGGAATCGCTAACACTAACCTGAATGGTGAAGAGGAGCGACGCTATACAAGCTGCAGCCTGCCGGCTCACCCACACTGTGATCTCTGTTCAAGACATTAAGACAGAGTATTGCATTACCCCAGCACCATGACAAAGAGAAGGGAAAGCCTGTGTCAGGCCACACAGGTCACACATCTGGACAAAATCAAAATCTTCAAGTCTTGCATTCTTCAGAATAACACACTATTGTCATTGTGATGTTGGATGCATGACTGATAATTATTACTGTAACCCCAAATTGGTATTGGTAAGCCTAGTATAGTACTATTGATGTGATGTCATTTTTGATGCATAGGAAAATGATGATGTGATAGAGAGGCTGGCACTGCCAGTGAGGAACTGAATGGCTAATATATATTTATCATTATGGATGTAAATGTCTATGTCTATAAATGTACATACAGCTTTTGGTGTTTACTGTGGTGGTGATGATTTTGAATGTGGAAAAGCAGCAGATGAAGTTCTCTGGGCATTGGACCCAAACAAAAGCACTCATGTTTATTGGTAGTTAGTTTTTTTTTTTTTCAGTACTTGCGTTGTACAACAAAGTGAAAATGAAATTTTAATATTTTGTTGAGCTGCCCAGAGACTTTACATGTTTCACTGTATTAAAAGAATGACTATGAACCATAAGTGAGTTAGCTTGCTGTGATGTGAAAAGTCCTGAAGTTTTTTTATTTTGTAAATAGAGAATTAGAATTAGATAGATAGAGAGATAGAGAGATAGTACTTTATTGATCCTGAAGGGAAATTCTTTCGAGCTATGGCCATAATTGACTGTTGTCACATTTACACCGACGACTATTGATAATAACTTTTAATAACTATAAAACAACACCATTTATTCTATATTACATCCATTCAGCCCTTCATTGTATTTGGTTTGTTTGTGATTCATTCAGGTTCAACCATTTTGCATGTTATGTGATGCCTATTTTTTTTATTTTTTTATTTATATTTTTTCATTTTTTTTAAAGGACAGGGTTGTTGCGGTGTGTCTGTGTGTAGACATCTGAGACTGATGCACATTCTGAGATAATAACGTGCAGAATGAAGTATGAGTAATGTGAGGAGGGAGCATTGATTTGCTCAGCACTGAGTGGTCGAGATGAATCTCATTGGGTGGAGCCTAAAGGTCTCAAATGACCAAAGTAATGACTAAATTACTTACTGATTTAGTTCAAAATTGGCCAGTTAGCTAGCGTCCACTCTGAACCTCCATCCACTGAGGTTTACCTCAATGTCAGCATGCCAGGAGTGATGACATAAATAGTAAGAGCTAAGAGTAAGAGGTAAGCTATGCCTGGTGTGTCCATGTGTATTATTTTGCTCCTCCGGCATTATATGTATGTATACATGTATGTATGTCTGTATTGTGTAAAAATGTGAACTTGTTCTTGCTGATTGTAATACATTCTTAGCGTACGATTGTTTTGTGATTAAAGCTTCTTTCAAACTGTTCTGACAGCGTACAGTTTGGTTTGTAGAAAAAATGAGACAGTCCAGGTGAAGCTCAATGTACCGTATGGTTTCTCTGGCCTCTTGTGACTTTTTTTTAATACCACCAATGTTACCAATCACCAATGATACCAAAGTTAGACATTTCTAAACATGAGCATAACATCTTTAAAATGAGCATAAAGCCTGACATTCAAGTCATTCTATTCTGATGTTGCTCTAGTAGAGAACTTCTACAAGAATCTGTGGAGTTACAGGACATAAATTAGGTAAAAATCCCGGTGAAAGCTTTGCTTTCTGGGGCAGCTGTGGCTCAGAGGAAGAGCGGGTCGTCCACTAATCAGATGATCTGTGGTTCAACCCTAAATTGGCTCCCAAAGGCCATCAGTGTGTGAATGTGTATAAATGTTTAGCTCCTCATACTGTTGAGCAGTTGGCACCTTGCATGGCAGCCAATGCCATCAGTGTATGAATGTGTGTGAATGGGTGAATGAGATATGTAGTGTAGAAGCGCTTTGAGTGTTCAGAAGACTAGAAAGGTGTTATATAAGTACAGTCCATTTAACATTTGCTTCCAAATTGTTGGTATGCCACGAGTGGAATTTAGTTTCATTTTGACTCATGCACATTCTCTGGGCAATACTTGTCTGAGACTGTTCAGGCCAAAAGATACAGAGTGCTTTCCGTTATTGAAAAATAAGCGGAATCATTAACACAGCAGAACAAAGAAGCATTGTAGTCAACATGGACAAGATTTTAAATGTCAGCACTTCTGACTAATTCCCAGCTTTCCTTCAGGGCTCAAGTGAAAAAGGTCTTGATGATCATTTCTCTTTGCAATCACTGGTTCTCCTGTAGACAGAAAACTTTATTGTAGTATAAGGAATTATGTGACAAAAATGAAGAGGAAAAGGATGGTAAGGATGGTAAAAAAAAAATCAATCTGGAGTTTATTTGACTAAGCCAATGCAGATTGTAAATTATTATTTTGTTAATAAGGTTTCTAAACTTATAGAGAAAATGCTTATTAATTAAATATTTTGATGTTTGTACAGGATTAAAATTTGGGACTGCATTGCAGTGCTCAGGAAAGTGCTTTTAGTCTGCTTTCTGTTTAAGCCACACAATAAGGGAGCTCAGCCCCAACCAGTGTGAGAACTGGACACAAACAGAACTTGTTTTTAGAGGTCAATTAGTATTCAGCTCTGCCACCTTTTTTGCATGTTGTTGTCTTCAGTCCTCCCCTGCTGTCTGATGTCATTTCTCACTATCTTGCTTTTGCCAGTCTGCCCTCATGAAGCTGTGAGCAGGTTGTTTATCGTCATTTAGTTTTCTATCTATCAGACTCTATGTATGTTATGCACAGTGCATACTTTTTATATCCAAGCAGCAGCTTTGCATGTACATTTGCATTAACATTAATATCCCTCATTTTATAGTTTTGTATATAAAGTGGTATGATGAGCCTCTGTGCTAAATGCTTAAAATTGTACATAACAAGAGTGTCCTGAATGCTGTTTCTACAAACTATTTTTTTTTTAATATTGTTATTTATTATTTTTATTATTGTTCAACATGCTTACATATTCCTACAAGAATTTCTAGTAACAGTAAATGAGCTTTAACATCAAAATGTATTGATCATATTTACATTAATGTGCTCTACACCTGTTTTTGTACCAGTTGGCTTCAATAATCATAACTGTGTTGCTTTTTCCAGGAAAAAAAATCTACCCAGAGCCTCTCCCAAAATTATAATGATAAGAACTTATAGAACATTCAATGAGGAGAATTTTCTTAATGAACTGGGAAACATTGATTGGGATGAAGTATGTGCTATTGATGATGTGGATATCTCTCTTAGTTTATTTATGGATCTTTTTATGAGAATTGTTAACAATCATGCCCTGTTAAAGAAATTTACAGTTAAAGCCAGGAGTGCTCCTTGTATTGATACTGAATTATAGCACTTGATGTCTAAAAGGGGTGAGGCTAAAAAAGGTTGCTGTGCTTTCTGGTTCTCCTGTAGACAGAAAACTATATATATTGTACTCTAATGAATTATGTGACAAAAATGAAGAGGGAAAAAAAGAGAAAATATTATCAAAAGAGAATCTCAGACAGTGGTAAGGATGGTAAAAAAAAAAAAAAAAATGGAATGTACTGAAAAAAAAAAAAAAAACAACCTGTAGTTCTTTTGTTGAAATGAATGGAGTTTATTTGACTAAGCCAATGCAGATCACAAATTATTAATTATTTTGTTAATAAGGTTTCTAAACTTAGAGAAAAAATGGATCCTACTGTTGATTCCAATTCAGTGGTGCTGAAATGGCTTCAGCTGGACCAGAAGCAGAGTTAGGGGATTTAATCGGCAAGGAAAACAGAACATCAATTATTTGGGAATGTTTCAGGTTTGAGGCTGCAAATGTGCACCAGAAACAGGAAATGTGCAAAATCTGCATGATGAAAAAGTGAAAAGTCTAGCAAAAAGGATATTCAAGCCCATAGTCGCCAACAGACTACAATTACAGCATCTTTTGCCAGTGTAACTCCATATGATAAGAGCAGCCGAAGACACAGGGAGACAACGACTGCCATAACATAGCACATTGCCAAGGACATGGTATCCGTTAACACGGTCACCAAAGATGGATTTAAAAATCTGCTCCCCACGCTGGACAGAAGATCCCCTGCCACACCTACTTCAGTCAGGTTGTCACAGCACTGCCCACAGCAGTACGTGGAGTTGGCACAACCTGGCTCAAAAGCTGTATCAAAAAGGAGGAAGCACACGCTTTTAAAAGATACCAAAGATATTTAATTACAATAATTCAAAACTGAACTAATTGCACAACAAAAGAATAACTGTTGGGGTGTGGCAGTCAGTTGACAGTGGTGTAGTGATGTAAATGATAAATGTGCTACAAGGGTGTTGTATGATGCGAAACATAACGAAAGAGTAACACCAACAGAACTCAGATGTGCTGCTGTCCTAAGGGAGTGAGAAAGACCAAATGAGAGAGAAAGGGCTTTAATCACCACCCCACAGCACACTGGCCAGATGTACTGAGTTGCACTAATCCGAGCCCCGTACTCCAATCAGCAGACCTGAGGAGAGAGAGGCAGAGAAACAGAGACACCAGAGTGCCCGGCACAGGCCCACCCAAAGGGGCTGTGACACCCTCCCTTTAGAAAAAGGTCCCGTATAGGCAAGTTTACATCTAGCAGCTACAATAAACAACCAGCGTTACAGACATACAACCATACACAAAGGAACAATAAAATACCCAAAGAAAATTACAAAAACAAATGTCAGCTCTACAACAACAATAACAAAAAGCATAATAGCGACCTACAAAACACTTGCCCCATCAGAAGTCTAACCAATGCCATCTGCCCCAGCACACCAGACTCTTGCTTCTCAGCAACAGAGATTTGCCAAGGATTTCTGTGAGCATTTAAGAGGAGGAAGACAGGAGGCAGGAACAGACACAGCAAGCGGAACAGGAAGAGGACATAAACCGGTCAACGTCTCCTAAATACACTCTCACACCTCTCCCAACCCTCACAGTACATAACAAGGCTTTGATGACCCCGAAAGCCTTTTGACATTCAAGGGTCCAGACGTACACAGCGTATTTGCCTTCAGAAGGTTAGTGAGTGAGTGGCTCGTTATCAGGTCACTGCAGAGCTTGATGACGAGCTGATCATTTGAATCATTTGAATGGTGTGGTGGAGGAGGAAACATCTATAACATGCAGGGCAGTGGTCCCCGAGGACCACGATTGAAAAACACTGCTTTACATCTCTCACCCCCAAACTGGATTCCTCCTCTTCCCTGACGGCACATTCACAGCTTCCTGTTTTCCATGAGAATTCCCCCTTCCCTCCCCCTTCCTGCCACATGCACGCACATCTACTCACAGCCAGTTCTCAGTTTCTTCTAACGGTCCTGTGGAAGGTGTGAGAGCCCACCATCATCATCATCATCTTTTCCATGGCACTTAGTTCCATTATATTCATTGATGTAGATGTGTGCTCACTGCTGTAAACATGCAGGTGTCATGGCTGGAACACCTTTTGGGGGGCTGAAGATGGAAACAGCAAGCACAAAACATAATTTCAATGTTGATTTTGCCTCAGGATTGGGTCACTGCTTTTTGTGGATGATCTGGTCTTGTTAGCTTCATCGGAGCGTGACCTTCAGCTCTCTGGAGCGGTTCGCAGCCGAGTGTGAAGCGGCTGGGATCGGCTGGGAGCCTGGCTATTGCCAGCCTATCTCACAAGTGAGATAGTCTGAGATAGTTTCAAGTGAGATAGTCTGGGAACCACCTACTCAATTTCTCATAGGGGAGGTGTGGTTAACGACTGCCCATGGCTGTTTATTGTGTGTTATGAATGTCTATCATTTGGCGTACACGTAGCCCACAGCCAATCATGTCAGTTGTACCCGATGACGTATTTAGAGCGACAGAAATTCGGCAAGAAGGAAAAGCTCTAAAGCCAAACACTGTTCTTCTTTTAAAACAAACTTTCACTCTAAACTATTCAGAACACTGTCTAAAGCTTGATTGAAAGATTGGTTTGCATCTGCTGCCGCCATGTTGAATTGGATCCATAAACAGTCTCAAAAAAAACTACAAGCTTCCGTTTGTCGAGTAGTACGCGTCATTGTCTTTCCAGCCCTCCCCACTCTCTGATTGGCTCCCTATTTCAGGCGAGCGTTTTGGCCCGGGTTTCCACGCTGTCTTTTGGATTGGAACGATTGTGCAAAGCAGCATGGGATTTGCCAGGCTAGTGCTGGCCCGCTTCGCACCTCTGACCAGAACAGGTGCATTGCTGACCACCACAGGACCCTGGCTCCAGCATATGAACCAGGTCAGCAGGTTTGGCTTAGCTCAAAGAATATTCCACTGAAAACTGAATCCAGGAAACTCTCTCCCCATTACATTGGCCCATTTGTGATTGAACACATCATAAATTCAGCTGTTGTTAGACTCAAGTTGCCCAGGTCAATCTCTCAGCAGATATCTTAGTCACTACAAGACTGAACTAGCAAAGCAGTTTAGTGTTTTTATGTGGGATATTTATTCAGTTTGAGAAACTCCACGATCTCTATATGCTTTGACGGGACTAGAAAGTTTCTCCATTGCTAGGTTGTTACTAAGGCTCGGGCTACTTGCTGGAATAGTGAATTGGATTCCATTATATTGATTGTTTTCTAGGTATTAGTCAGACAGATGTATCGTTACAGAAACAGAGATCAGAACAGAAATGGTGGGCAAATAAATGTTTATTTTGAGAGCAAATCGCCCCAAAACATGAATATCTTTTGATTATATACTTTATTTAAGTTGGTAATTATTCACAATATTACTTAAGCCTGAAATCAGAAGGAAAAATAGATGAGGCAGAAACACAGGAGGTTGTACATGAAGGTAGAAAGAAAGACACGGGCCAGGGTGAGCACATGCTGAGACAGCAGTTTATTATGCTTGTGTAGGCGAGCATAGTGCTTTGGCTGCAGTGGAGATTTGTGGTGAGGGCTCAAGAGAGTAGTGCTAGGTGAGGTGGTTAGCACACATGCTTCCAGTTAAAAAAAACACTCTTAACACAGTAGTTTGCTGGACCTGGGAGGAAGGTCAGATCAGAGTACACACAGAGAGATGGCAGGATGAGAGCAGCAAGCGTCTAAATACACTGTATGTTTAATAATTGTGAAATAAAGAAGTATTCAATGGTCATCTGTCCATGTGATATTTGTTCGAAGAACCAACTGAGGGAACAGAAAATGCCACACTGGTGCCCAACATGCTGCAGCACAGAGGAGACATGATGCTGGGGATTCCAAATGGTTAAAGGGGACACCAAACTATGAAGGTGCAACCAATTAGCTTTGGTTATCAAGCGTATCAAAAAATAAGAATAAATGATGACTTTAATTAAATAATTTAAATAATTAAACATTTATTAACAAGACAATAAAAGCATAGATAAACAATATGGCCTAAACTACATGAAAGAACAAAGGTGCGTGTGTGTGTGTGTGTGTGTGTGTGTGTGTGTGTGTGTTTGTGTGTGTGCATGCGTGTGTGTGTGTGTGTGTATGTCTGTGAGAGGGAGAGAGAAAGAGAGAGAGAGAGAGTCATTTTTTCTGAGTTTAACATCAGAATATTGCAGGTCATCCAATTTTTTATGCCCTTAAGGCATGTTGCAGTTTAGCTTCAAACAAGCCTGATTGGTTTCATCGGGTTTGACTGATAAATATAATTGGCTATCACTGGGATAACAATGAAAATGTGTTGAGTGATTCCCAATAATGTAAAGGTAAGCATATGTAAGCTGAACAGAAGTGGTCCTAGCACAGAACCCTGTGGAACTCTGTGACAGATTTGGGGGTGTTGATGAGATTGATCTAAGAAATAAGACATAAACCAGCTTAAGGCAATTCCTTTGTAAAAGAATTTGAATCTTTGTAAAAGAATTTGATGGTCAATGGTGTCAAACGTTGTACTAGGATCCAACAAGAAAAGCCTGGTTTGGATGGGATCTAAGAGACAGGTTGACAGCATAGATGAAGAAATCATTGAAGTTATTTGATGAAGGTCGATGGAGAAAAACAGTCTAAATATATATCAGGTTTTACAGCTGTTTCCAAACTTGCTGTATCAGAATGCAGATCAGGGCCTGTTGAGGGCAAGAGGTGATGAATTTTGTCGTAAATGGTTATAATTTATCATTAAAGAAGCTCATGAAGTCATTAGTACTAAGACTGGCTGTCAGCCTGGCAACAGTGCCGAAGAGAAACCTGGGGTTGTTCTTATTTTCCTCAGTTAATGAAGAGTAATAGGCATTATGGAGAGCCTTCCTGTAAGTTTTAAAATTATCTTGCCAGACTAAATGAGAGTCTTCCAGTTTAGTGGCAGATTTACATGCCTCTTGCTCTAAGTTATGAGTCTGCTGGCTATACCATGGTGCCTCCTCTGTTTAATTATCTTTTTTTTCAGAGGTGCAATAGAGTCGAGAGTTGTCTGTAATGAGCCTGTAGTACTATCAACAAGATGATCTATTTGTGAGGGGCTAAAGGAAGCAGACAAGTCCTCTGCTACATTGAGACATGGCATTGAATTCAATACTGAAGGAATCACTTCCTTAAATTTGGCTACAGCACTGTCAGATAAACATCTGCTGTAGGAGTTTGTGCCAAAAGGCTTATAGTCCAGTAATATGAACTTGAAGGTTATTAAAAAATGGTCAGATAGAAGAAGATTCTGTGGAAAGACTATTAGATGATCAATTTCAGTGTCATATGAGAGAACAAGATCAAGAGTGTGGTTCAGACAATGAGTCGGTTTATTTACACTCTGACAGAAGCCAATTGAATCTAATAAAGAGATAAACGCAGTACTAAGACTATCATTGTGGTTGTCTACATGAATATAAAAATCACCTACAATAATGACTTTATCTGTTTTAAGGACCAAGATGAAAATGTAGATTAAATTTCTGAATAAGGAGCACTATACACTATAACAAATAAAATTGTTTTCCAGGTGGGGAGTGTAAGGCTAAGAACAAGACTTTCAAAGAGTTATATTTTAATTTAGATTTAGGATTTATTAATAGACTTGAGTCACCACCTCGACCAGTACTTTGAGGAATATGTGTATTACAATGACTGGGAGGAGTGGATTAAATTAAGATAATGGATGTGTCCATAGGACCAAATAGTACACTGCGATATATTTTGATGTACACTGGAATTTTTCATGGCGCTACTGAATTTTCATATCTGTCTTTCAATCTGAAGTTTATGGATTTGAATTTGAGTATCCATCTCTTGGGAAATCCACAAACTGTAACACAATATTGCATAAAAACACCTGGTCAATGATGTTGTCTACACCAAACAGACCTACTGTACAAAGAACTACAAGTAACTCTAGCCTGGATCTCCTGTTGTGCTACATGTGTGAAAAAAAACTGACTCCAGTCTGGGCTTTGTCTGGATGACTGTATATTTATGAAAACAGCTTCACTGAATGTCTCTGACAGCAGCACAGCGTCTCTACCTCCCCTCTGGCACTGTGAGTGACCATGATTACAGGGGTGCCCTGAAACTTTATAATGACTTTCAATAAGATCAGGAGTGTATGCTGATTGTTCTCAGTGCTGTATTAGAAAATAAGTTTATGTGACAAATCTGAAGCCAAATAAAAGGTGAAGCCTCAAAGCTTCAGAGATTTGATGTTGAATGATTTGTCCATCTCTACTGTGTGCGTGTGTTCATTCAGTTTATCAACAGTTTATGCAATTTGTTGACTGCATTCAGAGTTTTTGGGGCCACAAATGAAATCTTGCTTAGGGCCACTAAATCCGTAGGGCTGGCCTTGTTAGGAGGGCGAAAAGGACTCGGGATAGTGGAGTTTCTGGGGAAGACAGGGGTGATGTGGTCATGGGAACAGGACTGGGTGAGGAGGAGCTTTGAGGAATCAGATGACAGAGCTGGCTTCTGTCACACAGACAAATGTTAGAGGTGCTATGTGCACTGCTGTAACAACTGATCCCCAGTGTGGTATCAATTAAGTCTATCTTATCTTGAATATTAAGGCCAATGCTGTGGTATGATCCTTGACTCCTGCAATCCATATGTTTAGGTTTATTTATTTATTGAACCCTGAACTGCTGACTGCTGACTGCTGTACCAAGCTGGGTTTCTGCTGCTCCAGGTTTGTTGCTCCTCATTCAAACTGAGATACAACAAGGTTCCACTCCATGCAATCACTGCAGTGAAAAAACCAGAGGAAGGAACTATCTGAAGACTGACCCAACACAATAAAGGAGAGAGCAATTCTACATGATCAGTGATGGGAATGATGGCGCTATAAGTAACAGCGTTACTTTTTTCAATAACAAGTAATCTATTTGATTACTCTTCTCATCATTATAACGCGGTTATAATGCAGTGCGTTAGTATGATTGAAGGCAACTGTTTTTCATCAAACCAAAGCCGAGCGGCAAACATTTTTCTTGTTCCTCCTTCCTCTGTGAGGGCGGGGGCAAGAGACAGTTGCATAAATGATAACAACTGGCTGAGGTTGAGTAAAATTCCATGGTAAGCCAATCAGAGGTGGAGTTGGGTGGGTGTTGCTTACACAAATTGTCAGACACACAAAAAAGACACAGGACATTCACGTGAGTCAAAGAGAAACAGGAATGGCGAGTCCGAATAATCCAAAAGTAGCCTTCTTTGAATGGAAGTATAGTCATTACTTTTCCTTCCAATAAATTAAGGGAACAAGTGTGACCGTGAAATGCACATTATGCCCAGGAGACAAGAGCCTCTCCACATTGGTGGTCTACAATAATCCATGACATTTTATTGGATGCTAGTCTCACTTTCCCACAGCAACATTAAAATAGTTTATATCTGTGTACTGTGTATTTCTGTTATGTATTATATTAAGGTTCCATTTCATTATAATATTCTGATTTATCATAAATTGAAGACGCACATGTATTTTACATTCTGTCAAAGAGGGATGGAGGCGGAGTCCAAATTCTTTGATACATTTGAGCATTTAAAAAATTACTTGAAAGTAAGGCAATAGTTACTTTTCAAAGTAACTAGTTACTTTTATAATTTGTAACGCAGTAACTACTTTAGTTACTTTCTGGGAGAGGTAACTAGTTACAGTAAGGTACAGGTTACTTTTTTAGAGTAACTTGCCCAACACTGTACATGATACACATGATATACCATTTTACAGCATAAAATTTCACAAGCATATTTTATAAGCACAATTGTATCTCCTGCGTAATGCAGCCTGCAGTGAACTTCTACAGTGCATGGCAGACATGTTGAGTCAGGCTGATGCAGCAACAATGATGTGATGTGAGTCATACAGTGTATCTCTCTGCTTTTATTTTCACTATAATATTCCATTTAATACATACAGTTTTACATTTTTACATTACACTTCATACATTTACAGCTGCTTTGATAGCTACTTCAATACATACCTACACATATAAAATGAGACAGAATACACAGTAAGACATAATAAAAACAAGAGATAGGAAAAACAAGAAGAAAAAAAAAGTAAAAAGTAATAATAAATAAGACAAAAGTGCAGCTTTCTTATTGCATTAACAGACTCATTACAGGGCTCCATCTCTTTATAAATGTGGGTCTTTGTAGCTTTGCATATGTAATTTGTTCCATCTCATACAGTTCCCATACTTTTTTAAGCCATATTTTATATGTTGATGGTTCCGGTTTCAACCATCTTATCGTGATACATTTAACAGCAGCCCCCAAGAGTATTTTTAACAAATAGATTGTGGCTCTCCCCTCACGTTTTAGTCTTTTTATTCTTATATTATTATATTATTATTATTTTAATGTTTAAAAATGTGCTCAGTGTTCTATGTATAGTAGACCTAATAAAGGAGGCTCGAAACTATTATCATGCACGAGGCTTTTATTCTGAAGGACTCCATACCGGAAGTGTTGTTGTTCTCGCCGTGTTGTGTTGAACACCCAGACACCGGCGTGACTTCTCACAGCAAGTTAGCCGGTACGAGTGGGGAGGTAAACGAACGTTTTTATGTCCGTGCGTTTGAAAGGAGGGGCACAGCGAACACACAGCACACACGGCGGAGAGAAGCCAGTGATAGTAATTCATATAGAAAGCAAAGAGCGGAGCCTGCCAGCTAGCACGCACGTCCTTGCTAGGAAGCTAAAGTTATGCTAACAAGTAAGAACACGGGCACCCTAAACGAGACATGTAACCAAGACAACGAGACTTTCCCGCGCTTTAACCGGAGGGCAGCTACGTTTTTGACAGTAAAAATTCCATGAAAGAGAGCCCATTCCTGCCTGTGTTTGTAACCTTACTCCAAATATCTGTGGAGCTAGCCGACTGAGGGCTACGGTTAATATATCAGACACGGCATTAATGTAACTTTAAGTGTTAAGGAGAAACTCTTGTGTCCTTAATAATATATATCAAGTGCTCTTAAACAGACATTTTTTGCAGCAGGCAGTTTGACATGAAACCGTAGGTAAACACAGGTGTTACCAATGATAGTAATTAAGGCTCCGTTCCATTCAGGTCGAACAGATGTCAGAATGCTGCTGTGGTTCGTGTTGGCTCACTGCAAAGTCTGCGCTGCACTAAATGGTCACTAAATTACTATTATTAGTAACACCTGGTTGACACTACTATTTCATGTCAGGGCCGCTGGAAATAAACCTCTTGGTTGTGGGTTATTAGTATCAGCAGCAGAACTTAATGTGTATTTGCTATATTATGTTATGTTAGATAATATTAGACAGTGGTGCTATCACCATCCGTGGCCTCACAGCGAGAGGGTTCCTGGTTCAAACCTCAGCTGGGGCCTTTCTGTGTGGAGTTGGTGTGGGTTCTCTCCGGGGTACTCCGGCTTCCTCCCACAGTCCAAAGACATGAACCTTAAATATGAAAGATTTGACACCGTAGATCAAATTCAAAACGCTGGAGAGCAGTCTCCCTCCTCAGACTGCAGCTAACGCAGGTTGCCAACTTGAAGACACTGAACCTTCACAAGGGCCAAATGAGCAAAACAAGGTTTATTTCATGACGCAGCTTCTGCGTCTGAGCCTGACTTCAGTCTGTGCTGCAAAATAATGACAACAAGAAGTTTAATTTTTGTTTGAGAGAGAGGGAGAGAGACACGCACATTAATTACAGTAAATATAATATAATACATATTGTACCTTTAAGGTTCGTTGGTGACTCTAAATGGTCTGTGAGTGTGAATGGTTGTGTGTGTGTGTCAGTTATGTGTCAGTAATTTGGAGAAGCGGAAAGGCCAGACTTCACCTCACGCCTCACCTCCTCCCCAGATGAAACGGTGGAGCTTAAGCTTCCATTGCACCTGACAGACGTACAGACAGAAAAAAGTCACATCCTAATTGTTGAGCCTTCAGTTTAGACTGAGCAGGGTGCAGCTCTGACACAGTACTGCCGTAAAATGTTGTGACGCCAGTTGGACGGTGAGAAACTTCCTCACCACTAAAACCTTGAATAGTCTGACAGAATAGTCTGACAGAGCAGTTATCTTGTCTTAAGCCTTAGAGGGATAACATTAGAAAGCACCAACTTGTTTGACTCCTTGTCTTTATCAAAGTAAGTCAATAATTCTCACCCTTTGTCTTTGAAACTTGAAAGATTAATTGACTGCACAATTTCTGCTCATAGCCATGGCGACCGACTCCTCACTCCTCAACTCCGAGCTGGAGTTACAGCAGCAAGAGGAGCTCTATCAACAGCTGCTCTTACAGGTAACATTGCTTTGTTGTTAATTGAGTGAAAATGAGACAATGCAACTTTTGCTTCTCAGCAACCGCTGCAGACACACAAAAAATAAAATAAGAGGATGCAGCAAAACTGGCCAAGAATTTGATGCCAGCAACACATTTGAAGTTGGACAGTGGAAGCAAAAGACTGAAAAAGTTTTTAAATTCTCAAAGAGAACAGCTGGTGGAACATCTCACAATGACTGAGGTTAAGAGGCAACATGTTAGTAACATGAATCCTTTCTTATCTCCTTCAGCATAGGATACACTGGACCATCCTTTACAAAGGGAATTGAGATAATGCCGTCTCACAAATTCTTGCAGCAGCAACTAAAAATTGCTGCACCGTTCGGTCATTCTCAACCAGACAAACAGTGTGATGCAGACTGATGACATGAAAAACTTTCTGTGTTGTGACTAACTAGAAAAGCTTTTTAGTTCTCCCGACCATTCAAATGAATGTAAGACATGAATATCACATCATTCAGTGTGATTGTCAAACTCTCTAACTGTGACAGACGTCCAGCATCCTTGCAGACTATCATGGAAGTTGATTATTAATCATCCACCTTTTACCATAACTATGATATGTAAATATGTGAGTGGACTGCAGGGTGAGTGTGAGAAAACATTCACAATTTGACAGATGAATGCATAAGAGCGCATGATGAGCATCTTAGATGGTTGTTTTGTAGTCCATCTTCTGTAGTTTTGTAGTTTTACCACAGATCACATCCTCTGTCGCATCATGACATAGTCTAGTGTAGTTGCAGTCAGATTCTCTGAGCTCTACGGTCGCCTTTATGAATTATCCTTCACATCTTTCCTTGTCCTTTATTTATTTGTCCTATCATTTATTTGACTATTCGACTGAACTCTGAGTCTTTGTGAAGTAAAGATGGGAGCGGTTTACCACTCTGTGGAAGAGCTAGAAAATTGTCCCACAGAAATAAAAAGAACCTGTTCATCAACACTCAAACTGAAACTCTATTATTCAAAGAGGAAACAGTGAGTGTTGACCTTTCAACACAGCAGAGGAATTTTTAGGAAAAAATTCCTGAGTGAGAAATAAAGAGTATTAAAACCTGGTTTGTTTTTTAAGTAGTTTTAATACAGTGATAAAATATTATAATGATTATAATGAGTATACACATCAACCAATACAAGCTATCAAACACACACATCATACAATCACATCATACTATTCAGCTGGATAGGGACAGAGTTCTGTAACCCGAGGGATCAAGAAGATCTGACAAATCTCAGGTGTGGAGCAAAGCTTTTTATGGCAAGTTTTTAGCTCAAGGTATAGATAAAACAAAATATAACAGTTACAGAGTTTACCAAATGAATTTTCCCCAACAAATTGATTTTTAGCTCATGTCCATGAACAGCTGTGCAGGACTGCTTGCCAGTGCAGATGTTGTGTTTCCCTTTGCTGCCGACATTTTAGTTGGACTAGCTTTCCAAACCTTATTCTCCACTGGGAACATGGTCAAAATTCCTAAGTAAGCCTTAAGATAAACACACAGGATCTTTTTTTCAGTACCGTATACAGCATTTTGTTATACTTTATCCATCTGAATGTGTGCAAAACTACACTGTTCTCTGTTTAGACAATGGGAAAGATGCAGTCTGAAAATCCAAACTCCAAACTAATCCGACCACAGCCTGGTACGTAGCTCCACAATACAGATTATATTGAATGTTCAAATTTGGAAGACAGTGCCACAGTTTGTTCACATCAGTATTTTAGTGTTCTCTCTTTCTCTTTCACTCCACTCCCCTCCCAGGCATCTGTGTGAAGACTCTCTCAGAGCAAACCAAGCAGAAGGTCTTTGTCAACATCTGTCAGTCGAACTTAGTCCCACCTCCACCAGAGCTTTCCAGAGAGGAGCTCGTGGAGCTCCTCCAATCAGAAGATCCCAGCAGCTACAGGGTTCCCATGAGCCTCGGCGAGCCACACACAGAAATCGACAACAGTATGTGGGAAACCACTACATGCTCTTTTTTTTTTTTTTTTGGCAGGCTTGTCTAAAGAAACATTCTCATACTTGATCCAAACAAACAGCCTTATTTGAAAAACAAAAATAAATTAACAATCAAAAGTTGTTTAATGAGTCCGACAAATAATTTTCAAAATAAAGTACAAACGTTTCCCACTTCAACCCACTCAACGGTAAAATGGTGGTCCATAGTGTGACAGTCTTCCTCTGGGAGAACAGCATATGCATGTGTTGTGATGCAATGACTTTGTCATGATGCACAGTGAGGTCATGGAAAAGTAGTAAAAGTCAGATATCAGCGTTGATATATGATATTTCTGGCTCCAGTAACTGATGACATAGCACATTATGAGGGTTAGTAAAATGAACTGATACATTCCTTTATTCCAGTGTTATTCATTGCAACAATGTGTCCCTTCAAGTGTGCAGGAACAGACTTACGCAACAGACAATGAATCATTGCCAAAAAACTTCAATGGTCAAGCTGAGTTCCGCCAGGGTTAATGTCTACAGTAAGTGTATAAACTTGTAGTGGACAAACAAAACACATCTTTCTTTGGCCCTGTGGGTTTATTTATTCAACCATGTCATTGTAGGCTAGCATAGATCATGGTTAGACTCAATGTGAAGACATTTCCTGCAGCAGCAGAGAGCAAGAAGGATTTCGTTGCTCCCCCCTCGGCTGTTAGGAGACTGTAGACAGATTGTGTCACGCAAACTTCGCTTGATCTTCCTGTACTTCTACCCAGTGGGCCTGGGGGTTACTATGAAAAAAATCAAAGTCTGAGTGTGCAAGACTGTTTTACTTTATGAAGCTGCTACATAGAAGGTTGATCTCATTACCAAGTCCTCTAGTGAGATTTTATGTGTCCAGTTTAAAAACGTGAAATGAATGTTAAATATTAAATAGTCACATTAAGATCTTTGTCCTCGTTCAGGGCATATCTGCATCTGAGGTTTATAATACCGTAGAATATTTGTCATTGATTTATTGTCTCAATCTGTTCTGAATGCACACACAGCATTTTAGACTATTAGAGCTCCTCTGTCTCCTAGTATGGTTTGTCCTGAATTCTGAGGTTCTCACGTGTCCCAAAGAGTTTCCATTCCTTTTAAGGCTCCGTTTTATTTGTAGTACCAGTAATGTGCAGTTTGTGACACCAAATTGAACTCTTTCTTTTACAAAGTATTTTTCATATATTACTCTCTATTTTAGGCTCTCAAGGTTGCACAGCGTATGATGTGGTCATCAACCAAGAGTTCTTCCAAAGGTGCCAGGTGTGTATGTGTCTTGTTTTCTCATCTATGCAACAATGTATTAATGTCATGTTAGAATGATACTCATAATATTAGAAATAATAGTATTAGTATTAATCTACATGGATCATCAACAGCTGAAGATGGCACATTTTGTGTGAGACATGCAGCTTTGCCGAAGACATGCATGAGTTTTCAACCAACTCATGAGATGACATTTAATGCACTTTATTGGCTAGCTAGCTACTGATATAATCTGGCAGCAATAGTTATTGTTTCAGTCGGCGAAATTCAACAGCTTCTTCTAGAAATGAAAACTCTGCTTTTGTCTACACGAGACAGTGTTTCTCAAACGCTATACCACCTCATTAATATCGTTATAATAATAACGTTAATATCACCATTATGGTGGACAATAAAATAGAGCAGCATAGACCAACCCTGTTCAGCTATGAACAGTTCACACTGGAGGCAGTTTTATTCCTGATAATAAGATTATTTATTGTACCTGTTGTTGAATCCTGTGGTGGAAAGGAACACTATGATTACAGTATTTATGAACCGTTCATTTCACCTCCTCTTACTATGTTGCTGTCATGTCAGCTCATAACTAATCATGTACGTGTGTACTCACTACGTGTATAAAGACTTTACAATGATCACGGTGACAGAATTACCATCTAAACAGCATATGAGTAAGAATATGATGCTTAACAGACAAAGCAACAGTAACGCTCTGATGAAGTCTGAAGACTATACTACTCGTCATCGTCAGTTTTAAAATATAATATTATTCTATTGTGAATACAGTATGATATTAATTTGTGCTTCCATTTCCAGCTATGTTTAGTGACATGTATTTAATTGCTGATTAGCTCTTGCTTCACCCTTCCCCTTCTAGTGTGAAGAAGAAAATCTGACATGAAAAACATAAAAAGGCCAGCGTATCTGTAGATAGAAAAGGCTGCTTCTAAAGTTACAAAAACATCATGATTCTTATTTTAAGGGGATTATACACAAATGAAAACAAAGTTATGCACATTATATTTCATTTCTGCCATATTCTGTAAATGGAGCCCCCTAAATCTGACACAGCGGATCTTTATAAAGAAATTTCCTGAATTGAAAAATTTGGAATTACTAATGTGAAATGTATTTGTGTCTCACAGAAGGATCCTTTGTTCCAGCAGTTTGTTATTTTGGTGTCTTTAGAGGGTTTAGAGAACAAATACAGTCTGGAGCTAAGCAGAGGTTAGTGTGTTTCATGTGTGTAACCTTTCCTTCATGTTGGTGGCCACCACTGAAATTTGTTTTTGTTCTTTGTGTCTCTGCAGACTGGAAGGTGCTGAAGAACCGAAAGTTTTTGGGTTCTGTTAGCGAGCAGAACATCCGGACAAAGAGCAGACCGGTGATTCAAGAGCTGAAGCCTCAGTATGTCGCCCTGAGTGTCTCGCTGTCTGCATGAACATAATCAACGTTTGGAGCCTGTCGCAGGGTTCTTAGTTTCCTATCAAGTCACACAGGAAACCAGAACAACAACCAGTGAAATCTTTGAGTTTGGGCACAAAGACACAGCCTCTAGAATATAAAAACAATGGTGTCTCTTCCTCTTCAGGAAATTCTTGTTGGGAGTAGAAACTAGTGTACAAAGCTGATTCCCAAACAAAGAGCCAGGTTTCATTTTGGAATAATTTACAGTCTGCAGTTGATAACAAGAGTTGTTCTGGTTTTAGTTATTCAGCTGCCAGTGTAACCGTCTCAGACTCCACCAATGACTGTTACACTGTTTTAGATGTAGTTTTCTGCACTTCTCCTCATCATTGATTATTATTATTACTATTGTGTCAATTTCATCAAGTGTGATCATTAAAACTGAAACATGTTCAGTACATTTCTTAAATTTAGAAGACAGGTTGTTTTCCAGTGAGTTGAAAATGTGAGAGTGTGACGATATGTTCATGTCTCCTGCAGGGAGAGCGCCACTGCTCCAGCCAAGAGGTACACCTCTTCCTCTCTGCATGTTTACACAGCAGTCTTCTCGTTTCCTTTTCCTCCACTGTTCCTACATAACCTAAAGAACTTTCTCTTCCTCATCTTATTTTGTCTTACCCCCCTCCAGACCAGAGTTCACTTTCTTTGTGGAGCCCCCAGCTGGTGACCCTGAATACCTGATTGCAGAAATAAAGCTACCAGGAGTGGTGAGACATGCAATACACACATACATAATACATAAACAAATGCAAAATCTTCTTCTCTTCTACTCAGTTCCTCTTCCTATCCCGTCATGCATTTTGTTTCCATTAAAAGTCTTATGTAGGAAACCTAAAAGCCACCAGCAGCCACTAACTGTGAAGCAGCTGCAGTCATCTGACATACACTGAATGCCTGAGTAGGCCACCAATGCTAAATGCTAAATAATCATCTGTCTAAACGTGGATTTATTCTCTCTGTTGGAGGTTCAGTTTGAAACGACACACATTCATTCATATTCATGACAAAGAGCATCACTATGAAACCAAACTGCTGGTTCATTAAAACCACCACCTTACAGGAAGGGACTGTTGCTGTAACAAGATTAAAATGCAGAATTTAGACTAACAAAAGCACCTTTGTGATGTTTTTCATTTGTTTTTGAGGATTTTTCACTGCGGCCAAACTCAGAGACGGTTGCATTTGACTTTCATACTCAGCTAGTAACTTATTCCTTGTGTCGAATCATCTCGGAAAAGTGAAGCAAACTGTTTGAAACATTTTCGACCAACTGACCAACTCTAATCCAGAATAACATTAATAATTACAGGTGTGTTCATACTTTTGTAGAAACAATTTAAATTCAGGCGGTCTCATAGACAGTCCATGCTGTGTGAAGTCAGACGCTCAGCCGGGTGAACTTTCCTTTCCTGTTTCCTGTGCAGACGTCGTCTCGCTCTCTGATTCTGGACGTCGGAGAGGACCGGCTGGTGTTAACGGCTCGGCCCTCACTCTTCCATCTCGACATCTTCCATCCCTTCCTCATCGTCCAGGAGAGCAGTGTGGCGCAGTACAACAGCAGCACTCAGGTACAAAACACACACGTGTTACATAATACTCCACACAACACGTGCACATCGCAAACAACACCACTAAAACCGACATTCTGACACACACACACACACACTCGTGTTTGAATCTTGACATGATGTGTTTCTGTTTTCTTTTCACAGATCCTTACAGTCACCATGCCTGTGGTGTCTTCATGAAACTTCAGAAGTCTTTTTTTTTTTTGGTCAAAAATGCTGTCATAATAAAAGTTTTTCAGAGCTGATTTCTGAATGCTGGTGCTGGCCTGGTCATACACCAACATTTCCTGCCCTCTTTCCGGTTGCTTACTGACATTCCTTCTGGGAACATAAAGTACTTAGTACTGTCAAAACCAAATATCTGATCCAAGGCTAAAAATTAAACCTGAAAATAGCCAGCACCTACTTTTTTTCATTTCTTTTCAAGAGAAAATAAGTGAAACCTTATGATACATTTGGCACCAAAAAAATCCTTGGCCAATTCAGTTTAAAGGGTTTCTCTTTCACAAACTATGCCCTGGCTGTTTTATGGAGCAGAAAGAGCAGACACCACAGAAACCTGAAACTGTAAAACGGCAGGAGGTTCATGTACAAACAGTAATTTGGATGAATTTTGAGCAGACTATTCCCTGTGAGTATTATTATCTGTCTGTATTATGTATTTTTCAAAAATGTTGAACAATTATACATAATCAATCAATCAACAATCATACATAATCAATCAATCAATCAACAATCATACATAATCAATCAATCAATCAACAATCATACATAATCAGCAATCATATATAATCTTTTTGACAGATTCACTGTTTTCTTCACATTTTTGACTTCGGTTGCTTTAACTGTGACTGTTTCTAATGCAGGATCAGGCTGTTTAGCAGACTGAAGCCTCTGTGAATGTAGCTTATGTTCAGTCTGTCTTCACTGTGGCCTTATCCTAAGGCAGTCATGGAATACAATATTCATAACTATGTTATCATGCAGGTATAATCACCTGAAAATAAGAATATTTTTATTTGTATTATTTGTTTTTTTCAAATCTACAGTGGGAGCAGGTCTCCTTGTTGAAACACTGTGTTTCTACAGTAGCCCAGAACAGACAAACTAAACACTGACTCTAGACAGTGTTCTAAAGTCTAAAGTGTTGTTTCTGCTTTACACTAGGAAGGTGAGGGTGATGTGAGGGGATTGCAATGCAGCGATTAGTCCACTAGATGCAACTAAATTCTACACACTGGATTTGATTTTTTTTTTGTTTTTACTATATTTAAGATTTTTTCTCACATCACATAAAGTTAAGAAGGCCTTGCCACCCTTAGTGTGGGCTCAGGTGACTTCTCTTGAATATAATGGCACTTGTGTTTTTTTCATTTTGGGATGAACTGTCCCTTTAACATTGCATGGCTATATATTGGCAAGCCATTGTCAGGGCTTGGAGTGCTTTGGGGTTACTCATTACTGCACATAGAATGTAGGAAACAGTGATGGCCATAACATCAGACGTGCTCACTGAAGCCAAACGATGATCAGTTTATCCAGAGCTCTTTCTGTGAACTGGAAAGCTCCCCTTTCATGGAAAAAGCAAACGGGTCAAAGAGTCACTCTTCTATTTCTAGATCTGCTCTGGTCATCCCTCTGTCTGCCACTCCCCTCTCTCACTCCTCTTTTATCACTCTGTTCGGCCTGTTGCTAAGCATCCACATCTGTTCGTCTCGCTCTGCTCTCACACTATTCAATTCAAAATGCCATTAATTTTTTCCATTAACACTGTTGACAGTTATCTGCTTTGACAATCACATTGGCATTTCCGAAAGAATGGTTATTAAAAGTATAAAGAAAGATAGATTCCAAAAAGATTCCCAGTCCTTTGAATGCCGGACTCTGTTTACTAACCTACTAAAGGCAAGTAAAAAGACTTGTCACTCTCTGGAAACCATACATGAATATTATTAAGGATGGAAATGTGGGCTTTACTTAAAAGAAAACTATAAAATTAAAATTAAAATAAAAAATAAAAATTATAAATGATATTGAGGAATAGTTAATTTGTATTATACTTTACATTGGTGCAAGGGAGGTGAGAATGTGTATGTATGAATATGTGTGTCCGTGTAATGTAAGTACGTGTAGTCTCAGATTGTATTGTTACTGTATGTTCTACAGGAGGGATGTTAATAAAAGACCAACAACAACAAAAAAAGATTCCCACAAAGTTAAGAAAAAGCACTATTCAATATTTTTATATCAACAATGAAACAAGTGTAAGAAAAGTGCTCTGTTAAGGACAAACCCCCTGACAATTATTACCTGAGGTTTTAGTGTCTTTCAGCTCATTGTTTTGGTTTTACACAGCACCACTTTTTGGTTCAGTGTCACAGCTTGCATGAACCGGCAGGTAACTGTTAAAATCCACTGCAAGTTACCGGCTCATTGCCACCAAACAGTGACTAGCTTGTGAACTTCATGGGAACATTTAGCAGCAATAATAACATGTCAACACTGTGGTCCCAACCTGTTCTGTTGCCCCCAGGCACATTTTTGTTAAATGGCCACTAGCTGCTTGGCGCCTGCCACGCACTAGCTGTTTCTCTTGGGCGCTTCCCTCTCTCACCCCTCTTACCCCTCTTTTATTGCTCTCTTCCTTCTGTTGCAAATCATCTGTCTGTTTGCTCCGCTCTGTTAGTTGGTAGGCCCAGTGACATAGACATTGTCAATGGTCTGCTTTCAGATAGACAGTTACAGTGTACATGTGCTATTTCCCAGAGTATAGTCATGACACTGAAAATCTTGAAATGAAAACAAAAGAAAAGAAACAAGAAAGTCAATCTTATAACTAATCTTGACCTCCAGGAAGGATTATTTCCTGACCTGACACTTCCCATCAGTTCCACAGAGGTTTTAGTGTCTTTTAGCTCATTGTTTTGGTTTTGCAGAGCGACACTTTACCATTTTGTTTCAGTCTCACGGCTCTTATTAACCAGGAGGATGCCATTTTCAGGCCATAAACTCTAATAAATCCACTGCAAGTTGCCTGTTCATCACAGAAAACATCACTAAGCAGCAAAAGAGACAAACATCGAGTGACTTAATCGACTGTAACAAAACAAAAAAGAGAGTGAAAATTAGACATCACTCCATCTGTTGATGTGTAATAAAAAGGTATTCAACATTTCTGCCATTAAAATGTGATAATATGTCAGCACTGTGTCCCAGTTTGTCCTATCAAAGATGTTAGAACTCTGGGCTCATGGGAACTGCAGTGTTTTGCTACTATTTGATTCCTTTATCTACCTTTATCTTTGCCTCCATTCCACAGTTTGTTTGATTAGTTTTAATATCCAAAAGTACAATAAGCATTGTCTTTGAACAATTTGTCTCTCCCCCTGCCAGCTCTCTCTCTCTCTCTCTCTCTCTCTCTCTCTCTCTCTCTCTCTCGTGTTCCTTTCATCATGTCACACCCTCCCCTCTTTTCAATTTCTCATCCCCCTCTCCACCTGTGGCACCCCTCCATTTGTTCAGTGAGGTCATCCCTCTATTCTCCCTAATCCTGCGAGCCGGTGCTCGTCTTTCTGCCTTTGCTTAATCCGCCCGTGGCCCTCAGCCCTACACACACACACACACACACACACACACACACACACACACACACACACAGACACACACATCTGCACATTTGTGCCCACAGACTCACAGTTATTCTTGTATTGTATACTTGGACACTCAGTAATTCTTACAGCATGCATACACACATAGTCATTCAGACAGCACACACACACTGTCCCTCCACCTTTCTGTATAAAACTCCCCCCGTCCAATAGCCATTCTGTCTGTCTCTGTCTGTTGCTCTCTTGTATCTGGTGACACCACACCTTCATACAGGTACGTCTGTCTGTCCTTTAATATATGTCCTCTCTAGGTTTTGTTCTCACAGCAGCAGAATGATTAATGATTACGATCAGTGTCATTAATTCCACTTGAGTATCATCCATCGCAATGGACACTGCTTGTATTCAGTTTTTTCAGTTCTTCATTTGTGTGTTTAATCAGCAACCATTTGAATATCAATGTAATTTCAACATAATATGTGTCTGCTAAACGTTTTTTACAATTGCATAGTTTGTTAGTACACCGTTTCTCAGCAGCAGATTTCAATCTTGGGTGTCTGAGCATCCCTGAATGCACCACCAAAGAAGAACGTCTGTAAAGAAACAGTGACGTAATTTAAAGTAAATTTAAGTGATATAGCCGCACCATTAAGTATATCTAATGTTCTGCACAGATATGATGGAGGCCAATGGAATTTCTTTTGTGTTCAGTAGCTTTGAGTAGCACATGTAATTCCATTCACCTCCAATAAAGCCAGCAGTCTCTGAAAAAGAAGACATCACTAGAAGGACGTGACAAAATATTGAGATATTTTACATTTAAGTGTATGTTTTAATTTCATGTTACTCAAAAAATGCTGTATGCAATGGATGAACAAAATGGATGGATTGATATAATGTAAAAACATCAGAGCTTACAAGTGTTGATAATTTCATTATGTGGGTATAGATTATTTACACGTGCTGTGTTCTAGTAGAGCTTGGGATTTTCCTTTGTAGCTCAGACACAGCCCACACTGACCTAAAAACACATCCCCATTCAGCCACTTGTGCCAAACTTATGTCCGTATCCGTCATCCAAAGAGCTTGTAAAAACATTCCGCTAATGTGGACACACACAGCAAATGATGTGTTTGTTAGTACAGAGTGTGTATGTGTATGTGTGTGTATGTTTGTGTGTGTGTGTGTGTGTGTGTGTGTGTGTGTGTGTGTGTGTGCATGGCCTACCACCCTTTGTTCTTTTGCCTATAATCAGCAGCACATACAATCTAAACAGGCTGAGGTAACTTTAGCATGCAGAGGAAATCAAAGGATACTGAAAACAGCTGTGCACACACACACAAATATAATCTATGCAGTTGGTAGTGTGTGAGTGGAATATTTGGAGCTCATAGCTGGGGTTAGCAGCTCGTCTCTTTTGTTGCATTGTGAGTGTGCCCTTTTTACCCCGCCGCACCTTTAATCACATGGCAAGTGTTCTGGAAAGGAATTTAAGTTTAGCTGAGTTATCTGGCTCCGCACCAAATGGCTTCTTTCTAGTAAAGTCCACATGTAACAAAGAATCGTCCAACAACAGTTTTGTGCAGAGGTTTATTGTGGTTGGATGGATGCTTTTTCAGATGGAGGAAATATAGACAACAAGCTACAACAGCTTCTCTTTAACACTGATGAGGCATTGTTACACAGCCATTCTCCTTTACCACACACACACATTGCCCTTGACTAAAATTAACTCTGCTAAGGCTGGAGCCCTCCCCCTCCACACCTCCCTATTTAGCAGGTGGTTTCTGACTGTCCTGACCGAGGTGATGAAATGTGCACATCTCATTCATCCATCTAACATTTCTCCCCTCGTCCCCCCACCATCTCTCACGTACGTATTCATAGATTTAAAGTGAAGTCCCACTCCATTTAAGATTATGCTGATGGAGCATTTAAGCAAAGCATTGAACTGCAAACACAAACACAGGACTTCCATCCAGGAGAGAGGGTTTTGTAACACAAACATGTCTGACGAGAATTTAGCTAATCTAGGGTTACCATCTCGACATGACCTACTAAACAGCATCCATGTATTGTTACCACAGCACAAGTGCTAGAAACAGCTCCGTCCAAAAGTAACAATATCCATCTTCAAGGATCTGTCAGGCTCACTCTTCATGTTTGGGTGTTGTCTATTTGCTGCTTCTGGAACAATGGAGACTTTACATGCAAATTATTATCACAAGCTAGTCTTTAACCTTTTCTACTAAACACAAAAACTTGTGGCAGCTACAGCAATGAGCTGAAAGTCACTTGTTAAGTTGAGTGGAGCTGCAGGTTCAAGAGATGATTAACCCCTTTGACATTTATCATGTGATGCATTGTTATCACTATCAAAAATATCAATCCCCTTTGGACAGAGCTGTTTCCTTCCTAGTCCTTCCTAGTCTGGGCACTGGCTGTAGCTGTACACATTTGGAGTCTTTTTTTAACTTTGTTTAACTCCTGGCAGCTTTGCTGGTGCTCGATAATGGAAAGAGACAAGAGTTTACATAAACTCAGATAGATAGAGAGACGATCAGTGATGCACAGAAGATTGGAGACTCATTAATTTACCGCTGAAAAACCCCGAGCTGCCGGAACTGGCACGACAACAGACAGAAGAGAGAAGGCATACCTTTCAACAACAGTTACCGTCACTTTATATTAAACCGCAAGGTCACTATAAATCCATCATGATGACAGAGAGGTAGAGGGTGAAGGAGAAGATGGGAGGACGTGACAGTGTGTGGAGAGATATAGAAATGTTTTAAATCAGATCTTAACAGTATTTACAAACCACTTTTGCTGTTTGAGATATTGAAGTTTTACAATCATATTAAAGCGTCAAAGCACAGACAAACTGATGACAGATTGTTTTAGAACTTGTCAAACTATGAAAGTAGTTGTTAAGATGTTCAGTTTCAGTACGCTTACACTGTAAAATCTAAATAGTAGTAATTGTAGTAGTAATTGCAGGCTCTTGGAAGACTATCGTTCTTCACCCGTCTGGTGTCTCAAAGTAAATCGTCCCATCCAAACCGCGGTGGAAAGGGTGAGTGAGGACGAAAGTGCAGGGAAAGTGATTGATGGAGGGGGAGTAGAAAGTGAGAGAAACTCTATCTCTCGTGGTCTTTCTGTGTTTAACCCTTACTACATTCTCACCTGTTGACGCTCCATCAATCTGCCCTGCGTCCCCTGCCAGGAAGGTGTCAGCGCAGCACACCCACCACGTACGTCTGTCTGTCTGTGCATGGACAATGGCAGCTCGAAGGGACAATTTATAGCCGAAACCATCTTGGTATTGCATTGTTTCTCTCTGTGCTTGTGTGTGTTTTTCAATCTCCAAAGTGATTAATCACAGGAGAATTAGGACTGAGGCCACCTGTGCTTTAGTGATGATGACTCACTCATGTACTTATGCACGGCCAGGCCTTGACGCCGACATTTACATCACAATGATTGCTCCTTATATGGTTTTCAATTTTTTTGATCCAGTTGTCTAGTATCTTATTTTAATAATCAGTTGTTGATGTTACCAACACACTTATTATGTCTCTAAGACTTCATTGGGCAAGCACTATAACCACATAACAAAAATGAAAACCAACAGCCATAATCTTGCACACTGGACCTTTAAACTTTGTTTGAGTCTGTCTGTTATCACATTTTTATGGAAGTGTTAAATTCTGTTAAAATCTAAGCTAAACTTGGATGGAGACCTAGCTACAGACTTAAAAGTTAGCCAATGACCAAAGTCAGTCGGATTCATCCTCTGTGGACCATCACTGTTTTCTGTCCATCCAACAGTTTTTGAGATATTTACACATGGACATCCCTAGAGCCTGCTAGCATGGCTAAAGTTACCATGATAAAACAAGATACAGATAAGACTTTAATGATACCACATTGGGAAATTCACTTGATTCTTATCATTACAAAAGAATCCAATCTGGTCAAAGATCCTCAAATTAACAAAACTTAGAAAGACTAGAAGGACATTCAAACAATGTCTGAAAGGAATTGACTTAAAGACAATTCTGTTGTTGGAAAATAGTTGCTAAAAACTATGAACGATATATTATTGAAATGTAATGTCCAGGATTTTGTGGGCGGTCCTTAAAGGGTGGCTCGATGACACGCTGAGGCCACCCTGAGCATACCCCTGCACCCCTAGCAGAGAGATAGAGATGAATTCATCTCACTCAGAGTGTTTCAAAGTTAGTCATGTCATTTTCTGAACTCATCCTTCATATATCTTGTTTTTTCAGACCCACAGTCTAAAACCCTGTGATGTTTAAGTCACAATTTGAATGTAAATTCATTTGTATTTGCATACAATTAAGTTGAATATCAAAATAGTAATTGATCCACTGACTAATTGATTACGAAAACATTTCAACACAGCTTCCCTGAAAAATCTTTATTTCAGGTTTAATTTGAATCATCTGAATATTTCATTGCTTCACATCTCTCCTGATTTCTCTTGCAGCCATGTCAGATGTAGAGGAGGAGTACGAGTGAGTACTGCGTATCATCTGACATCACTTGTTCATTTCAGTGTAAATGCACGAGCTGTGACATTAACTGAAGCTATGTTCCTCTGTTCATTTTCCTCGCCTCTCCAGGGAACAGACAGATGGTAAGTTTTTCACTTGGATGTGTCCACATTAACAAAATGAACAACACTGATGAAGATTTGTATGGGACGTGTCACTGGGTGTCCTTTTCCCAGAGGTTGAAGAGGAGCAGGAGGTTGAGCCTGAGCAGGAGGAGGAGGAGACGCAGCAGACAGAGGAGGATGTAGGAGGTAGGATTAAGGAGACTCAGAATGCAAAGCTGATGTTTGGGACAGCTGTTTGTTGCAAAGGAAGTCAGGAGATCAAACTTGGTTAAATGTGTTGAGTAAGACGTGTCTTTCATCAGATATGTGTTTTTCAGTGAAGAAGCTCTTTAAGAGCAGAGTCATTGCCCTTGATGTCATTGCACTAACTGTTATCTATCAACTTCCTCTCTGTCCCACTTTCCCATTGGGGATACTGACACTGCTGGTTTGGGCTATCAGAACAGCAAGAATATCAAGGTAAGATGATGTCAGTTACATGAGACACCATTTAAAGTGAGTCCTAAAAACCAGTTGTGTGTATTTAGATATATTTTTGACATTTATGGGATTTTGCACCTGGACCAAAAAGATCTTTTACCTTTTACCAAATAGAAATGGTGAATTAAGTCATCATTACTGGTACAGGACTTTTCCAAATGAAAGGATAAAGTCATATGTCATACCTGAGCATATCTCTATTGTTATCACGCTTTTGTTACTGCTGTGAACTTTTGACAGCTTTTTTCCCCCATTGCCTGCTATGGCAGCCAATGTTTTCACTTTTTACTCTAAGCTCTAAAGCTGCCTCTGACATCTGTTAGTGTTTGTAATGGATCTAATGATGATGTGTAATGTGAAAGGACTGTAGTGAGAAATCTACAGAGAATGACCAACTCTGAAATCCCAGCTTTTAGTACGATATGTCAGCTTTCTTTTCCCCCAACTGGTACTGCTCCCAGGAGCCCAAATGGACACTTAATGTATCTTTAAGAATAAATAATAAAGCAGAGGTTTAAGGGCATGAGTCACGAGGACATCAGTCTGCCAGATAGCTAACAAGCACCCTATATGATAAGTTAATTCAGTTAATAACAGTCACAATTCATCACAAAGAAGCATTTCAGAAAGCTGAGAGACCCGGACTCACGACTGTCAGACTGGGGAGGGAACCTAGCTCACACCTAGCTGAGCAAATATCTAAATGCTACAAGGCAATGCCTACCAATCAGTATTCAAGTCTGGCTGACTTGAATACTGATTGACTGTAAAGCTGATAGGGACAGAGTGTGGGGCTGCTGCCAGCATTCCTATGTGTAACTTTTCTTGTAGCATTTAGAGGTATGCTGAGCGAGGTGTGTGGTTCCCTCCCCAGCCTGAGGGTTGTGAGTGCTTCTGAACTTACTTAGTTACCAGTTGAAAACTAAATATCACATTGGTATGCAGCTTCTGCTTAAGGGCATGTTTAACCTTTAAAAGTTGTTCAATGTCTCATTCGTTTCTACAACTGTGACCACTCTACGCATTCTGGCATTCACAAGTACACATATGCACCTAACAGATGTGAGTTTTACAGCTGGCAATGGTTTTCTCTGAATTCACGATCATGTGAGGAGGAGGCTTACCAGATAGTGATGCTTTGGCCACGCCCATTAGGATTTAACTCAACCAATGAAATTGTCGTGTTTGTTTCAGTAAAACTCAAAATCCATATGTGCATTGTGTAATGACGAATGTTCACAGAATGTTCTACAAAACAGCATTTCCCTGCAGCCACAGTGAGTGGTACATATGAGCAACAGTGAATGGTGTGGCTCTCGCTGCATGATGGGAAATGATAGTTTTAAAGTAATAGCAAGGCATTTTTTGGAAATGCGCTTTTTTAAAACTTTCTTGCTGAGAATTAGATGAGAAGACTGATGCTCCAACACTCTCCATGTTTTAATGGTGACATTAGATTGGCTTAGTTTAGCTTAGCTTAGCTTAGCTTAGCTTAGCGTAGATTCCTAGATACCAGCAACTCTAAAGTTGTGTTAATTATCAAACTTTACAGTTGCTAGTAGCAGGATTTGTTACTTTTGGACAACTGTTCCCTCCCATTTCCAGTCTTTCTGCTAAGCTAAGCTAACCAACTGCTGGCACTAGCTACGTACACAAGTGTAAGAGTGGTTCAGTCTTTGCATTCATCACTCGGCAAGAAATCCAAAAAGCATATTTTCCAGAATGTCTAACTATTTCTTCGAGCTTGCTGCCTACGCAGTGTCAGATAATAACTCGGGACTTCTTTCGATTGTACAACACCTCTTCCTGTCCTGTCTGACTCTGTCTTTGTCCATTCATCTCGATCATCTCTGCGGTCTTCATGTCTCACTACTTTGCGTATTTTGTCCTCCTTTCGACTGTCTTCTTTCTTCTTCTTTCTTACCATCTTTCCTTCCTTCCTTTCTTGCTCCCTCTCTCCCCCACCTTACCTTTTATGTCTGTTGTGCTTTTCACCCACATCACTTGGTGCTTTATGTGTTATTTCTGTTACCCTCCTTCCGTCTTTCACTCTGTCTTTATGTTGCTGATCCGTCAGATCAAGATGCCCAGGAGGAAGGTGAGAAATAGTAGTTGTGTGGTTCCTTTAAAGGGTTAAAACTCCTGTAAAACTCTCCTCTCCTCAAACACCATGTTAGCTAATTCTGACATGTTTACCTCTACTCCTTTGAATCCCACCAGACTCAAATATTTTAACAGCAATATTGCAAAACTCACATGTAGGAAACAAAACATGGAAATCTCTTCTTCGTGGAGTCTACTAGGTAATTAAAACTCTGTACCTTCCAGGTTATAATCACGCTCATTTATTTGGACAAATGTGTACATTTAACAGTGTAGAAGATCAGCCTAACCCTGGATTGGTAAAGGGGAAGTGTTTTCGTGATAAACTAATTAAAAAATGCTTAATTTGTTGTTGCATTTTCTTTTCTCAGTCCCATGCTTGCTGTTACATTAATAGCTTTATTAACAGATTTTTGAATCTTTTCACACGTTTTGAGAGAAACATTTCATTCACTGATTTTTTCCCCCCTTATCTTTCTTCCTTCATCAACAGAGGAGGAGCGCCCCAAACCAAAGTACGTTCAAAATAGGTTTACATTCCCTTAACCTGTCTCACTTTCTCAGAATTTTTGTCATTTTGTGTTTTTGTCTTTGTTTCTCAAGGCCCATGGTGCCTCAACTTGCCCCTCCAAAGATTCCTGAGGGGGAGAGAGTGGATTTTGATGTAAGCAGCTGTGGCAAGTCATTGTCAAGGAATCTCTGCAATTAGTGTTGTAGCTTGAGGGAAAAACTGTTTCTGTTGCACTAGGTGGCCTGGTTTTTCTGGCAGAACACAGTAGAGAGTTCACAGTAACACTAAAATAATCATTTTCTTCGTGTGTGTGCGTGTGTGTCATTTTATCTCCCTATATTTGAATATCCAAAAGACTGAAATCTTACTCTTAAGACACATATCACAAATGTCTTAAAACCTTTCAAAAAGATGAATGAAGTTTGTTTGTAGAAGATATTATGTTTTTAAAATCCTCCTTCTGACTTACAGTGCTTTGAATGGCTCCTTCCAACATCTCTACTCACTATATTTCATACTTACTCACTTCTTTTTAACTATTATTACTATTAACTATTATTATGTTTAATGACATTTTCATGGACGGACCACTTCATCAGCTTAGCCTCATTCATTGAACACTTGTTCCATCAGGACATCCACAGAAAGCGTATGGAGAAGGACTTACTGGAGCTGCATACTCTAATCGACGTCCACTTCGAGCAGAGGAAGAAGGATGAGGAAGAACTCATCGGCCTCAAGGAACGAATCGTAAGTGTCTCACTTAGATGCTAACACTTTCTATCGCATTGTTACGATCCGACTCAAGGGGTAAAAGGAAGGGGTTAAAGCTTAGCTCTAATACGCTCGATAAATGACAAATTTGATCAAATTTATCAGAGGGGCCATGTATTGTGTGTCTCAAATTCTCTAGCTTAAGATGCCCCTTAAGCTACTTCTACCTCCTCGGCCACTGAATCCATCTCGGTGTCTGAGGAGACTTCCAGTGGAGAAGAATCAGTCTTGCTAGTAAACTAACAAATTTTGTCGCCTTTGTGGAGGATTTTTTAGGAAAGATTCCTGAGTGAGAAATAAAGAGTATTAAAAACTGGCTTGTCTTTTAAGTAGTTTTAATACAGTGATTAGAATGATTAGAATGAATATACACATGAACCAGTACAAGCCATCAAACAGAGTCACATCATATTATTCAGCTGGATAGGGACAGAGTTCTATGACCCGAGGGATCAAGAAGATCTGACAAATCTCTGGTCTTATGTACAAGAGTTCATTGAGTTGATTGAGTCTGGAAGCCATCTGGAATCAATTCAGAGTTGAAGTGGACTGGGGGAGCCTGACAAGTTCATTATACTTTTGAGGATTTAAAATACTTATACTGAATATTTTATTTATGATACCTTGACATACATAAATGCTGAACCACTGATGCATTTTAGTATGAGGATGATGCAAAGTAATAAAAGTTCTTTAAACAAGTTTTACAAAGTAGGATTATCCAAAAGTTTCCTCTCTCTAATGTCTTTTTAATCCAAATGGTGCTTTATGTTTAATAAATATGTTTTATGGATTTTTTTCCCATCAGGAGCGTCGTCGGTCAGAGAGAGCTGAGATCCAGAGAGTCAGAGCAGAGAAGGAGAAGGACAGACAGAACAGGATTGCGGTAACACAAACACTCCTACACAAATGTATTAAATGTAATGCAATGTACTTTACTTTTTTAAGGGAGGATACACTGTGGCCTAGTATATTACAATAATTGCACAAATCAGAAAGTGTTCATACTTGACGACTAAATGTATTGTCATACAAGCGTTTCTCTATTTTCTCTAACCACGTGAAACCACTTTCACCACTCCATCCATCTGCCAGGAGGAACGCCACAGAAAAGAGGAAGAAGAAGCAAAGAAGAAGGCCGACGATGAGGCCAAGAAGAAGAAAGTGCTGTCTGGCATGGGAGCAAACTTTGGAGGCTTCCTGGCCAAGGTCAAACACCAGTAGAGCCAACTGTTGATGATGGTGGGGAGACGATGATACAGAGGATGACTGTGGACCGAATGTGTGTGTGTGTTCCAGGCTGAGTCCAGGAGGGGAAAGCGTCTAACAGGCAAAGAGATCAAGAAGAAGACTCTGGCTGAGAGACGGCAGCCGCTGGGCATCGAAAGTCTGAGAGAGGACGGCCTCAGGTGAGCGTCCATTTGTGTTTCAGACAGCTGACCAATGACATTACACCATTATATCAGCTTTAAAGTGGATAGACTTATATCCTATTGTAGATGTTTGTTATCAAAGAGCGAGGACACATTCAAGATGGCCTCTTCCAAACAGTGATTGTCCAATCATAGCTTTGAAACAGTCATAAACAAACCTAACGTTTCTTCCAAGCCCAGAATAGCACATCCAATGTGTAGTATTTCCTCACTGTGTGGAAGTGAGTATTGGTTGCTACTTCACATATATCAGTGTGGGCTAATGTTAGCAGCATTACCATCTGCTGGTGAGGATTTACCTCGGACATGCAACTTTAGCTTCTGTGATTAGCACAAAGTCATGCAGCTTATGTGTCATCTACTGCATATACAGGGTTCTCATTTTACGAGCCAGAGGGAGCAAGTTCCATCAACTTATGGAGCTAAGATTACCTTTATTAGCAAGTTGGCTACAGCTAATAAAAAAAATCTAACAAGCAAACAAACAAACAAACAAAAAAAAAACCCCACCTCTACATTTGTCATTTTAGCCAACAAAAATTCTAAAATGTCACCTGCTAGACATGCATTTCGATAAACGGATATCTGCATATGAATGCAGAATCTGAAAGTATGAGGAATCAAAACTGAGTAGGCTTTGGTATAGAGTGAAAGAGGCAGAACCCATTGACTGGAAAGTCTTGGAAACCTACTGACTATCGTCTTTTTAAGGTAAACAACGTTCATAGTCAGATATCTGTTCATAGATACCACCAGAAACTCTGAAATTGAAATTGCCCTCAGAGTCAGTGTAAAGGCAATTCTGATATATTATTAAATATGTTGGAAAATAGTTGTTGAAAACATGTGAAAAGACTTTGAATGATATTTTAGTGAAATGTGGAGTTAGAGGTTCAAACAGTTTTTCAGCAGTTTTCAGTCCAGGATTTTGTGGGCGGTCCTTAAAGGGTGGCTTGATGACACACTGAGGTCACCCTGAGCATACCCCTGCACCCCTAGCAGAGAGATAGAGATGAATTCATCTCACTCAGAGTGTTTCAAAGTTAGTCATTCAAACTTGGCTGGGTGGTTAATAACACTTTCTTCTTTGGTCTGACAATCTCAGAACATAGTCATTGCCACTTTTAGAACTGCAAACTTCATGTGAGAACAGATTGCTTTACAGGTGACGCAGTACTTATTGAAGGAGCTGTCGGATAAACAGTTACAATTTTAAAATTACAAAATAAGACCCACTAGCCAATCATACGTGCGTTGATTAAAAGCTAACTTAGCAGCAGTTGCCTTAAGGACCAGCTGTGGAGATCTATATTACCATGACCATTAAAAAAACAAATATCCCCTCTTTGCGTTTCCAAGGCAACGGGCTCAGGAGATGTGGAACTGGATCTACCAGCTGGAGTCTGAGAAGTTTGACTACATGGAGCACATGAAACACCAGAAATACGAGGTAGAAAACAGTCAGGAAAATAACAGGAGCTGTTTCATGTCACTGTAAATTCAACACCTTTGGGTTCTCCATTATTACTGATAATTATTTTCATTCAGCCATCCCCTCTGATCTTTTCATTTGTCTCCTGCAGATCATCGTGCTGCTGAACAGAATCCAACACGCTCAGAAGTTGTGAGTAGTTACTTTTCTTTCTGTTTTGTCTTTGGATCATGTGTTTCTACCTGTTCCATCCTTCCTTACTTTCTTTCTCTTCTGTCCTCTCTCTCCTGCAGTAAAAAGGTCCACGGCAAAGGGAAGGTGGGCGGTCGCTGGAAGTAAAGGCAAAGACAAAAGAGAGGCGAAATTTAAAAAAATAAAAAACACTGATAACAAAATAGTGGAGGCAGTATAGAAATGGAGGAATCGCTCATTTCCTCTCTCTGGTCTTTGTAGTGTCAGAGCCGCTCTTGTAGACCTTTCCTGTGTGACAGATATTGAATGTGTCTTGTTAAGATGTATTAATAATTAAAACAACATCCACTCAATTTTGAGTTGATTGTCTCTCAGTTCCTATTTGAGTGTGTGACGATCACAACACCAGGATAGGTCACTGTCTGCTTTTAGCTTCAGATATGTTAGGAGGTGACATCAGGGAACAAGACAGGCCTGGACTGAGTGGCGCTTTTATACATTCGTCCACAGCAGTCTGCTTTCACCACAGGTGAGAGATAATGAGTGCCATTCAGAGATTACTCCCCTAACTGAAGATCAGTCTTGGTCTTGAGACTGGGCTCAGTTGATTTATTTGTTAAATGTCTGAGAGGAGACGCCAACCTTCTGGAATAAATTTCCTCCTCTTCTTCAAAAAGAGACAGGATGTTGTGGAAACGCTGTCATGTTCCACTTCCTCTCCACACTAGGACTGAAAAATTAATTATTTTACCTCTACGCCAGAAATAATTACAGCCATAAATAGTTTTTTCCTGGTTCCTCTAACAATGTCACCCCTTCCTGAATGATCTTTGTACTTCAAAGTGGATCTCTTCATCAAAAGATAATGATTTGTCCATTGCTCTCGCATTGTAATGCAGACCACATCCCATGAGTTAAAACGCTGCTTGGAAGAATAAAGTGAAACTGATGGTTGACTCATGGTTAATAATTTATTACTCACCTCCTGCTCTAATGGTACAGTCATCCTCATGGGACTCGTGTCTGAAAGTGAGCTTACATTTCATTTCACTTTTCCTTTCTGATTTGTAACACATGGTGAAAGTGTCATAAAACAAATAAAACTCCAGCTACAGTTAGATAACATTAGCAACCTTAAGCTATTGGTCATACCAGACCAAGTAAGGCTGTGCATCGGGGGGGTTCACACATGTCACTTTAAAGACCACAATATATAGTTTGACACCCATGACAGGGACAGTGGACATGAGGCTTGCAGCTTTATGGTGGATTTCAGAGTTCATGTTGTTGTGGAGAAATTGCTGAAGTCAAAGGTCAATGGTGAGGTCAGGAGTTCAGAAAGTGTTCAGGAGCCTCTGATGTCTAATGCTGTATTATTTATTGACACTTGGCCAAGGAGAATTAGAGACACTAATGCATCAGAAGTGCCTGAGTCAGTCTCACATTCTGCCAAACTCATGCTGGTGGATAGACTTTAAACCCCAAGATAACACCACAAATACTATACGCCCAGAATTAGCCAAAAAAAAAAAGTTTTTACTCATGCAGGTGTTACTGTCAGCACATTCTAGTCTGGAGACACAGATTGGAATGTCGATGGCAAGCTATCTATTATGTCTGAGGAGGCAGCACCAGATTTCTTTGACCCTGGCCCCCACAGTGTTGAGATAGACTGGCACCTACTGTCCCCAACCAAAGCCAATTAATACTCCCGAGGACCTTAAGGCCCACACGTGACCTCGTGCAACCTAAGGATAGAAAATTCCATAACAGTTGTCAGGTTCTACATGAAACAGCCTGAGTCTCTCTTCAGACTCTCATCAGAGTCTCTACAGATACGAGAATGTGATCTGTGCCCTGTAGCTGTGCAAAATCAATAATTAATCTTAATACATGAATTTAATTATTTATTAGGTCATTTAAGTCAGTGTGGAGTTACTTTATGGAGGAGACTTTCAGTAGCTTTATTAGCACAGACTCCACCAAGCAGTGCAGAGGTAATTTGTAGGAATGTTTCTATTAAAATCAGAGTGCTCCTCCGGGTGGGTAAACATGGTCATTGCATCCTGATGAACATGAACCCTCATCAGCTGGGTAAAAAGATTTGACATATTTAATCACTGGGTCAAAATAGAATTGGCATATTTAGTTTGATTTATCCAGATGACAGGAGTGGCACTGGAGTTATTCTTCCAGACGCTTATTTAACCCACCAATATTTTACCCATGTGATTTTTAGATCTATCTTTTAACCCAAAATCTAGTTAATGATCTACATCTTCATTTTTGATCATCAGTTAAGTCAGGAAATCATTTTTTCCACTTGTTTTGGGTTATTTACTAAAATCGACATATGTTTATTTTAGCACAGTAATAAAATTGTCGTTATATGTATTTAAAAATAGTACATTACATGCCATGTCACTAAAACAAGTCATTTTTGACCATGTGCTTTCTAATTTCAATATATTTTCTAAATGTCCACTGTGGCAGCTGTTTACTTTAAAGGTCCAGTTTGTAAGGTAAGATTGAGGAATATTTCATTGCAGTAATGGAATACAATATTCATTAGTATGCTTTTATTAGTGTATAATCACCTGTGTATAAGAATTGTTGTGTTTTGTTGCCTTAACGACGTGGGGGAATATTCATTTAATTCATACAATCTGCAACTTTACCGCTAGGTCACTAAATGCAACACGCTGCACCTTAAAGAAATCTTCATGACAAGTGATTTTTAAGACACATCATTAACTGTATTTGTCCTTTTTGGATGAAATATCATTTTTCTTTTAAATCTATCAGGATGAAATAAAGCTTACAGCCAATAAAATAAGAGATCCATAATGTAAAATAATAATAATTTGGTTGTTCTGAAACATTTATCATGTGTGTTTTCAGCTGGAGGACAGACAGACAGACCTGTCTGTGGTATCTGTGTTATTCCTGTGCGGCCCCGCCCGACTCCTCTCTAATTCCTACCTCACATGTTTGGATCACTGCGTGAGACAAGGACTAAAGAGGACACACTGTTAATCCAGTCTGTCACCCACTGCATAGAACCAACACATACACACACACACGCACACACACACACACACACTGTGTCAGACTTTCGATGCCCACACTGTGTGTGTGTTTGTCCAGAATAAAAGCCTCCACATTCATGCTGCAATTGGATATTATTATTTGACACAAATCAGCAGCTTTATTTGCAGATTGAAGGACGAGAGTCAGCATTTCAGTTCTTCTGTAGCAACAGCACTGACTGTATTCAAAGTTAGAATCCCATTGTATTTTGTCTAAAGGCTGCAGATCTTTGACCACGTGTGTGTGTGTGTGTGTGTGTGTGTGTGTGCTTGTGTGCAAATGAAAAAATACCGTGTTCTCTTATAGCCTTTGTGTTCACAAGTAAATCAATCCATCGAACCATCTGTCGTTGTTCAGAAACGTTTTATTCGTTCAGTTTTATTTACAATCACATGGTATGCATCCAAAGTGAAACCACAAACAGCTTTCCATTTTTATGATATACCACACACACACAAACACACAAGGATCAATGTGCACACTCGCCAGAAACATGAATCTCATTCAAACACAAGCACAAAGAGACAAACCGATGATCAGTAAAAACATGTAACTACACAACAAACACGTTTCACAGGAAAAAAAAAAATCAAGTTTAGACTGTTTGGATAAAAAACAACAAATCAAGGTAAACCAGAGGAGAAAGAGAAAAGATAACTTCAGCTCTGTGACAGCACAGAATCACAACAGAAAGAACTGTTGTGTTAATAGTATCAAAACTAATTTGACGACACTACAGTACTGAAAAAGTATCTATTTATCTTGAGACAACTACAACTTGTATATATTATAACCCCCCTTGTATTGATTATAACCCCAAATCCAAGTTGGGACGCTTTGTAAAATAAGAACAGGATGAGATGATTTGATTTGATGAGATGATGACGGTGGTTCGGACACCAAACAGCTTCATTAACAGGTGATAGGATCATGATAGGGTATGTAAGTGGCGCCTTTTGAAGGATGAGGCGAAGAACAGTGTTTCTTATTAACATTATTTCAGTGAATTTATGGATTCCACCACCTACAATCTATGATGTTATTATAAGATTCAGAGAATCCAGAGAAATATCTACACATAAGGGACAAGGCCCAAAACCAACATTGAATGTTCTTCAATGTGACCTTTGACCCTTCAGGTGGCACTGAATGGAAAACTGGCATGATTGTACAAGAGCTCAGGAACACTTCAGAGAACTGCTGTGAATAAATACAGTTTGTCCATGAGCTCATCGGAGTTGGACTGACAGAAGGTAGAAACGTGTCCTCTGGTCTGAGTCCACATTTTGCACAGCATCCCTTTTTTTAAAAAAAATCTGGGTTGTACATGTCAGGAGGTACAGCTCAGGAAATAAATATTACACACCAATTTTACACATGAATTCATATGAAGAACTGCTCAGGCCATGAAAACAGATGCGTTATGTCCCCCTGTGACTGTGGAGAAAGTTTTAAACATCTGGGGAACTAACCCTGACGATGTCGTCATGGTCACATTCCATTCCAGAGTTGTATCGAGAGTTTTTAGAAGCTAAAGGTCAGGATAGTCTGCTTCCATCTTTACTAATACCGTAATAATAAACTGCTGGAGTGACCCTTTAATAAATGAACAGGGGAGGTGAGTGCACAAACATTAGCTGCACTATGTACACTGTAAGTCTGCATAAATGTGAGTGCTTTGCAGGTTCGTGTTATTTCTCTAGTATGTGTTCAAAGCAATATAAAGCACACATGTAGTCGTATAAACAGTTCCCAAAATGAAATATTACAAAATGAGTGAAGCACGTTAAATATGACTTCTCAGAGGTTAGAAAACCTACAGTTGTTTGCTTGCAAATGACACCTTTCCTATGTATACGCTGTGTATATATACTGTATATATGTGTGTGTGTGAGTGTGTTTAACGGATTGGGGCCTTCAGAGCAGCATCCACCTCCTCCTCTGGCAGCAGTGTGTGCCACTGGGCCACCGGACGCCTGGGATTGGCCAGCATGTCTGACCAGTGGCGCAGGCCGACGCCTGAGGCTCCGTAGCCAATCCAAAACTTGCCGATGGGGTCGTTGCTGCCCAGCTTGTCGTAGTCGTACACGGTGATAATCACCTGGACTTTCTGTACATGGAGACAGCAGAGGAGGAGGAGAAGCTACAGTTAGTTCATTCTTCGGTGTGTGTATATTTCAATCAAGTTGAATGAAAATGGTGCAGTCTTTAGTTTATTTATGATTGTTGGTTCAAAGTGTTTCACCAGTAGCTGAAGGTCGTGCATTCCTCAGGTGACCTTACACCAAACACTTTTTCAAGCAATTGTACTGTCGCAGACGAATTTCAAGTTTCAGTATAAAATCCAGAAAGTTTTGCTTGAGTTGCGGCATGTTCCAGTCATCCTGATAATTTGGTGTAAGGTGGTCAAAAAACAATGTTTCTTTTGCCACGGCTCATGCAAATAGTGACATTTAATCACATGAACAGTGTCACAACCAATGGGTGTGCTCTCTCCAGCACTATCAGGAAGCAGTTGACTAGTTGCTGTGGACTAGTCTTGTAAATAGTTACCCTGGCAACACTTTGCAAAAACTTGAAAACTAAAAACTTTTAGATGTGAGATGTCAGATTTTAGTCTTAAACATTTTTCCGCAAAGCATCTGTCTTATTATTCCCCTAACAATATTAATCCTAAACATATTAAGCATTTCATCCTGAGGAGGACAGGACCAAATCTGATCCAATGGTTGTTCAAATTATTCGGCTTTCGTTCATCTGATCGACTTCTCGGTGGGTGTATTGTTCGGCACTCAGGTGTCCATTGTGAAGCTGTTTGGATGTCTGCTGTAAAGAAGTGTACAAACCTGGATCTGGGAGAAGGGGATCTCGAAGCTAAAGCTCTCATTGAAGTAAGGATTCAGAGTGTTCTGTTTGACTGACGTCTTCTTCTTCTTCAGTCGCTTCCCGTTGTGCTGCAGCACCACCTTAACAAAGGGATCTGAGAGAGGTGGAAGCAGACAGTGGATCAGAGGAAGTAGCACGGAAACCACAGCTGACCATTACCAGTCTTTAGCACAAGCATGCAAGCACGTGTGTGTGTTCACCTGACAGTCCTCCAACATCCATCTTCTTCAGGTTCTTGGCTTCCATGATGTTAATCGTTAGCTTACCAGCCGTGGGCACGTAACGAAGGGAAATGCAGACATCACCGAGCTTCTCTTGCTATCAGGGACAAAATATATATGTATATATTTAAAAATTGGTAATGACTGTTATCTCTAATATATGTTTCATTGGATTCCTAAAAAATCATGTACCTCCTCTTTCTCTCCTCCAACCAGATCCTTCCATTCATGTATTGGCTGTCCAAGATCAATAGAGTTCATGGGGATCTTGATCTCGCCGATCACGTCATGTTTACCAAAGCGGTCAAAGTCAAACACCTGCAGGACCAGAGTCTGGCCACCTAACTCAGTGTATGGTATCTGTAGAAGTATGGTATCAGAACGAAAAGGTTAACCCTGCAGTGCTTTAGACACATTTTTATTTTAATGTTCAACGTGGTCTCCAGCATCGATGTACGTACAGACCTTAAAGGTGAAGGTCTCATTGAAGACGGGACAGAGGTTCTTGCGCTGGACTTTGGTCTCAAACTTCTTTTTCTTGTCCGGCAGCATGTAGACTTTGACATAGGGATCTGACGTCCCGCCCATGTCCATGGCTGCAAGGTCCTGAGCCTGGAGGATCCCAACTATAAGCTGGAGAAGGAGGAGGAGGAGATCGGTTTAACTGTGGGGTCCAAAATCCTGAAGCAGTGCTAGCTTTTCAGAATAAAGGACATCATCTTTGATGAGTCCTTCTATCGTTAAGCTCATTCATTATTTTTGTCTTCAGGAGGTAGGATACTGAGTAGGTGTGTGTACCTGGTTATCAGTAAAGTTATAGTCCAGTGTGTATTCCAGTTTGCCAAAGAACTCCTTCTCCTCCTCTTGCTTCCCTTCCTCTCCTTCCTGGAAGACACACAGCACGGGTAGCAGTTAACAGACAATGTTACACATATTTCACATTCAAGCTCCTGTGATTTGCTGCCCAGGAAATAAAAATGAGACACGAAAGGATTACAGTTTTAAAGACCTGGGTATTAAAGGTACCTGAAGGTGTTTCTTCTGATACACATGTCCACAGTTGCATCTTTTGAGATATCATTAAAGGAGTAGATCAACATTTTGAGAAATATGTTTAGCTTTAGTTAAGTGTGATTGTGTTTTCAGTCTTTGTGCTAAGCTAAGCTAACCGGCTACATATGACTCTCTATACAGACATGAGAGTAGAATTCTTGGAAAGAAAGCTCTACTCAAAATATCAAAATGAACATTGGTGGTATATTGATGGTAGAGTGATGTGTAGCCACGTAGTGGTGCCCTGGGAGCATTTAGCGCACCTCAGCAGTCACCAGGAGGTGAACTGGCACCTCTCCAGCTACCAGTCAACACTCCACACTGTGCTCCAGGCTTGACTTGAACTAGCTGCTGTCCAGTTCCCAAACCAAGTTCCTACAGACTGAGCTACTGCCGCCACCATGCATTCATCTGTTGAATTGTAGACCAGTGACATCATATACACTCCCAATTTAGAAAAGCTGTGTGGTAGTAACCTTGACAGGAAGATTCCCAACTGAAGATACATAAAATCCTCCTCTTTTCTGACCTTCTTATCATCTCCTTCCTCTCCTTCCTTGTCCTTCTTCCTGCGCCCTCGTCCTCCCTTCCTCTCACGGACCTTCTTGGGCTTCTTGCCCTTGTTGATGCACTTCTTGTAAATGCAGAATCCCATGCAGGCGACAAGGGCAAGGACCACGACCACAATGGCTCCTATAGCCCACATGGGCACTGGAGAACAAGGGGTGAGGACAGAGAAAGGCAAGTTGGTAAGAACTTTTTAAACAGTGTAAGCTGGTGTCATGGTTAGGGTTAGAGCTATGTTTCACCACTGAAAACATAGAATGTAAAACGTGTTTTTTATATCAGGGAAAACAGAATGGTGCAAGACAATAGATGGACTTACTCTTGAGTTTATGATCTTGGAGGGCAGAGCAGAGGGGGTCACATGATGAAATGAGAGAGGACAGACAGAAAATGAGATGACAGGATGGTTAGATGATGCTATGTACGTAACAGGCTGTTTGAGTGTGCCAGGCTTCGGGTTTTGACAAGACACCAAATACATACACTTTAATATGGAGTTGGTCCCCTTTTTGTACCTATAACAGCTTCCACTCTTCTTGGAAGGCTTTTTACGTTTTACGATTAACATTTCAGAGTGTTTCTGTGGGACTTTGTGCCCATTCATTCTCTAGAGTATTTATGAGGTTAGGCACTGACGCTGGACGAGAAGGCCTGGCTTGCAGTCTCAGTTCCAGTTCATCCCAATGGTGCTCGATGGGGTTGAGGTCAGGGCTCTGTGTGGGCCAGTTAAGTTCTTCCTCAAACCATGTCTGCATGGACCTTTGCTTTGTGCACTGGGGCACAGTCATGTTGGAACAGAAAAGGGCCTTCACCAAACTGTTGGAAGCATAGCATTGTCCAAAATGTCTTGGTATGCTGAAGCATCAACATAGACCTTTACTGGAGATTAGGGGCCTAGCCCAAACCCTGAAAAACAGCCCCATACCATTGTCCCTCATCCAACAAGACAGGTGTGGCCAAATACTTTTGTCCATATAGTATACATTATACACGCACATCTGTGTGTGAGTGTGTGCTCACTTGGCAGGTGCGTGTGCTCATTGTAGAACTTGTTCTTCATGCTGTTGAACTGGTGGTTGGAGTGGTGTGAGGGGGGTTGGTGAGGTGGAGGTTCCCTCTCCCTCTCCCTCTCTCTCTCCTCCTCGGCCGCCCTGCGGACCCTCGCCGCCTCCACACTGACCAATCGCATCACTGCTCTGTGAAAATCAAAGACAACAAACGGTCAGCGACTTGCTTGTTAGCAGACTAGTTAACAAACAACCTGGCTGGATGTCTTTTTGGTCAACAGTAACCAGAGGAGTTGAGTATATTATGCCCCTCTTCCTTTCTTGCATTGTTTCTTTGTCCTCTTCCTCTCCCTACTTCCCCTTGTTGCTTCCTCCCTCCTCTCTTGCTTCTTTACCTTTCTTTCATCTGTGCTTCACAAAGAGCAAAACTCAGCCGCAGCTTGTTGCATGCACATAATAATCCCTCTGACTTTGTAACGGAAAACCGATGGATGAACACACACATATATATCCTCATATATAGTATATGTATGTCAAAACATTTCATTGGCTCTCAGACCTTTTTCACAGCAGAAGGTTTGACTTGACTTGTAAGCAGTGGTGTTACTAATAACATTAAGGATGGTTCTGTTCAAGTTTCCCAGGATGTCGTGTCAGTGTGACAGTGAGCCAACCTGAACATTACCAGGACCCTGAAACAAAAGCAGCTAAATACTAAGTATTAATATTTAGTGTACTAAATTCTATCAGTACAACCAAACTTCTACTGTGACAGAAGACTGAAATTCAGTTTATCCAAATGATATATTCCTGCTTTGTTTTATTTCCAAACTCCATCAGTTTTATCCTTTAATGAGGCACTCTGTGAATCCATCTCATATCAGGCTTAAAAGGTGGATTCAGTGCAAACACAAAACTGGGTCAACCTCTGCTCACGGCCCTGTGACCAAGCAATAAAATAAAGGCTCAATATCATTTTCTGCTGATCATGACACTCTCTTAATGACTTTTTTTTTTGGCCCTGTAAAGAGTTCAGCCTGTCAGGTACGCTGACATTTAAACGCACATACATAGGCCACACCCACAGCAGACATCCCCGTGTCGCCACGGCAATGTAACGAGATTAATTGCCGAAGGTAATCCAAAAATCCCTCGGCTTAGACAAATTAAGGACAGTTTTCCTCCGTGGGTCTCCTCCCCTTTCTACTCATCCCAGCATCATCTCTCCTTTATTACTCTCCTCTGTTGTCCCCCTCTGCATGTCATTATTCCCTCAGCTGCAGTAAAGACATACACACATATCATACATATCATGTCGCCATAATGAGATCTGGTTTAGGTGGTGAGCACTGTGAGCTCCCTGGATTGCATAAGTAGAGGATTAGAGAGAGAGGCTTCAGTCTGTGTGCGTGTGTGTTGATAGATTGGTTAATACACCACTGTTGACCTCCATCTGAATGAAAAGCCTTAAAGCAACAGTTCAAATGCGCTTATTCACTTTTTTAGAGTTAGATGAGATTCGTACCACTCTCATGTCTGTATAGTAAATGTGGACCCAGCAGCTGGTTAGCTTAGCATAGCATAGAGATTGAAAATGGGGGCTAAACAGCTACTCAAAGCTAAGCTCTGCCAAAAGGTAACAACATTTCTTGGCCCGGCACACTAACTCACTGAAGTCTTTGTTATCTGCCTGACAACTACTCAGACCAAAAAGAGCCATAATGACTCATAATCTGTAGTAAAATGGTAAAGTGTTGTTTTACACTTAGTTTTTTTTGTACAGATTTAACTAATGAGAAATAGAATGTTGATCAGTGAGCTTTACAGGTGCTGGTAGTGTAACAGTTTAGAATTTGTTCTGTTTCCTGTTTTATTTTGTAGTTCTACCCTGTGTCTTGCCTTACTGTTATGCTGCTTACTTCTACTTCCTGCCTTGTTTTCCCGCCTGTTTTTGATTCTGCACCTGTCCCTGATTAGTTTCTCCTGGGTGTCTGTTTAGTTCCTGTGTTTCCTTTGTTTCCTTGTCTGTCTGTTAGATGTCTCTGCTGGGGTTTGCCTGTGTTCCCAGTTCTGCAGTTCTGGTTCTTTGTTCTGGCTTTTAGTTGTGAGTCTTTGTTTGTGTTCCTTTGTGTTTACGCCTGTCATTTGTGTTGAAATTCTTTCAGTGTGGCTCTGTGTCTGTAGCTTTATATGAACAAACAGGATAGTGGCATCTTCTCATCTAACTCTCAGCAATAAAGCCAATAAGCCCATTTTCCAAATTGCCGTAAATGAGATAATTCTACGTCTTTAAAAAACATGTCTGTGACCAAGCAATGTTTTTCCTTGTCACTGTCTCCAAGTGCTTGCTCATTGTGAGACCTGCTCTGTATGAGAGTGACATGAGATAAATGAAATGTAATGACAACTGAGATGAACTTGTACTAATGGTGTTTGAACTCAGAACACATCCTGTGCAATTTACAGTTGTGTTTTTATGAACAGACATAAATGATATGATACCATATATTAAAAAGATATGTAATGGGTGAAAGCTGAGTTTGGTATTTTTACTCTCCACTGCAGCCTTGTTGTTTTGGGTTTGACTGATACAGTACAGGTTTTGTTTCAATTACTGTGAGTAGTGTTTTGCATACTTGTGCATAGGCAAATCCAAGTTTGTGGAGTAACAAATATGTCTATATTAGTAGTATTATTAATGAATATTGTGATTGTTTTTTGAGGCCAGTGATTACAAATAGTCTGTATGCAGTGCTGTCTGCACACAACTGTCTGAGTGCCTCTGAAACAATCATTGATTTAGACTGAAAATTCTGAAGTGAACACACATTAACCATGAGATATATACATACGTGAGATTTGATGCATTTTAGAAAATAGAAAAGAAATGCATATTTAATGTCAGGATGGGACCTCAATCACATCAGAAGTGAAAGAAAGTGAATGAATATTTGATTTCAGTCTAAGCCTGTGATGGTTCTCTGTGTGCTTTGGATAAAAGCACTGGCTGAGTTCTGTTTCATTCAGCTTTCTGCCAGGACTCTGCGTGTTGCATAATGACATTTTAGCTCAAGTTCAGAACACCCCAAAATCAGGATGATGACCACAGTTGTTATCTGGGTCACAGCAGAATTAGTCTGGACAGCCGCCAAAAACTGACGTCAGTTATTTGGAAACCTGCTCGTGTTGATGCAGCAGTACATGTGTCAGTCCAGAGACTGTAGGATGGTGAAACCAAAAAAATGAAAAGAGGAGTGACATTTAGTGTGAGCAATATGTGTGCTCCACGAACAATAGCTGCTTTAAAGTTCAATTTGAAGTTAAAGCTAAATATATAAAACAACTGATGTCAGAAGTGACACATGTCAAAATAAGACAACAGCCTTTTATAAGAACACAAACAATGTCTGACATCTTAAACAAAACTCACATTCTGAACGATAAAATGCACGACAATCACCAAAGAGTTGACAGAAAAGACTTCGAACATTCGGTGGGTGGTATTTTACTGATTAGAGCTGAAGAAAAGTGTGTGTGTGCCTCACACTTTATCACTCCTGTGCATGGATGTTCACGTTTGATCAATTTACAGTACAGAGACTTGAAGTTGAAAGTTCCGCTTACTAAATCACAGTCTCACAGTCTTAGAGTACATAAGCAAAATGACTTTCCTGAACAAAGCAGAGACCACCGACAGCCTCGGTCATGTGTTTACCTCTAGCGCCACCATGTGGTTAAGATTTTTGCTTTTCTCAACATATCTTGGATGGATTGCCATGACAGTTTTTCTGTAACTCTAGTTGGTACTCTGGTGTATGACCAAATGTTTTGATTGTGTTTAGTGCTAATTAACAAATGATAGCATGCTAACACTATCCAGCAAGGCTCACACACTGTCTCTAGAAGCCATATTGTGGGAATTTCTATTTACTGTGACCACAGGTCACAGGTGGGTACAATAGTTCTCAGAGGTTTAATGAGATTATCTGTTTGTAAGTGCAGTACAAGAAAATTAAAAAAAAGAGTTATAATTAGGAAGTTTAGAGTTGAAACAATTAGTCAATCATTCAACAGAAAATTAAGTCAAAAAAAATGAACAGCTGTTGTAGTTTAGAACGAATCTTGAATCCAGATCTTGAGTTGTTGTTTTTGCCTTTTAAAGGCTCTCTGCTCTGATCTGCACACACACAGATTGGGGGTGAACAGCCGGCGATGGGATTTTATCTAAAAGCTCAAAACTCTGAACTGAACCTGAGGTGTCATTAAGGCTTCTGACACGACTGCTGGAGGCATTTACATGCGCACACTAGTAACTGTGGGATTTGTGGACAGCTCGAAAATATCAAAATCCAAACCACACTTTTAGCAGCATGACAGAGTAAAGCACTACTACAACATTTGTAAGTTTGGAAGTGAAGTTTTTTTCTTCTTGGGGTAAAAACATGGTACAGCCGAACAACATTAAGGTTACATACATAGATATATACATATAACATTGCAACAATGCTGTTTGGAGCATTTGCATTGTGCCTGCATTGTAATATCTTTACACAGAAGTTCTGAGAGACAATTTTATACATTTGAAATTTAGATGTGGTCAACAGTGTTACAGTGCATTGTCACATAACCACATGGCCTCCACATCAGTCCCAGCCAGTGACCATTGCTGTCATACCTCTCTACCATTTCCTGTCTGCCTCTGATTCTGCTGATCGATAAAGGTGAAAAAATGACACAAAGATCTTTTACTTTTAAATTGTAAAAACACTTTGAGCTGCATTTTGTGCGCAGAATTCTCAGCGTTTGATACTTAAATTTGTTTTCATAACCACCATATCTGACAACCTGCATGATGAGCCTGCAAGAGAATACCGCTGCAGTCTTCTACAGTTTGTTGTAGATCTGCAGTTTTGTGCAAAAACCCACAAACTCAACAAACATCAGCATCAACAACATCAGCATCAGCAACCATCCAGTGTCCATTCACTCAGACTCTGCTCAGTTAACGGTTATAATACTTCATTTAAGCTGCGGAGGTAAACATAGGTATCGTGGAGGTGCATTGTGGGTGATTGCACGTGAACACAAATAGACGTGCATTAGCCTGCTATAATCCACTTAAACTAATCTTTCCCACTTTTGGAAAACATCCTCCACTACGTGTAAAACTAAATGTTTGTGTCATGCAGGGACTTTCTCAGTGAAATGCATTCATCAAATGATAAAGAAAGACATCAAATTCAGCATTAATCTATCAAATCTAATTAACATTAACTTTGTGCTTCTCGTGACCGGAGCTGCTTCTTAACAGCTTTACAGGCTGAGATGAGCAGAGAACAGCAAAGTAAGGTGAACAAACTGCAGCTGAAATGAGTCATTAACAAACCTACAAAAGATTATTCATGACAAGTTTGATGATCGTGTCATTTCCAGGTGAAAGCACCAAACATTTGACTGTTTCCAGCTTATTAAATGTTAACACAGGTTAAAAGTTTACTTCATTTTCTGTTTCACATTTATTGTAAATTAAAAACATTGCAGTTTTTTCGACTGCTTGTCTGAAATAAATCAATTTTAAAACATCCATTTGTCTATGGGAACACATGAACCAATGAATAATTCTGTACAAACTGTAATACAACATAAAAACAGCTTGTAACTCACCGTGTTAGTCTCCCGTGGTTCTTTGGGTTTTATCTTATTTTATTGTTTTGCATCCAAACGTCCTCCAGACAAATCCACAGCAGACTGATGAGAAGTCACTGCATATAACTCCCTCTCTCTCTCTCTCTCTCTCTCTCTCTCTCTCTCTCTCTCTCTCTCTCTCTCTCTCCCTCTCCCCCTCCCCCATTCTGTGTTAATCTCCACAATATCCCTGACTGCCAACTACTTACTGTCCACCTCCACTGCAAAAAAAAAAAAAGTCCATCTTTAAAAGTCTAACACTGACTTTAAATCATATTTCTTTCCAGATGGGATTATTTTACCTACTTGTAGATTTTCTTACTGATTTATCAGATTTACCAGTCTAAATGATATGTTAGCATTAGAACCGTTACAGTTGTTGCGTGTTCCAGAAATAATCTGAATGAAAACGAGCCTGAGCAGGACTGCAAAGTGCGAAACTCTCCCTCTCTTCTGTGATTGGATCTTGTTGTAATTGCAGTTCATTCAGTGCTTTCAGTTGCACACTGTGAGGGTCATGTTTAAATTGTTCATAAAGATGTTTGGTTCTCTCTCCTTTCCTTCAACATGTCTCTAACACTCACTGTGCAGTACTGAACACCTCCAGCAGATGGCGCTGATGCCTTAAGCTATTTATCTGAAAACAACTCAAACAATATCGCCATAAGCTCTGCAGACGTTCCCACACTACTTATAAATACACAGAAATATAATGCTGACCACTGATATGAGACAGATATGATATGTGAATATTGTATTTATTTTTCATTTATTTGACAACTTCAGTTACTTTTAGAATAATATTATAAAATATAACCAACAAGTAAATTGTGATGTGTTATTATATTTGATGTAAAATATCAGTCTCCTAAATATTGATCCCCCTTGACAAGCTGCAACATTGAAGTAAAGAGGAAGATGGAAAAATGCCTCAGGTCCCCATCCCAGTGTGTCAGTTTTGGTAAACTGATTATTGTTTGGAAATTTGCATCACTATGATACAATATCATTATTCAGGTGTTTGCTATCAGGGCCCCTGGACTTTGGAACACCCTGCCTGAGGACATAAGGCTCACAGAATCAGTCTGTTCTTTTAAATCACTTCTTGGAACATTTTTATAGACTTGCTTTTAAGTAATGATGTCTTAGAGAGATGGGGAATGACGTGCAGCAAAGAGCAACAGGTCAGATTTGAGCCCTGGGCTGCTGTGGCAAGGACTGAGCCTTTGTACATCGGGTGGAAGCTACCAACTGAGCTAAACAACACCCAATGTTGTCTTTTTAATTCTATTTTTTTTTTTATTATTATTTTTTCTTCTTGTTTTTTATTAAAATGTGGAGTGCGAATGTGTATGGGTTTGCATTGTGTGTTTTCCACTCATTCCATGATGTCAATATTTTTGTACTAAAACATTACCTTTACTCACACAGGATTTCTACTTTTACTTCTTCCTCCATAGTCATCAGCATCTTCAGTTTGTGGTTGGAAATAAACTGCTCACAGATTTTAGCCGTCAACATCATAATCTGTCAGAGGTGGACTTATTACCAGATGTAAGCTATTGTACTTTGGTGACAATGCAGGCCTCTAATTTAAGCTCTTAATTATCAGCATTATACTGGGGACAAAGACAGCAACGAACAGGTGAAGTGCTGTCTGTATGATTTTTTAATATTCAGTTAAAGAAAATGGAAGATGGGATGACAAACATCCTCACCCTGCTGTTAGAAACCAGACAGATTCTGGTTAATAAAGAGTGCTGCTTGTTGATGTGAATGGGCATAAATCATTTTAGCTGAAAAGTTTGTTATGTGCTCCATTTTAGGAGTTACTTACACTAAAGCCAAAATATCCCTTTAAAGCTAGTTATCTGCCCTTATGATTCATTGTAACATTAACCACAGATCTGAGGTCAGTATGAACAGGTCATGTGACAGATGTAGGCATACACCAAAGTCCAGCTCAAAATGTTTATTCAGATTAAAAACAGATCAGAAACAGTCACAATTGTTAAATGTCACAAAAGGGTTTACAGGTAAATCACCTGATAATCATCCTTCTATTAGACACAGAAACAGTGACACCACCAGAACAGACGAGGACTTAAACGTCATAGGTCAAAGCAGATTAGATATTAAATGTATTCTCAGTGAATGAACAGCTGGAGCGGAAGGTGTGTTAACTTTAAAGCCTGTGCTTCGTTATTAGATTTTCATCTCAGGCTCCATCCTCGGAGTGGAGCGTTTAGCTCTTCCCCCCCAGAGAGTGCTTGTCAAACAGGTACTCTGCCATCTTGTTGGTGTGGGCGTCCATGCGGGTGAGGTTGGAAATGTAGTCGCCCAGCTTCTTGATGGCCTCCACCTGCTCGTTCAAGTAGTGGCTCTCCAGGAAGTCACACAGCTGAGGACAGGAGGAGAGGATAAGTGTTAGACAATGTTACCCAAGACAAGTCTTTTTTTGCAAACTCTAAGATTAATACAGTCTTTATGACTTACATGAGGGTCTACGTGCTCAGAGGCCAGCTTGTGCAAGTCCAGCAGAGCCTGGTTGACGTTCTTCTCCAGCTGCAGGGCGCACTGCATGGCCTCCAGCCCGCTGCCCCACTCATCGCGCTCTGGTTTCTGCAGAAGGAAAACATTCAATTATAGCAGACTGAACAATAATTAGGCCTCAATAGGGGCACAATAATCTGAGTCACTAGTACTGCTGCAGGGGATTAGCACTGTCATTACATAATGATTACTGAGGAACTATTTAATTTTTCAGGCCTGATTTAGGGAGCAGGTGTCACAACAACATGTATGTCTGTACCACACACACAGGGTGTGGTGAGACGTGTCACAGCAGGGTCAGCTCGCCGGTCTGTACTGACCTTGACATCCTGGAGGAAGATGCGTCCTCCTCTCTTGTTCTGGAAGGACAGCAGCTTCTGGGCATGCTCCCTCTCCTCGTCGCTGTTCTCCTTGAAGAAGTGGCTGAAGCCTGGAAGGGCCACGTCGTCACGGGAGAAGTAAAAGGCCTGCGAGGGGGACAAGGAGGATGAAAACAGTCATTAGGAGACATCACCTGTCATTATTTGCCAAAAAAAAACAAAAACAGGTTGTGACAAACAGTTATTCAACTAGGCAGTGGTCAGAGACATGAGTCATGACTTTGTAAAGTCTGGTTGGTTTGATACAGTCATGAGACGAGGAGTGTTATAAACGCCCCAAAAACAAGCAGCATAAGCATGACACAGCAGTTTTTCTTCAGTGAGGTGGGTGGGGGTTATGAGACTACTTATCTGGCAACCTGCCCAATCAGTGATAAACAACCAAGACACGCAGGAACAGGAAGCTAATATTAAAATGTTGCATTATTGCTTTAAATGACACAACTATACAGACTATATACACAGTTACTCCGCTGTTGTATTTAATATTACTCGTTTTACGACCTGTCATCGTGCTAATGTGTGTAAACCATGTCACACAGAAGCATAACGATATAATTTGTATACGTATGTGTTAATGAATATAATACTCACCATTGAAGTGTAGGTGTAGGAGGCGAACAGCTCCATGTTGACCATCCTGTTGATAGCGGCTTCGCATTCGCGGTGGTAGTTCTGACGCACCTGGGACTCCATTTTGGCTGGCGTTTCTTGTGCTTTTTCTTAACAAAACGGTACAAAAATAGAGCTTTAAGGCGACTTTGTCAGTAGTGTTCAAGTAAAAAAGGTTGTTCGTGTCCGGAAGGCAAAAAACAAAAGGGACGAAAGAAGAAGTTCCGTTCAAACACTGTTGAAGCAAGAACTCCTCAAGGTTTTCTTCCCTGGTGTGAAATGGTAGAGAAACGGCTCGGTGTATTTATACTCCGCAGCGTCACCTCGTGACGCGCGTAACGTCACTCTGCGCGTTTCCGCCAATCACTGAGCTCAGATGGCACATGACATGACAAAGGCTAAGTTACGAGACAAGAGATGAGGTTGCACTTTTTTCGTCCTTATTCGTGGAAATCCAGGTTCAAAAGTCCTTTATTCCTTTATTTACCTACAATGGCGAAGTATTTCTATTACAAGAGACAAACGAGAGATTACAGATTACAAACTACATTATTTTTAAATGATATTCTACAAACAGAGAAAAACATGTTAGTTTTAAGTGTATAATTTCTGTGTAATTTTTCTTTTACATACAAACAACAAAAAATAAACTTCTTGACTTAAACTACTCAATACTCTAAGTACAGAAGGCAGACACCAGGTCATATTGCATTAGAAAGTGTGTCCAAACTTTTTCTCATCTCAAAACACGTGAACACAAGTATCTTGGAGTCAGTAATGCCGCCAAATAACAAAAATAAAATGATTTACTATTGTATAATAACTTGTTCCTATGTAGTTTCAGAGTGTCTGTGGGGTTATAGTGTTCTTGAAGCTGCTGCACAGGCACAGGATTGTTGTTTAACACTCCCCAAACCTTGAGACAATCTGTAGAACTTTACCTTGTCGTTAACTTTGGGCCTACAGAGCTGCTGTATGCTGACCTTGTTTTACCTCATAAATACACCACGACATCTAAAAAAACTGCTGATAACGTGTTTTCAACCAAGGTGATTCTTATTGTATTACTCAATACCACAGCACTGTTGCGAGACACTACTGAATCTGAAAGCCTGAAAAGTCCTATCATTGCTCAAATGACACGGGGACCAGGAAAAGTGCTGTATTTACATTTTGTCTGAGAGTTTATCATTTGTGAAACTGCTCCAAGAAGAGTCTCAGTCCTGATGGAAAAAGAATATCAAACTTAATTGTCAGTGGTGTAACAATGTAGTCTTATTAACATTTTTAGATACTTATATCGTTAAATACTTTAGATAATGATCCACTAAGCAGTAAATAAATGGAGGGAAAGACAAGTGCAAGCACTTCAACAAACATCTGTATTTCATCATTGTGTCTGCGTGAGCTTCCTTCATAAAGACTGAATTGACTGTAAGGCTGAATGAGTCTGTATCCATGACTGAGCAGGATATGCAGTTTAGGAAATGGATGGATGGGACCATTATAATAAAAAAGTACGCTATAAATTCATGTACTCACAACAACAACAATGTGGGACCCAGATAAGTGACATGAATGTACCTTAAACTGATGGTTTGGAACGTAAGGATAATGTTTTTTGTTAACCACAGTGAACTGTATGCAACTGACTTTACAATAAACTTGCTGTGTTAATTATTAATTCTTTCCATGGCACATCAGCTCCTAATGTTCAAAGTTCTTACATTGAGATCTGGGTTGAGGTTTGCACTCATGGAAACTTCAACATTCTGCTTAGCTTTAATAATATCACCCTTATCAGACTTTAATGGACTGACACAGCACTGTAAGCCTGTACTTTTCCACTCGTATAACTGAGCTTTGTCTCAAGTGCCTTGCCCAGGTGGACTTTAGGGGACAGTCACTGTTTTGTTCAACCGCCGTGATCAAACTGTAGCAGTTATGTGTCAGCTAAAATAGTAAGATACAACAGTAAGAATCTTTATAGTGTGGGCTAAAGAGGCCACGAAATCCACTAAAAGTCTCTGTTTTTTTTTTTAGATGTCTGGCTGATTAAGTAACACACTCCTGACTGATGGGCGTTAATCTTTATGAAAATGTAGTGTGGCAGGCATGGCTGCAGTCCAAAGAGACACCCTGTAAGTGATTCTAGATAATGCATACAAGTTGCATACACTTCTTTTCAAATTCAGTGAATAACTCCTTTAGTTTTACCCTGTGTGTGTGTGTGTGTGTGTGTGTGTGTATTGAAAGAAAATGTGGTAGTTGTACACATCCCTGGCTATGTTAATGGGGCACAAACAGAGACACAACAATAACTTGCTGTTCCAGCTATTCCAGTCAGGATTTGTCTGGTAACGTCCTTGCCCGCAGACATTCATCTTATTTTTCCAGTTAGCTATAGCAGCAGGACAGGGCTTCTTAACTGCTTTTGTGCCAACCTGCTGATGTTTGGTTGTCTTTCAGGGTTATATATCTGCTAACTTTGAACCCATTAAACACTTTGACTGTGACACGCTGACCCACCACAACGCTTTTTTTATCCCCCTTTTTATTGTCTTATTCCTTGTTGTCATCCGTAGAAGCACATGGCTCTACTCTTTCTTGGTATACAACTTCGCTAAAATTACATCACTCTTGTATTAACGCTTTTAATGTGCATAAAAAAAATGTCAACGTTAGTAAAAGACGTTATCACTGTGGGCAAAATCTATGGCCATGTTCATACCTAACATATGTCAGGGTTGCTTCTTGAAATAGTGAACTGAATACAGACAAATGTAAGTAGGACTATAGAGATGGGTTAATGTACTGTATGTCATTCTGGTCAGTACACACAGTCTATAATAAACTGTTGTACATTTACCAGATCTTCCATAAACTAGAGGCAGTAAAACTGAATTTCCAGCAGGTTAAGTACTTCTAATTACAGGACAAACTGTGTCTATAATCATTTTATATCCCACATTCTCATACTTGCATAAAAGTGACTTAGCAGTTTTTGTGCTCTGTCAGGTCAACAGATCCAGTCTTGTGCAAAGGTCCAACTGAAGATTGTGCTGTATCATTGTTGTGACTCAGCATACCACAGTCTCAAGGCCATGCTTCCTTTTACTTTGTTCTGTTTTGGACGTGGTTGAAGCAGGAGGAGGGAGGAACCTTGTGACTGAGGAAATGTTTGACTCACTGCTCTGCTGGCTGGAACCAGTTTGGAAGAATAAAAAAGGAACAAGAAAGTTTAAAAAAAAAAGGAACAGATAACTGGACAAGATTTACTGAAAACTGTACGAAAAGTGTCTTTTTATTAGTTACATGACAAACTTACTGTGTGAGGGATTTAAATCAGCTGGTCGCCTCTTCCAAGTGTGCATTTAATCGAAAAGGTGTGAAAACGTATTACACTACAGACATACACACTTGACTGTTGGTTACTGCAATTTTCTTTTAAGTTGTTTTGACACGATTACTTGCTGTGAAACCAACAAAAAGGCCCTCTCTAAAGCCAGTGTTTGATTTGTGGGTTCTGGGCTACTGAACAAACATGGCAGTTCACCATTATTCTAAAGTAATGAAAACAAATACACTCATGAAAACATAATAAAAATGTAAACGTGAATATTATATTCAGTTTCTGCCAATACATCTTTCTACAGTAAATGTTACACGGTTATTCTTTTTAATATTTACTTTTGTCAATTCACATTTTAAAGGCAAAATTCATCATTATCACTTCCCTGTGTGTAAGTTTTCCTCTGACCTGAAGTACACCTCAGTGTCCTCAGTACATTTCATTTTCATGTGTTAAGCTCGCTTTGTTGCGTGACGCTATCAGGGAACTTCTATTCTCATGTATTTGTATCAGTTTAAAGCAGAGGTGTTTGAATTTTATGTTAACTATGTTAATGTACTTCTGGTAATGTACTTCTTTGTCTGCTCTCCGGTGTACAAGCTCCGCCCGTTGATAGATAGATAGATAGATAGATAGATAACAGTATATAATAATAATATATTGTACTAATGGTAGCAATAAGATAATAATAATAATAATAATAATAATAATAATAATAATAATAATAATGTACACATAGAAATGTGTCACATATTTAGGTGTGCATACATACATAACTGCAACTACAACTTTAGGTTGAGTACCAGGCACCATCAAGATATGACCATGTGCAAGTGTAATTACTAATTTGTAGCAGGGAGCTGCTGTTAAACCTCTCTGGATAAATCAGTGAAACTACAGTTACAGAGCTGTAATCCACTGTCAACACTCTGACACTGTGCTAACAGGTTCAGGATAAGATGGTATAACATTTTCCACGTTGTCTATCTAATGCTAACATTAGTACAGCTGAGGTTATTACGATTCAAAAACGAGTGTGAGAATTCATTAAATGATCTTTTAATTATGTTTTTGTTTGACAGTAAGACTCACAGTGTCATCCTCTGGAAACAGATTTAAATAACTGTTTTTTTTTTTAACAATGTTAACTTGAACATGGAAACAAAGTAGATTTCACTGGGAATCTTTGGAATGTATACTTTCATGGCTAAAAGCTACACTATTATTGTACAGTAACAACATATACAGTACATTAGCATTACGTTATTGGGACTGAGTTGACACAAGATTGACCTGATTTTTGCTCAGTCATCGACAGAACTCTAAGGCAGTGGTGAAAAAAGGGACATGTTTTTACTAAGTACCAAAGAAATTCTTACTTCAGCTAAGACATTTTACTGGAACAATGATAGATTCTACCATGTCTCACTGATACGTTGTCACTCCCAAATATCTGTAGGGAGCTCTCTGCTAAATTCAAGTTGGCCTGGAAAAACAAATGCTGACCTTAAAATCAAGATTTGTAAAAAAAAAACAAGCAAAGATCTGATGACTAAGAGGAAGAAAATGAGCATAAAGCAGAAGTTAGAGGTAGAAAGTCATCTTGTCAATGTCAGGTCCACATGGTTCTGTGTGTATACTGCCTTGCTAGTTTGATGAGGTGAAAAGAATGACCTACATGCCATCATAAAGAAGCAACATGTAATAAACACAATACATGAATACATCAGCAATGCAGAGGTTTGGAGGTTTTAGTAGAAATCATTGAATCATTTAAGTGCTTTATGATTTTTTTCCATTGTTGCAAAACTAAACCCAGGCTTCACCTGCCATAACTTCAAATTAAATATGTTAATATATATAATCTCTTGTTTTCTCATTCTCACTCTTGGCTGATGTCAACTCAACTTGATTATCTCAATTTCCATTCAGCTCAGCAGAATTGATGGATTCAAAAAGTCTGGACTGAGGCAACAGTCACCCACAACCTGCTAAAGAAATCTCTGTTGTCTGATCTGTAGCTTTCACTTCCTTCTGTCCCTGAATGCACCATTGTTAATAGTCACTGTCATTCTGTTCAAACCAGTGAAGGCGTTTGCTTCAGTCTGACAGGATACCGATCACATTTCAGGAGCATTTTGATTCTCTTGGAGGGAAATAAATCAAAGAAAGGAAGAAAGAAAGGATCAGATTTTAACGCACATTAATTTACTTCATCGAGTACTTCATTTGACCTTTAGGGCTGATGAAACCATTTGGAAGTAACTGAAAATACTACCTGTTAAATGTATGGCCGTACTGTATATTTGGAAATGTTCTTGGCTTTAACATTTGTGTGGATTGACATGTATATAACTTGCTGTTTCAAGTTATATACATACAGTATATGGTTAATTTCTGATCCAAGAATACTTCACCTATAATAAACCACTCGCTCAACCAACTACTGACTCAAGCACTGATTCATCCACTCACTCCTGGATAAACACTCTAAAGGTCCAGTGTGTCAGATTTAAGGGGCTCTATCATATTCCTACCATAGGCCAGAATGGACAAACCAAAAACTGACTCTTTTTGGAGCCTTTCATGTTTTTTTTACAAGTTTTTGCAGCTACCGTAGTTTCTCCTGAGGGGGAAATCAGTATTCAGCTGGTTGCAATCTGCTTCACTGCTAAATGCTACTAAATCCAACACACTGGACCTTTAACTTGACAAATCGCTTCCCTCAAACTATAGCAACTATAAGTAAGCATGGCTGTCTGACTTTTCAAAAGGAAGCAGCAGGTGTAAGAAATGGATTAAGCAGTGTTTAACTGCTTCAGTGTAGGTGGCAACAGGTGGGATATCCAACTATTTATCCTACTTACTGATAGCCAAGAGTTAGTATAGTATATTGGTAGATTCGCTGGCAGAATCAACAGTCACCAGCTCAAGCTTCCTGCCTTGTAACACTTGACAGGCAAAACAAATGTAATCAAAGAGGATGGGCCTTAGCGAGCAGTCAGTAACCGTGGGGTATTTGTTGTTTTTTCAACGATAATTTCACATCTTCATCAAGACTTTTATTCTTACAGTTATTTTTTGTTCATTCTTCCTTTTAAGTCTACATCCTGCAGTTAGCGGTTTAACTCTACAGGCTGATGTCTTTCATTCTTCCCTCTGTCTTCTTATGCAGTGGGAATCCACACGCTCTTCCACTGGACGGCATTTCTCCACATCTCCTCCAGAAGCGAGGGATGAGACTGAGTCCAGTCCCTCCCTCCATCTTTCCCCTCCTCGTCCTTTTGGCAGGACAGGTGCAGGATTTTCAGAGGGCTGGTGCAGGTGTGCTGAAGGTACTGACAGCCCTACAGAGGAAATCAGACAGCAGGGGTGAGGATGATAATATGTGGCATGACTGAGCGAGGACTTCAATCAAAATGTGAACACTGGTGTACGTGTTGGTGTTTAGTCCTCACCTCAGCACTGCCCCAGTACCAGATGGCCTTGATGACACTGTGATTAGCCAGAGCTGCTGTCATTTGGTCTCTGCTTCCTGTAATGATATTTACTAAACCTGCTGGCAGGTCTGAAGACTGAAGCACCTGAGGAGGAGGCGGAAAAGGGAAGATAAAATCAGTGTTTACAGATACTTAGCCAGGTGTGGACAGGTGTGGACGGGTGTTCTCAGTGGTGGTTAATGATGTTCTTAAATCAAATCAAATTTTATTTGTATAGCCCAAAGTCACAAAACACATTTTTCCTCAGAGGGCTTTACAGTCTGTACAGGGAATGACACCCTCTGTCCTTAGACCCTCGGTTCAAGTGAGGAAAACTTGCCCACAAAAAACCCTTTAACAGGAAAAAAGGTGGAAGAAACCTCAGGAAGAGCCACAGAGGAGGGATCCCTCTCATGTGCAATGGATGTCACGTGTACAGAACAAATCAACAGAGTCATATTGTACAATTACAATGAATGATAGAATGACAATGAATCTCTTAGTTAGTGATAGGTCTGGTGCAGTCATTTTGACTATGGTATACCTTAAGAGACTGTTCCTGGCACCACTTTATTTCACTGATCATTCATTCATCACTGAGTCTTTATAATATACTAATTTTATTTTTTTTATATATTGCTCCACTTCTATGCAGACGACACTGTGCTATACTTGTCTGTCAAACCTTATGATCTCAGCAAACTGACCTAACGGACAGGTTTCCATCCAAATTTATAACCCATTTTAACCAAACAGAAATGTGAATTAATATGTATTTTCATCCTCTGCTGAGTTGGTTCATTAAGATAACACTTATTCGCTATGACTGTTGACTGCTGACTTAGTCCATGTCCCATTTAATATTTCAACACTCACCTGAATGAATGCTAAGGCTGGTAGTGGATACTTCTGACTGGGGGCCATGATGATGGCATTCCCAGTGGCGATGGCTGCCCCGAGCAGTGTTACCACAGAAAGGAGGGGATTCTTGTCAGGAAGGACGACCCCCACGACTCCCAGGGCTTCGGGGAGGGCAAGAGCAGAGCCCGACTGCGGCACAGGCTAAAGGAAAGCCAAGACGTAAGAGTCTTATTTCATCTGATTTGTTTATTATTGTTTTTAAGTTTTTTTTAAAAACTTTGTATAATATTTTTTTAAAAAGTCTTCACTCACCAAAGCTCCTCCTAAGACTTTGTCACAGTAAGCTGCCCAATCACTGAGCCTGGCGATGCTGAGCTCCACCTCCTTCTCAGCCTCGTCCATTGAGAGGCCGGTCTGAACACTGATTGACACAGCTAAATCCCGTCTCTTCGCCTCCAGGCCCTTGGCCAGAGAGTAGAGTGACTGAGCGCGTGCAGACGGACTCTTTTTCATCCAGCTAGAGGAGACAAGGATGTCAAAAGAAATAAAATGATTATGAAAATAAACTGGGAATGACAGTGCACAACACAAAAGCATAAATGTCCTGCAGGAAAACTGTGATGAGCGTAAACTGTTCTTTTAATGCACTGAATGTATTGACAAGATTATGTTTATTGGATTAGTGTAATCAAATTTGTAAAGCACTTTGTTGATACTGATGGCCTTTGTTGATGTATCAAGTATGACTCAGCAAATTTGTGTCAAGTTTGACTTTGACTGGTGATAAACACAAACAGCCCAGTGCGTTGTGAAATACCTTGCCACCTGTCTAGATTGTATTCATGTCTGAATAAACGTCTTTTATGGAGACCAAATTTAACCTCTAATTTTAAAGCTCTGTAACAGTAAATGTTCCATTTTAATAAAGTACAAAGTGCACAGAAGCTTTTCAGAGTAGTTTATGGTTTAATCCTTGCCAACGACGGTTGGTCATTTCAGTGGGTCAATAAAATGTCTGTTTTTAGACTAATAAAGTCTCATTCTACCACCTAACACCGAGCTCCTTTCTCAAAATGAACATTTAAAGTTTCTTTGCTTACATGCCATCGTAGACTCACATAAGAATGTTTATCAGTTACTTCAAAATCCACATGAACTATCTGGATAAATTAGATCGTCTGTCAGCTCTAATACAAAAGAAAACACAAAATACGACTGGGACTTGGATTGTAACTTAATATCGGGTGTGTAAATGTGTCCTTGTCTTGAGTTTGTGACTTTAAAAATACAACATTGACTCATTTGTGTTCTTTGGCTGGACTTTGATGGCCTGACGTGGAATAGTCTGTGTGTACTTTGTGTGTTCTCACCCAGGCTGAACCTTCGCAGCAGCCTCCACGGCGTTGCGGACGTCTTTCCGGCCTCCATCTGGACAATAGGCTAACACACTGCCGCCCCCTGGGGAGTGCACAGCCATACTGCAGCCGGACACTGACTTACATGCCTTACCACCGACAAACTGCTGGTAGTACTTAGGAGCACTGAAGGGAGAGGAGGGAGGAAGTGAGTGATGCATGTCGACAGACAAGTACAGAACTACTGACAGAAGGAGGATGGCATTCCTTAAACCCCTGCTGTATGCAATATTTAAATAAAACAAACTAATAATTATCATTTCACACAGCAATGATGCCCTGTGGTACCTCCTCGACATGACTTACAGTGAAGAGAACATTACAAACCCACCTGGCAGCATCTGCATCATCAGGAATGACTATTGGAGTTACTGCTGTTCCAAACTTTGCGTAGTCCATGGAGACAGGAGAGGAGCGAGGAAGAGGAGGAGAAGAAGAGGGCGGGCGTAGAAACTGGTACAGACCCTGTCAGAAAGCAGAGAGAAGTCACATGACCTATAAGCATAAACTCATCTGCATTGTGGTTAGTAAGACCGTGGTGTTTGATTGACCACTGCAGCAGCTGGTTTATACAGCGCGCCAAAACTGACAGAATGGAGCAAAGAGTGGTCAGGGTTAGGTGTCTTAAACTGTGAGATAAACTACTGAAACTCACTTCCTGTCCTCCATCAGTGCAGGTGCCGCTGTCTTTGTGACCGGAGACCGGCAGACAGGGGTCAGACACTGAGTGGGAGTTCACCCACACTGAGCCCACTGACATACTGAGGAGAGAAGAAGATGACGAATATATCAGGAGGGAGTCACAGACTCTTTTCACAGCAGACATTTGGACTGATTGTGATTGTAATATATATATTGTAATATTTTAATATTGTAATATCAATAAGTGGGAATGTGTGTACCTCTTAGCTGTCTCCAGAGCCAGGGTGAGGTCTTCAGTCCAGATGGAGGCTGCCTGGCCATGAGGACTGTGGTTCCCTGTGGAGAACAGATACTGTTACTGAGGTTCAATATTAAAATACAAAGCTTTATTGTGGAAAAATCAATGTAAATGCAGTGTAGTGGCCATTACAGCCTCATACATGAGACTTTTTATCTCACTCTCTGTGATGAAAAGTCTTTTTAAACTCCCATAATATAAATCTAAAAAACTGACAAGATAACTGTGCATCTGTAACTTTCTTCTGTCAAGCATCTACGTCCACAGAGGCTTCCTTACCGAGGGTCACTGCTTCTGTGTTGCTTCTGAAAGTCATGAGAGGCAGCAGCGGTCCAGGAGAGGGCTTGACTACAAACGGAGAGGAGGGGGCTGCCCCGCAGAGCACCGTTGGAGGGTACTGGGCACCCGAAGGTGGAGCAGCACAAGACTGAACCAACTGAGGATCAGAGAGAGAAAAATAATAGTTTCCATTCACACAGTAAGAAACACAAACATTTTCATACTTTTTGGTCTTCACACATATTTAACAATTTTTGCATTTTCCCACCATGACATTTCCCCTTTCCTCCCCACATTTCCAGCTTTGTCAGCAAGCAACCTAGCTAAAACTTACTATGGTCACTCAAACAGTGCATGTGACAGTTATCATTTCTACACTGCATACGTTTGTAATATCATTGTATAAACTCTCCTATCAGTAGCTAAACCATTTCAGCCATGACGCTAGTGCTAACAAAGTTAGCCAGCTAACGCTACTTTTTATTTTAGTTCAACTACTAAACTAAACTAGTTAGTTTAGTTTAACTGACGTAATGAGAAAGGTGTCATTAAATCACCCACTTCTACAAAATATTATTATAATTTATCAAGTCTGAGACGTTTCCACTGTGGTCCTTGTGAAGACAAGAGACATGCTAGGCTAGATAGCTAACTTTGTTAGCGTTAGCTTCCATTATGGGCATTGGCTGGTGCGTTAGTTTAGTTTAGTTTTTTAGGTTATGTTATTTACTTTATGATAAAGTGTGATACAGTAAACTTTTAATTAGGGTGATAATTATATTTTGATATAATTAATATAAAGTAAACTAGTGACTTGATGACATTGTGGTAAGTTATAGTTGTAAGTAGCATTCTAAGATATGCACTTCTTCTATTTACTTTTAGGCTGTTACATGCAGTGTGCATACAATTCAAACATACTACTTTGTCATTAACAGTACTCCTTGAACTTTGACCTTCCTGTGTGTTGACATGTGTTGCAGTCCGCAGTGCAAAATTTAACATGATAAAAGAAAATTACTTATACATTACTTAACATTTACTTGGCAGATGCAACAAAATGTCATTTGCCATTTGTCACCAGAGACAGAGGTCAACCTAGAGAGCTCTGCTGCTGTTACTGTGTAATGTATGTACTGGTACATACATTGCAGTATTATATTCATGTTTGAACTGAATGAAATGCATTGAATGCATTAAATCATCCACTGCACAGAGGATTGTGGGTTCAAACAGCCAGCCAAACGTGCACTTTGCATACTTCAAAATGTGAATAGATGACATACACCATCCTGGTATTTTTATGTATTAGGACATATACATTTTTTTCTTAAATAGTAAATAGTGTAGTGTTATTATGGGTATTGGAGCACACCCATGAACAGTCACTCGTTTTAAAAGTCACTGCAGCTGAGCAGAGCTTTGCTTCTGTGGTTCTGACTGACCGTGGCTCCCTGCTGCTGAGCTCCCTGTACTGCAGCATCCACCTGGGCCCTGTCTTCATCACTCTGCAGGGCCAAACACTTCATCCCCGCCATACGCAGCTTGAGACGGGCCACGACACTGTCCAGCACGCTCTCCTGGACGCACAACACCCAGTGGATCTGAGGGGAAGAGAAAGGAGAAGAAGATTGTTGAAGAGACAATGATGTGATGGGAGGCCCTCCATCCTTCTTTAGGAGATACTGAATCACCTCTTTTTTCTTCCTGAAGGCGGCCTCCATCACTCCCTCCACCGCACTGTCGATGTCAGCTGACTCAAAGATGATGAAGGGACACGTGGCACCGACGCAGGGAGACACTGAGACAGGAACACCCATCCCTGCGGTGTCCTTACACAGCATCACCCCATCCTGAAAGAGAGGAGAAGCTTTATTTTGACTTTCTAAAGAAAACTACAGGGAGCTTCTCGACGAACACCATGAAACGCACCTGCTTGTTACCACAGTAGGTGACGTAGCTGATGCTGGGGCTCTGGGCCACTTTGGCACCCAGTGACACGTCGCTTCCTGTTAAAATATTCAAAGCTCCAGCAGGAAGTCCTGCTCCAATGAAAAGCTGTGCGAGCAGGAGTGCTGGAGGTGCGGTGCTCCGACCAGGGACAACAATGACAGAGTTACCTAGAAGAAGGAAGGACTCAGTCAGAACTCACAAAACCTCTGAGAACGGACACGCTGAAATGGTTAGCCTGTTATTAAATGTGCCAGGTGTGTGTGTGTTACCCATGGCCAGTGCTGGTAAGACTTTGAGCATGAGGGAATAGAGAGAGCAGTCATCAGAGACAACTACAGACACCACACCTGGAAAACAAACAAACACAATCAAACGAATTAAACTCACTTCTAAATAATAATTAAACCAAACACTTCTACATGAACACCACCCTGGCAACCTCACCCAGCGGTGTCCAGCTGGTGATGAGAGTATCTCTGAGCTGAGCCCAGCTGCCGTAGTACTGCAGCAGTCTGACGAGGGCAGAGGGCGAGCAGGAGGCCCCGCACAGATCGCACAGCTCCGACACACACTGCCCGTGCTGCCCAAGAGCGCTCACCATCCTGTTAGTGGACAGCAGACACATTAATGTCCAGATTAAGACAGTGTTTAAAGCAGTCAGCGCTGAGGTTGCTGGTATGTGTAAGGGTGAGTGTCGCACCTGAGCAGCACTTTGGCCCTCTGGTGGCAGGTCAGGCCGCTCCAGGCCTTGTAGCCGTTAACGGCAGAGGAGGCACAATGGGAGACATCGTCGTCCGCGGCGCACACTGTGCTGCACACGTTACCACCTGGAGAGTGAAAAAAAATGGTGATACTGGAGCAGGGCTGAGTGCAAGCTGTGGAGTGTTTACCTTCATGCTGCTCACACCTTTAGAATCACACAGGGAGTGACTCTGCCTGTCTGCCGGACGGACAAACTTGCCATCGAAGAAGAGACCCAGAGAACGGGAATGGTGTTCCAGCCAGGCCTGATGGAGAAGAAGGAAAGCGTCAATATGGAGGAAGCCGAAAAACTCTCTGAGGATGAAATGTGCCCACACGGGCTTTTGCAATGCATCGCTGAAAGTACACCCAAACTGCAGTAAGGACATAAAGACCTGAACAAATCACATGAAGATGTCATTAGTAAGGCATGTAGTGTATCTATGCAAGCAGTGTGTATACAGCATACACTTCTGGAATGCCTTTCAGACAAGAGTCCTGCAAGGTCACATGTATATTAACTACATACTATGTTATGTTTCCAAATATATAAATGATAAAAGAAAACATGTAATAGCCTCAAAGCAGTTGTGTCCAACAAAGTGACATGACAGCTCATTGTTGCTGGTTATCATAGTAACATAATAAACACACGTTCTGGTAGTTTTCAGGTACACAGCAGTCATATTTATCAGCAGAGAAAGTAAACAGAGCACAGAAAAAAGCTAATGCATCTCAGCGATGAACTCTTCTTCCCATAATGCCTCTGAATGAGGCCAACGCTCACATTTTATTGGTCAGGAAGGACGCCACCTCTGCTGGACAGTGACTGATAAAAGGAGACGGAGTGTGTCAACTATTTACAGAGACATGAGCAAAGTGCAGAGCTGAGCTTCTCCCTCTGAACATGGACCAAAGTGAAGCTGCTCTGATATCACACTATAATACTGCACAAATACAGAGAGACAGACTACAGGGAGGATGAGAACACTGTAAGAACACATTTAATGACCATACTGAGATCTTTATACATCACTAACAAATGATCTGACCAACTCTTACACCAGGAATCAGAGCCTTTAATGCTCTGCTGTGACACCGACTGGGTGTGGGTGACATTTCCCTTGAGTGGTAACATCCGTCCAAACATCTAGCTTCACGCTTGACATTCCATAATCAACCAGTGTACAGTCTAAAGTCACATGTTTGCCTTGTGAGTTACAGTCAGGCTAACAGTTAATGAACTTCACATGGGTCACACAGTGTAACAGGGAGACGCTAACTCCAGTGAGCACACGAAAAGTATTTGTATAATGCCATAACACGATAATATTTGTTGTTACTTTTACAGTTTTACGCCAACAGCTGTTAGGCTCTGTTGGGCTCTGATAACGTTACCTGTGCAGTAGCGTAGCTGGAAGTTGCTGCAGGTCCGGACTCCATGCTCTGAAAGATGTCGTGCACTGTCTTGATGGTGCTACCGGCCATAATAGTCCCAAGTTCAGACAGAGAGGAAACAAATCTCCCTACAGCGGTGAAGTAATTTCCTAATGGCGTTCAGGGTGAAGATATATGTGAAGATATTGACTTTGGCGGGTGTAAAAAAGTACCCACGGGAGACAAACGTCAAAAATGCAACGTGCTAACCTCCCTCCCTCTGAAAACCCTCGAGACTTGAGCTCAATACGCTGTAGAAAGAGCTACCTTTGACATACCCAGACCAAGATGGTTCACTCCTGCTTACTTCCGGTGTGTGTCCGGTTTCCAAGTGTTCATTTCCAAGTGTTCATTTATTAGACTAGATTAAAACAAACCACGTAATTATATTATTATATATTATGTGAATGATGATGGTATATGGTATGGTATATACATATATATGTTCGAATTTTGTTTAAAGACGTATTGAGTTTTAGCTGGTGGTTCCGCTCTCTGAGCATCGTAACACCCCGCTATTACTTTAATGAAAGTAATATTTGCTCTGAATATGATGTTATTAATTAACCTATTAGAACTATTCGTTAATTTTAAAATTTTATAAAAGCGACTTAATCATCGACCTTCGCGCGCATGAAAAGAATATTTTTAGATCCGGAGTCAAAGTGCCGCCACAACTGCGTGTTCCACACGGAGGCATTTCGTCAACGGAAAAAAAAAACTAACGAGTTTGCGCTGTACTCACAAGGAAGTGCAGAGAAACTGATGCGCTTTTTTCAGCTGAGTTGGCTCATATTGAAAGATTTGTTGTTGTTATTATTCATACAAGCTGAAATAAATTGATTTCAGGGCGCGGAGGACACTTCGAGCCGAGACGACACGTCACTGCTTTGAAAATGCCGCGTAGAAAGGTAAGGCAGACACTGAGCCGTTAGAGCAGAGATACACAACAACATCACGTCATAGCTAATGTTAGCCACCGTAGATGTAAACATGAGGCTCTGTGTGAAGAGCTCTGACCGCCTGGCAGGTGAAATATGGCTCTACAAGATGCCGTTAATAAGTTGTAGGTGTGGGTTGAATATTAATGATGAACTGAGCTGTGTTTAGTGTTGTGCTAAAAGCTACGCTAGCTCGTGTGTATTGCTGAGTTGTGGGAGTGTGTGTGTTGTTTATTAAGTGTTGGCTAAGTAAGAAAAGCTTTGAGGATTTGGACCCGGGTCAGATTTTTACGAGCTGGCGGTCAGCGTGGAGACACCGACCTCCGTTAACGTCAGTAACGGTAGCTACAACAGTTGGAATGGAACAGGCTGTTCTTTGAGTGCGAGGTATGGAACGCATCAAAACAACGCCGCGATTGGACGGAATCGGGGCGAGCGTTGCGTTCATTGGTTCGCCTGTCTCAAACCCCGCCCCCTCTCTAATGTGATTGGTCGCGTGTAAAGCGCGGAGCCTCTTGTTATGAAGTTGTCAAATGCGCTTCCATTTAATGCGCGCGTCTGATCCACGCTGTAATGTGGAGACATTTCTCTCTATCTTTTTTCCGTTTTATTTTTAGATTTTTGTTACTGTCTATAAAGATTGTTATTATAGCTGTAATGCATTTTTTATTCATGGTGTGTAAAATCTTATTGTACCGTATTACTGCATGTTATTTCTTGCTGTGCGAATTAAATTTGACACATGGATAAATTACAAAACGAAATAACTGTGGTTGTGAGTAAAATAATAGGCGCAATGAATGGAATTTGTGTTATTATTCCTCCATTATATAAAGTGGTAGGTGGCCCTGTAATATCACATATTGGCTGTTTTCAGAGGACGGAAGTGGCCCCCAGTATGTTATTTGTTCAATGCAAATGACATGGTTGCTACCACTTGAGTACCCTATCCCCACCCCCCACTCAGACGGATTTTGAGCCCACATACACCCCCAGCATCACCCCCATTCATTCCGTGCGGCAGACAGCTAGGCAGCCTGCAATTTCGACAAATTCTGCAGCAGGTTTTTTTTGTTTTTTTTGCGACATTTTATCACTAGGTTTGTTGTACTGAGTTGTCAGACGCTCTTGGTTACAGTCCTTTTAAACATTTCGTCGACTTAAGTGACTGTAAATAAGCTGAAAATTCACGCGGAAGGTGTCCGCAGGCGTTGTATCAAATTGGGATTGGTACAATATATGCAGTCGGTGTAATTAAGGGGTTTCACCCATAGTGATGCCGTTTAGGCAAATTTTGAGTATTTATTGACAAGTCCAGAGGAGGTGCGGGATCCGGAGGAGATGTGGGGTTGATGCTCCTCCCCCAGCATGGGATCTTTGTTGAATTATCCGCTGGTAAAAAAAACAACAACAACAAAAAAAAAACAACAACAACACACACATGTTGAGCCGAGTTAGTCTCACATGTTGTCTCTAACTGGGGCTGAGACGGTCCAGACTTTGTGGTGAAATAACGCAGATTTTTCTGTTGACTTGTCGTTTCGTTTCCAGAGGACAGCCGGCAGCAGCTCGGATGGGACGGAGGACTCGGATTTTTCCGCCGACCTCGAGCACGCCGAAGCTTCAGAGAGCACGCGCAGGCGCAGCAGCACACGCTTGACTCGTGCGTCACTGCGACTCAGCCAGAGCTCACAAGGTAAACATTTCAGGTTTATTTTTAAAAAAAATATGACGTTATGAGAAGTGTAAAAGAACACATAAACTAATTATGTCGTACAAAGGCAAAACAATAAAGCGTTTGGGATGAGAAGTTATAAAATAAGGAACAATATGAGGGACTTTAGCATAGAAATGAATTCAGACATACATACACAGCCTACATGCTAACGTTTCTGTTGTCTCATAATGGTCTTATATCTAACATATATTAGTAGTGTTGGAAGTAGTTGTATTGTGTTTGAGGCATAGTGAATGATTGATAGCGTTAGTTATATAAGTTCTCATATGTTTACACATATGTGTATAATGATATGACATTTGGCCCATGACTTGCAGGTTTACTTGGCCTCCTTCCTTGCATATATAATAGGATACAGAGCAGCTCTGTTGCCCTGTATTTACAGGCTCACTGTAACATTCTACTGCTAACAGGGAATTAAACATAAGCATTATTATTTGTTACAGTATATCAGAATGACACCCATACAGTGTAACTGTATTAACATTTCATTGCTGTAAAGCATTGCATATCATAGGGAGAACCTTAGTGTAATTACACACATTTATCGTATCATTGCCATGGCAACAGTGAACTTTAGGAAGACCTTTCCTTGCAAGTTCAGAGTACAGTTTTCTTGTCAAACATATAATTAAAGCTGTTTGTTATATAAAGTTGTGTGTTCTGTCTAGACAGTTCTACATGTATATTTGAGTGAGACAAGATGTGTTCATTCATGGACCTCACAGAGGCTCAACCCCCCTCACTTCAACAGTTCAGCAGTAGCTATTATATGTGGGAAGCCTGGAAGCCTGAATGGGTTCAGACAGGCTGACCTTCCCCCCACCACAAACGCATAAACTCTACTCCCACCCCCTGTGTGACCTCTTTTTGCTGTGGCTGCCAGAGGGGATTTACAGCTGGGAAAGAAAGGCTGACACTGTTTCCTCTGCTTTTTGTTACTGAGAGACGTTGGCCACGCCATCGCAGTGATCATACAGACTAAGAAACAGCACAGAGGCTAGTTTTCCTCGAAAAGAAGTGGATTCAAAGGTTCAGTGTTTTTCTATGGTGGGATTAGTGTCCTCATAACCATCGAGGCCACACGCAACAAGTAACTCTGTCTTCTTACCATTTTTGTTTTGAGTTGCCCAGTTACAGTGTGCTCAGGTTTAAAAAATCTTTAAGAAATTTTATTGCATCTGTTTAGTAGATTGTAAAAGTTTTTAGTAGGCAGTTTTTGCAACTAATGATAATTGTCTTTATTCTGCTGATTTTTTTCTAATTAATTGTTTGGTGGGGACTGCTAATCATCTAAAACCTGAAGATATTCTGTTTATCATTACTGCTGGAACTAAGAATTTTATATATATATATAGTCATTAAGTAATCTTCTTCTCTTCTCTTCTCTTCTCTTCTCTTCTCTTCTCTTCTAGATAACTGCAGCTCAGTACGGAGTAGTTCTCCTGCAGCTGGGGGTCCAGACGAAGGCCTGGATTCAGCAGCAGAGTCGGCAGCAGCAGCAGCAGTGGCAGCATCTGTCTTCTCCTCCGGGCGCAGGGTGACTCGCAGCCAGCAGGGGGCGATAAACTCTGCAGCCAAAAAATACCCACTGCGTCAGAGCAGGTCATCTGGCTCAGACACTGAGGCTAATGGTGAGAACGGTTTCCTATGTGTCTTAGAAATCAGATCAGACATTATATTAGGAATGCTTTCAACATTTATTCTAGGAAAAGGAAGGAGAGAACGAGAGGGAGACTGATGAGAGAGTTGAAAAGGAGGCTGGAAGGAAGCGCAGAAAAAAGAAGGAATGACGTGAAGATGAGGTGGACAGGAGGGGTAGAAGGAGGAAGGGCGTCTATCTGCGTGTATTCATTTATTCATTCATTATAGTGCTGTTCAGCTAATGTCATAAGGCCTGTCTGTGATCAGAGTGTGTTCCTGATTACAAAGAAGACAAATGTGTCTCAGTACATATCCTGGACTTGTGTTTTGTCACTGGTATGAATGAATTACCTTACAGAGACCTGGCCTGTTGTCTAACTTCAGACACTGTAGGGGGAGGTGATCTGTAAGCACTAAAGCAGATCTACCTTAACATTGAGTTATATTGTGAAACAGTATTAAGAGTGATGCAGTGATACGCAGTTAATTTAATTCATGAAAATGTTTATATTACAGACAGATTTTAATCACATCTACGTCACATAAACGTAGTTTGTTTGCACATCACAACATAGAAACATCAAATGTTAAAATTCTGACAAACTCAAACACAAGGAACGAATCACAGAAAGAACAGATGTTCTGGTACAGCCAAAAAGAAAAGAGAGTCATCGTGCGGGTTATCTCAAAGAGGAAACACAATTCAGTAGAAAATGTTTGGCAATGAGGAATTTCTTCTTATATCTTCTTTGCAAATAAAGAAATTCTGATAGCTGATACTTGGTTCTATTGTAACTGATAAATGTACTGCAATTTTGTCTTGCCCAAGGTGCTTATCCTATCCAGTTTCCAAGTGAGAGACAGAGAGTTAGGTCCAAATAAAATAAAATAAGTTATCTCAAAGTTGACTAATAGTTAATTTGTCATACGTTCGTTAGATATGTAATCTACTTGGTTAGCAAATGAACATATCAGTTTCCAAACATAGGCAAATAACAACCATTAAGGGCCCTAAACTTGACCCTTGTGGAACACCAAATTTAATGTTAACCTTTTAAATAAGTGGTATTAGGAATGATGTTGGGGTGTAACACACAGTATTGTTTTGGGTGGAGGTTTGCATTTCCCTGACCGGATCTTGAATAGCCTAGTGCGAAAAATAGGAAAGGAAAAGGGGTACAAAACTCCTCCCATTCACCGGCTAACACTGGTCTCCTGTTGCAGGAACATCAGTCTTTACTATTAGCTTTCTCTGCTGGAAGGTGTTAACTGCACTTGTTTGTGGTCACATCTGCAGCTTGCAGAGATTTCCCTTGACAGAGATCCGTGCATGGCTATTTCGGCTCTGCAGGGATAGATACTGAGAGTTATTCACTGAAATGTTCTTTCAGTGGTGCTGCGTTTGTTGTGTTGCTGCTGTCCAACACAAGGTAGTTGTACTTCGTCTACTAACTTTGTACAATACATCAAATCATAATATTCTGCGTTGTTTGTCCTCGGACAACTTCCTACAAAGGGCACATAGACATAAAAAGCACCCAGTCCATAAGTAAACAGCAAAAATAGTTTAATTTCCCATAATTGAATCATGCCTTTTAAATGAGACAATTAGGCTGCATGTTAATGTGATTATTATCTCTGAGTGACAAAATAATTTGAAATGTGTGCACTTTTTGACTTCCCTCTTTTAGTTAAATAGACAAACCATGGATTTATGAGACTTATTTCTTTGTCCCGATTGGCTCTGCAGACCTGAAGCAGGGGGCAGACCGTGACGAGAGCCCTCCTCGCACCCCGACAGGCAACGCCCCATCCTCAGAGTCTGACATTGAAGTTTCCAGCCCCAGCAACGATCTCGTGTCTTCCAGCAACGATATTGTAGTTTCCCAGGAGGAGGACGAGAGATTGGCCAAAGAGCTGTCGCTCAAAGAGGCCGCCGCCCACGACCTCTCACACCGGCCCAAACGACGGCGCTTCCACGAGAGCTACAACTTCAACATGAAGTGTCCCACACCTGGGTGCAACTCATTGGGTAAGGGGCACAAAAACTCCCAACAGTCTGCACTGGATCAGATGTTCTTCTCCAATGTTCCAACCCTGACCTGTCTTTTCATTTGTCTCCCTCCCCCCTTTTTTTTCTCTTTTACTCTCAGGTCACCTAACAGGGAGACATGAGAGACATTTCTCCATATCGGGATGTCCGCTCTACCACAATCTCTCTGCTGATGAATGCAAGGTACACACACACAGACACACACACAAATTCATATCAACAGGGATTCCAGAGTAAGAAGCGAGTGTGAAGCCATGACACCGAACCTATTTTTAAATCCTCTCACCATTTTATGTGTTCACAGTTTCTCCTTTTATTTTCTTCTATTTTTCTGACAACTACCTGTCACATTGGAGTAAAAATGTGTTACATTTTGTTTCTTCAGTTGCTACTCTGTAGCATTCCTAATATTACTGATTAGTTAAAGCAACACCTCAGCCATCGCACTGAGACTGAAAGTCCAGTGCATGGAACTGACGGAAACCAACAGACTCTAATTGAAGTTGTCAAGCTGTGAAGACTCCAGGAATACAGGAGGTGGTTGCTGTGATGTTTCTGCTGCGGGGGGTGGTTGTGAGTCGCTGGTGGTAGACAGTGTTGATGTTTTGTTAGGGTAAGGCATCGACACGCGAGAAACATACTGAGGAGAGGACACTGTCGCACCGCCAGGATGAGAACAGACACTCCACAAGAAGCCAGGTAACACGCAAGCACACTTACATATAGAGGTATACATGCACCCTTGTAAAGCATGGTGACACCAGCTCACACCAAAAACAGAGAGACACACATGTATGAACCTGTATTCTCTTTATCAGCTGAACTGAACAGCTGGATTCAGGTGAAAGATGTGGCCCCTCCTTGATTTCCTCTGTCCAATGTATTTCATTTTGAACTGTGTGTGTGCACACGCGCGCGTGTGTGTGTGGACGGGAATTCCCACATACTGCAGTGTTACTCCTAAAGCAGTGGTAGCTCAGGTTAGAGATCACGCTGTGATTCATCAGTGTAGCAGGAGCAGAGGCAAAGTGATGAAGGGCTGCTGTGTGTTGAGTTGCAGTGAGCATGAATGTACTCCTGGTCTGATGTAGTAATTAGTTTATCAGACAGGAACAGGGCTCATCAGCGATAAAAGACTGTAAATAAGCTAGCCTAAAAGGCTAGCTTACATCTCTCCAGAACAGAATAAAATATCTTATAAAAATCATGTGCAAAAGTTAATAAACAAAATAGTACAGTACGCATCCACTAAAAAGTAATTCCACAATATAACACGTTGTTAGCTGCAAGTGATACTTAACAAGTCAGGAGACAAGATAACATGAAAAGACATGAATAACTAATGCAGAGAACTGATTATTTCTGAAATATGAACACATTTTATTTGTTCCCAGCTTGTCAGACAACATTGTAAAATGTAGGATGATCAAGAAATTCCCATAGAAATGAGCTGTTTAAGAGATCATTGTAATTCTTAGAACTGGAAATTGAGTCAAATTAAACCTAGCTCTCTGGCTTATTTTTTTATTTTTTTTTTTTCTAAATGACAAATTAGAGTAGATCCAGAAACTGAATATATCTAGTTCAGGAGTGGTACGTGGCCCTGATTCTGTTTCAATGAACTTAGAATGTGATAAGTTTAGCCTCAGTGTAATATGGCTCATTGCACTGGAAAGCAGGTTGCTATCTGTGCAACCACATGTAGTCTGGATCACTCCATATGCACATGGCTGAATTATTTCTATACAGATTACATAAGTGACCCAGGTGTAGATCACTGTGGGACGCCCGTATCAATTATAAAATCGGGTAACTTACAATTATGAATATTTTATGAATTCCAACTGTGTTCATTTTAAAATTTTTACAAAGCCATGGATGTCATGGAGCAAGTTTTTTTTCTTTATATATTATATACATGTTATTTAAATCTTTACATGTTATCCTCACATTTAAATTCAAGGTAGTGATCTGTTTTTTTGTGATCGTTGTCACTCCTCAAAAGTTAAAGAGGTGAAAATGAAAGAGTTGAATTTTCCGAGTGTGCCGAGTGTTTGCGTCTTTGTGGTCTCAGGCCCCCACAGAGCGTCAGCTGCGCTACAAGGAGAAGGTGACGGAGCTGAGGAGGAAGAGGAACACCAGCCTCAATAAGGAGCAGAAGGAAAAGTACATGGTAAGTGGTTGAGAAATGGATGCGTGTCCTTCCCATACTCGCCTCTTCCACATTATATTTTGAAAGTTTTTCAACTTTCTTTCAACTTTCGCCCCCCCCCCACTGCCAGGATCACCGTCAGAGTCACGGAGCAAGCAGGGAGCCGCTGCTGGAGAACATCACCAGCGACTACGACCTCGAGCTGTTCAGGAAAGCGCAGGCACGTGCCTCGGACGATCTTGTAAGAGAGAAAACTCATCATCACATCCCTCCCTTACTCTTTTCTCCTCCCCTTTCGTTTTTGTCTCCTCCTCTTTCTGCATTATTCCTCTTCTTCTCTGTTTCAGTCAGCAAACCCTCCTCTGCAGCCACAGGAGGAGTCTGAGATATTTTTGGTAGTTTGGACAATCACTTCCTGTTGTTCTGTGTTTTTGGTTTTTTTTTTCTTCTTCTGCTCTGTTACTTTGTGACACATCCAGATAAAAAGGTGTTGCTATTTTCAATCAGGTTTACTTCAAACAGTCACACAGATGGTTTTGTGTGTTTGGTCGGCTAAAGGTGGGGTAAGTGATTCTGGAGAAATCCATGACAACCACCATGACAGAGTATGAACAACAACACAGCAAGTAATGTATGTTAGTCATGTACCTGTGCAGCTAGCATCCAGTTTCTCAGAGCAAACACAGTAGCTCCAGATAACTCTCCTACGACCATCGCTAATATCTCAACAGCATATTTTGGAAAACTGGAAAATGAGCTCTGTGGGCAAGTAATGTTAGAACACACAAATCCTGGCTGGAATATAAAGTTAATGTTGTGTGGCTCGGTCCAGTCCACTTTATTTGTTTCCCATATACAGAGCCAGCACTGTGTACAACCATCACACACAGAGGCAGACTGTGAGGACATATACATTGACTTTAAGTGTACTGGAGTAGAATCACGTTGCCCTAAATCTCTCACCCCACCTTTAACTACAAACACTGAACACTGCCTACATTTTTCCTAAACAAACTTTTGGTCTGTCAGATGAACTACATGCTATTCGAGCTGCTGTTCACTGATTTTGTCAAGGTAAAGTTATCATTGCGTCAGGTAACGCAGCACCAATTTAAGGCCTTGAAGTATGTTTACACCAGAGAGTTTGAAAATGCGGTGGTACAAAAAAAGTGCACTACTTTCACACAAATACTACTACTACTTGTTCCTCATTGTAATTTTTCTTTTTATTGTTTTATGTTTTTGTTTTTCGTGGCCAGTTGCCTCCACTGAGGTTTTCCTGTAATCTTTCCTAACTGTGATCTTTGTTTCAACTGATCCTCTTCCCTGAATAACTCTCTCTCTTCTTTCTCCTCTCTTTCCTCTGCCTGCTCGTCTGCCCTCTCTTCTTGCCCTCTTTGTACCTTTTCACCATTACCCCATCTCCCTTCCCCTCCTGCCCTGGCCTGTAACAGGAGAAGCTCCGGCTGGCCGGCCAGGTGTCGGAGGGCAGCAACATGATAAAAACCATTGTGTTCGGTCGCTACGAGCTGGACACCTGGTACCACTCTCCGTATCCAGAGGAATACGCCCGCCTGGGCAGGCTCTACATGTGCGAGTTCTGCCTTAAGTATATGAAGAGCCAGACCATCCTGCGCAGGCATATGGTAAAGCAGTTTTTTTCTAGTTTGGGCGACATCTGCAGGTCCAGCTGTGTGTGACATCTGTCAGATGTAGCCACAATGCAATGTGTCATGTGATGCAAAATAATGATAATCAACAGATTAGTAAAATGAGTAAATGAGGGACAGTTAATGTCTTAAACACTTCATTGTATTTAACGATTTATCTAAAAACATGTCTCGTTTTCACATGTAACATTATTATCAACTATATCATGTGAGGGCAGCACAGCGGTGCAGTGGTTAGCACCGTCACCTCACAGCAAGGAGGTTCTGGGTTCAAACCCAGTGTGAACAATGTATGTTCTCCCCTGTGTCTGGAATGTCTCTATGCATTGAATTGTCTCTACATGTTGGCCTCAAGATGAACTGTGTGTGATTTGTACCCCGCCTCTCGCCCAGTGTCAACTGGGTTTGGTTCCAGCCCCCCACGACCTTGATGAGGATAAGTGGTCGTGCAAAAGAAATGAATACATTTTATTAAATAGTTAGAAACTCTGACCAGCGTGTGGGATTTAGTGGCATGTAGCAGTGTAGTTGCTTATTTCAACCTCCTCGCCTTCCTAGTGTGAAGGAAAAACTACAGTGACCACGAAACACCCAAAGAATGAAAAGCCAGAGGTAGAGCCAGTTTGTCTGCCAAGACCACTGTAGGAAAATGATGGTTCAACATGGTGGAGCCACATAATGATCCAGATTTTCAGGCGATTCATAACTAAAAACATAATTCTGAATATTGTATTCCATTTCAGCTATATTCTGTAATAGAGCCCACTAAATCTGAGCCACTGGAAGAAATTCAGGACAATGTAGTGAATTGTGCAGTTTTTGTTTGTGCAGATCTGAACAGGGTGGACCTGTCAGGTTCATTTAAAACCTTACTTGCAGTTCCTCCTGGTGAAACTATATTTGACTCATCTGCATGTCCAGTGTCAGAAGAATACAGAATAGGGCTAATGTTATACATTATACATTCAAACTGCTGCACACTTCATGTCTGTCTCCTAATTTTGATGAATGAGTTTGATGAATAGTTTCACAAATTTCAAGAGCTCCACGTTCAAAACAGAAATAAATAATCTGAAATTCAGTTCAGAAATGTTGATAATGCCGTGGTACTGAAAGGTGTTAATAGTTATTTCATGTTAGACCTGCAGAAAAATAGTTTTTACTATAAGGTTTACCGATTCTGGACTCCACAGCCATACACTTTATAATGTGTTAGGATGTTCTTGAAAGTTTCAGTTGTTTTTTGATGATCGATTTTCTTGCTCTTTCAATCACAAACACAATGCTTCAAATTCTTCCAGGTGTGGTTAGAAAATGGTTCTTTATCTTAGTAAAATGTCTCTGATCAAGAAGCAGAAATATAGATAGAAGCCTCCAGTAAGTGACGCTGAAGCATTAAAGTCAAAATGGACTGTGGCACAAAATGACTTGGTTCAAAGTATAACCTCACTATCTCAGTGCCTAAGGCTATTCATAATTGTATTCCTGAGTCATGCAGACTCTATTTAGATTCTGATGCAGTTCACATCGTTTCTATATTGGAGTGAGAGAAACGAGAGGACGCTCTGCTGCTCTGCTCTGCTGACTGACTCAGTGGTTTGGAGCTAGGATGTCAAACATATAGCCACAACACTGTTATCTTTATTAGACTGCAGCAGTTTTTTGCAATTAAATATTAAAACGAGAATTAAAAACATAGACATCAAGAACCAGGATTAAAACAGGTGGTGTAAAGAGGCATGCCACACTTTTACACATAGAAGTCTGTTAAAGAGGAGGGAATTCATCAGGCAGGGAGGGTCCGCTGTTTTTAGAGCTTGGCTCACACAAAGGGTTAGAAGTCAGAACAATTTTGCCTCTCTTGCTTTGCTTTTGACCATTCTTTGTGTCCTGTGAGTCCCTCTTCCTGTTACTGGAGCAGCCCTTTAAGCCTAAGCACAGTCTAGAGATGTGAACTGAACCTTAAAAGTGTATATCTTAGGCCCAGCACGACCACGATGTGAAACTAAAAGTGAAATGTTTCTGTTTCCTCTTGTCTCCATTGTGTAAAGGCCAAGTGTGTGTGGAAGCACCCTCCAGGTGACGAGATCTACAGGAAGGGGAACATCTCTGTCTTTGAGGTGGATGGAAAGAAGAACAAGGTAAAAGAGCGCTGCGTGACCTTCCCCCAGAAGGTCCACGAATTACCAAGCCCCATGTCAGAACATTTTAGTATTCTTATCCTTAACCTCTGTATGTTTTTAACTTAAATCTTTCCAGTCAGACTCCCCAAACTCTCGTAACTGCACAGACACGTCAGAAGTGTTGTTGATGTTGTTCTTTAGAATTATCGATGCTCTGCTTTCATAAATCATATGTAGCAGTGTCAGTAATCGTATTTGGAAACTGGAAACAAGTAGAAAATATTAATACAGCTGCCCATGATCTGTCATCTGACAGGATGATTTGACATGAAATTAGATATTAAAAAACATCCTTCCGAAGCAAAGCGGCTCATGTCTTAGATGAGAGGCAGAAGTTGTGGTGACAGTTATGGAGGTGGATGACAGAATGTCATACAGCACGTGATGTCATACTGTGCAGTGCGACAGAGGACGTAACCCTGAACAGAGATCTGCACGAGTCAGCTGGTGTAGAGATTTCATGTACTGTATAAGTTGTTGTGGTGGTCATAAAGGAAATCTAAAAAAATATATTTATTTAGCATTAAATGTGCTTTAGTTGTTTATTTTATTTAAAGTTGCATTTATAATAAACTCAGTGAATTCAGATTAAAGTGTCAGATAAGTGCTTTTCCTTTTGGAGGGAGACTGTCTGAAAATTTGGTGACACTTTCTATGATGCCATGTTCATAGTGCACCATAAACATATTTTTGATGGATCATATTGTCCTTATAGCAATGTATGATTATAAGTATTTACCCTATAACTAATATCCATAGTACTTTACACAGTACAATAATTATAACATATTATGATGCCCATGTCTGCAATGCATTTTAATCACATAATATGAATATAAATAATTTATATATAATGCATCATGATCAGCTGATTCTTGTTATAGGTCATTATAAAATGCTTAATACTGGGTCATGATTTATTGTTATAATTAATTTTTATTTTTTAACAATCATTATGAATGCTTATAACTATAATTGCTGTAAGTACAGTATAACTGTAACATAACTATGTTTATAGTGCGTAACATTGCATAGAAATAATTGGTGAATGAGGTTATGAACAGTATTAAAGAGATGTGATGCTGCGTTCAGGGCCCTTTCCTCTGATTGGCTGTGAATGTAAAAAAAGAACACTTGTAGTTGGTTTTCTGTGGCACCACTTCTTCAGCTTGAAGCATGACCGCAGTGTCTGACCTTTTTTAACTGATTGTTGTGGCTGAAAGATTCCTCTACCTAATGAGATTCACATCTGTGTGTGTGTGTGTGTAAGAGAAAGATTAACTAGCTGTGTTTCTTGTTAGCTTTAATAAACTACAATGTCTCTGACGCTCGTCTTTACAGATTTACTGTCAGAACTTGTGTCTGCTGGCGAAACTCTTCCTGGACCACAAGACTCTGTATTACGACGTGGAACCTTTCCTCTTCTACGTCATGACAGAAGCTGACAACACAGGGTGCCATCTAGTCGGATACTTCTCAAAGGTAACCCACTACAAAAAACTTTTTGGAAGTTAGGAAATATTAAGAAACTTTCCAAAATGTCCTCATTCCTCACTGGATCAGATTGTGATTTTCATTTTGAGATGTAGTGGACCAACACCTGTATAATCCTTTAGAAAGTTTGTTTTCCTTCTGCTGAAGCTGAATTTAAACAGTACGAGTTCAGCATGTTCTGATCAAAGTTTGTACAGTATGTAATATTTGTCATGTTGGTTTGAGAGTGAACTGTTGATGTGCACAAACACTGATTAGGTGGTACTGAGCTGATATTTTGATTATTGCATATGCCCCCAGGACAGGATTTAATATTTAATTCTGTGCGTAGTTTTTCTTCTCTCATTTTCAAGGTATGATAAAGACGTGAGCATATATCCTCTTCCTGTATACATATCAGTAACCTCCAATTCAAAAATATTAGTATTGATAAAGTGACATGGGAGTTTGTGTTTACAGATTTAATATTGTCCTTCCGCAGGAGAAGAACTCTTTCCTGAACTATAACGTGTCCTGCATCCTCACCATGCCACAGTACATGAGGCAGGGTTACGGCAAGATGCTCATAGACTTCAGTGAGTACTGGCAAACTGTGTGTGTATTCCTCTGTGTGTGTTTTAGTCCACTCGTAAACACTGGCCAAAGGGATTGTGCACAGCACAACAGCAGCAGATTTAGGAGGCTGTCTGAAGCACTTGCTCATCTGAGTAAACCCGTGCACGCTGTTGTTATTTTATCCAGCTATGAAAATCATTCGTTTATTGCATTGTATTTCTGTGTCCTCATTTCTTATTTAGAATCAAGTGCTTTAGAAAGAGTGTAGCCAACAAAATGCTCTGATCCGTCCTCTAAGGTTACCTGTTGTCCAAGGTGGAGGAGAAGGTGGGTTCACCTGAACGCCCCCTGTCTGACTTGGGCCTTATCAGCTACCGCAGTTACTGGAAGGAGGTGCTGCTGCGCTACCTGAACAACTTTCAGGGCAAGGAGATCTCCATCAAAGGTCAGAACAAAATGCTCAAAAGAGACAGGATATATTTGGACCACAAAGAGCCACAGAGAAGCTAACAGTTGTGCATGTTTAAATGTGCATACGTGCATTCATGTGTGTCGAGATTTGTAAATGGATCAGAGAGCACTGAGGCCAGTCCAAGTCAGCGTTCAGGTGATGCACTCAAAACTTAAAATCATGCCAAACTGGGTCATCCCAAACATTCAGAGCGCTGAGGGAACATCCTGCTGAGTCACTTTATGTTTCTGCTGGCTGTATCTAAAAACCCTGCGACTGTGATGAAGACAAAAACAAGCCTGTAAGTCACACAGCGCCGCTTTGACTCAATGCTAACATGCTCGCAAGAATGATAGCAACGTTAAGCAGGTTTAATGTACGCCGTCTTAGTTTAGCATGTTAGCATAGCGAACATGTGCAGGCTCATGTCATTAGCTTTAGACCTGTTTGGTCAAAAACAGAAGAGTCACATACAGAGTTATGACAAGTCATAAGTCACATTATGATTCATCCTCTGGGCACCATGAATGTTTCACAGCATTCCATCCCATAGTTGTTAAGATGAGCCGTGCAGCTAGCACGCCTAAAAGTTGGTAATGGTACAGTGTTTGTTGTGACATCATCGTTTTAAACTGCTGATGTAAGCGTCTTTGAACACACCAGCAGGTGACCTCACGGGCTGCTGTGGCTCAGGTTGTAGAGTGGGTCATCTAGTAAATCGGAGGAGATACTCAACCCTCATCTGATGGCTGTGACATCAGTGTGTGAATGTGTGTGTACTGTATCAGCTTATGAGCGTGTGTGTGAATGAGTGTACGTGACAAATGTTGTAAAAAGCTCTTTGAGTGGTTAGTAGTGAGAAAGGAGCCATTTAAATACAAGTCTATTTATCAGTGCTTTTTCTTGCACTGCCTTCTAAATGTTAATTCAGAGGCGTCTTACTGAGAAATAAATGTGCCCTCTGAACATTGTGAGTGTTTCTCAGTGCGTCTCTGAGGTCTAACAAACATGTTAAATGCATTTCCTTCCTCCTACACTAGTTTAAGAAAAGCATATTTTATATTGCGATTGTTAACACCCATGATTTCCTTCTTCACTGCCTTTATTTTTACTACTTTTTATTTTGTGTTTCTGCCACTAACTGTGAAACCCAGCGACTATTGTCTGACAAGGATTTCTCCTCTGGGGACAACAGCCAGTGTTTCTGGACTTCCTTTGTAGCCACCAGAACGGATCACAGAGACAAGACTTCATATGTAGTCCAATTAGCAACTTGAGAGGCAAGACTTTCTGTTGAACAGATATCTGCACATGAACGTAAATAAATACAATAAACAAAATCATTGTCGGAAGATGGCTAACGGGTTCTGAGTAGATTTGCATTTCTGTCAGTGTGTTCCACCTCTTCTGCTCGCTACATGAACTGGTGCAACCAAAACTCAATTTGGACTACAAACACATAAACACAAACCAGGACTTCTGGCGCTTCCAGTGCCAAAATCTCTTGCCTACAGATTGTGCATTCATATGAATGATGATGTTGGTCTAACATCTAGGCACAGCTGTGAAATGTTCAATTAGCGTTGTGCTGATCTTTACTGTACTGGCAATGATTGTGATTCCACCAGAAGAACCATGAGTTTCTCAGCCTTTACTGTAAAAACAGACAGTAGGGATTCTGTTTAACTACATGGCCTTTTCACTCATGGTGGAAGCACATAACACAGGTTAACAAAGTCTGATGAGGTCTGAAGTTGTTAAGAACAGACCCAGACACCATCGCAGCCTTGGTGTCAGCTGTGTCCAGTGGAATCCCGGATGCCCTGGTGTCCCTGCATTCGTGCTCAATACAGACAAAAGGATGACCCACTTGTAAAAGTATTGTTCCAGAGTACTACTACTGATCACAAACTTTAAGCTGTTAGAGTGGTTTAAGAATGATTTGAATTCAGACTTGTATGAGAATGAGCTGATCTCCAGGTGTCAGGCTGTTTTCTCAAACTAAATGGAGTTAAGTCGTGACTGTGTTCATTTTCTGACAGGCGGGGTTTTATAAGTATTTAACGTCTTAGCTGATCACTGACCCATTATGAATATGACAGCACTAATTATACATGCCACAGTATGCTAAGTGGAGATCATCAATTTAGATCATTTCAGCTGACAAGTCCAGCTGAAAACACAATATTGCTCTTAGTTTTCGACGAGTTGCTGTTCACAGATAACTTTAATTCACCGCAATTCAAAACTCTTTTTGTCACATTAAATAAAGAGATCGTATAAGCCTCAAATAAAAAAAAAAAAAAGGTCAGGCAGCAACCATGACTGTGTGAAGAACGAAAGTAGTTGAGTAATAACACTCTGTTCCGGCCTGTCTCAGCCTCTTTTTGTCCTCCTTTCCTTTTCAGTTTGTTTCTTTCTACATTTCTGCATTTTATTTTGAATGTAGGAAGAAAAAAAAACCTTCTCAGTCATCTCAGTCTGCATTCAAGATGTTCTCACTCTACTGCCATGATTGGATCGCTCTGCCTCTGCCATTCTCTGCTGCGCCTGGAGACATTAGCAAACATTGTCCAGACTAGTTTTGTCATCACAAACCTTTTGATTAGTTTGAACTGCACCACTGTGTTTGCACATTTCATGAAGAGCAATGACGGCGGCCGTGCTCTATCTAAAATTTTAGAATCTTCAGCTGCTGTTTTTTTTTGTTGTTGCAGCGAAACAGGATGAAGTGAAATAACGTTGGTGATGTCTTAATGTTTCTAATCAGCTCAAATATTTGATCTAATTCCACCAGTGCTTTGGTTTATTACCAAATACATGCAAAACTAACGACGTTCCAGTCAGCATCATCTGTTCGCGTGATGCTGTTGTCAGCATTTTTAAGCAGTAGGAAAATGTGCTTATTTGCTTTCGCGTTGAGAGTTAGATAACTCTCCACTGGTTGTCCTGGCAACCATATCGGGATAGCAAGCCTCCTGGAAGACACCAGCCAAGAAATAATAGTAAAGTTGTGTCATATCAGTGTCTTGTCGTTTTTACTCCTTCACGCAGAATCAAGCCAACTGTTCCATCCTGATTCCAGTCTTTATCCAAAACTAAACTAACCAGCTCAAGTAGAGCAGGTTGTCGACCGATCAGGTGATTGCAAATGGGAAAGATACTGAACCCCAAATCGCACCTGAAGGCTGCGTCATTGGCGTGTATGAATTGAATGATTAGCTAGAAAGCTTCAGCCTCACAGAGCAGCTAGCTTGGCTGTGGACTCTGCAGGAGTATTCTTAACCAGACAGCCCTCAGCCCGTCACCCTGACCTCCCTTTGTCCCACTCTCGTGTTGCAGAGATCAGTCAGGAGACGGCAGTGAACCCAGTGGATATCGTCAGCACGCTGCAGTCCCTCCAGATGCTGAAATACTGGAAAGGAAAACACTTGGTTTTAAAGAGACAGGTGGGAAACAAATCACGTTTATCATTGAAGTTTCAAACTCTCATTACCACGTACTGAAAACAAGCACATTCCAGCTAACTAAGGTGGATTTTCTTTCTACAGGACCTCATCGATGACTGGAAGGCCAAGGAGACTAAACGCGGTAATGGCAAGACCATCGACCCCGCAGCCTTAAAATGGACGCCACCTAAAGGGACGTAGAGGAGCTTCCTTTCACACTCCTAACCCAAAACATACACAGACAGATCCTCTTCCGTACACTGGCATGCTCACAGACTCTGAGCCTAAACACACACACACACACACTCTTGTACAAAACTCTTTCAGCAGCTACAGCACAGTCAGTCACTTAGAGAGTCAGATGTTACTCTGGGTTCAGCAGTCACTGTCACGGCTTGGGAAACTGACTCCAGTCCAACAAATACAACATTTACTCACTGATATGATGCACAAAAGAGAGACGATAAAATCTGGGTACCAAGCCGCAGTCAGTAGTATATTTAATATTGAGAATATATTATTGAATGTTTCCATGGAAGACGCGCAGGAGTTTCAGGCCCTTGTCCAACGTAGAGTATGACTAAAATAATAACAAAAGTAATTAGCCTTGTGATGTCAGTCTGTGTACATTCACTGCTGACATCTCCTCAACCTCATCTGTCATGTGAAAAGTGAAAGTAATTGTGCGTCGTTAGCGCGTCTCCTCCCAGACACTTGACTAGCGCGGAGCAGCAGGCTCGCCCCGCTAATCCAATCTGCGACAGCCGGTGTTCAACACGCGCCGCGTCTCGCTCTGTTCTCGAGACAGTCGACACAACGCAGGTCCGGCAGCACATCGACTCACTCGGCGTGTTTTGGCAGACACAGGCCAGCTGGCTGCGATTAAACTGGACATGGCCCGGGCGCATGAAGTTTCTAGAAATAGGAGTCTTGGCCTCTGTTTAACAGGCGGCACGTGAAAACAGCGAGTTCCAACACAGACTAGAGAATGAATTTCTCTAGTCTCTAGTTCTATGTGAGTTAGGAGGAAAACGGAAAGGGATGGAAAAATATTAATATTTTTAATAGTCCCTGTGCACAAAGTATGACCTCATATTAACTGCCTTATATGATGCATCCCATCAAGCGCAGACTTTTAAAATGGTTTGCAGAGGTGTGAGTGGACAAACATTTTTCTGACATTGACAGTGACTGTTTGAACCCAGAGCTAATCAATAACTCGTCTCTCTCTCTCTCTCTCTCTCTCTCTCTCTCTCTCTCTCTCTCTCTCTCTCTCACACACACACACACACACACACACCACACACACACACACACATTGTGTCCAGTATTTAACCCGTCACATCAGTCAAGCGGGTAGTCAGGAAGCTATAGCTGCCATTGGCTATGTTTGGACCGTGTTATGTCACCAGGATTGGACTTACCTGGGTGTGTTTCATTACCACCTGTCTCCTCTGTTTTTTCCCCATCTTCTATCTTAGTGACGGCTGTGTTGTTTAATGTCTACAGCTGTATTCTGAACAGTAACGGTACATGAGGGATCTCAGCTGATGGGAGTTTTCTGTGTCCTTTCTTTTTGGTGGTTTTGTTAAAGTTCTCAATGATATTTTATACTTTTTCTACCTCTAAGGTTTACCACTGTACAAAAGCTAGAACGGCCCAATTTAAGCTTCTTTTGTTTTCTTTTTTTTAATTATTTTATTCTGTGTCAATGTGTGAAACTATGTAGCTGTGTTCAGCCAAGCAAGTGTTTTTGTTTGTTTGTTTTTTACTAGATTTTTTTTTTTTTTTTAAAAATATGCTATTTATATTCTTAAAAAATATGTTAACTGTGTAGAACGTAAAAGACAAAGTCCGGTAGAGGATCGTCTACTCCATAGGAGCAGCTTCCATGTGAATATAAATATTTATCTCAAAGTTTTATGTAGAACTGAATGTGTCTAGAAGCTCTTGTAAGGTACAGCAGAGAGACTTCAAGACTTCCATCACCCCCCACCAATAAAAACAATGACTCAGTCATTTTCATTTCAAACATGTCCAGTAATCAAAAGTGACACGACTGAATCAAAACATGTCACTCGTGCACATTGTACCATAATTGCTGCTGCAGTTGATGCATCACTGCAGCATAAAAATACAAGCACAACCCTTTTGTGTAAGACTAGTAAAGAATGTCGATGGGAGTCATTTTTGTAGTATTTTATTGTTCTTTACAGCCCACTGTGTTTGTTTGAAAACGTTTCATTTTATTGACAATCTCCGTATTTATTGATTTGGATCAACATGTTATTTTTGTAATCAGCATTTAACATAAGATATGTTTAAACGATAGTTTGGCATTGTGGGAAATAGACTTATTCGCCAAGTTGAATGAGAAGATCGACACCACTCTGGTGTCTGTGTGTTAAATACAGAGTCATAGCCAGTGGTTGGTTAGCTTAGCTTAGCAAAAAGACTGGAAACAGGGGGAAACAGCTAGCCTGGCTTTAGCACATAACCCCCAGTAAAATGTTGTCGTCTTTTTTCGTAGAGATTGAACTTTCAAGGTGCTTGTAGGTGGATTTTACCTTTGTACAGAGCTAGGTTAGCTGTTTACATTATTTATGCTAAGCTAAGATAACCAGCTAATTGCAGTAGCTGGATATTTACTGTCCAGACATGTGAGTGGTGTCAATCCGTTTGTTTAACTCTGAGCAAGAAAGCAAAAAAGTGTATTTCCCCAAGACGTTGAACTGTTCCTTTAATCGTTGTGCATAAGCTTGGACAGCAGTTGGTTGTGAAATTGGAGGTGTGTGGCCAACAATGTCCGATCGAATCAGCTATTTTTATTCTCTAATGCTATTTTGTTATGTAGCGTTTGTGTCACAGTTTCATTTCAGCGTGGAGGAATCTTCCTCCCTCACAGCCTCGAGTTACATTGGCTTTTCTCATGTCATAAGAAGATGTTGCCTTTAAATACTGTATGGTTGAAGATGTTTTTCTTTGTGTTGTCTTGTGATGTTTTTCTTTCTACCATCTGTGGATTTTATTTATCTGTTTTACATGTTGTGTATTTTCTCCAACCCTGTGGATGCCTCTGCCTTCTTTTGGGTCTTACATAAAGAGGTTCAGGAGTCATGTCACTGACTGACAGACTACCAGTCAATACAAACAGGACTACATTTATCCTTTTAGCACCTTTCCTCAATAAACCTCTGCAATGTGCTACTAACCAAAATTGCCCATGACCCCTCAGTGTACAGTTTATTCTTTTTTTTTTTTTGCCAATTCATAAGTGCATTTACAGGAAAGTGCACTTACTTTTTGAAAGACTTCCAAAAGAAAAATATGTCATAAAAACATAACTCTTGATGACGACTGGGCTAATTTAGTTCTCGACTGTACTTAAGTTTTAGTTATGTTGAGATATTACCTGCATAGGTGAGATTTGTACTTTTACATTTAACATACAATGAAAAAAGAGAGGCTATTTTCTCTCTTTAAGTTGCAGAGAAATGATCTGTTTTTGAGTTGAAAGGGCCCATTAAACTATAAATGACAACACTTTGTCAAAAAAATACCCCTGGAATGTGTTAGACATCACAGATCGATCGTATTTAATGTGAAAGTTGTTTTTTTTTTTTTTTTGTTCCTGTTGTCTTGCAGTTTTTCTTTGCCAGTGGCAGCTATAGATGGGTAGCACCTTGCTGGTTATTAACACATCTGAATAATGTCACAGTTACTTAGAGAACCCAGAGACATTCCTTCACCTTTCACCAGTGACTTGTTGTAGTACTGCAGCACTTCACCGCACCCTGCTTCCTATTTAAACAACACACTGAAAGCAGAGACAGACAAAAGTAGCGAGGCGTTGATATGTAGCTCAGTTGTGCTTTTGTACTTGCTTCTCCTCCCCTTCCTTCCTCCTCAATAAATGAAAATTGTGAACTTTGTCTGATGTGTTGTGTGTGTGCGGTGTAGCTGTTTCCCCAGTGTGCACTGTAAAAAAAAAAAAGTGGTATAAAACTGGCAGCTGTGGTTGCCAGAATTTTACCGTAATGAATACAGTATAACCTTTTCTAATATTACGCTAAGTAATGTTGATTTCACGTTAAGGTTGGCATTTTATTCCATATTTTAAAATGTCTTTAGATTTTACAAAAACTGCCAAACCATGACAGTAAACGACCGTAAAACATGCCTTTAAATATTCCAGTGTTTTATTGTACAATTAACAGTCTACCATTTTATTTTGTATAAATTCCATAAATACAGCGTATAAATAGTGGTTTTAAAACATGGCTGTGTCATGATGAATTTTACGGTCTTTTACTGTCAAGGTTTGGCAGGTTTTGACTGTGAAGTCTACAGACATTTTACAGCGTGGGGTTTACTGGAAAGACTTCAACTCTCATCGAAAGCACAAACTGGGTGTTATCAGAACCCTACATCACAGGGATGATAAAGTGCCAACGGGTGTCCAGACCCAAGAAAAGGAGCGCCAACCTCAGAGGGACGCACTCAAACTTTGTGGGTACCCAAACTGGATCTTTGGGAAAATGGCCACAAGATCTAGGAAAGACACTAAGACCAGGACAGACAGGGTGATGAAGAAAAGAAAGGGATGAACGCAGCAACATTGTGGGTTCTTATGTGACTGAAAAACATAGAATCCCAGTGTTCTTTACACCCAGCAACACAGACAGAAACTGGTACACCCCAAATACAGCACTCCCCACATCCAGAAAACATCTTGGCTGTCCTGCCTCTGTCGCTTCCTGGCTAGTCTAAAAATGGGCAAAGACATTGATCATCAGTGGAGATGAAGCGGGGTGAATGAAGCCTGGTTGCTCAAACAAGCCACCTGTAACAGCATCCACCTGTCAGTCAAAGTACCCACGCTCTTAATCCTGCATAACTTTAAGCCTTAACATCATTTGAACAGGTGAGTTGTATATAAATTCACCCTCAGTACAGTTGTCATGAACGGGGAAATTAGCTATAGAGACCAAAACAGTTTTTTTGTACTATGCTGACTCTAAAGACCATGGTCCACACCAGAGCTCAGGAGAACAACTCAGACAATAATAAGGAGCACTGAACCATGTGGAAACAGCGGCCTGCCAAGGATAAATACCTGGGTTTCCCCTCTAGTCAGTCACAACAGAAGAAGCCTCTTGGACAAGAGGTGAAACGTCCTCGCAGATCTTCAACCAGCTGTGATCTATAGTGATGTATGTGGGGTTATCTAGCCTGTGCTTGGAGATGATCAAAGGGCTTGTGTTAAAAACTAAGGACATGGAGTGTAGGTGTTTATAAGGCAGGGAGGGGCTAACAAAGAGATGCTGTTGAATAGCATTAAGGGAAATGTAGGATCTAGTGTTATCTATAGGCACTTAAAGTGAAGATATGCCTGATCCTGCTGCTTCTGTATGACACTGGAGTTGAGACCTTGGTGACCCTCTCAGGCAGGGGTGTGTCAATGGCATTCATTCCAGTTCTTCAAACTGAGACAAACTGTTGTACCTATGTTTCAGGATGTTCATCAGCTGTTTTGTAAATTGATGGCTTGTTAACTGTGAATGTTTTCTGAATGTAGCTGTGTTGGTATTTATTGGTTATTATGGAATGGTTTCACTTCACTTCACTGTAGATCAAACTGGGATGTATCTCAGGCTAAGACTTGTTCCTCTTCTCTTAAAAACACGTAAATATTCATCCATCCCAGTGATTCTCCATACTCCACTGTGTAACTTTCCAGTCCAGCAGCATCATTCTTCACAGTTGCAGCACAGAATAAAGACACACTTAGCAAACGTACTCAGCTTTAATGGATTTAATTGAAATATGCAAACTCTTTGAAAAGACACAAGGGTTACACGTATATAGTTTTAAATAGTATCAATAGCAATATAGATTATAGCTCAAAAGTGATGGAGAGGCGATTATGTAAGTGATCTGCAGCAGCTTAAATTCATTTCAGTTAATTGCAACAAGTGTTCAGACCATCTGTCCTGGTCAGACTGTAACACTCTACATCCTGTTGATCAACAAGGTAGGACTGAACTGGACATTATAATTCAATCCAATCTGATCATGGTTGTTAAGGTTATTTTTTGTTTCATTTTTTTTAATCTTTAGTAGGAGTCAGACTGCCATTCCCCGTCCATATCTGGAAAAGAGAGAGAGAAAAAAAATCTAAATATTAGACTCAAGAGATGACACAAAGAACTCAACACAGGCATGAAGATGAGATTTTTCACATATCTTTCAAAACAAAACAGTACTGGTTGAAAACAGAGGAGGATTATTATGGCATTAAACATCATGTAAATTTAAAGTAAGGAGTTTACATTACCTCCACTTAAACTCCTTTTGCCCATGAGTCCGACAAACATCTCCCCTTTATTTCCTGTTGAAGAGACAGACGGAGAGAGAGGACAGCTTGTCATCAGGATCCAAAGAAACCAGATGATCTTAAAACTGGTGATAATCTGAAAACACGAGAAGCACTCATAGATATCTTTTGGTGTAACTGTACTCACTTTTCCTGCCCAGTCTCACAGGTTGAGATGCGCCTGAAATTAAGAAAGGATAGAAAGCTTTAAGGGGTGTAAGGTATGACAGGAAATCTACAGGTTTCAGTAGGAATATTACAGAGATTACCAGAGTTAAGAAAAATACAAAAGTACAATATTGCAATGATGAAAATACTACAGATCAACTATAAAATCCATATAAAGTACACCAATTAATTTATTTTGTTATGAAATATATTTAACCTGGAAAGCCCTCATTGAGATTAAAAATCTTGTGAGCACATTAAGACGTCGTTGCAGACAACAAGATGTCAGACTGCAGCGTGCATACGGAAAGTAAGACACAGGTTGTCGTATCCTGGATCACACAAAGGCATGTAACTCAGTCAAAGCATCTCCAGCATGGCGTGACTTCTTCCAATTCCTTCAGTCTACTTTGAAAGGCACGCTAAGGTGACGACTAGCTCACATTTCTTTGGGGCAGATTTCACGCTGCTGGAGCGGCAGAACTAAAAGACCTCTGTTTGTTTACCCGAGCTTCTTCCCATCAGGCCGTGGAACTGCTGTGATTTAGACCGCTTGATGAGGTCTGCCAGGCGGATTGTTAGTCCTCTCTCTAGTGGGTAGCCCTGCCAAGACACACACACACACACACACACACACACACACACACACACACACAGTAAAGGCAGTTGTGAGTCATTGCAGGTTTGGTTCAGAAATGTATGATCTTGACGTTCAAGTTATTACTCCTGTAAATCATCCACTTGACTGGGAGATCTGCTGTTGTCATGGTTTTGAAACTGGGCAGCACTCATTAAGGTACATCCTAACTTTAATGAGTTAATGAGTTAACTTAATGAGTTCATTTAAATGTATTAAAAAGAACGAAAAATACATTAATATATGTAAGGGCATCATTTTCACTGTGCATCTGTGAATGAGGAGGACTCGCTCTTCAAAATCACACCTCTGTGCCCTCGTTCCTCACGTTTACAGTTTCAGTTTAACTCACGGAGTAAAATCTTTAAACTTTCCAGAGAAGAGGAGAAAAATGTCCTAACACTGATCTGTCTTCAGTTATCCGAGTGTGCAATAATGAGCAAAAACTAGTGGACTGATTACTCCGAGGCTGGAGGCACGCTTTCTGCCTTCAGTGCTTTCTAACGTGGTTAACATAACAAAGAAATCATGAATCGTCATTGACTTTTGGTGACTAGATCACAAGAAAGTCCTATGCTTGACCGTTCATCCACCTCGACCCCTGCACAGACTTTGTCTGTCTTTATAATGTCACCTTCCTTTCTTCTGACTTCTCCCAACACACTGTATGACAGCCTGCATGTTTCATGTGTAGTATTCTCCAGTACAGATGTATGTTCAATATTGATTTTTTAAAAATCAAATATGAGGTCTAAGGCAACAAAACTCAATATTATGTATTAATAATACAACAATTTACACAGCTTTTGCATTGTTTTCATTAAACTGTCTAATTTTGGAAGCAGGATCATATATTTCACATATAGTTTAACGCAGTAGTTTAAGCTCTTGTAGCTATTATAGGTTGTTTTTATTACTATTGCTAAGTGGTTGATCTTCTTATACCTCCTAACATTTATGAGGTAAGGTAACAAACTATCATCCGGCCAATATCTGATGCCGCTGACTGGGTGTCGCTCTCCGCAGTGCTGAAAGCGCGTAAAACAACAGAAGAGAGGTTTCCACAGCTGAATATCTGATGCTGGAGAGAAGTGGCAATCATATAATATAGTTTAGAAGACAGAATTTACAGAAAAGTCCTCATTTGGTGTAAAATTAGTTAACATCAGAGGAGTTAAAAAGCAAAATGCATTTTACGATTGACCTCCACACATGTGCGTAAAAGATGTGCCACAGACAGATCATGTTCTCAAAACATGCAAACATACTCCGCTGTTCCGAACCAAAACTTCAAATAAATATCCTCTAAGCATTTACCTGCCAGTTCTCCAGCGTCCAAACCTCTCCGTCTTCTTCTTCGCTGGAGAGCGGAGTCCCCAGCGCGCCGAAAACCTGCACGAACACGACCACCAACAACACAGCTGCAAACTTCAGAGCCTCCATCGTCACCTAAGAGTGCCAAAATAAAAGTGGCTGCAGATTGTCAAGAAAAACGTCCCCGGTTTGGCCGCATGCAGCAGCCAAGTAATGCAGAAGACTATGTGCGTAAAAATGTGCGTTTTGGTTTCTGCACTTTGTGCGTTTGTCCTGAGTGAAGGTCTCCGTTTGCTCTTATAAAGTCCCTCTGCTCGCTCCTCCCCACGTCCTCCAGCCTCATTTTAACGTGGATACATCCTGCAGGACGTTTTTTTTCTTTCCTTGTCTGACTCAGACGTGATGAGACAGTGAATAAAGTTCACCCTATCTCAAGATAACTGACCACTTCCCAAACAGTGATGGATGGACGTGTTGATTAGTTTGTCTTCTCTTACTCACATGTGATTTCTCTTTTGTCCACATGATTGATTGAGAGGCTCGTTAAGGAGCTAGATGTGGTATGAATGAACAGAATGAGGCGTGAAAGCTGATGTATGACACTCCAGTGTGTTTGTTTGACCTATCAGGTCAATGAAACCCAGGGAGGAGAATAAAATGGCCACAGGCAAAGGCAGGATATGCTTTATTTTACAGGTTGACGACCACAAACCAAATCACAAATAACACAGACGGGGTTGTATTTTTAATCTCAGACCTTCGAAGCAGAACCAGATCACACCATGTTCTGTCTCATCTTTATGGCTTGTGTCACCTTCTTCCAGGTGCAATTTGATTTTCGGCTGTGATGTATTCATGCTTTGTTTGTGTCATTCTGCAGGTGCTTGGTCCAGGAGCCTGATGAATTTATACTTATAATAACTTATAAATAATCACTGCAGCAACAGTCTTTGATGAGAACACGCTGCTGTGTTGGAAGCAACAGAACTTTTAGAACTTTTAGGGTATTTCTGTGGTTCTCCACACTCACCCTTCTAATGTTTAGTACAGTTCCTAGATTGGTTCCAGGGAAAACCTTTTATCCCAAGTAGACAGTGTAACAGATAAAGGGGGTGCACTCGCTATGATAAATGTTCAGCCACTCTGGCCTTCAGCTGTGATTTGTGTTCAGTGCTGATTATCAAATATCAGTATGCTAACATGCTAAGATAAGATGCTGAAGAGGGTATACATCACCTTCTAAACACCAGAATGTCAGTATTGTCTCTGCATTCTAGCGGTTGATGGCTATGCACCAGTGAGCTGGTTTTGCTTGAGATATCTGCTTGTTAAGGAGGAAGGAAGTTTTTCCCTGCCACTGTCTCCAAGTGCTTGCTCATGGTGGGAATTGTTGGGTCTTTGTAGATATCATAAAGAGTACGGTCTAGACTTGCTCTGTATGGAAAGAGTCATGAGATAACTGTTATGATTTGGCACTATATGAATAAAATTTAATCAAACTGAAGTGAACTTGAATATTAATGCTAACATGCTAACTTCTAACTCCTTCTAAATATCAGAATATTCGCATTTTCATTGTTTCTCTCCTAACTATGACCTAACTCTCAGAGGAAGTTTTCCTTGCCACTGTCAACAAGTGCTTGCTCATGGTGGGAGATGTTGGGTCTCTGTAAATAACATTATAAAGAGTACAGTCTAGAGTAGAGTAGGTCTAGACTTGCTCTGTATGGAAAGTGTCATGAGATATCTTTTGTTATAATTTGGCGCTATATAAAATTGAACTGAATTGAACTTATCTGAAATGACTGTGTGCCTAAGTACAGCCTCACAGGACTGCCAGCCTTTTTAAATATCAGCAGATGTCACACATGACAGATGGATTCTCCAATAACAGGAGAGGGGAACTGTTTTTACTCTTTCATCTTTTATACTTTCCAATCCATCCAACGATCCATCTTGCAGGTACCACAAATACATTTTGCTTTCAAACAGGCTTATCTGTGTACACAAACAGCTGTCCAGGGATCAGCCTTTGCTCACTCTTCACCTTTATGAGTGGAAGATTTCTGAGCTTTGCCAAGGAACTCAATTCCATACCAGGGTCAGGGCTAACCAATGGAGCAGATATTGACATATTTCAAGTGCTCAGTCCAATCCGAATTTGTCCTAGTCAATGGCTCCACTTGTCTAAGTATGCTATGTACTGTGTGGTCTTGGTCTTGACTGTCCTCAACCTGTCAAAGTCTTCATCTTGTTCTTGATGCACTCTGATCTAGGGCAGAACTTCTCAGTTTAGGTGGTCTTCACTACAACACTGCTATTTATGTTATCAAACATCATCATATTCATTTTATATAAATGATCTTTGCCTGATGAAAGTGTAAGGAAGTACGCCATGCTCTCATAAAATGAGAACACATCAGGACAGTAATGTGCTGCCTGTTGTGTTTCGAGTGTGCGAATATGTTCTCTAAAGAACCTGTGATATGTTCCTTATTGTCAAAGTACATTATCTCTAAATGTATTTTAATGAAAAATGACACCCTCTGTCAAACATACATCCATATATGTCTCATCAATATGTTCAGTTAGCTATCTGCCCATTTCAGCACAGGGTCATGGAGCTGACCCTCAATCAGTCATCTTCAACTGGGGCAGCCATTAGAATACTATGCTGACCGCTGATTTTTGTATTCACGTCTTTAATCTAATGACAGTGGTTGGGTTTTGTTGTTTCTCCCTGGAAAGATTATCTGCAATCAGACTCCTTTGGTAATCAGGTACTATTGAGAATCAAAGAGGGATCAGTTCTACGTCATGAACTGAATGAAAAGCAAATATACAATATTAAAGCATTGTATATTTTATATTAAAGCATTGTATATATACATATGTAGTGTATTATACAGTGTATAAACAGTACTGTAATCAAAAGTTTATTTCTTTTTTTTATCTTCCATTTTTATTATTTTATACTTTGTAGATCAACACTTTTAACACTGAAGAACTCAAAACCATAAAAAATGATGCAGTGAACAAAGTCATCTTTAGCTTTGATGACAGCCCTTCACACTCTCGGCATTCTCTCAATCAGCTTCATGGAGCTGTGAAACTTTACAAACTGTATAAACTTTGCCACGTCATTTGTATTTTTGATTCAAACTTGGCTCTTTATGCCTTGATTTCATCTGATTATTTCCATTGTAGCCATTGACAACTTTGATTGGGTAATCCTCAGTCAGGTGGGCTGTCTCAACATCAAGTAGGTCGTGGGGAAGCTGTCGATAGGCTGCACCTCTACTCCGTCTCCAGAGGTGTGGCCTACACGTCCATCTGTTATTGACTCATTTACTGGTTCTGAATATCATATATAGCTTTCATCTAAAGATAAGTACAGGTGGTGATTGAAATATCATTTTACAGGTTTTTGGTCAGAAATTGGACAAAATTGAATTATTTACCTGATAACACTAGGTGAAATCTGAAGACGGTGTTATGCTGTACGGAATATGAAGTTATGCACCATAGACCATATTATTATCAGATAGTGGTTAAAAACAACCTGTTTATAATAAACTTTATATTTATGTTTCTACTATTTAATTCAGCAGGAATTATGCTGTGTTGTGTTGCTCCTAAAGTCTCAACTGTTCTCACCAGCAGCCACACGTTTGCATCAAGTGGACCTGTGGTGTTGTGTGTGCAGCTTCAGTTTATGCTGAGAGATGACTACCCATCTATGTGGTAAATACTACTCTACCAGCAGCAGTCATTTAGCTTAGCTTAGCATAAAGACTAAAAATGGGGACACCATTCTGGTTCCGTCATAAGGTGCGCCTAAACCTCACTGATCAATGTTTTATATCTTGTGTGTTTAATCCATGTAAAACTATGGTGCTTTATCGTTCTTCTTGTCTGTTGGAAAGGAAGCAAATTATCAGATTTCTTCAGACTCACGGCATTTGATGATAAATGCTGACAAATGTTATGGCACTTTATTTTGAGAGCAGCTAGTATTTGCATTTAGACAGTACTCAAAGGCCGTCTAATGTGCAGGGGTTTGTGCTCCGCGCTAGAAATGTAATGGAAAGTGCTCCAAACAGCACTGTTAAAATATGTGTGATGTTTTTATTGTCTCATCCTTCTTTTAGTCAAACACCTGCACCCTCATGCATACTGCAGACCACCTGCCACGACGTGATGCTGGACTGCCACATGGTTCACAGAACAAAATCACCAAGTCATTACCTCAGTTATGTTTAACCGTTCTACCATGATGACTAAGTGACTCACATAATTGTTGAAATGAATGGTTATATTGAAAATTATATCAAAGATTATAGGTGGGTTGAGGTCCTGTGCTGGCCTGAAATCATAAAGATAATAATATTAAAAATGTTCACGTGCTACTGGAATCATGGAAGCTCATGAACAGCTGGATGGAAATGCTGCTGCCTCTGTTTGTGGTTCATCAGTTTGTGAAAAGTAATGTCTGATCATACAAGAAATGTATCATTACTATGACTGCTGTAAAACAAATATTTTGATATTTCTGAGTCCATTTAAAATGTTTTTGGACACTATATTGAACAATCTGCTTGAGATGGCTTTGCCATCAGTGTGTGTGAGAGTGTGCGTGTATGGGTTAGCTTAGTATTAGCTTAGTGTTATCACTGATTTGGATAGGAATCTGTTGTATCGTTCCTAAGCAACAGCCGTCGTGGCTGTGAAGAGAAGCCAACACAAAAAGTGCCAAAAACTGTAGTTCCTCAAACATCCACTTGAGGCTGGATCCAGAAGTGAGTCAGTCTCCGTAAGTCCCCATGTTCAAATGTCCAACTTCACAGCAGAAATAAACATGTTTACAGTTTAGTTTTGGTCTCTATAGCTAATTTCCCCGTTCATGACAACTGTACTGAGGGGGAATTTTTGTAGAACTCACATTATATGGAATGTCTGTGTCCAAGTAATCTTGAACCATGTTGGCTGGGACAGTAAACATAATGTATTAAGTCAAGTGTGCTGGATAGTGAGGAGTAGATGTAATCACTGACCGGCCGATCAGAGCACCATCACTGCAGAGGTATTTGTCGAAAGTTACACATGTAACACAGCTGCCATTCATATATACTGGATGGTGCTTCAATCCTAAACAAGTGTTCCTCTAACATGACTCATAACCCCACAAAATAAAGTGGATAGCCAATGAGATGATTATATGGAATACCTGTGCCAAATTTCATGGCAAACCATTCAATAGTTCGCGGTATGTCATTCAAAAGCACTAATGTGAACCATGAACTTCTGCAAAAAGAATCTTTGTAGCAATCAATCCAACAACTGTGAAGAGATTTCAGTCTGGAATAAAGTGGTCAACCAACATATTGACCAACATTCACAGTCTATAAATAAAAAATATAATAGCCTTCCTCTGAGGTTGACAGTCCACAGGTCTGAGTTTAGACCTTTAAATGAGACTCATGATACACATGTTCAATGGCAGGAAACACCCTAATGAAACCTACCCCTGTTTATCTCTCCAACCAGCTCTCTCCATCTCTCCCAGGCACCGTATTGATGCCACTTGGTGGTGTGGTCAGTATCTCCTGTGGAAACTACCGTCTGCTGTTTCGAAGTTCAATCACTTACAGCAGCTGCTTGCCAATAAAAGGTCTCAGAGGAGGAGTTTAAGGACAGAAGCAGCACTAACACTGCTGACTTTCAAATCTGTGCTTATCTGAGCAGTGCTGATCCCCTCAGCTTAAACATATTGTTTTCTACGTTTAGTGGCAGCTGAGGTGGAAAAAAGAAATTACATATACAATACATTGAAAAGTATGTGAACATAAAAATTAAACATCCTAAAACTTCCTACAAAACACTCAGTGTGAGATGTTGTCACTGGAGACCATGAAAAAATTAAACACCTAAAACTTCCTACAAAACACTCAGTGTGAGATGTTGTCACTGGAGACCATGAAAAAAAAAACATTTAAAGCGCTATATAAAATACATTTATTGTCATTATATTGTTTATATTTATTTATTTATTCATTTATTTATATTGATAACTCCAGATTCAAGAGTTCTGGGAGGGAGTTGAGCTGTGTATGATGGACAACATTTAGTCTGGATATCTTAAAGGCGTGGCAGCATATCAGCGGTGACATTATCGCGGCGGCATCAGCCAACAATGCGGTGATGATCATCGAGGATTCCACCCACATTTAGTTTGTGCAACTGTTGTCGACGGATGTTACACAGACAGATGTTATTTTCACCTTTAAGGGTCCAACACAAAGAAATCTGATGATTTAACTCTTATTTTCATCTTTCTTAGCTCCCAGTCCTTTTCAGTTTTGCATTTCACAGTGACTCCTGTGAATAATCTGTGGACACTGAAGCTAAGCTTAGATCCAGTTAACCACCAGGGGAGCAGTTTTTGCCAAACAAAATAGGAGACATCACTCCAGCTGTCAGCACTTTCTCCAGGGATAAGCAAAGACAACAGGGTAAGAGGTGCCAACACACTAAAATATTTCTTTAATCCATTTAAAGCTAATTCCTTATTACTTTTTCCTCCCGTGTCCTGATGACTCTGTTGCTCAGAAGAAACAGGAGAGCCAATTAAATCCAGAATGTTTGTCACCATAATAATGGTCAATTATAATAATGAGAGCTAGAAGAAGATGAAGAAGTAAAAGAATGCAATCAAATTAACAACAGACACATACTACAAATGTATTTCGTGCTGTGAAAATTGCTGGCCGTTTATTTTCTCTTCGTTCGCAGCTTACAAGCTTCTGTCAAACTTTCTGCTCTGCACGACATATGTTTTAAATTCAAGCCGAGTTTAACTGTCACATATAACCATACATGTACAATCATGGTACATACGTAGTAATCATATGTATTTCAGCAAGCTCATACAATTAGTTTAATTAAAATAGTGCAGCACAATATAAAAGAAAATCTACTAAATAATGTGGTTATTATGGAAATAATGTGGGTGAATATTTAAGAAAAAAAGAGGATCTTAATAGTAATGGAAGAAAATAAGCAATAATAATAATCTGAAGGATCAGACTTAGTCATCATTTATTTGGTCTGAGCTCATCCTGAGCCTCTCAGTGCTTGTCACTGCGTGCCAGAACCTTCTTCGTGATCATAGCAGGGAGAAAATGCCATTATTTGGGTGGTTTGCTCCCTAAAGATCCTCCTTCTTATTTTTGCAGCGTCTGATATAAATGTCTCGTCATGACGATGACACATTTGGGTGGTCTTGTCGTGTTTGAAGCTGAACACAGTTTGACACTAATCTTGGACCATGTAAGCACAGCTGAGTCGTGCTGCAGCTAATACACGCCAAATATCTCACACTCTGGAATGTCTGTGTGTGCAAGTACTTAGTGTGTGTGTGTATTTACAGAACACACAGCTTGCAGTAACTTTTAATAGAATAATCATTTCTAGATTTACATGTGATATCAGCGCCTTTTGGTCCAGGTGGGGTGGTGTGAAGGTTGTGCGGTATGGTGTCAACCACTGATTGGCTGGGACAGTAAGCACAATGTATTATGTATGTAAGTCAAGTGTGCTGGGTAGTGAGGAGTAGGTGTAATCACTGACCGGCCGCTCAGAGCACTTCATCACTATAAAAGAGCTTCTATTCATATATACTGGATGGTGCTTCAGTCCTGAGCAGGTGTTCCTCTAACATGACTTCACAAAATAAAGTGGGTAGCCAATGAGATGCTCCTTTCTGTTAAAAGAAAAAGCCAAATTAACATGTCTACTGTAAGACAGTACACCGGGCATGCTCAGATTTGTAGTTAATGATGTTAGAGCAGTTTAAGTGATTCCTTACGCTCACGCGCGTGTTTCTTTGGAAAGGAAACAGATGTTTCCCGCAGAATGACAGCGTAACTGTGGTGCGTTTCATGTATTATTTTTTATGTCACCATTCTATTTCTCCACTTTACATATTTTAGCATTCACAAACTCACAGAAAACAGTTGCCCAAAAAACAAAACTTTTCTTTTCCCATCTGCAATTCTGTTTTCACAGCAGCAGAACGCAGCCGATCGACACAGACGTGGCGCTGACCAGCTGTGTTCACTGTTTACCTAGTCCCAGCTTAATGTCTTCAGCATAATGAAGATAACCTCTCTCTAAGATCATTGGGAGGAGAGTGAGGTGGAGATTGTCCACTAGTTCTTCGTACACTGCACAATTTCCATCTTTCTGACTGTAGATCTGTTTTTTCGGTCCTTTATATCAGAGGTCTTTAACCTTTTTCAGTCCAAGGACCCCTTGAACGAGAGACAAACTGAACAGGGACCCCCACATGTAATTCATTTTTTTAAAATGTGTGTGTCACATTTTAAGCCTGGCCTACACTAACTTTTATATTTACTTATATTTTTACATTTAAATATATATATATTTCATCATATATATATATATATATATATATCATCTTAATAACCTATATATAACAGGTTATGAGCCTATATGTGTTTATGATAATAAATAATAATTATTATTGGTTATTAAATGCAAAGAGCTGTGTGTCTTTGGACATGTCCACTGATTCATCCAATGTGAGTGTGAATGCCTCCGCTGTTTGTAGGTTCTCAATTATCTGCACCCTCATGTTCACCATTATTTTGGTGGAAACTGTCAATTATTATGACACAAATTGGCGGACCCCCTGCAGTACCTCTGTGGACCCCTTAGGGGTCATGGACCTCTGGTTGAAGACCATACTTTAGATACTATTGAATGGATAATTAATTGATTTATTTGAAACATGGTATTGAAAAAAGACACAACTATCGACACTTCTGACAGCCTGTCAGGCCTAGTTACGACTGCTGAGCTGGATTATAGTTAAGTAACAATCTGTGATCAGGCATTTTTATCGTCGACCATTGGATTCATGCGCATCAGAAGTGCTGAATACATCAACACAATTCACTTTGGTTGTTTCATTACTTCAGTCACATGTCATCTCCTATCACTCTGTCCTCCGTCTGTATTTCAAACAGCACAGAGAGACACATGTATAACAAAGGAAAAGGGGAAATATATGTGCGGCCACCTCGTAAATGAGCTGTGGCTGCTTGAAATGGAAGGAACACCCAGATCCACAATTGGCTGTTGAAAGGAGGCAGGCTCTCGTCATGCTGCCCGCCATTTTACTGCAGATCCAATCAGTTTTTATTTGTCTGATCAGACTCATCTCACCTCCCCCTCCCGCCCGTCTGACCTCATTCAGCTTTCTCGCCGCTGTTTCTCCCTCTGTCATTCGACAGCAGATATTGCACATGCAAACCCAAATGAGCAATGTGCAGACAGCCGAGCAAGACGTCAGCGCAGGCAGCTCGAAGGGCGCAATGTGAACGCAGAACTGCCCCAAGGTGTTTGTTTCTACGGCGATGTTTGAGGTGGCTGCCGTGTTGTATGTTTAGTCACAGCACACAGATCACTTTCATTATCACATGCACGATGACAAGTCAGCTCACTTTGCCATCACAACAGTGTCTATTTTGTTGTTTACCATCTGTCTACTTATCTTCTTTTATTCCATGATGCTAGAGCAGCTAAAGTGGCACATTTTACTGAAGCCACAACACCACCAATCACAATGCTTTGTCAGCTATAGGACAGCTATGCCCATAGACTGTATAAAATATGAACCAAGTCTCCATGACATCACCCATGAGTTTCTACAGAGCTGTATATGAAGCTCTGGCCCCCGCCATCTTGGCCTGCCTCTGCCATATCTGCTGAGATGTGGAACATGGGTTGGAGCTGAATGAAGCCTGCTTGCTGAAACAAACCTGGGCACCCATGGGCTTATGAAGATTGACTCCTTCTGGAGCCAGCCTGGAGCAGCGGAGGTTGCCTCTGCTTTATTTTTACTCATGCACACACTTTTCTGGTGTCAGGCATGGTGGTCTTACTGAAATCTTCAGACCTAAAATGTCTGTGATTTGGGGAATAAAAATGAATAAACAGTGTGAGTGTCATGCTGTGGTTTGGTGTAATATTTGTACCCATTAGGGTGATGCTCACCGCTGTAATAATGACTGACCTACCAGAGCCAGCCAGGAGATCACACCTAAACAGGGAACACACACTTGAATTCTTCCATTATGCATTATGTTGTTGATGAAGTGCTTTTGGTGTGTTTGTTTCATATTTGTATTGTGTGTGGTGTGCCCGGTCAGCTAGCTACTAGTGTTTTAACTATACTCGATCATTTTATAACCCCCCATGAAGCTGGTGGGTTGTAAAACAGAAGAGGTTTACCGGGGTACTCATGTTGCCTGGGACGAGGTTCTGCCTTAGAGACTGATGTCAGGGAGCAAAGGTCTGTGCAAGGAAATACCACAGATTACATGACTGACTGCATGTATAAATACTGGAACATGAGTGCCTGCGGTCTTGTGCACTGATTTGTATATCCTGTATCCTCATGCCCAGAGGTGGTTATAGACTGTACACCTGCACATATGAAGGGTCCTAAAAACCTGTTACGCTACAGTGTTCATTTCTCAAAATGTTCCTCCTGCTCAGGGACTACAAATGTAAGCCAGCTCATAGTTAAGCTTCAGAGTCCTGTTTACCCAAGCTTAATATTATTATGATTATCAACACAGTTTCTGTTAGTAATCACTTGAAATTGATTTTTCAAAGGTTGCGTTCTGCTGCTAACGTTAAACCATGCATCATCTCATGTTGGTATTCAGACATGTTTATATTTTCTGATTACTTAAAGATTGCTGTGACACATTCATTCATTTAATCACTGTTTGTCATCTCTTATATTTTTATGGAAATTACAGAAGCCCTGAGCGGTCATACATTCGGACATTTTATCTCCTCTGTTTTCATAATGAGTGTAATTTCATTTGTTTTCTCGAGATCTTTCTCGAGGTTATTACCTCAAAATAACAAATGTTGTCATCCCAAGATAATGGGATCACTTTATCGAAATCTTGAAATAATCAGACTTTAGTCTTTCTAAAACATTATTCAGTGTAACAATGTACATCAGTCAGCGCGTCACATCCATCAGTCAGCATGGCGTGACGTCACTTGTGATGGAATTCTTTGACCACATTTCATTCATTATTTAGAGAGCTCCATGTCCATGTGTCATAAAAGACCTTTTAGTCAAGAACTTCAGTAAAAATACCGATTCTTCAGTTCATGGAAAGAGTTGGCATACAGCGATTAACCGAATTAATGTGTCACAGCAATCTTCTTTTGACCAGGCATCTGGCAAACCATTGTTATTATTAATTATTAATCATAAATCATAAAAAATAATCATAAAAATATGCCACTATTATCATTATTCTAACGTGATTCATGTGTCTCTCTTTCAAGATGATGACTGAATAAAATATTTAGTTTGGGTAAACCAACTGTTATATCAATCAAGAAATTAAAAAAATAAGCTAATGGAAAAAAAACGCTGTGAAACAATCAGGAAATAACTTTTTATTTCTCTGATTAATAACAGCTTTATTGAGGCCTACGCTCGCTCACTCTGTTGTTACTCTATGTCTCCTGACCAAAGCACTCTCTCTCTCTCTCTAATCATCGGACACAAATCAAATTAAACTTCTTTGTGTCATTATATTTTGCGGTGTAAATTGTGAGTCAGACTCAGATTTAGAAGCTGGTACATGAAATAAACAGTGAGAACACACACACAGGTAGATTATCAGAGTTTAGTCCGTGAATCCACCTGGATAGTCTCTGCTTCAGCTTGTAGAGCGTGACGTGGGGCTCCGTTTTCCCAAAGTTGGATCTAGATCAACTTCTCTCCTGCAAACCTGTGCGTTTTTTGTGGCAACCCCTGCGTTGCAGACTGCCGGTGCGGAAACGCACGACCCCCACTGAAATGAAGTGAAAGACCTCAGTTTTTCCCGGAACGCCTGATCCTGTGTGAATCTGTGCTAAGGGGACAAGTGGACCCATATCATGTCAGCAAACTGCCACCCCCCCACCACATACCAGAACTCCTGGATCCCATCATTGTTGGGGTCCAGCATTCAGACCTGTACCGCTCTACACCACTCGCTGCACTTGTTGAGAATATGTTGCAGGATGACTCATCTGACCAGATCACTGTTTTCCATGTCTCTGTAGACCCGTGCTGTTGGTTTTTGCACCACTGAACTCTCAAGTGTGCGTTCATGTTTGTAATGAGGGCTTTGTGCACTGCAGCCCCGCCATAGTATCCTCTCTATGTGACTGTTGGCTGTTCTCGTTGACAGTCTGATGGCGTCCTTTGTCACCTGAGGTTTTCTTCCACACGTATCACACTAATGCATTAGCATCACGATCAGTAAATCTGTCAGTCTGCACTGTCTTGCTGACGTCTTTCTTAGAGATTGAAATGCAGATCTCACCTCAGTTCTTCTAAAACACATATCAGTTCAGCTGTTTCTGTGTGGCTGAAGCTTCTACTATCCGTGCCCCCTCTTTCAAAGTCACTTAGATCTTTTCCCTTTTTCCATCTTGATACAAAGAGCATACCGCAGAGCATGACCGCATGGCGTAATTGTCCCATGAAACATCTGCATTCGTTATGTTTCTCCACTCGTTTGTTCATCTGTTTGTGAGCAGACACCATATGAGATGAGATCAGGTAAACCGTATCAATGTCATGCAGGGATTGTGTCACAGTGACAGAAGTACAAGAATAGACGCACAGATGAGTCATTTCAAAGACCTCTTAAAATCTGAGCTGTAATATAGGACCAGAGACTTAATGTAAATTCTAGAAAAATCATACATACAGTCACAGCAGCTATTATGCCACATGAGCAACACTAAAAAAAATGTATCTAACTTATTTTTACAGATTTTTCCTGTATTTTTAACTCTAGTAAAAAATAGACTGTGACATGTTGAATGTAAAATAACACGAGATCTCATTTCTTCATTTGTCATAAGAAAAAAAATGCACAAACATTTTCAAATGTATTGTTTTTTGTTTATTTTAACAAATATTTATTTTTGTATTCAATAGATAGAAGTATTAAATTCAAGTTTATTACTGTAAATACATTTCTAAAATTAGATGAAAGTAACAAAAGACAAAAGTATTGGTTCTGTAATTTGATACAGATTTATTTTGCTAATTACAGTAGGGTTAGAGTTCTGTAAATATAAAACAAAAACATAATTATTCTTATTTTCAGGTGATTATACATCAATTTAAACATAGCTAGTCATGTTATATTCCATTTCTGCCATATTCTGTAATCTTACAGACCGGACCTTTAAAAATGTTCTATTTGTTTGCTGATGCTTAATTATTGCTTCATTAAACAATCACTTAAAAACATTTCATGAGAAATATTTCAGACTCCTTAGATTTTTAAGTTAAAAAGGTATTTTGCTAAGACGTAGAAGCTTTCTCTCAGGCTATGTAACAAACAAAAACATCTATCGCTCCCTTAAGGCACAATACAAATTTATGCATGCTCGTAACAACATGTGCATGTAGCTTTCTCAAAGTTGTCATTTCTCTGTGTTTTTTAGCCCAGAAGCGCTGAATCCATATTGCATAAATTTGTTCCATAAATTAGAGGCCTCCACTGGAATCCCTCCTGTTGAGCGGCACCGTAGCACGTAAATGAATTCTGGTAGTAAATACGACTGGATGCTTTCCCTCCACCTCATAATTAGATCGTTCAATCATTTGCTGCAGAAGCCTTTGCCTTCCAGGGGGCTTAGAGAAGAGAGAGAGACATGTTTGTGTGCAGTGTGTTTTGTGAGGGCATTTTCATGTCTGTGTGTCTATAAGTCAAGTGTCAGGCAAGTGTGTGTGTAATAAGCATGTGTTTCTGTGTTAGGGTGTCTCTGTGTGCAAGCTTGCATGGATTCATTGATTAAAGTGTATATACGTAGAGAATACACACCTATGTCTACTGGATTGGAACAAGAATAAACCTATTGAAACACTGGCTCGTTTAATGAAGCTTTGGTCCTCTGAAATCTATACAGACGTGTATTGAGTTAGCGTCAGAAGGTGAGATACATGCTGTTCATTTCTTCATTGTGTCATGGCTTGGGATCGCTTCCATGAAACAGGAGCTGCTTTGTTTTTGCTAATTGCTGTCGGTTCTGTTCAGTATTGCTCTCACACAAGAGAAAGAGATGAGCTGAAGCTAAATGAACAGCTAATTACATGCATTTTTCTTTTCAGCTTCACCATACTGATACCACTCTCATGTTCTTACAGGTTGGGTGTCTGAAGTCTGGATCTTGAGTCAGAGACTAAGTCCTGACTCCTGCAGCATTCGTTCAGAGTGGAGTGGATTCTCTTCACAGAAAATAGGGACAGACTTCATGAAGGAAAACAGTTCTTTAGCTCAGAACATCTTTAATAATGGTATAATCGCATCATTGGTACCACCCATTTTCACTGTCTTACAATAAAACAAGAGTATCAAGATCACATGATTCTTTGTATCCAATCAAATTATTTGGGCTGGGTTTTCTGAACCTGCTAGCATAGCATATATCAAAACTGCTGACATAGCATGTGTTCAACCGCGCCCGTATTTTTTCAACTTTATCCCAACATTCGCGTGTCCTTGACCGTCCTCCACTGGGCTGCATTTCTGCCTCATGTCTATGTTTCCTGCCTTGTCTGTCCTCCCTTTACCACACAGTTCAGTTTTACCCTCTATACTGCATTTTTGAAAGTTACAAGAATTTAAGAGTTTTAAGGTTTACACATCTTCACACCCTGGCTTCGATTTCCTTACTTATATTTTCAGTCTTGTTGCATTACAAACAATCTATCACAGATTAATGCAGACAAAATGCTACAACAAACTCATGTAAATTTTACTTCATATTTTTAACAGTACACTGTAACAAAACCTCTAAAGTTTTACACTATGAGGTAATATGAAGGTGAACGTGAAGGTTAGCTTAGCTTAATTTAGCAGGAGCAACCTGGCTATATCAAGAGAATAATAAAATCCAGCTTACTAATTAACATATTATATCTTGTTTGTTAAAAACACTGGGAGCACTTGCCAGGCAACCAGCAGAGACTATGGGAAGTTACCGGTCCCGGCTGATACTATGCTGCTGGGTTCTTGTTTATTATACATAGTTGAGGGAGGTATCTTCTCCTCTAAATATCCATGAATGAATGCACATAATCATATTTCTCACATTTTTTCAACTTTGTAGTTCAAGTTCTGGAAATTGAGCTGGGCCTCCCTCAACACACCACACACACCTGCAGCGCAGATATCCAGAGTTCATGCCCTGCAGGGTAACCTGCGCTAATTGATAGCCTTTATATTAACCTGATGACTGTTTGGTGAACATCTGTTCCACATACATACTGTCCATACATACAAGTCCAGACCGCCATCATTTGATTGATTGTATTTACCAGGTCATATTGACAAAGTGGAGTGGCTGTGGAGAACAATGGAAGTGTTCTTTATTTGGGAATCATAAGGTGTGGCGGTGGATTGACTGGATTTATCAGGTAAATTTAAAATGCACACAGCTGTATCAACAGTGAAGAGAGCATGCTGGGAAGTGAGTGATGAGGAGGTGATGGGGAGATATATGAAGTACACATGTTCCCCAAATAATGTGTGATACACACAGCACCACACAGGTTAATTATGAATGGAATAAAATGGAATGAGTGCTTAAATGAATCAGTGGGGGGGGGGGAGTAACACACGCAATAGACAACATGTGGGCAATTTTATTCCCTATTTTAAAATTAATTCCAAACCAGTATCTCTGCTGCTGCTGCTGCTGAAGCGCACTGGGTGAGATATGTGAACTAAAAAGAGAGTGTTTGCAGTGATGGGAGCTTTTTTAGTGGTTGCCTGTGGGTTCAGTGCTAAGTTTCATAAAGTCGCGTATTTAAAGTAGCATTTGTTTTTATGTTTGTTTGAGAAAAAAGCGATGCAAATTACAGATTATCACCACATGAAGTCCTTATCATGAACATGTCATCATGTTAGCTGTGCAGCATTAGCATTTGGTTTGGCTTAATATTTACTTACTGTAGCTCTGGCTCGGTTTCCAACAACTCATAATAATATTTATATTATAATCTTAAAAATATCAGATTTCTTTTTAGCTGTTAAAGTATGAGGGGCCGTTAGGGACATTATTCAGAATCATTCTCTGACATACACATATGAAACCAAATATATTCAGATACAATACTGAAAACCTCTTACATAATATAATGAAAACCTCTCATATAATATTGTGAAATCTTCTCATCCAACATACAGAAATGTGTTTCAGTAGATTTTATGAGAAGATTTCAGTATGTTGTGTGTTGTTGTTGTGCTTCTGTTTGACTTTTGAACAGTAGGAATCTGGACAGTATGAATATTCATCCTCTGATTTGCATGTATCAGCCAGTGACTGTTCACATTCTTATAATTTCACTATAGATGTCAAAAAACATCAGACCTCCTGAGAGATCACATGAGAATCCTTTTTGTTTAGAGTTCAGCCACAGATACAGAAGATGAAGAACAACACTGGTTCAGTTCTTCCACCCTCTCTGTTCTCTCGTAGCACATGGTTTTACAGTGATAAATTCATAAATTATATGAAATTGGGGGTGGCAAGGTGGTGCAGTTGTTAGCACTGTCACCTCACAACCTCAGCTGGAGCCTTTCTGTGCGTGTGTGGGTTCTCTCCGGGCACTCCAGCTTCCAAAGACGTGCACTTAACACTGACTTTAAATTTAGGTGTGTATGTGAATGGTTGTTTGTCTCTATGTGCCCTGTGATGAACTGGCGACTTGTCTGCCAGCCCCACCATGACCCTGATGAGGAGGAGTGGTTACAGATAATATATGTATGAAATTAATTCTCAGCACTTTTTGGATCTTTGACTCAGACAGAAGAGAGTCAGAATAACAACTGTTGCTAGCAGGTTTCATCAGCTGTAGGTAGACTATGTGGAGTGGTAACACTGCAGACTCTCAGCGTCCTTCTAAGGTGAAGCAAGTACAAAAACAAACAACATCCAAACTCTGTGTATATGGAGCACTGCCTTTATTACAGCCCCATTCACACTGTTTGAACACGTAAAGAAATACAAAGCTTTACACACAGCTACGGCTGCTAAACTCTGACAGGACAGCTGCAGTTTGGCAGAGGGGTTTGTTTTAGAATTACATGATGGGCACATTATGTATCTTCCATGATTTTCTGTGAAGTCTTTTTATATATGGCTGTGATGAACTGTCAGAAATGAACATGCATTTAAGCCAAATATCTTTTTGTCTTCTACTGTGTGAGGCAGCTATCCGTCATTTGCATTTTTCAATCCATCATTGTTAACAAACCTCAGCTGAAAGTGTCCTAACTGTGCAATCAGAGCATCGCGCTGACTGTGGGAGCTCTGGAAGAACTGCTTTACTCTCTGCAAGTTCTGATCCGGCAGGAAGCGCTCCACCAGAGTCTGCTGGATGGCCCTGCGCTCACAGGACCTATACTGAACCGAGTGGCTCACGTTTTTGAAAGGCTCCACAATCAGGAGCCCACTGGTGCCGGACCTCGAGGCCGGAGACACTTTAACCTGTCGACAGAGAGATCAAACAGAACGTTTTGATTATTTCCATGATCAGAAGTACAAAATCAACCAGAAATATTCTGCAGACTCAAAACATATAGACGAGTCAGGCTTTCAGCAAAGGACATCTTTGACTCCTGTGCACTGACTGAACTGATCATTGATGAATAAAATCCTCAACCACAGCACACTTGCAAACAGTGTGTCATGTTAATACTTCAGTCATAATACAGCAGGATGACCTGCTGCTCTGTTTCTGTCAGCATTTTACCACTGCGACCTCCTGCAGGAAGTCATCTACTGACCTCTGCTGGTATTTATGGGGAAATGAACGTTTCCTGTTCAGTGATTGGGTGTTTACAGCTGTTCCCTTCTCTAGTGGGTAGTAAATCTCTGTAGATAAACTGTAATAGAACTATTCATTTCCCCCTTAGTTGTTCTAAAAGAGGAGAGCAGTACCATTTTGATCAGATACTCTCTGTAGATCTTGATCAGAGGGTCAACACGATCCAGGTAGTCCAGACTTAAGACTTCCTCAGCCGATGGGTCGGTCAGACGCTTCCAGTGGAGGAAAGTGTGGACATGGAGAGCAGCTCCATTCATCCATTGCTTCACCTGCACACGAAAGGTACGAGAATGTCTTTTAACACACTGCATGTTACATTTGGATGCTTGAGCCAACCATACAGACCTGGACCAGCAAGCTCAGGGTTAAAACAAGGATCATCACACTTCTTAACTCTAGATTAGCTGATAGATTATCCAAAGTCTACCTATAAATTGTGGTATGGTTATAGTGTCACCAGCATAGTGACACCAATGGTACTAGTATTGGATGAAAACTCTGAAACCCCGGCTGAGCTGAGCGTGCTCCTCTCCGGTAACACCATCCGCTCATAGAAATCCATCAGCTCTGATTGAAGCTTCCTCTCGTAGTTCTTCATCAGCGCTGCCATCTTGGCCTGGTCATTGGCTGCAGCAGGAATCTGCCGTGGTAGATGATTTCAGATTGAGTCAATGTGTCTTCAGGACAATACAAGAATGATACAACTGGATCTGTCGTGTCTGAGTAGTTCTTCATCTCAACAACTTTGGAGGCAGTTTTGTGCACTTACACTTTACCAGTCCTTCATAGAAAATTTAGTTTAAAAGATTTACCCAAATTTATGAACTCTTATAATGCATCATGTTATGATGGTACAGTAGTACTGCTTGATTTGAGCGTTCCATGAGAAGATGTGTTCCTGCTTGCTGAGACATGTTTAGTGGTTCCAACACATTTTTCAAAAAAAAGTTGGGACGCTGTGAAAAACATAAGTGAAAACAATACAGCGTGTTGAATCTGATACATTCTGCTTTAATTGGAGCTTAAAGCGAAGTTTCAGGAGCCGGACCACACTTCAACCGCACCACTTCTAACAGTCCTATAAATACCCTCTGGTCCCCTTCACTCTCATATTCCACACATCCTTCCCGCCCATGCCATTTCTTTCACCTTTCTCCTTCTCACTCTCCATAGGGTTCTGAGGGGGCTCCGTCATGCCCGGGTGCTATGGCGGATTCCCTACCGAAGCTTCCCCACAGCGCAGCGTCAGGCCGAAGAAGCACAAGAAATCATGCTTCACTCTCAATCCTTCATTTTATCAATAAATCATTTAAATGTATCTCGTTGATGATGTGGTCCATGCTACTGAATTCACATTTTACACAGCATCCCAACTTTTTTTGGAATCAGAGTTGTAAGTATTAAATACAACATCAAATACAATAAATGATGGACCAGTAGCTTATAGTGGCTAATGTTAGCAACTTCAGATAGATGTTGCTGTTTTACTGACCTTGCTGAGTCATTTCACCAACTTTATGACTCTTCTTTATATTACACTATATTTTAGCAGTTAAAATAACCATAATGGAATTGCCAAGACTTCCTCAGCTGACGGGTCTAGGTTTTTTACATTTTATAATTTGTGTGCTTAACCCTTAATAATACAATTACAATGACTATAATGAGTTTCAGATGAGACCAAGCCACCTGTTTGAGTAACTCGCTGGCAATGGAGCTGACGTCCGACCACATGTCAGCCCCGAACATTCTGCGTATGGGGTCTGGAGGCTGAAGGCGGTCCTCAGGGCTCCGCGAGCCCAACCCAGTGGTCTGATGATGGGCTAGCATCTCGAACAGGACTGAGAGGGCAAGTGCAACAACACCCACGCCTCCATAACTCACCTGTAGAATCAACACAGATTCACTCATTGAGACATTATCGAAAACAGGCTCTCTCTTTTTTTTTTGCTTTCTGCACTTGACTCAGAATTATGATATGGAAATTAATTTAAGTATTTTCTGCACTCTGTGGACTACAGATTTGTCAGTTTTTGTTAGAACTAGCTGGGAAAACATGTCATGACAGGATCCTCCAGCACTGACCCGTCATGCGTTTTCCATTTGGTTAGCAGAGACACTACATGAGCTTAGTTAACCTGGCTACAATTGATGACAACTGGTGTGCTACTAAAATTTTCCAGGTAAAACTCGACATGAAAAGTCATAAATAAATGATTTTTACAGTAAGTGTTTGGGTCATGGGACACACTGAACTGAGGAGGTTGCATACTGACCTGTACAGAATGCTTATAAACCTGTACAATCTGCCTGTCCCTGCCTGCCAAGACCATCTCATCACAACAACAACACTTATAACAATAGAGACACACAATGGATGCAAACCAAACAGCAGTATGATCTGACCGTAGTGTTTCCTCCAAAGAGGGTGCGGAGGTCACGGTTGAAGGCCGACCTCTGCTCCTGTGTCATATTACTCTGCAGTGTGGAGTACTGCTGCTCCAGAGCCCACGAGGAGTTCAGAGACAGCAGAGAGGCCAGCGAGGCATCCAGGGAGGCATCAGGCACCACACCTGCATGGCTGGACAGTTGCAACAATCCGGGTTGGACATTTTCAGCTTATATTATGACTCAGCTCCCTCACAACAAGTCTTTCTGTTGACAACATGACAGTTTTAGTGTAACTGTATCATCATCATATTATCCCTGCTCTAGGTTCAGTCAGGTAAAAGGTCCAGTGTGTAACATCAGTGTGTAGCATCTGTTGGCAGAAGTAAAATCACAAGAATTGTTGTCTTTAATGTAAAATGAGCTCTCTTGCACCATGTTTCTAAAGTAGTCCAGAACAGACAAGCCAAACTCTGACTAGACAGGGCCTTGAAAATGGGTGAGGCAAGGGGGTTGCAATCTGTAGCCTCACCACCATCGTTATAAGTTTAGTGCACCCCAATAAAGAAAAAAAACATTTAAAGACAGAACCGGGGATAGGCGTTAAGTTTGCTGGCTCTTTGCATACCTTGCGGTGTCGTACAGACAGTCTACGGTCTTTGGAGAAGTACTGCAGTTTATTCCCATCTCAACATTTAGAGTAAGTGACTGGGAACAGCCACAAAAACCAGCGTGAAAATGAAAAATCACTGCTGCCACACAAATACAGCAGGAAATCAACTGTGTGTGTTAAAGCTTCAGTCACTGGGTACAAAGTCTAGACACATGTAAGGCAGACACACACACAGCAAACAAACTGTTCAAATACAGAGATAAATATGCTACATGACAGACATGACGGATCACTGAAACTCTAACCACAATGTTCTGCTTTTAGATTAGAGAAATATATTCAGTCCATAAAGTCGCAAGTAAGTTAGTCACTAAGTTTAGTGTTTATCATGTTTTGTGTCTTCTTATTAATTATTAATACTAAACAAACAGAACTTAACAGAGAGGGAAATTGGAGACTAGAAAATAGAGAACCTCCTCCATTGTCCTTCCACTTAAAAAACTTTATTAGAAATACATCTTGGACTGTCTGACAGTTCATTGTTCATGATAAGTCTCGCCTGACGTGTTGACTATATCTGTCTGAAATGTTCTTTGTTCCTCAAATGTACCAGATGAAAGGACCAAAACCTTTAATAAAGTTTATTGCAAGTAAAGATATCTCCTCCTATACACTGTTGCTCCCTCCTCCCCCATGTGTTCCCTTATGTGTTTCAGGTGCTGCTCCTCCTCTCTGGATTCCCACAGGTCACTCCTATTGCTAATCACCAGGTGATATCTCGGAGGGAGGCAAACCTGTTGAGGAGAGCGGACATTTTGGCAGCGTGTGAGCTGTGTGTTGGTTCTGGGCAGAGCCGTCCTCCCATTGGGAGAACTCAGCCTTGGTCTAAATGTGTCTTTATGTGGTGTTGTCTTTAGGTTATGGTCTTTTGTAAATAACCCCCCCCCCCCTGTTTCCTGCCCGCTCCTGTGTTGCGTCGCTCCTCTTGATCGGTGGTTTTGGCTGTGTGTTACTCCCCTCTTCCCCTAGCCTTTCAGGGGACAAAAGAACCACACTGTCTACAAGACAGTGAAGGGTGGTGTGTGTATGAGCTTTTACAGCAGTGATACTCAGTCATTCAAATGTGGGGCATGAGGCCAATGCCCACAGGTGGGGCATGGATAACCAGAGAAAAATATGGGGTGATACTAAGTTGAATCTATATCAATTAAATGGGTTTTTATGCCATACTCCTAAACTTTATTTCACTAAAATTGTACTTTTTATCATCCCTTTTATTTTATTGGGTGCTTCCCCTTTCTTTGTTAATGATTAATCAAAACTGTGGTCACCACAGCTTGACAGTCAAAAAACTGCTTTATAGTCTAGAAACTGTTTTACAGTCAAGAAACTGCTTTGTAGTCAGAAAACTGCTTTACGGTCAGGAAACTGTTTTACAGCATAGATACACACACGTATATATCTATGGTTTGACAGTCAGAAAACTGCTTTATAGTCAAGAAACTGCAATAATCTATCATTGACAGTTCTCTGTCATTTTAACATCTTTCATGAATCAGACAAACAATATATAAAGTACATAGCAAGCACGGCCTATAATAAACAAATAAACATCACAAAAATTAACAGAAGCAGGTTTATATCTCGTATGAAACAATACTTAATAGATAAATATCTTGGCATTGAATGCCTCATGTTAAATTTGAGCAAAACATGACACAAATATAACAAATACTGCAACAGAAATTACTATAATGTGGACAGATACGGCCTGTGTTACCGACTCAATCAAATCAATTGTCCCTACGCCCGAGGCCAGTCTGTCCACTGAACTTCAGGAAATCCATTCTGAGGTGTTTTCCTGCTGACGGACAGAGAGACGAACATGGACGAAAACATGACCTCCTCCACAGAGGTGATAAAAGTGTGAATCGAATAAAGGCATTTATATCATCTGATATATATACATATTATCTGACACATCAGGATACATAATCTAATATATATTATATGAAAACACATCAGTTTATATGAAACTACATACTTCAAAATGATAGCCCTATTCTGTGTGTGTGTGTGTGTGTGTGGGTGGGTGGGTGTGCATCTGTGGATGTGCGATTATATTTTGAGCAGGCACATTGTTACCGTAATTAAACTTACGTACACGTAAAGTTGTTATGAAATATTAAATTTATGAAAATATGAAAAGTAAGTTTGTCAGCCCTGCTTTAAAACACATGAAGACATACAGTAAGACCTCACACCTCTGAAATTAAATAAATAAGGCACAATCTATGGTCCAAATATAAATAACAGGGTAGCCCTACCACCAAAATACATATTTGCCCTCATAAAGTGGTCGTGGAGTGCCGTGCCGTGAGCATGTGCTGTCGGTGAGAGTGTGTGTCAGAGTGTGCGTGTACGAGGCTGTGCACAGCATGTCTATATCTGGCAGACATCAGGTTGTACAGTAAAGGATTGACAGCAGCACTGAGGTAGAAGAGGACAGAGGACACCAGGTTGAAATACTGGGACAGATAGTACATAAAGTACATGTGTGCGTCAGGGGGTGTGTATGTGTCATTGTGTGTATTATCACTGTACAAGTCAGTCGGTGTCGCAGAAAGCTGTGTATCACCATGTGCTGTAACATTATGTGTATCCGTGTCAGTGCCAAGATTCAGACTGCGTGTGTTCGTGCCAGCGTTTGTGTGTTGTGATATAACGTGAGAATATAAGTGTTTGTGTGTGCTCGTATCATCAGATTCAGCCAAGTGTGTGTCTACATCAGCGTGTGTGTTTATTTTGTCCTTTTTATTTGCACAGATATCACAGAGCATTTTATCTCTCTCTCCGTGAACGTGTGCAGTCATCTTTCCGGTCTTGGACGTGGTCTTGAAGTGTGTTTCTGAGTCTGAGTGGATAACGGGTTTAGTAGCAGTGTCTGTGTTGATGTTTGTCTCTGTGCTGACGTCAGAGAGAGCGTTAATATCTAAGTGTGAGTTTGCATCTGGGTACGTTTCCTGTCTGTCAGAACCGTAGCCCAGAGAAAGAGAGAAAATGGTCCGGCCCACATGGAAGGGCAGCCAGCACAAGACAAATGCCAAGACGATCACACCTGGAGAAAATAAAAAGACAGAAGGGCGGGGAGATGAACACAAAAAGAGGAGGACATCAGGATCATTAATGCTTGAAGCAAAGGCGGTAAAAGTTGTCTCTTACACTAATAAATCCAGATGTTACACCTGTAATTAAGAAGTCAGTTCCTACTCTGCCCCCCTTACGTCTGTTCTTGCACTGTGTAACTTTGTGTTCAGGTTTTACAGACTCATAGAATTTCCTGATAGGCAGTAAACGGCTGCAAACTGTTGCTGCTGTTAGCTAATGGTAGCTCAGTTTGTTAGTCGAGCAGCCCGGGCTGTGAGCTCAGATCATTGCGGGGTGTTAGTGTTTGTACCACAGGCGTTTTGGACCTGGAAGAGGAGGTTTTGAGGAGCTGGCCAAGCGGGCTATATAACCAAAGTAAAGATGGGGAGGGCTTCACCATTCTGTGAAAGACTGAGCTGGCAGAGCAACAAAAGATTGTTTCTCAACATAAAACTGAAAACAGTCTGTGAATTTTACTGTCTACAGTTTATAATATCATTAAAAGATTCAGAGAATGTGAGGAAATCTCTGTACACAGGGGGCAGGACTGAAGACCAACATTTGGGTGACCGGCCCTCAGACTGCATCAAAAACAGACAAGACAAGACAACAGACAAGTGGTGGACATAACTGCATGGGCTGAGGAACACTCAAGTTGAAACTCTGCCTTGCAAAAAGGAAACTGTATATAAACCAGATCCAGAAATGCTACCACCTTCTGTGGGTGAGAGCTCATTTCAGATGGAGTGAGGTGAAATGTTAAACTGTCCTGTGGGCTGAAGAGTCAAAATATGAAATTCTATTTGGAAATCATGGACCATGGATGGGATTTCTGTTTACATTTTATAGAGCGTGCCAACTTTTTTGGAAACAGGGTTCTACAATAAATAAGCGAAGTAGGTGTGGTGGCGAGTGCGTGTTTCAATGCTCACCCAGCATTTTGACAGTGTGCCGGTGATTCTGGTCTCTACGGCTGCTTCGTGGACGGAGCCACAGTGTACGTCCAATCAGGCTGTAGACCAGGCCCAGGATGCAGAGTGGTACCAGGAAGTACATGTTGGACAGAATCATCATGGCCGACAACAGGCCGGACGAGATGGCATAGTGCGTGCAGCGGCACTCTCTCCTGTCAATCTTTATTCCATGACCTCCATCAACACCTTCTTCCATTCCTCCACCCTCATCTTCTCTCATTTTGTTTTGCCGCTTTCCTTCTTCTTCACCTCCTCCCTCAGCTCCTTGTTTCTCATCTCCTTCTCCTGTTCCAGGTGTGCCTTCTCCAAACCATTTTAACTCCCCAATTCTTTTACCCCATTCATTTTTCTCTTTTTCTTCCCAATTTATTCCCTCTAATCCTCCATCCATTGAGGTTATATGTCCATTTTCTCTCTCCATTCCACCTATCATAAATCCTGCCTGATTTCCTTCAATGCCTGTCAACCCTGCGCCCTCCCTCCATCCACTGAGCACTAACTCCTCTCCTTCAACATCCTCCACTCCAACCATGACCAACACCGGTGCTGCACTAACAGCCGCACCCAGCCAGAGGCAGCCGATGAGAGTTCTGGTTCTGCGCCGTGTCACCAGGGTCTTGGCGGTTATTGGCCAACAGACCGCCACGTACCTTTCCAGGGAGAGGAAGGTGATGTGGAGGATGGTGCAGAAGGTGCAGCACTCTGAGAGGAACATTGTCAGCTTACAGACAAGGTCTCCTAAGAGCCAGGGACTGGGCCTCCAGAGCTGAGAGAGACAGAACGATTATTCTACGATGACGACATCTTCATTTACAAGAACAGTACAAGACGGTGGGTTTAGCCAAGAATCAATGACAGGATGATACATGTGTCAACTGAAATGGCTTTACACAAAGGTGGGACTGACAGTGAACATGTGGTCAGACTAGAACTGGCAGAGAGAGTTAGCAGTATAAAACTACCTAGATTGCATTAGCATTCAGGATGTACACATGTGATAGAGTGGCTTTAGGGACTGCAGTGTTATTCAGTGTCTTCAGAGGATAAACCCCAAAGACTTAAGTCATTCTCCCCATCCTAGTCAGTTCTATTAAGTGAAATGTAAGAGTGTACACACAGATTGATTGCTTCTCTGGCAACTAAATATGATGTTGATGGGACAGATACATCAGTCACCTCTGATTTTTTTTTTAGATCAGAATAAGAGTTGAGGATAAACGAATTTCAGATTTTAACAATAATTCTTAATCAATTTGTTTTTTAAATGCTCATTATTTATTTTACACCTATCATTTGATTGCAGAGGAAATGATAGAGGAACACTCCGTAGCAGCAGGGATTTCCCTCAGGGGCTTTTTTAAACCACTGCTGGAACACGATTCTCAAAAGGAAACAAATGCATCATATCTTTTTCAACAATAACGTGTGTGTGTGTGTACCTTATACAGATCCAGAGGCAGCAGTAGCAGTATCAGCAGATCACTAACAGCCATGCTGCTCAAGTAGAGGTACGTAGAACTTCTCATGTGAGGTCGCAGCCAAACCACCAGAATTGTTAGTATGTTTCCCAGCAGGCCGAAGAGCATCAGTGGAATGTAAATGGCAGTCACACACACTAGAATATAAAATATTGAGGTAATATCAGTTTCATTGTGTATTTATTTCATTACATTACATTGTCAGCCAAGAATGGTAAACTATTGAATCATGTTCCATGCATACACTGAATTTAAAGCAATAGTTAGACATTTGCTGAAATATGCTTATTTGTTTTCTTGCTGATAGTTAGATGAGAAGATTAATACCAGACTCATGTTTGTACAGTAAATATGAAGCTACTGCCTGTAGCCAGTTAGCTTAGCTTAGCCCAAAGACTGAAAAAAGCCTGGCTCTATCAAAAGATAAAAAACAAACAAACAAACAAACAAACAAACAAAAAACGAAGGTAATGTGTAAGCAAACAAACAAAAATATCCAGATTTATTTAATAAGAGTTTAACTCAAACTCATTCTTTCATTGTAAATCTTATATTCTTGTAATTGTACCATTTCTTTCTTCTATTTGTTACTGATCATGGCTGCATTTAATTTGTGTCTTTCATAGCAATACTGTGTAACTTTTATACCATAAAATAAATGGTAAATGGACTATACTTATGTAGCACCTTTCTAGTCTTCTGACCACTCAAAGCTCTTTACAGTACGTTTCTCATTCACCCATTCACACATTCATACACTGATGGCATTGGCTGCCATGCAAGGTGCCAAGTGCTCATCAGTTTGAGGAGCTAAACATTCATACACATTCACACACCAATGGCACAGCCTTCAGGAGCAATTTGGGGTTCAGTATCTTGCCCAAGGACACTTCAACATGCAGACTGGAGGGGATCAAACCGGGGATCGAACCGCCGATCATCTGATTAGTGGAAAAATAAATAACCAATTGTAAGTCATGTTGATGCTACTTGTAACAGATGAAGGCGTCTCTGTCATTTTCACTCGTTACCTTTCACTAGTTAAAGTTATTAATTATGATTATCTTTGATAATCCTGATAGCCAAAACTAATAGATTGCACCTACACAATTTGGTGCCCCTCTAAACCATTTGGAATCCCCGACACTTCCCATATTTCCTGTCAAACAAAGGCAAATTACTAAAAATAAAGTTAAATAAATAAAGTTAAAGTTACATGCTGATGCTAAATCCTGACTGGTACACAGAAGTATGCAATGCCACAGTTGGTTGCAATCTGCAGCCTCACCACTAGATGTACACTGGACATTTTAAGAGTAGGAGGTGATAGCTTCATATTTACCAGACAGGACAGTGGTAATGATCTCTCAATTAAGTCGCATATTTCCCAAAATGTGGAACTATAAAATTAAATTTTAATATCAAAGGCAAGAGAGAAAAGATCTAATGGTGGAAGGTTTTGAGTTGTACTGCCCAGATACCACAATATCCTTCAGTCTGACAAGTTAAAGGTCAGAGTCAAAGGTGATGGGACACCATATCAATCGATTTTTGTGTTGTTTCCTTCAAAAGTTTTTGCCTGCTGCAGGTTTAAAATTTTATTTACGTAACTTTACACAATAGTACATTTTTGCTCGTACCCACCTAACTCAGTCAATCCAAAGACAGGTTCCTCCCAGTGGCACTCTTGGTTCAGACAGTTCTCTGCAAAGCTACAGTTTTCATCGTCACAGCCGCTGCCCATGTCTCCCAAAAGATCCATGATGACGCAGGATGGGGTCGGACAGAAAAAAGTGAAAGCAGAGAAAGCGGCAGGGGAGAGGTGTGTCCCCCAGGTTACAGGGTGAAGAGGTGACGCACAACAATGGATTTCCTATGATGCTCAATCACCGCTAACACTGAAGGCGACGGACGGGTGGAGAAGTGACAGAACAAAAGAGAAATAACATTAAGACATTTACAAGAAATCATACATGCAAATCTAACCTACTGTATGATGAAATAAACAAACATGCAGTTACACATGCATAGACTTTGAGACGGTTAAACTCAACACTACATGCCAGTGTTTGCTTCATGTTTATCTTATGATAAACCTTTATTAACGCAGAAAAAGCGGCTACAGACATATGGGCACACATCAGTATCAACACAGTTACACATCATTGTTTTTTATCAGTGAATGAAATTTTTTTGCAACCACCCACAAACCAATCTGGACTTATAACTGTACATTAGTGTCTACAGATACAAACACACACACACATACATCCACACACAGGCACCAAAACAAACATGAATTTTCAATTAGGTAAAGTGAAATAATACACTCACTGACTGAGAGGATCTTCTGTGTCTGCGATGGTCACACGCTTGTGCTTTGTCTGGGTCTTATACACCAACACACACACACACACACACACACACACACACACACACATACATCTGTCTCTCTCCTCACTCACTCCCCCCTCTCACTGCTCTCTCTCTCTTCCTCTCTGATTCATCTTTTATTGAATACACTACCCCATACACTTAAAGTCTGTGTAAAGGCAACGGGTAAAGATAACTTTCAAAATACATAAACTATGTTGGAAAATAGTTGCTGAAAACATGTGAAAAGACTTTGAACGATATATTACTGAAATGTGGAGTTAGAGGTTCAAACAGTTTTTCAGCAGTTTTCAGTCCAGGATTTTGTGGGCGGTCCTTAAAGGGTGGCTCGATGACATGCTGAGGCCACCCTGAGCATACCCCTGCACCCCTAGCAGAGAGATAGAGATGAATTCATCTCACTCAGAGTGTTTCAAAGTTAGTCATGTCATTTTCTGAACTCATCTGACACAGTTCAGTTGCTTCAAAATGGCTGCTTGACTCATCCCACGAGTGGGCGTGGCTTCAGTGCATTCAGAGGACACGCCCCCACAGTCCTGGAGCTGAGAATTCATTTTTACCTGATTTTGACACCTCATTTCACAAACTTGTCGTTATTTTTAATCATTCAAATTTGACTAGGTGGTTAATAACACTTTCTTCTCTGGTCTGACAAACTCAGAATATACTGTTGTAGCTGGTTGAGGTGGTTTAGTTGCTTTGGTTTTAGTCCGGTGGTGCCCAACATGATGGTCGATCCCCTCCAAACATGATAACACATGATAAATCTGAGGGGTTGATTCCAACTCAATGAACAAACAGCTTTACCTGGAAAACAGGAACAATCATAAGTTGTTTTCATTTTAAGAAACACAACTTCTTTTGTTGATTCAACACTTGAAAATAACATCATAAAGATAAATAAATGGACAGACAACAGTACAGCTACATGAGAAAAATCACCCAGTTTATATGTGTAAAAGTGACCTGGACCCAGGAAGAACCCTGCTGACTCTTCAGCGAACTGTCCACCAGAAAACCAGCAGTCGAGCCGATTAAGTCCCACTGTTTATCTCCAGTGATTATGAGATGAAAAGCAGCTCACATTGTTATAACAAACAGCAAGAATGTACATCATAACCCCATCAGGGGATGCTCTGTAGGTGGAGCCATTTTTAGATTTACAGTGGAAACTAAATGGAATACCTAACATTGCTGGGTTTCATAACAGAGACATGGGAGCTCAGTATTCCCATAGATTTCCAAAGAGTTTAGACATTTTATATAGATATAGATATAGATATAGATATAGAGAGAGATAGAGACAGATTGCTGCTGCAGTTTAGTCTTAGAATGTGATAGATATGTGATATAAGTTCAATATTTACTTCAGTAACTATGATGTGAGATAAACAAATATAATCTGTTCTGACTTTCACTTCTCCCATTAAAGTGAGCAGTATGGGGACATTATTGTAGCAGTTTTCCTCCAAATGGCATCAGTGAATAGACTCTGGACCTGCTGCTGCTCTGCTAAAGAGGAACAGCAGCATACAAAACAACGTGACACACTTACGGGAAATGAATGTTCAGTGGGCTCTCTCCTTCAGTAACACAATGTACTGTATACAGACACACACATACACACACATGGAGAGAGAAAGAGAAAACTGAGAAAGAGAAAAAGAAAGAGAAAGAGAAAGAGAGCAGTGTAAGACAGATGTGAGAAAGTGAACAAACCTCTCTCTCTCTTTTTCTTTTTTTGGCCTCATGGTCACCACCCATGGATGCATATAAATCCAGTGTTGGCTTTGCAGAAGCAACAGTTTCCTGTCTCATGCATGTTCTGAGCAAGACAAGATGGCACTGAGAGCTGCACTGAAGAACAAGAGCATTTTATCAGGTATGTGTGTATGTTAACTTTAAGAGAGGGCCAGGTCTTCAACTAGATAAGAGAAGAACTTTGAGGTGGACACACATCTTTACAGGCATTTTATGTAGAGCAACAGTAACATAACAGTAGAGCTGCAATGATTGGTTGATTATTTTATTAGTTAACTGACAGAAAAGCAACAATTTCAATCATTTATTAACCATTTAAAGTGGAATATCTGTGGCTCCATGAACTATGTGCTATTACTCTGTACTATCATTACTTTTATTGACCAGTTCAACAATTCAAGCAAATAATCAGGACAGTATTCAGCAGATGAATTGATAATGAAAATAACTATTGTTTGAATGATGACCTGTTTCCTGTTCTGAACACAGTAATCACACACGAGCTGAGCGTAAAGGTCACTCTTACACTGATAAGATAACAAAGACTTTATTGATCTCGCACCAGGGAAATTCTCTTGTTACAGCAGCTCAAGTTATGACGCAATGAGATAAGAAAATATTTATGAATACAAATAAAATAGAAAAATCAAAGATATAGAAAAATAAAACAAGCCCTATGCTCTATTTACACTTTATATAGCATATATACCAATTTGTCTGATGAATGGATCTGATAGACTGAATGCACAATGTGTGTAGCACTGCATTAAATGTTTAGTTGCTTCTTCACAGAAATGAATGAATTGCTGAGATATAGATATATAGATTTTTTTACAGTAAGAAAAATCAAGTAAGCCTGTGTGTGTGTGTGTGTGTGTGTGTGTGTGTGTGTGTGTGTGTGTGTGTGCAGGTTTTCTCTCCCGGCTGTCGTCCTGCAGCTGTCATGGCGGAGTGTGTGTGTCTCCTGTCCTCGTCGCTCAGAGGAGGAACAACTCCACCTCACCTAAACTCAAGGTGGATTTTAACCAAAGCACGGGTAAAGATTTTGACATCCTCACCATCACTCCTCTCTCTATCTCGCTTTCTGTTCACTGACCTGTCTCTCTTGTAATCCATAACACATCTGGGTTTCATAATGCAGACATGGGAGTTTTTCATAGCAGTATTTGCATTGAGATATGACAAGAATGTTCCAAGGAGTTTTAGACATTTCTCCTCATAGCAGGTGGCTGGTTCAGTAATCCAAACACAGCTGAATTGTTTTAAATTCTGTCAGTTTTGATACATGTTTTTAAATAATTATCTCCCTCATTCATCATTCTCTTTTCAGAGATTTCAATGTGTCCTTTTAGCTTTCACTTTCTGTCTGGAGAAAATGTCTGCATCAACACATGGCTGCTTTCTGTGCCCCTTCCTCAACTTACCAATAGAAAAACTTACAAGTCAGTCTCTAAACTGTTTGTTTAAGACAGTCTGGGGACTTTCCCTGAGCTCATGTTGCCAAAACTGGAAGCAATTTAAGAGTTTAAAAAAAAAAAAACTCCATTGGGGAACCAAGCACTCATTAGAGCAGTGACATAGTTGTGACATATCATGTACTTTTTAACAATGTTGAACCTTTGTCTGCGTTTTAAATAGCCCTCTGTGTTACAAAGTATAAAAAGCTTCATGTCCAGTTTGTTTTAATGCATGAGGGAGGAGAATGGAGGGAGAACTTCATTCCAGCCATGCCATGCCACCAATTAATTACTGCATTTAGAAATCCTAAGCTGATCTGAGATCTCTGATGCAATCCGTCTGGTATCACAAGACTAACCATTAAACAGCCTGACCCTTGCTGTTGGCCTCGATGACCAGCTATGTTCCTATAAAACACTGAGCTGAAACTTCATATTCAGTGTTGTCAATACTTAATCATTTCTATGCTTTCACATAATTTATTGTCACTTTGGGATTAATCTGTAGAGACTTTATATGTATAAGTATTCATGACATCTCTGTCTCTCTGTAGGTGTGGCGGTGATGCACATGCAGAATCCGCCGGTCAACAGTCTCAGTTTAGGTTTCCTCACAGAGTTCTGCATCGCTGTGGAGAAGCTGGAGATGGATAAGAGCTGCCGGGGCCTCATCATCACCTCGGTACAGTTTAAAGCAGGAGAGCCGTTGAGAATTAACATGCGACATGAGGCTACAACTACCGTTTTACCTGAGTGTGTGTGTTTGTACATTCCAGAGCCAGCCTAAAGTGTTCTCAGCCGGACTGGACATCATGGATATGTATGGGAAGAATCTAGAGCACTATAAAGCGTTCTGGAGAGCTGTTCAGGAGATGTGGCTGAAGCTCTACACCTCCAACATGGTCACTATAGCTGCAATCAATGTACGTATGAAACATGAAGAGAAAGATATGAAAGTCAAACATCTTGCAGATCACCTGTTAGCCTACCTCATCTCTCCTTCCACAGGGTTCCAGTCCTGCAGGTGGCTGTCTGATGTCTCTTACGTGTGACTACAGGATAATGGTGGACAACCCTTGTTACAGCATCGGCTTTAATGAGACGCAGTTTGGCATTGTAGTACCTGTTTGGTAAGAAAGATAGAGGTGGTCATGTTCATGATGATGATGGTTTTAGCATTAAATCAAACAATAATAATAACTCAACAATAACAATAATAACTCATCGTTGACTGTAGTAAACAAATAGTGCTGCTGTCTGCAGGTGTAAGGAAGCCATGACAACCATAGTGGGCCACAGAAACACAGAGCTAGCTCTGGAGTTGGGGTTGCTCTACAACCCTTCAGATGCCCTGAAGATAGGACTGGTGGACCAGCTGGTACCTGAAGACCAGGTCCTCGCCACAGCCACACAGACCATGGCCAAGTGGTTGGCTATTCCAGGTATATCAACATAGAACATGGTTTGTTCCATATTTTCTTGCACCTCCTCCTCCCATTGATGATGCATTGCTGGAGTATTAAACCACCCTCAGTACCATCAGTAACTTGGTGCGCCAAATCAACCAGGATTAGATTTTGAACAGGAATTTTGTTTTTGCTGACCTCCAATGGTAGAGGTCTTGCTGTGGTGGTAGCAGTTGACTCTAGGGTGCATCATGACATCACTGTTGGGTGGTTACAGGTGATCACAGGTGCTACAGACTCAAAACTTACAAATAACAAGAGGCCCTAGTTTAATAAAATGATGTCCCAGGGAAGTAAATCAGTAAAGACAACTGTATCAAAAGAAACCCCTGTTACACACTTCAATGGTTTACTTGGTCAAGTCAGTGAGAACCATCCAGAGTCAATCTAGTCACTGGAAGTCCATTTAACTCCACTTTCGGAGTCTGAGCTAACTGTTCTCCTCTTCACTTTACAGACCATGCCAGACGGATCACCAAGTCCATGATGAGGAAGCCAACCATTGACAAGCTAATGTCCATCAGAGAGGCTGACATGCAGCAATACATCAGCTTCATCAGTAAAGACAGCACTCAGAAGATGCTTGGCACATATCTGGAGATGCTCAAGAAGAAGAAGGGCTAGAGGAAACTTTGTGAGTGCAGCTGAAACAAAGCGTCTGTTCATTGTTGTCAAAGATCCTTGAATACAGCTCATCTGATTTAAAATGACTGTACACTAAGCCCTGACCAGTACTGCAACTGAAAAGCATTTACAACTGCAATCATCATCACCACCACCATCATCATCATCGTCGTCGTCGTCGTCGTCGTCATCATCACAATCCAATTTAAGTGAAGACAGATATCACCATAAAACTTCCAGTTAATTACTCTTACCATGAATCAACAGTTTTTTGTGATCAGTATCAATATTTGTATCTGTAGCAGTGTTGTTAAAATTGTAATAAAAAGTAACATCTGAAATTGAAAATGTGTGGTATCACCATCCATAAAGTGGGTTTGTTGACTGAAATGTCAAATCATATTTTGAAAGCTGGGTCTTGCTAATGTAAGCTAATGCTAAGGCCAAAAATGTGCAGTTGATTGAAACCAAGTGGCAACCTCTGTGGCTGGGAAATGAAGCCAATGCAGAAGTGCCAACAACTACAATTCCTGGAGTGGCCACGTGAAGTTGGCTCCAGAACATTTCAATCTCCAAGTCCCCATGTTCAAAATGTCCAAGTTCACAGCAGAAATAAACATGTTTACAGTCTGCTACAAAAAACAGTTTTGGTCTCTATAGCTAGTTTCCCCGTTCATGACAACTGTACTGAGGGTGAATTTTTATAAATCTCACCTGCACAGGTTATATTAAGGTCTGCGGCTGCTTTGACTGACAGGTAAGTAACATTACAGGTGGATGATTAGAGCACACAGGCCCCTTTCAGCCCGCTTTAGGTCCACCAACAATCCACATCTTAGATTAGTCATCTCTTCAGAAACCTATAGGTGACATCACGCATACGCTATCCATTCTTTATACAGTCATTGGCTGACACCTGACCAGCTGACTTATGACCTAACAAATTATTATTTAATAACATGCTCCTTGGCTTATCATTAATGTTTAACTTTAACTAATTTAATATCAGTTAGACTGACATGCTAGCATTTTAGCTTAGAGTACATTGAAGTAGATAATCACTAATCGATTGGTTGAATTCTTCACGTGTTTTGAGAAAGTACGTCTGTAGTATGTCTGAGTACGACTCAGACATTTCCACAAAGGTTTTTTTTTATTTCAGTTTTGTTTTCCAAGAAGTCTGTTCCCCCTCAGACAGCCTGCATCTGTTCCTGAAACTTAACAACAGCTTCCTCTAGACATGTCATGGCCCCTGTTGGACTTTGCTAATGGTTGAAAAATGCATCTCTTAATTTGCACTTTCATGATAGCAGGATGAAGTCATGTATGTTTGATTTCCTTCACTAACAACTTAAATTTTACTAAAGACATGAAAGTGTTTCACTATTTTTTACCAACTGATTAGAACATAAATGTTTTTTTTTGTTGTTGTTGTTGTTGTTTTTTTTTTGTGTTTTTTTTTACATTTTTATAGTATTAAAGTATTATGTATTGCTTATTAATATATTTAGCTTTTTGTATTTTTACTTGGGCTCTATAGAGACAAATCCCCTATTTTGCAAAATATTGAATGTGAGATTGTTTAAAATAATTAAACGCATCAAATTATTGAATTTTGTGAAGCAGGAAAGATGTGCCCCCATTTCTCATGTCCCCTCACCACCGCACCACATAGGCTCACACAGTTTTTGTAATAACACTCAAAATAACTTCCCTTATTGATCTTTTATCTATTAAAAAATATTGCAAAATGTAAATTTAAGCACATGCATATTGTGTTAAAGTGGATAGTTTGACCCTGGAACTTATTCTGTTGGTCCCTTCTAACCTGAAGTGAAGCCAGAAGGGGGCAGTAATGTTTCTAAAAGGAGGACAGCTGTCGTAAAACCCCAAAGAGGAAGAAGAAGGAGCAGCATCAGGAGCAGAAGAAGACTGCACTCCATTCAGGCTCTGAAGAAGACGACATGGCGCTGAGAGCCTCGCTGAGGAACAAGTGCGGAGTATCAAGTACGTGAGCATGCAGTGTGAAGGAGCGCTGTGACGTACGCGTCGACTCCTCACTTCTTTTGACCGCAGTCTGTCATTTAGCTCTTAGCTCTGTTAGCTGTGCTCAATACAAACTGTGACAAAGGTCACAGCTCTCTGCTGTAAGGTGCTCTCAGTACCAAGCTGTTAAACTTCCATACAGTGTTCACAAACTACCCGAAGCGTGTTGCGTTCACTTGGAAAAAAAAAAAAAAACTCGTCTGTTTTTACTGAATTAACGTCTTGTTGTCTCATGTTTACGTACAAAGTTTTTTTTTTTTTGTTTTTTTTTTAAGTAATTCTGCATTGTTTTTCTGAATTCATGAGCTCGCTCTAGCTTCCCATGTCCAGGTACCTGCTCACATCCCCCCTGAGCCTGACCCAAAGCCCCTAACCCTGCCTCTGCCTTCACCCCTGGTACTCTGGACAGCTGCGTCTGTTACTGTGTAACCAAACCCTCAAACTACTTGAAACCAGTGTCCGAGTCTTGAAAGTTTAGTGCAAAGTATTTGAACTTTAGGCATACTGAACTCCCTCTACTCCAACCTGTAACTCAATTGGCTGATTTGGAGGCATGTGATGTCATAGTGGCAGCTTTCATCACCAACCAACCCAGACTCCATATACCTTCAGATAACTTATAACATATAGCGTATAACAAAGTCCAACTCGGTCTTGATATGTGCTGAATACACCTTCTGTGTGTGTGTGTGTGTGTAGATCTTCTCTCCCGGCTGTCGTCCTGCAGCAGTCATGGCGGAGTGTGTGTGTCTCCTGTCCTCGTCGCTCAGAGGAGGAACAACTCCACCTCACCTAAACTCAAGGTGGATTTTAACCAAAGCACGGGTAAAGATTTTGACATCCTCACCATCACTCCTCTCTCTATGTCTTTTTTCTGGCCTCAGATGAAAAGAGTTTATTTGTTATTTAATTTGAATTTAATCTGTGGAGACTTTATGTGTATAAGTATTCATGTCAAAGAGATCATCATCTCTGTCTCTCTGTAGGTGTGGCGGTGATGCACATGCAGAATCCGCCGGTCAACAGTCTCAGTTTAGGTTTCCTCACAGAGTTCTGCATCGCAGTGGAGAAGCTGGAGATGGATAAGAGCTGCCGGGGCCTCATCATCCCCTCGGTACAGTGTAACCTCATTAAAGATGTGTCTCAAATATTCGTTTGCTCAAGTTGTGTTGTGTAAATAATAAATGCACTTTAACTGCTGAAGTGTGGAACCATTTTTAAACATTACCCTGTGTGTGTGTGTGTGTGTGTGTGTTTGTTTGTACATTCCAGAGCCAGCCTAAAGTGTTCTCAGCTGGACTGGACATCATGGATATGTACGGGAAGAGTCCGGAGCACTGTGCAGAGTTCTGGAGAGCTGTTCAGGAGATGTGGCTGAAGCTCTACACCTCCAACATGGTCACTATAGCTGCAATCAATGTACGTATGAAACATGAAGAGAAAGATATGAAAGTCAAACATCTTGCAGATCACCTGTTAGCCTACCTCATCTCTCCTTCCACAGGGTTCCAGTCCTGCAGGTGGCTGTCTGATGTCTCTTACGTGTGACTACAGGATAATGGCGGACAACCCTCGTTACAGCATCGGCCTTAATGAGACGCAGCTCGGCATCGTAGCACCTTTTTGGTAAGGAATCATAAGTATGACGTCACCAATGACAGCTGTGGTAGCAGTTCTGCCCAAGATGTAAATGTGGAATCGGAGTGTTCATACACATGTTCTGCTCTGTTCATATTTGACCTCTATACTCGTCATGCTGAAGTACACTACGGGAAAAAACTATCTGCACAGCACCAAGAGCATCGTCTCTGGGCAACTCATCTGTGAGAAAAAACAAAGTCAAATTCATTAAAATTACCTTCATCACAGCCAACAAATGTACAGCCATGGAATGGAAATATGTATGTATGAATATGTATGAATTAGCATCATCAAAAGATAATGTATAACCTGACGGGCAAACCTGGAGACTTTCAAATATTTGGGGTGGTTGTTTTATAACCTTTCTAGAGACCACAACATGATACTCATTTTATATTCAAGATTCAAGAAGCTTTAATTATCCCAGGGGAAACAGTTGCGATGCAAAAATGGTGAAGTAATACAAGAGAGAGATAAAATAAGCTAGACTAACATAAAATAAAATAAGTAACTAACTAAATGCACAAAATGACAGTTAATACGTAGGTATATGCAATATACAGCAATATACAACTATACGCACTGTACGATTTGGCATAAATTGGAATTAAATAAGTTCATTCATATTACATTTTATATTGAATCTGGTGAGTCAGACGTGCTTGCTCTTTTCATTGTTTTGTTGTATCCCCCTCTGCAACTGTCTAGTTGTTTTTCTTGTTTGGTTTATTGTGTGCTGTGTAAATTAGTGGTTGTATGACGTGGGCTGGGTGGACAGAAGGGCTGTGTTTGGGTTGTGAAGGGTGTATGGTGTTAGGAAAGATGGGTGATCATTCTTATAGTTTTGTGCACTCAGTGTTATACCTACCTACCTGTTGTTGCATTACTTTCTAAAATAAATGAAGACAAAGTTGATCATTGTTGACTGTCTGCAGGTTCAAGGACACTATGATTAACACAGTGGGCCACCGAACCACGGAGATGGCTCTGGAGCTGGGGCTGCTGTATAGCTCTTCAGACGCCCTGAAGATAGGACTGGTGGATCAGCTGGTACCTGAAGACCAGGTCCTCGCCACAGCCACAAAGACCATGACCAAGTGGTTGGCTATTCCAGGTACATTAGACATTATATAGCACCTTAAACATTATACTAAACATGATCACATTAATAAGTATTAATCATTAGGCAAACTTCAAACTGTTCATCCGTTCACTTTACAGACCACGCAAGACAGATCACCAAGTCCATGATGAGGAAGCCAACCATCGACAAGCTGACGTCCAACAGAGAGGCTGACATCCAGTTCTTTGTCAACTTCATCACCAAAGACTCCATTCAGAAGTCTCTGGGCATGTACCTGGAAATGCTTAAAAAGAGAAAGAGCTAGAGGAGCCTGGGAAACATAAAGTGACACACAGGCTACGTCATCCGATTTTTCTTTTTGTTTTTCCTAAAAGTGTGAATGGAATCTGATCTCCTCCATGCTGATTTGGGCCTCTTTTATAATGTGGTACCTAAATCAGATACAGGTCCTCTGTGTGAGTGGTCGTATCAGAATTCATGCAACCTTTACGTCACTCTAGATTGACGTTCATCACAGTTCACCCCTTTATGAGTACAAACATGTAAAAACAGCTGAAATGGAGGTAGAGATAGATGTTTTCATGGGTCTAAATCATTCCTCCTCACCCAGTCCCCATCAAATATATCCACGTTATCATCTAATATAGTCGTAACATCACTTTGCTCTTTTGCCATGGCTAGTATTACTAATTTGCTATCATCTGTCCTCACTGTGATGAATCTGACCTCTGGTCTCTGACTCCATGTTTATTTCCATATAACAGCTGTGTTGTCTATGCTGTTATTGTTCTTTTGCTCATAAGGATCAGTTCAGGACTGTGACCAGCTAACACAAGAATCTAATAATGGCCTCATTTCAAAATGTGAACAGCCAAATTAAAAAATCAAACTTCGCCTTGAACGCAGCCATGTACTCACGTTAGAGTAAGACGAGTTGAAAACACATCTACCGCCAGGTTCTTGTGTTTATTGGCGTCCGTTCTGCTCAGATCCTTGACTACAGCTCTCTGCAGCTCATCTTCATGATGTAATTGTTTGATTTACACTAAGCTCTGACGGTGGTTAGCGTGTTTATTCTCAGTTTTGCAGGAGGATTGGAGAGGTTTTGCAGTTACTGTCACAGACAGGTTTTCAGCATTAAAGTGCCTAGCCTTACTGTACCTTCAAGAGCTACAACAACTTATGAAAGTAAGCTTGGGTGTAATCTGAATAGCCCACAATCGGCGATGCCTTTGTCACTGCTAACATTTATCTACAGTACTTTCAATTTTTCTAACTATTTAGCCAGAAACTTTTGAATACATAACTTATGTATGTGGTCAGTGGATTGATTGGTGTCATTAAAGTCTGTGTAAAGGCAATTCCATGTTTTCTTTCAAAACACATGTTGGAAAATAGTTGTTGAAAACATGAAAAGACTTTGAACGATACATTACTGAAATGTGGAGTTAGAAGCTCAAACAGTTTTTCACCAGTTTTCAGTCCAGGATTTTGTGGGCGGTCCTAAAAGGAGACCACATGATGTCACGCGGTGACCACCCGGCCCCCACTAGCGCCACGGTATAAAAACCTTCAGCACACCCCCCCCATTATTTTAATTTCCAAATAACAAAGTGATAAAGAAGAAGTGGATTGTGAAGGGCCATATTAATGGAGACCTGAAAATAATACAGTAATTACAGTAATGTTAGGTGATGTGGTGCACAGTAACGTGATTTTACATTGTGTACTAACATAATCACGTTAGAGTTTCTCATCATTTTTATGTGTGTTATCAGTGTATGTAACGTTAGACTGCTCTCGTTTCCTGAGCAGATTCCAGAGGAAAACACACAGGTAACGGGACACGGGACGTCTCTATGCAACAGCAGCTTGTGGCTATGATGGAATATATGTAGTCAGATCTGATTTTACGTGTCGGTAACGGCGCACCCGGACACGGGACACCTGCCTGGATGTGACCACCTGTCAGGTGCACCGTGCTGCCGGTGCCAAATTATTCTCATTTGTTGCGTCTTACATTTTTTAAAATACTTTATTTTAGACGTCTCTGAGGAATGAAGTCTCACTTTTATTTAAACAGTTAAAGGTTTTGTCAGGCATACTGCTTGTCTTACTATTGTCATGATATGCTGATTAGATTTTTAATTCCCACCATGAGACCGAATACAATAAAAGTGAATAGATTTTTGTTTGCGCTGCTTCGGACAATTAAAAAAAATACAACAGCAGTTCTTCAGTAGGAAGTGATTTCAAAACGAAAAAGTGATCAATGTAAATCTTTACGAGAAGCTTCGACACATCTGCTTCAAGAAACACTGACAGTCATTTGGAAGGTTTATTTATTTCACTTTATTTCACTTCTTTTCATGGCTGCATGGTTGGCGAGCTTTCCTCCGCTGAGTAATCATAACTCGGATTCAACATGGAGGCCTGTTGAAGTGTTGTGGAAGTCATGACTCAAGCAGAAGAACCTTCAGGAAATCAGCTCCACCTCCACAGGGAAATGGTCACTGACAGCCAATGCCTGACAAGGAGAGAGAAAGAGAAAATTTTTCTGTGGCACGGTGTACAACATACAATAGCATCACCTTTGCACACACTAGATATAACATGTTAATGAGTGTGCTTCACGGATGCTATTTGGAGCCAGGCTACGTGTTTCCAGTCTTTGTGCTAAGCTAAGCTAAGAGGTGGCTTGTCATAGTTGTCATAGTTCCTGCCTCAAATGTGAAACTATTCAGCAAGTTAACACCATATGTAAAACTATGTTTCACTGACACCACCTTGTTCAAAGCCTGTTGCACCTTTAACCACAACCAGCAGTGATGTCACAGTGCACCAACCACGCCCTTACTAACACTCCTACATCACTGCAGCAAGGTGAAAACATAAACTATGGGAGTTCAAGCAAAAACAAGATCTTCAGTCGATGTTAAAGGTGCAGTGTGTAAGATTTAGTGACATCTAGTGGTAAAGTCACAGACTGCAGCCAACTGAATACCACTCGCCCCACCCTCCCATTCTGAGCGTAGAACAACAACAGAAAAGGGGAGAAAATCTACAGAAAAGAAGCTGAAGTTGTTTTTACCAGACTGTGGCTGAGATTCAAGTCCATCATGTAGTCGTAGACGTGAGCGCTCCCCTTCACCACTCCCTTCAACATGTCATCGGTGACCACGATCCTGCAAACACAGGAAGGGGGGTGGAATTAAAAGTCTGCGTCTGTGAGTGTGGGTTAGCAAGCGTGAGTGTGTGTACCTGTCGTAGGGGCAGTTAGTGTGTGACACAGTAGTGTCAGCCTCGTCTGTGATCAGCCAGTGGAAGCTCTTGTCGGTGAAGAGGCGGATCTGCTGCCATTCGGAGCCCATCACATAATTGCAGCCTGAGTTGAAGTCGCCCAGCAGCACGATGTCCTGCAGGCAGATCTCATTACATCTCATATTATACCACATTCATTACCACGTTCCTTTGCAATCCACCTTTTTTCTCCACTAAAATAATGGATTGTGTGTGGGGGTGTGTTTGTAGAGTATTCACATTGGTGTTCCAGCGTTTGCGGACATCAGTCACCACATCATAGAGGGCATCTACTTCCTGCACAGCATAGTCTGGAGAGGTGTGCTGAGGGATCAGAACAAAGTTCCTCATAGCTAGAAACCAGGAAGGAGGAAGGAGGAGAGGCAAGGTGAGAGTTTTGGAGAGGGCAGACATAAATCATGTTACTGAGCTTACTGCCCTTTAAACTAAAGTTAACAGCCCTATTTGGCTGATATGAGTCCTCTATAGTATGACTTAGTTTTTAAAGGGCCGTTGGTGATCTGATGACCAGAGTGTCACTCTAAGTCTTAGGCCTCAGCTGACCATCAAATAAATGAGAAAATCTACGTCACTGGTGCCTGATAGTAAAAAAAAAAGCAGTACCTCTTTTCCGTGGCCTGCGAGCATTTTTGGAGGTGAACATGACGACAAAGGGCTCTCTGCTGAAGGTGTCTGTGCCACAGGACTCACAGCCGTCATCGTAGGTGTAGCTTTTAACCACGGACACAGTCTGCTCCCTGGAGACAACAGATACTGCTTCACCACGTGTTTTAATGTGATGGTCTAGACTTTTTCTGTGTAACAGTGTCCACTAGGGGACAGGAGGCGTCTACTCCTGAATATGTGAATGAATGTACAGCTCTGGAAAAACATAAGAATCAGCCTCTCTACATGTATGATTGCCATTCTACTCTAATGTCAGCTGAACACAGGAACACCTCATCGTACTTCATGGGGAATTGATGAGGTGATCACCTGAACCAAATCTTATTTAATTCCAGTAGGAAGACAATAGTAGGTTAAGTTCAGTGGGAAACAGCAGGGCTGTTTCTAGCTGTTTGGGGGCCCTATGCAAGATGGTATTTGGGGGCCCCTCTTTTGTCAACTATGAGGGCATGTTTCCTAACCTTTTCAGATGATCTGTGAAAGGAAGGAAGGAGGGAAGGAGAACAGGCTAGAAAACAAGGAGACAAGATAAAAACTCTCCCCAACAATCCAAAACAGTAAAAAATAAATAACTTAACTTACTTAAATGAATACAAATATAATGGACCAGCATCCATATTAATGTGCAAACAATAAAAAAACAGTAAGATTAATACTGATGTTTCAGGTAACATGTAACCTGATTGTGGTTTCAGGCCACTGCACAAAATCAACAGGTACAGGTAAAGACAGGTACTTTTAATTCTCCTGAAATATGTTGGGGCTGAACTTGCAGCTGGGGCGCCCCCTGTTGGCTGTGAGGCCCTGTGCATCCACAAAGTCTGCGTCAGGTTTCTTCCATACTTAAAATTTCAAAGGCAGCAGCATAAAATCACACGAAAGCGCTAAGACACATGAAAGAGATAGAGATAATTCTGAATAATTCAGAATCTTCATAAGATAAAGCATTATGTTGTTTATAGATGAACTTTTGTATTAACATTATTCAAAGTCTGAAAACACTGCATCTCTTGGTAATTGACCAGTTGCATTTTCTACAAGTCAGTGTGATAGAAATGTTAGAATAATTTTTGAATTCAACAACCAGATTTGTCACATACTGTATTTAATATGTATTTTATCACAAGGAAATTAATTATGAGTTTAATAACCATATCATTACTGTATTACTTCATAGAGACAGTATTTGTGGCTGATGCAATTGTGTGACATTTCGCTGACATATTTATCTCAAACACCAGTATGCTGTTATCTTTCATAAAACCAGTGAGGAAAAGTAACTAAGTACATGTACTCGAGTACTCCACTTCAGTACAATTATGAGGTATTCGTACTTCTGTCACTAGTCCCTGGTTACTTTTCAGTTTAAGATAAATTCAAAACATAGATTATAATATACAGTACACACTGGTACAGATTAACAATCATGCGCAGCTACTATTACATAATCATAGGATCGTGGTACTGGCAGTCATTGTTCAGAGGGACACACACACACACACACTGCAGAGCTAAAGTGATTAAAACAATACATTTATGTTTCTGTTATGTCTTTTTGTCTGTGTACCTGTAGAGGAAGAGGTATCTCTCTTTATAGGAGCTGCGGCCCAGAGGCTCGCTGACGATGTGACTGTACTCCGGCCGAGGAGAACCTCTGTAAACACACACACACACACACACACACACACACACACATACACACACACACAGAAGAGCATCATTCTGTTATCGTATATCACAAAGTGAGCTGTCCACCTCACTGCAAACTACACACCACGTTTTGTTCACTATGTTCTGTGTAATAATAGAGTGTGTGCTCTGTGTGAGGCGTGTCGTCGTGTCTAACTTGTTGACGTGCTCCATGAGTCTTTTGGTTGCCGACAGGTCGCTGTCTCTGACCTCCTGGATCAGAATGATGTCATAGCGGTGGACAATCTGAAAAACAAAGACGCAAACTAAACACATCTGATGAAAGCTTGTGTGTCTTTTTTTTTTATTAGTGGCTGATTTCTAGTTTGTTAAAGTGTGATTCAAGATGAAAGAAATGATAAAATGCTAATGTTTGCATTGTGGGAAATGTAGGATCCATACCCATACAGTACTAAGGACTAAAATTCTAAATATCTAAGCCTACTGCTTCTTTTTTTTTTTTTTAAAGTTTTTAATCTTTTGTGAGTCTCCCAACTTTATGGATGTAAAATAAACAAAATGAAAATTGCTGAAGTGCTTCTCCAAGTGTATCAGTATTCAACTAAATTCCATTCTTATATTTCTAATGTGCTACCAACAAAGGCGGGGGCAACAAATGGAGGCCAAACCTTGTGTTTTTTTACATAGAGTATATTTTCACATGTGGGTTTTTGTGATCATATACACTCTAAGAAACAAAGGGAAGCAGTTTCAGACCGTGCTAATGATGTCCATCAGAGTCACGTTGGAGGACTTCTTGTCTCCAAATGACTTGATGTTGAAGGCTGCCAGCCGCAGAGAGTTGGAAAGATGCAGCAAGGCCAAAAAGAGACCCAAAGCACACAACGAACGCATCCTGTGACAAAGAAGTCAGATATTTAAAGAAACTTATAATCAGGCTGCGTGTTATTGAATCTGCATTTACACTGTGTGGACCCTGAACGTCTCTTTTTCCTTTGACCTGACTGTGGGAGTGAGAGAAAAACATAACACCTGCACCCTGGACACATGACAACATGATCCTGACGTCATGCTTTTTTTTTTTGGAGAGGCCCTGGTTCTACTGGTTTGGAAGAAATTCTTTGGCAAAGGTTGTGAAAAGATGGAAATAGAAAGCAGACGATCTGGTCTGGTAACCCATTGGTGTAATTATCCTATTGTTAATGTGCATTAACAAAAAAACATACCCTGTCTCATGGAACATGAAGTACTATCATTGACTTTTAAGGAAACATGGAATGAAAAATAAAGCAGACCCAGTTGCACATTAACATGTATAGTGTTACACACTCTGGAGAATTGTAATTCTAAACAACACACAGGTCTGTAGTATTGTTACTGAACAATACGTCCATGTTATTGTAAGAAAAAACAGGAAAGGAAGTAAAAATGAAAAAACTACTTGTCACGCATCACAGAGTCAGCTTGGATCTGCTGTTTCTGCTTTAAAGACGAGTCCAAGGTTCATATCTACCTGCTCCTGTGAGTCTGTGCGGCGACGGAGGAGGCCTGTTGTTAGCAGAGCACAGAGGCTTGCTTGTGTGAATACCAGAGACTCCTCTACAACTTCTGCGCAGAACCACTGATAGAGTCTCTCCTGAGGTTTTTATTTACCTGCGAGTGCATGTGACATGGGGAGGGCTGAGGAGAAGGAGGTGTGCTATGGATGGAGTACGAGTCCATCCATGGAGGTCCTTAGCTCTCGAGCAAAAGTGACTCTGGTGATGACAGTTTGATGTATGGATGTAAGCTACAATGTGTGCATTTTAAGCTGCTTTAACTCATACGGTGACATCACAGTTAGGACCAGTTGGTTAGCTGGTTACCAAGTAATCCCCAAAATAGGTGATTTATTATTGTGTTTTATCTTCCTATCAGAAGCATTTAAGGACACATACAGATCTACGTTTCTTGAGGTTTATGAGACAACGATAGTCATTACTTTTTACTGACAGCACACTACCACCAAGACAAAGATCAGAAAGCCCCTTTTCAGCCTTATTTTCCACCAACTTCAATGTTTTAACAGGTCATACAGGCTGTAGAATAAATATATGCATATACTCTAAGCCTGCCGGCCCTGTGTCTGTCTTGTGTAATTATTTACTATGGGTATTTTAAAAAAGTAGTCACAGTGTAATTCAATTCTAGTTACATTTATTAGCCCAGTAACTAACTACCAGAAGGTGCCCGATAATATTTCATTTCTACACTGTAGCTTGTGTACCAGTTTGTATCATCATGGGGCTACACCTTGCCCATCAGCATCAGCTGTACAGAGAATTGGGAGTCCATGTGTTAACTTTGTTTTCTTGGTGAGAATATATATTACTAACATCCACTCATCTACAAACAGCAGATTATATGTTTACAGTTTAATGCACACTGTTTGTATCATGTACATGTCATCCATTGTCAAATATAAATCCTGCAAGCTGTATATACTTTACATAACCACCCACTTCATATGTATATGCACTCAATATTTATTTATTTGTGCTATTTGTATTGTAGAAGTACACTAGATTTGTATGTTGTCAGTCAGTGTTGTTTTCATATACATTTACACTGTATGTAGCCCTTTTTCATTTACTTGTATGTCCATAATAGTGCATAGCTTCATGTTTATTTGACTTAGATTTGTTAATCTTTGTTGTCTTCGTCGTTTAATATGTCTGTTTTAAATGTCTGTCTGGCATTTCACAGAATGCTTTCAGCAGTCTGCCTTTCATCAGTTTGTATCTCTATTTCTGGGAACTGAGCGCGACATAAAACCAGACTCAAATTCCTTGAATGTGTACACATACTCAGCCAATAAAGCTGATTTGAGATAAAGAGATGAAAACTGCCACCGAGAGCTGAAACATTGCCAAAACTCGAGTTGTATATATATATATATATATATATATATATATATATATATATATATATATATATATATATTGATTCACTGACCACATACATACAGTAGGTGTAATAATGATGATGAAAACAGTCATATTGAGTGTATGATGTATGCTGTATGATAATTTTTTGACAAACATTATAGAAATAAGAGATGATGCGTTAAATTATATGTCTAATGCATTAAACATAAGAAATGCATCAAATTTCCAAAAAAAAAAGAACAAATAGAGAAGAATTCTCTTCCAAACATGAACCTTAAAATCTTTAAATTGTGTAATAAATGCTCACATTCTTTCCATATATTTTACGTACTATTGCATGTAGAAATACATATTAAAATGCTCAGGTCTACAATTTAATCACAGAATTATCTTGTATTATAAAATGTTATTCTTTTTACATGTATTATTTGATCTGCTGACCTCTCCACAAGCACACTGACCTCTTAAACGAGTGTGCGGATGATCAATAGAGGCTATTTTCACCTGCAGTATTTGCAGTAGCAATGAGAAGGCCACAGATGGCACGAATATGTGATAAAGAGAGTTGATTTAAGGATCGTGGTGTGATGGAAACTTTTTTTGCTCTACTGAGCCACGTTCACAAGGTTTCTGTGCCAAAAGGGAATCTTACAATAAAAAACAACATTTGCTGTCATGAAGTGAACAAAACTGAAGCCTGTCGATAATTTCGATATGACTCAGTTATTCAGTTAAATCATCATAAATAATTATCCATAATAACAATGTATTCAGAAAGTTGAAAGGACTTTCATTTTTTATTTTTAGTACATTTATGTTATAATAAAATAAGGACCCTGCTGCTTTGGACAGTAAGTAAGAAAAGCAACATGCACAGCACGATTAAAAATATATAGCATAAATAAGCACTGCTGCTATATTATGTAGAATTAGTATTTTGACCTTTGACCTTTGCATTTGACCTTGCATTGTGTCATCTGACATTTCGTGACGTTACAGACGAGGTGATCATCTCTATCTGTGCCGTTAAATATCATATTCACCTGGGCACTGACAGCTATGAAGCTACTAAAAAGACACGCCCACTAGCAGAAGGTCTCATCTAAGGACCGGTTCTGGAGGAACTGGATCCCTTAGTCTTCCGGCGGCAGGAGCTCAGTCCATAGAGACTTGACTTGGGAACCAACCACTAGGGAGGGTGGCCGGTTCAAGTCCAGCATGGACCAAATATAGGGAAGGTGGACTGGTAAGCTGGAGAGGTGCCAGTTCACCTCCTGGGCACTGCCGAGGTGCCCTTGAGCAAGGCACCGAACCTCCCCAACTGCTCGCAGGGCGCTCCTCGGGGGGGCTGCCCATCACTCCACCATCTCTCTCCACATTGCATGTCTATGAGCCCTTGTACTGCATGTGGGATCTGGGTTAAAATGCAACCCAGAATGTAAATAAAACAGAGTGAAAAAAGAATTTCCCTGTTGAGAGATTAATAAATTATCTCTTAGTGGGAGGTCTCATTTTTGAGGACTGGTTTCGGACAGATATTTATCTTTTTTCTTCTTTTATTTATCGTTCTGTCATGTCAGATATTTGGTTTGCGGGTAGAGGTGAACAAATATTTGTATAGATTGTGGACACTACAGTGAAGTAGAATATAGTGAAAAGTTATAATATGAAACATCTTTAATGAGATAATTGTACTTTTCAGACATTATTCTGAGCAGAATATTTTAGTATTGAGGAAAATGTCTTAAACAATTTATTTTTGACAATTTATGTGAAGCACTTTGCGTTACATGTTTTGTATGAAAAGTGCTATACAAACAAAGTTTGATTGACTGATTGATGGTGTAGTTTGTAGTCCTCACTTCGGTCCAGCAGGCGGCGCTAAAGCACCGACATGTTGACGCCAAACGCTCTGGCGTGACGTCACTGGCGTAGCCGCCACAAACAGGAAGAAAACATCCAGCTGTTACCTAAGCAGAGAGCTCTGTGGCTAGCTTAGCAGCCTGTGTAGCGTTGGCACAGTAATGAAACGGGTCTGTGAGCTGGGAATAGACCGCTGTCTGATCATGCTGTGTCCGGAGTAATGACTGTATCGACGGATACCAAAGGGATATAACTGTCCTCGACTTTCCTCCGGGCCGAGCGTTGAAACGAGGTACGTTAGCTTAGCAGCCGAGCGTTAGCTGGCGGCAGCTAAAGTTAGCCATTACGTTAATTAGCTGGCAGCTGTGTCCACGTTTTGTCTGTTGTCATATATCAGTGTGAATATTGTTTTTAAACATTATTATAATACTATATCTTTAACACGTTCAGAGAAAGAAGCGGTGTTTGTGACAGGAGCAGCAGCACTGTCTGACAACAACGTGAAGCTGTGAAGCAGGCAGCTCTTCTTCCAAACACACGCTCGCCTGATGGCTCGTTGTTTCGTGCATAAATAGTTAACGTGGTCACTCGGTCGGTAGGTAAGGAAACGAGGCTTCATGTTGTTTGTCGTTACCGAGACGAGGTGGACACGGCGTGTAACGTCAACTGAGTTCATTCATGTTTATGCTGCTAGAAGCTGAAGACATCAGACTGTTCAACACCATGAAGGAAGCGTTTAACATACTGACAAATGCGTATTAAACATGTCCTTTCATTATTCAATTCTAGTGCTTTGTGGTGACTTTTTTACGTTTTGTGACTGTACTGTCATTCAGCTGTGCATTCATAATGTACATTTGAGCGAGATTTCGTTGCAAAGGCTCAGAATGAAAACAGAAGACAAGGTAACAGCAGTACATGTAAAGTATATGAAATGTAAAATAGAAAAAAATGTATCTGCAGGATGTCCAGGGAATGTTTAATCGCAGCCTTTCTGTTATTGTTTGTACAGATGAAGTCAGCGACCGACATCTGAAGTTCTATAAAGAGTGAATATTGTCCATCACAGAGTCCCAGAAGCCGAGCTGACGTCTTTAATTTGATTGTTTTGTCTCAGATCTCAAACATATTCAATTCACTGTCATAGAAGATGATGAAAAAATAATAATAATAATAATAATAATAATAATAAATAATAATAATAATAGCACGTCATAACAAAGTTATCTCATTACACTTTTCATACAGAGCAGGTCTAGACTGTACTCTTTATAATATTATTTACAGAGACCAACAGTTCCACCATGAGCGAGCACTTGGTGACGATGGCGAGGGAAAACTTCCTGTTAAAGGCAGAAACCTCAGGCAGAACCAAGCTCATTGGTGGACGGCCATCCACCACGACCGGCTGAGTTAAAGATAGAGAGGGGCAGATAGAGAGATAGAGAGACACAGATGCACAGCAGCAGCAAGTCATTAATTAACTATAAACTGTAATGGAGATATGGTAGCAGTAATGACAGTAATGCACGGTCATGCAGGACCACAGCAGCAGCCACGATCCATGAGAACCTGCTGGATGAGAGAGCACAGAAACTCCAGGGAAGAAGTTTAGTTAGTAACATGCATTAACATGCTTTGATGTGTTTGATTAAAAATTTCTGTTTATCATTATTTATTGATGGTTCTGATGACTTTCTAACTTTCATTTGTTAGTTTGTTTTTATACTTGTTAGCTATACTATGTTAGTCAGTAAAGTGGGTACACACACAGACACACTGATTAACCTCCACCTTCACACACAATCATGGATATGGCAATATTTTTCAAAGTGATCCAGGCTGGTGAACCGTGCCTTCAGTAGGTCTAAGATTCAATTCTTGGTGCTACCTGAAAGTTTCTCCTCAATGATGCACAGAAAGATTTAATGAAGTTTGATCTACATTTGATTCTTTTGGCTGCTCTTCACTGAAGTCACTTCCTGTGTGTGTGTGGGTGTTTTTTAAAAGCTAAACCTCCATTCAGTTTGACGTCTTAATTGTTGTTTGGCTCAGTGAGTGATGCTATAACTCAGAAAACCTGTCTGTGTCCCTGCAGGTGTGAATGAGTGACGTGGTGCCTCCCACAGCTCTCAGTGAAGTCCAGCTCCGCTTCCTCTGCCACGATGACATAGAGAGTGTCAAGCTGCTCTGTGGCGATTGGTTCCCAATCGAGTAAGACACAGTCACATGCAACGGCTGGAGTTTGAAGCCGTTTGTCAAACCTACATCCAGATCTGCTTTTGTTTGTTCCAACTCTGTCACTGAACATCTGCACAGAATTTGTAGGAGGAAAACATCAAAAGTGTCCCAGACAGCTCTTCAGATGACTGACAGAAACATTTCTGATGTATATGTACATGAAGTATACATCAAAATGAAACAAGCAGTGTTTGGTCATCTTTTCTGATTCACTTTCCTTTTCTTCCAGTTCACACAGCGTGCAGTTTTCCTCCTTCATTTTTGTTTTTGACCACATTTTTTTTCTTCGAACCTGAATGAAAGTTTATGACACAAATAATTGAGTTATACATACATTAAAACAATGTTTGGTTGTTTGCTTCTTTGCACTGTTTTATGGTTTAATTTTTTATTTTGACACCCTGATCTGTGAAAGGTGCTACACTAAATCCAATTTATTATTTTATTTTATTTTATTTTATTTTATATTAATTTATCCTCATGAATGAATGAATGCAGTAGAGCTCCTGGAGTAGTGTGTGATTTACTACACGTAAACATTTATTCTATCCTCTGCCATGTTGAGCAGACACTTACACAGTCATTTAATTTAATAGTCACATTAATCATACATATGTACATCATATCATAGTGAAATATATTTCTTTTGAGCCTGTACAAATTGTTGAATTAAATAGTAGTGCCCGAGAGCAAATAAGTCAATAAAAGTAATCTTAATGGAACAATGTAATAATAATTAATAAAAGAGCCCATGTGCAGTAGAGTCATTTACACCTGCTTGCAAAGGTGTGTCTATGTAGAATAATTTGCTGTGCGAGCTCTCGCAGACATCATTAAACCTTCATAAGTCATAAATTCATCAAGAGAAAAAGCCAAACATGTCCACATATATGAACGTGAACTGTGAACTCTTTCTGCAGGTACCCAGACTCATGGTATCAGGACATCACCTCCAACAAGAAGTTCTTCTCCCTCGCTGCCACCTTCAGAGGAGGCATCGTGGGAATGATTGTGGCCGAGATCAAAGGCCGGACCAAAGTACACAAAGAGGTACGACGTCCGGCTCCGTCATGCAGCCGCTCACATCAGAGTGTATTCTCTGAAGCTGCTGTGCTGTGTGGTGACGGTGTGCCATTTGGAAATGTTTTAAGTGGAGCACACAGACATGGTGGAGTCTGTTTTTAGGCTGCTAATTAGATGAACCAGAAGAGCTTGACGGAGTTAGACTGTCATGACACAAGAATAAGAAATTCATTTTTCAGTTTCACCTTGTTAAGAAGAATTTGACTGCTAATTGTGTGTCTTTGTGCTTTGAATGTGGGCATATGTGAATGTTTCCCAAGTGTAAAGCTAAAGACTACCTCACTCTGCGACAGACACTGAAGTGTTGTTAGAACGTCACTGGAAGAGGTCTGACTCATGTCCTGAATCGACAGGATGTATGACACGTATACAATGATGAATTTATTATGTATTTGTGATTCAGTTGGCTGAGAGCAGAAATCTGCTCCTCTCACTCCAGGCCATAGTTTTTGTAAGCTGTGTGTTGAGTGGATGCAGCGCCTGCTGTCAAAACCTTGTTTCCCTTTGGAAGAATATTTGCATCTGGAACCTTCATTCTCATTGGATCATTTGCCTAGGCAAACATTAGGATGGTGTAATGCACATGATCCACAGGGAGCACACGGAGGAACACCAAAGTACCAAATGATTTTTTTTTCCAATACTGAAACTAATGTAGCTTTTATTCCAAGATATATTGTGGATGGTGAACTCATAGAGAATGATGTGACTCATTACATTACATTACATTATTTTTCTGTGTGTGTGTGTTAGGATGGAGACATCCTGGCCTCCAGTTTCCCTGTGGACACACAGGTAGCGTACATCCTCAGCCTGGGAGTGGTCAAAGAGTTCAGGAAACATGGCATAGGTATGTGATCATTTTTTTTTTTTTTTAAGTAAAATGTATTTCTGTGCTCCTACAATTAAAAGCATGTAAAACATGATAGTAATAATAAGAAAACAGTCAATTCTAATGTTATGTCAGTAAATCAGTAAGTAGAAAGTCATCTTAATGGAAGTTAATAAATAATAATAACAATAGTAATAAAGACTAAATTAAGAACAGAAAGAGACAAGGAAAACACGCTGTGTGAGGTGAGAAGGATGGTGCAAGTCAAGGTTGTTGTAGTTTGTGTTGGTTGCAACAGCAGTGGTTGTGACACACAGATCATGGATACAGTTAAGGTACATTAGAACACTTAGGCCGCAACCACAACAGTCTACGTCAAATAACACACTCGTTATCTGAGTCATAACTCCATCAGATATGAACACACAGACACTTTCTGAGCATAACTGCACATCCACAGATCCACAGCGATAGAAAAAACACACTCCTCACAGTGTTTCCCCTAGAATTTCTTTCAGCAGCAGTGCTGCCATGAGGATGTGACGTTGACCTGTATTCATGAGAGTGAGAATAGTTTCAAGTGGGGCAGCCACTGATGCTCTCCCTGTAGTCTGTTCTCAGGTCAGTCTTATAGAAATACAACAAATACAAATCACAATGGTCAGGCCAGAAATCAGTTACTAATGAATTCTATTAAGATTAACTATATTCAGTGTGGCAACGTCTCTAGGTCCTGCTCCTCACACCTGTCCTTGCATCTTTCCTCACTCCTCTCTCTGCTCCTCTTGACTCACACAGGTAATAATGACAAGCAGTTAATTAATGTAGCTAACGCTACTTAGCAGCTAAAAAAAACATACTGTCAATGTTAGCTTGAGACGCTGTAGCATTTTTTAACTGACAAGCTACATTTTCTGCTAATCTCTCTAGCTGTACCGTTGCTGCTCCGTTCACTTGTTGGACACTGCCATAAGGAGCGTTATGCTACCTATGCTACTCACTACTCTAACGTGTATAAACTTGAACGTTAACTTTTACATAGATGTCCTTTGAAGAATGAGAAGAGGGTCCGACATGATTTGCTGCGCTAGTTAATGACTCAAAACAAGTCCAAAATGACGTTGTGTGCTGTTGTGCTCACACAGTGCGAGTAAAAATCATTAGTGGCGCATTGATATTAATGATCTTGTGAAATACAGCAGCAGCGCTTGTAATCTAGCAGCGGTGCTGCGCCGCTACTGATTGAATATAGGGGAAACACTGCATATGTTGTTAATGGTGCAGTTTGGTGCTGTAGACTTTAGACTTGACCCGGGACACTCTCTCTCCTCTGCACCGTTCAGGCTCCCTACTGCTGGACAGTTTGAAGGAGCACATCTCAACGACAGCCCAGGACCATTGTAAGGCAATCTACCTACACGTCCTCACCACCAACAACACTGCCATCCACTTCTACGAGAACAGGGATTTCAGGCAGCACCACTACCTGCCCTACTACTACTCCATACGAGGCGTCCTCAAAGACGGATTCACTTATGTGCTCTACATCAACGGGGGTCATCCACCCTGGACCATTTTATATCCTTTTGTAGAAGCAGGAAAAGAAGACGCTGATTGTTTAGTGGATAGTTTGTTTTTACATTTCAGTCTCATACCAGAACATTTTTTTCCTTAACTTCCTGTCCCACTGACTATATCCAGCACATCGGTTCAACCCTGGCCAGCCTGAGCCCCTGCTCCATCCCTCAGAGGCTGTACCGACAGGCTCAGTCCCTGCTGCGCTCTCTGCTGCCCTGGTCCAACATCGCCTCCAAGACCGGCATACAGTACAGCAGAACAATGTGACACACCACGGTGGGTGGGAGTGGCAGTGACAGCAGCGTTCTTAGGTTTGTTCGTAGCTAGCTTTTAAGATTTTTTGTCTGATTTTCTGTGTCTTGTGTTCATTTTTACAGGAGCACGACTTCCATCTCTCATCTGTCTTCCCTCCGTACACACGCACAATCCTCCATGTCGCACGGCTTTTCCACAACCTGTGTTTGACACAGGACTCAGGTTCAACCTGCGTTAGACCGTTCACACACTCACTCGGACATAATCCCAGATTCAGTGCACGTTCTGCACCGTTCACACACAGATCCAGGTTTGCAGCTGTAGTGCTGTGCCCAGCCGATAAAACAGGGTTGTTGCATTGCGGTGCATTCAAAGTGCAATGTTGTTGTTTTTTTTATTCTAACACTAACAGACACACTGTCTGGTAAAACCATTGGATTTCTTTTCAGTTACTGTACTATTTCATATATACTGCATATCCCATAGTTACTATAGTAACCTGTGTTTATCCAGTCATACCAAAGTCGAGCAGCGTCGAACCCACTTGCAATGCGGGCAGCAGAGCAAAGTGGAGGACCTGGTTCAAATAAACCACGTTGACCCAGACACACACACGGCAAACACAGGTCGTAGCTTTGGTGTGAAAGGGATGTAACACACACACGCACACAAACACACACAAACACACACTGGGAACCTGACAGAGACTAAAGGTTCAACTCTGCCTATCTTTCTGTCTTCATCCTGTCCACCACTGTCACAGAGACTATGTATACTGTTTGTATATTATATATACTAAGCTAATATATAAATTTCTCTTAATATGTATGTCTATTCTATGCTGTCAGTAGGACTAGTTAGAAAGTAATCCATCCTGTTCCTTTTTTTTTTTTTTTGAGTTTAGACTGAATCCAGAGTCAATTCCAGTTTGTAAAATAGAGACTCAAGAACAAGTTGAATTGAATTGGACTGTGAATCTATCTATGTTAATAGACTAGTATGGTAGAATAAGGGTAATTATATGCAGGGAACCTTTAGACACAATGTAGACGGCTGATATATTTCATAAGAACTGAAGCTTTCCAAAAGGATTCTTCCCTTTTTTTTGAAAACTTGAAAATGTACAAGCGACACACAGTAACATGAAAATTGCGTGTTACTCAGTATTTCCTGCAACAAAAAGTTTACAGCAGAGCTGTTCGAAAGTCTTACATAAACAAATATGATCAGAGCTTGAAGCAAAATGGCCTTTCTGCATTGTCTCCAAACGTTGCCAATGTATAATTCATACGAGGGCGTGTGGGGGAGTGTCTGGGGTTTTTATTTTGGGGAGGTTTTCAATGGCTGCAGCTCTGTCTGTCTGTTTTATGGCTGTAAAATTGCTGCTAATGTCGGAATGTCTGTTTGTTTGTTCCAGATTTTAAAATATGGCCCAGATTAGATTTTTTTTTATGTTGGCCCGTAGAAGAAAAAAGGAATTAATGGTCCCTAACACACACGCACACATGTACGCACACACGTCTTACACATTGTATGCTTGCGTGCATGCAGGTTTGTATGTCAGTGTGTGTATTTGTGTGTGTGTGTGTGTGTGTGTGTGTGTGTGTGTGTGTGTGTGTGTGTGTATATATATATATGCACATGGGGTCAGAAATTAGCACCCAGCAAGTGCCAAATGTTGGTCTGATCTGTCAGCGAGTACCAGGCTCACTCAACGTGTTGACTGGTAACTTTGTCAGAGTTTCTCAATTTTTATTGCATTCTGTTGCACCTACAAACACGATCCAGTGTATCAGTTATCAAATCTTAGATTTTATACATGACATAGCACTGAAAAAGGTAACTGTGTGAAAAAATGTGCATTCATTGGTACAAGGTGAACATTTCTCAGTTTGCCAGCACCGGGCAGGTAACTCCTTAAGTAAATTTCAGACATTGTGTATGCAATAAACTTGTTTCATTTGACTGATTGTAAAAGACCCCCTGCTCTGTGACCTCTGTGACTAATTTACATTATTTTTATTGTTAGTCATATTACATGGTGACAAACCTCAGCCTTGTTTTCATTTCACGCGATGCCCATGGTTTCACTTTTTTATCTAAAAGTGGCACAACAATCCAAAACGACGCAGAGATAACCTGATGAGTCAAGCTCCAAAAAACACAACATCCTACACTTCCCATACATATACGTACTATAATGCAACTTGATAGCATCTTCACGGGACACACCCTGGCTGTTAAATGCCTTTCATTCTCTTTCATATTCATCAGGGTTATTTCCTCGTAGTCTGCTCGTCCAGAGTCACCACAGACGTATGCCAACTGTTTCCACTCCCATAATGTGTGAACATCTTGATGTGTGTGCCCATTTAAAGGCTTCCATTGTGTTCCACTCACTATCTACGACATCTGGTGCCACACTGGCTCGATAGCAGCATTAGCATCCTGCCAAAACGATGCATCTCGAGAGGTTAGGCAGTCGAAGGAAACCAAAGAAAATTGGTTTATTTTCTCATCAAGCCTCATTCATTTTTAATATTGAGTGCATATAAAGTGGCTTTGCTTGGTTCAAGGCTTTTCTGCACACGATGTAGTTTCAATAATGAGTTAATAGCAGTTTTGTGTTCCTGTACACTGCCTTTGTCTTAGCATTTTACAATTTGTTAGAAGATTTTTTTTTTTCGGGGGGCAAGCAGAGGAGTTTGTTTGTTGCTGAGGAATACTTCTGGACTTGTTTCTTCTATGGGGCTCAAACCTTTGAGCTTCTTGTATTGTCACTCATAATAGCAGCAATAGCAATAAACTTAAAGATGCACATCTTCTAGAATTATCTAAAACAAATAAAATGAATAAAGGTCTTTAATTGTGGTAAATCTATTTTTTTTTGTAGATTTTGGAGATATACAACCACAAAATTAAAATGACCAGTCATACTTTGGTAAAAGTTTTCAAACCCAGTTACAAGCTGAGGAAAGGTTTTCTGAGCTGGCTATGAAGAACTGTCGTGCTAATGAGGTTTTTAAAAGGCCAAGAGATTCATCATCATCATTTGTGTTCCACTACTGCATCAGTTGTGCTGCTCAGCAACAATCAAAAGCATCCATTATCAATCATTAATACACAGTTAGCAAAGAATCAGTGAAGAAGATCATACAATCCTATCAAAGTTACGTTTTGTGTGACAAGAACAGAAATATTCAAATGTTGCACAGCTTACATTTTCATTTGGGCTTAATGTTTGACATGAGAGAGGAGAAGGTGATCAGATCATTCTTCTTATTATATAATCTCAGCCAGTGTGTGCACTGTGCAGTAAACTATTCAATCGTGAAATTATTACCAAATTATTGAATGCAACATTGTGTTATTACGACCCTTACACTGAATATGGTTATGACCCAGCTCAAAAGGGAGGTTGGACCAGGTGCCACTCCAGTCAGGATCCTCCAGCTCTTCGGGAAGCTAGAAGCCAATGATGGCCACGCCTTACCAGCTGGAGCCAGTCAAGAACAGGGGAACACACAGCTGACTCAGCAAATGCATCACAGGAGTGTCGGTGGCAGTTTACATAGTACTAATGTGAGCAGTTCATGATCATTGCAAATGCTGCTTTAGTTTAATGCTAATGGATGAATGCGTGTTTAGCAGATATGTTTACTATGTACACCAACTTAGTTTAACATTAGCGTAATGAGCACTGAACAGAAAGTACAGCTAAGGCTGTTGGCAATTTGTTTTACAGGTACTTTGTCACAAAACAAACTGCTGGACAAATTAAAATGAAAAAGTCAAACATTCACCAAATGTATTCTCATGTATCTTGAGTATAAGCAGTTACAGATAATGTATGTATGTATCTTGACATACATACATACTTTGACATTGGGGGGGGGACATTCAATTTGTCCAAGAGTTGTTGGGAAATTTCAATCAAATCCATAAACATGAAGATGGCGTCAGCCATGGTGGCTTTAGGAAAATCAGCAAAATGAGGATTCATCATCTGGAAACCAGAGTCCGTACAAAGTTTCTTGATAATGTCACGATTTTTCAGCGGTTGTTAGTGGACCAACAGATATTGCCATCTCCAGAGCCAAGTCACTAACATGGCTGAAAAATATTAGTGCATACGGATGAACTATTCACACACTATTTATTCATGTGGTTTTTCAGTGTTTTATCTCCCTCGATCTCTTACCACACAGCAGTGGTCACCGGTTGGCAAGTTGAACTAGAAACAACAGCACAAACAAGAAACCTTTTGGTTAGTTTCATCTTTGTTTCTCTCAGTCTTCCTCCACTGTTTCATATTTGTTTGCCCTTTGTCTCACTATCTGTGCACAGATAGTATTCTCTCTGTGGAACTCTCTTAATTCTCACGTTTCTTTCTAACACAGATTTAAATACTGCGTGCCAGACCAGTTTTATAGCTGACGCTGCTTTCTGGAATTCAATCTGCCTTTGTGGCAGTGTTGCTACGAGCAATAAGTCTCTTCTATTTCAAATCATTTTCATTAGGTGCATAGTTTTTTTTTTTTTTTTTTTAAACCTGTGTACATCTGAAGGGCAAACACCTCAGCCTCGCCTTTTGTTAAAGCTGAACAAACTGTACTCCCACTGTCTCTTTCCTAGGCAACACCACATGTACGCTCTGCTCTTGCCTCTGCTCTCTTTGTCTTTCACTCATGGGTTATACAAAAGGGATCAGGGCTCTGTGGAGGTGATAAAAGGGCCTCATTAAAAAAAAGGAATTCTAGTTATTACACATTACTCTGCTGCAGTGTTGGAGCTGTGCACTTTGTTTGATCACTATCACATTGCACCCACACACACACACACACACACACACACACACACAGTCATTCAGCACACAAGCACACAACACAAAAACTAGTGAAATATATTCCCCAATTTCTTCCAGCTTCATTGAAAGTGCAGTTGTGTCTCCCTCTGCTGAATGCAGCGGACTGCTTCATGTGAGCCTTCAACCAGTTCATTTTCCAGTCGCAAATCCCTTCTTGTAAATTTCACTTCAAGTAACTCTGTGTGCGTGTCCATGTGTGTGTGTGTGTGTGTGACTAGCACATACTTTCAGTATAACATCACCATAAGACTGACAATTTGTTCAGAGGGAAATCTCTGACAATATGATATTGGAAGGATTGCAGAATTTTGCGTGTGTGCACAAACTAAAAATGAAAACCAATAAATATAGTGTGAATAAATAAATATAACTGCACCACTGTTGTATAATTTAAATAAAATGTAAATAAGGGTATGCATAGAGTGAAATCATAACACTAAAACACAAAGTCATGCTGCTGTTAAAGAGTGTGACAGCTGTTGGACTAAAGGACCTGTGGTAGCTCTCCGTCTTACATGGTGGGAGTAGCTGTCTGTTGCTGGAGTTGTTCATGATGAATTTCAGCTTTGCTAACACCTTTGCTAACAACCTCCTCTCCCCACTTCCTTCATGGATTCTAGGGGGGAGTCCAGCACAGAGCTGGACCTCGTGACCAGTTTGTTGAGTCGTTTTCTGTCTCTCTCCGTGCTCCCCCCTCCCCAGCAGACGACTGCATAGAGTATTACAGATGCAACCAGTCTTGAAGTCAGTCTAGAAGGAAAGGCACAGGCATTATTAATAACATCCACAAGTGTTCAGTCTATTCAAGTGTCCCAGGAAGTCATGACAGACATGTGCTTTTCCTGCTGTATCCAAATATCCTGTGAAAAGGTGACCTGCAGTATCAGTGTACAGTATATTACTGGAACCATCGTCAGTTATAACAGTTTACCACCTTTCTCTGTTCTGTATCTGTGTATGACTTTGCCCCAGTTTGTGCCTCTGTGTGTTTCCACTACATCTGAGTCACAGATTGAAGCAACTAAAAATAAATAACCTAAAAGGTCATTTAACAACACTTACTGCTGTTTTGGAGACATTTCTAGAATTCTCGTCAGGATGATAAATTAATTCCATCTGCTGCACAACTAACAAGATTTTTAACCCATTTCTCAACCTGAGGCTGTATTACCGTCTGCAGAAATGATATCTCCTTGCTCATGTTAATGGTATAAGAAAATATATGTTTATATATGTTATTTTGTATGACAATCACTTTTAAAACTTTTTAATTGCACACTGCATTCGTCTGCATCATCTGCATCATAATTACTGACTGGTTGCTTTGGTGCACCTTGAGAAACTTGTTCAATTAAATAAAAAAACTGAAAAATATTGTGCAGTGGAATATTTTTTATCTTCCGTCTTTAGGATATTGTTGAAGATCCTTTATGTTTTTTTTCATATCTTTTTCAAGATAAAGAGATTCATAGAAAAAACGGGTCATTTTATATTTTTTAATTTTTATTTATTTATTTTAGACATCAAAACCAACTTTTTTCGACAATCTTCATTTTGGAAGCTTTGTGGGTTATGGTCTTTTTTTACGGTACGCTGCATATTTTTGGGGTCGCGCTGTGGCGTCCGTTACGGTAAAGAGCTCACGGGTGACGTCACTCTGTGAGCCCTCACGCCCACTCAGAGTCAGTCAGACAGACAGAGAGAAAACAGCAGGTATATCACTGACTCTCCGCACACTGCGCACTATCACGTCCACGTCCTGCATAGCGGACGGAAACAAAACTAAACATTCTCAACTAAAGTCAAACTTTTATTTTTTCTCTCGTTGGACGCGTTCAGTTCGGCTCGAGAACATCCTTCTGTTGTGAAGTTGGAGGAAACAAGGTGAGTGATGCGCTCAAACCAAACCAAACACTCACAAACAACAAACTGTTTTTTTCACACCGTGAACGCAACAGTCAGTTCCCGCCGCGGTTAGCTGAGTTCATTTTTAACACAATTAGCTGTCAGTAAACTGATGTAAATGACATTAAGCGAAGTGTTTGCTTTATATAACGTTAATGTTTTATTGTTAAAGTGTAGAACTGGGTTTCTGTCGTGGTTTTAAAATATTAGTTTGTCTTTCCAACTTCTTAGAGGCGTTCAAGTCCTCTAAAGTACACGGATTTTCATACTTTTCCATTACGGACTTTGATTTCCGGGGGAGTTCATTTCCTTGGGAGGTGGGGGCGAAAAAGCAGGCAAGGGGACGCCAGCCAGGAAGAGTGTGTGTGTGTGTGTGTGTGTGTGTGTGTGTGTGTGTGTGTGTGTGTGTGAGAGAGAGAGAGAGAGTGCTTCCATTAAGAGACTTGAAAAGGTTTTCTCTCAACACGAACGTCTCATTGTGAGTTAATGAAGCGCTGGAAGATGAGCTGCCGTGGGCGCTTAAGTGCTGTAGGATGTTGCCTGTAAATTTCAACAGCCCATTATAGGATGCATGTGTGTGTGTGTGTGTGTGTGTGTGTGTGTGTGCATTAATCACACAGCAGAGCAGAGCAGAGGAGGTAGAGCCCCTGTTCTTGAGCCCCGGTTCAGGCCTGTTGTTGGTTGAAACAAAAAAACATCAGCTGATGTGGTGAGTGCTGCTGGGTAAAGGATATGTGTGAGTTTGGTTGACAGTGTTTGTGTGTGTGTGTGTGTGTGTGTGTGTGTGTGAGAGATGTCTGTTCCACCTTCCTAATGAAGGGTGCTGCCTGGGTACAGGATGTGGCTGGCTCTCTGAAGCTGAGGTCACCCCTTCCTCAGATCTGCATACAGATTTGAGTGATAGGTCTGAATTTCACGTCACTACCTCTGCTGTGTTCTAAAAAAACGAGGCTGAACTAGAATGTTGTGGAAAGACCGCAGACTGCATCTGTTACTGCATGTTTTTGCATGTTCGAGGGGCTCACAAGTGAAGAGGGGTGTGAAGAAAATCTGATGTTTTGTGCTGACCTGAGGGAAAATGCAAAATCAAGAAGCCTAAAAATGAGTGTCTCCGTGCGGCATTCTTCATATTCCATGAAAACCATTTCAAACGTAGACTACATGACATTATGTTCAAACATTTCCAACCTGTCTTAGTGGACTTTTGTGACGGAGAGGATTTAAAAAAAACATCTTTAGCAATGTGCACGCAAGTTTGAAAATCATACAAGGAGGAATCCATGAAACGGGAATGAATAGACCAGAATGCACTGCAGCCATGCTGGGAATAATACTAATACATACAGTGTGTACTGTTTACTACTCTTTATGGTGTTTTTGGCTGTGGAACATACTTTAAAGGTCCCATATTTGACACTTTCAAGTGTTTTTATTTTGAAATTTTGATATCCATAGAAGAAGATATATTTGTAGTTTTTAAGTACCAAAAACCACCACAGTATAATTTTCCATCTTGTCTTTCACTTGTGCAAAAACAGCTCGTGTTGTGTTGCATATTGTCCCTCTTCTCCTCTCTTCTGATTGGCTGACTGTTTTTCTTTTTTTCTCACATGGCCATGGTCCTGTCAGGCCATGCAGGGGGTGTGTCTTATAGTTGTGACATCACAACTTTACAGACGTCACAGCTCATTTAACGGCTCGGTTTCTAAGTTTCTAAGCTTGGTTCCCAAATTTACAATAGTTCAGCTGTTTCCACCACCACCATGTTAGTTTGATTTTTCTGTTTTTAGTTGCGAGCAGCTCCCCCATTTCCTCTGAGAATTGCATCGTGGGAGAATTATGTATATCGGCAGCCCACTAAGAAAGCCAGCGTTTTAGTTTGCATACTAACATGTTTTTCGTGTTGTCTCTTCTGATCACTCTGCATACTCCACAGTACAAACCTGCTTCCACTTAGTATGGAGTATGGAACTGGGACAAAGGTCCAATGTTACCAGCTGAGGAGTGTGTTAATCCAGCACAGGGGGCTGCGTTGGTGGGGGTGAGACGATCCAAGAAGTCCAGTTTGAGAAACACATTTAAGCATGTGAAGGCTTAACAGATACCAAAACACTGAAGGACAGATGGTAATAATCACAGAGAGGATTTTACAGTTCTGGAAAGATTTTATCTTTCATTGTTGTGCCGGAGCCCCCTGCGCAGGATAAAGTCTGAACACTGAGTGGCTAATTTTTAAAGGTCTCCTCAGCAGCTGAACTACTGAAAGATCAGCTAAGTTTGAATAATATCTTTCAAAGTGCACCACTGCATGATTCGTGATGGCATCCAGAGCTGTGCTGGCATTTCATCTCAAAGTTAAGATGTGTGTCAGGCGTTCTCTCATGCCTCCTGTGAGCAGCGGTGTGAGTAAATGTTATTGGAGAATGCTCATTTTGTGCCTGACGTGCCTGCAGGGCACTGCAAACATTCAGGTGATGACTTGCAATCATTGTGAGACCGAAAGAACACAGCGTTTTCACTGAGTGTCCACTGTGTCCTGAACTGTGCTCTTAAGTGTTAACTCTCACTATGGATTTATAGGCGTGCATCTTTTTCAGCTGTGAAGTCGGGAGGTGAAGCTTGTTGTGAAGGCCTTGCATGTTGTTGTGCAATCTGATCTGCCGTAATAGTCCCCTGTGAGTGCTGGCTGAAGGCAGTAAAGCAATGATAATGAGAGAGGGCTGGATGAGAGATCGTAGTTAGAGAGCTACTGAACGGGAAAATAGGTCTGAGGATAAACAAGTGGGCAGGAGGAGATTTAATAACCCAGAAGAAGACAGAGGTGAGGGGAAGAGAGAGAGGACTGGAGGTCAAGATGCTTTTATTGAAAATACATTGCGTGGTCAAAAGTTTGTGGACGCCCAAACACAACTACAATAAGTGATTGTTGAACGGCTCCTTAAGCTGCTGCTGTTACAGCTCCCTCTCTCTGGCACTGATGTTGGCCAATGAGGTCCGACTGAGATCCAGTTTGAGGTCAGGACTCGAAACCATCGTCATGGACCTGGATTTGTGCGAAGGGTCTTTCCCAAACTGTTGCTGCACAGTTAGAAACTTTTGTCTGAAATAGAATTCTAAGTTGTAGCGATAAGACTTTTCTTATATGAAACAAGTGTTTTTAATTGGCGAGCTCCACAGGCGTTCGTAGGTGGCTTTTGTCACCTTTGGACAGAGCTATGGGCGGCTGTGGCTCAGGAGTGAGTGAGTGAGAAAGTAGGTCCTCCACTAATCAGATGATCAATGGTTCTATCCCCAGCTCCTCCAGTCTGCATGTTGAAGTGTCCTTGGGCAAAAACTGAACCCCAAATTGCCTTGGGATACTGCACTATCAGTGTGTGTGTGAATGATGAGCTCCTAAAAATCAATAAGCAGTTGCCACAGTGCCATCATGGTGAATGTGATGTTTAGTGTAAAAGCACTTTGAGTGGTTGGAAGACTAGAGAGAGCCAACCATTTACCATTTACCATAGCTGTTGTCCTAAGTGGTTTCACACTTTTTCCAGTCTAAGCTAACTTACAGTAAGTTAGGCAGCTCTTGGCTGAAGCTTCATGTTGATCAGGTGGTGCAGATGTAAGGATGGAGTCAACAATCCCATTTAACTCAAGAAAGAAACAAGAAAGTGAAAAGTGTTGAACTACTCCTTTAATAAAAGTCTGTTACCAGAGAAAGGAGACTCTAATAACGTTGTGCAGTGTGTGAAATGATAATCACAACAGTTGGCAGTTAATTTTCTGTCAATTTATGGGCTCAATATTGCAGCTCTAATAGCAACAATCAACAAAAGCAGTTGACTGTTTGCTAGCAAAGGCCTGTGTGCTTATGCAGAAGGTGAAAGCGCTCCACGGTACGAGAGACAGAACATGAAACGAGTTTGGAGAGAAACTCTGTAGATGAAGTGCGTGTGTGTGTGTGTGTGTGTGTGTACAGAGCAGTGCATGTGTGTGCATGTTTATTATCTCTTGTGTGCCTGTCGGCCAAATTCTACTCAGCGGCTGAAATCTGAGTGAAATGGCTTCAGGAGGCTTTTCTCTGCTTATCTCCACATCACTTAAAGTTAGACTCTGAGAAACATGTGTGTGTGTGTGTGTGTGTGTGTGTGTGTGTGTGTGCATGTGCGCATGCACACATCTCTAAACAGGGTAGTACTGTTAAACAGGTTTTGTTTGTGTTAAACAGTTTATCCACATGCTTTGCATGTCAATAGAGAAATGCCTGTCTATGAAAATAGGCTTCAGCAGCATCTCGTGCATTTGTGGCCTTCAGCGTACGCTGGCTTCTTTTTCACTGACTCACGCGAACATGCACCATCATGGCTGACTGTACCCGACCAGCTTATACATAGAAATCAGAAGAGAAAATCAGTGTTTACATGGTAAATAGTCAGATTTGTCCTCTCCTGACCATGCTTTTTCACCATCCAGGTGTATTAGTGTTACATGATGTTGTAGCCTGAAGAAATTTTTTTTCGGGGGCTGATTATGTAATGAGAGAACGGTCTGTGAGAGGACACACAGTGAAAATGTGCTTGACTTAAGAAATAAAGCTGCTGTTTATCTGTGCGCATAAATTAAACAAAATGCAATAAATGTAGGTGCTGTTTTAGTTTGGCTTCATTTGGATACATTGTGGAGAATAATGGGATGCACGGTAATGAGCTCGTAAAGCCACATTTGAAAACCTGTACATGTTATCTATGCGGCCAATAAATCAGGCTTCTCCAGCAGAAATCTCTCCATCTCTCACATTAATTAAAGAAACTGTTTTTCATCTGCAGTGTACTGCAGGATGTCAACAGTGACTGTGGTACTCATGTGTAGTTAAATGTGTATGACCCTTGTTTATGTCTTCCAGTGTGTGAAAGAACAGGGATGCAGTGCAAAACATCGGCCAGGCACAGCAGAGTTTGACTGTAGCTTTTGGTTTTCAGACGCGGAGCTGTCTGTCCTAACTTCAGGCTGCTAGGTTTCTGATCTGAGAGTCAGTTCTCAAAGCATATATTGTAAAAGTTGCTCCTGACTCAGAGAGAAGTTAGACATAGTCCAGAACACTCGTATAGACCTGTTCAAGTCTGTCTGTGCTGCAGGTAATGTTCCTCAGTGGATTATATTACATAAAGAGAGGATATCTGATGTTTGCTTTGGGATTATTGCCCTATAATCCTGCCTTTGAGTATTTTAAAGCTCTGTATCAGCATCTGATAAGTCTTTACACACATTAACTGGACCTCCTCATCATATTTCAAACAATATGCCCCGTTGTGTTGTCCCCGTTGAAGTGCACACATTTCATGCATGCTGACTGACACCTGTAGTGCACACTCTGGTTGCAGCATACAGAGTGAAGAAGTAATGAAGGCACAGTTAAGAGGGAATTAATCATCAGGAATTCGATGTGTTTGAAGAGGTCAGATTGGGTTCTTCTTACCTGACATCAATCGTCCATCATGTGTTGCTTTGTTTTATTGGGTGTTGTGTTACACAGTGGCAAAGAGGTTTGCTGCACACTGTAAACACATCTACACATAGTCAAGTCGAACTGAGCCAGCTGATGCTGCTGCACAAGACAGGACAGGACACACACGAGATCAGGTTTCATATTTGACTGCTCGGGTCGTGTGTGTGGAGAGCTGTGTTTGTTTGCCATCGTGCTTTTCTTTGTGCAGCAGGTAAACACCAATAATCCATTTTCATAGAGTCAGTGTTAGTCCTCCTTGTGTTGATACGATCTGTTGAACTGAGCTGCGATATTTAGACTTGTGTAATGTGTCCAGTTACTGGGAGGAAGTCACCCACAGGAAGAGACAAATCAAAACTTGTGGCTGAAATCCTGAAAAAAGTGTGCTCACCAGCAGTGAATGTGCACTCATCACACATTCCTGTGAGTGGATAGTCACGTTCACCCTCATTCAGGTCAACTGGGTCAATCAGGACTCTTTGGGTTGGATTTCATGTCCCACCCTCGCCTGAATTGTTCAGGTATTGTTGATTCTTTTTAAACAGACATTGTGCGCATGTGTGCTGCAGTGAAATGTTTCTCTCCAACAGCAAATGAAATTCAATCATATATACGTGTTTATTAAATATATACGTATATAAGAGGAAATACTGCTGCTGGTAGACGAGGAATCCAGAAACCAGATGTAGTGCCACCGTTCACACAGTTAAAGATGTGTGGTTCATTAAATCAGTGTCGGCTTTAGTTTTATTTGTTCCCTCAAGGAACATAAAAACATCCTGTCAAATTCTGAATGCTGCATACTACTTCAGATAATATAAGATATAATTAGGGTTGCAAAATTTTCAAAGTTGGGAACTTTCCATGGGAATTTATGGAAATAAACGGAATTTATAAAAGGTTGGCCCTTAACAGGGAACTTAAATATAGTTGGGGAAAATATATTTTAGCATAATCTTGACTAAAACCAGATTTCATTCAGGTACACTTGAATATCTGCTATTCCTCAATCACATGCACATAGCACACTGCTTACTGCAGGGCTACTGAGGCCACGCCCCCTACATGCACAGGTGATTTCTGTACCTGGACCACACTTTAGAGCCCAGAGCACACAGAGACTATTGAAGACACACATTTGAGCTGGTGGACTGCATAATATTGTCCAATATAATAATTCAAGGTTGATAAAGTTCTACTTAAAATAAATCTGTTTTTTATAGTATTATTTTGCATGTCTGCTTATGACAAAACAAAATGTTTATATTTTGGATATGATACACTTACCCCCAATATCTAGTTAATTCCCATAAATTCCCATTAATTTCCATAATTCTCATGTAGTTTTCAATTTGGAATATTTCTAAAATCCCCAGGCTTATTTTCCCATGGAAAGTTTCTGGAAGGTTTTTCATAAATTTACCAGATAGTTTCCACCCCTTTGCAACCCTAGATATAATAGGATGTAACTCAACTAACGGCAGAGAAGTTGATGAATTTTTAGAGATGATAAGTTTGCATATTGCTGCTACAGCGTCACGCCTTGATTCCACCTGACACGGCTCTGTGATGTCACACCTGTGATGCTGTTTTAATCCGTCCTCTACATGACTTTATGTGTATCAGAAGCTTTTTGCCTTCTAGATTTTGTTAACTCACTCAGGTTTGGTCAGTTTTCATTGATTTATGTGCTTGTGCGTAAGTACGCCATGTAGTTTGTTTCCTTTCAGTCTGTTCTCACTTCCTGCCAGCTTGATCTGCTCTGACCCGGCTGCTCGTGGCTTCAGTTTACTTCTGGTGGAATCTAGAACAGTCAGTCACTTGGCTAATGTTAGCAAAGTGAAGCTACATGTTGCTTACACTTCACTGCTGTCAGTTACTGACTTTATCCCCCTTTTCTCCTGGTGGTCTCCATGGTAACTCCTAGATTACTGCATATGGTTGCTTCTTGTCTCGACCTCTATACTTGAACGTTACTACTGACTGTAAAGTGTAAAGCATGGCGATGACCGGTCGTGACTTTGGCTTCAGAGTGTTGTTTCAGTGTGTATAACAGCTCCTGCCAGAGTTAGTGCACCATGGGACAAGCTGCACCGTTTAACACTCAAATGAACACACTCATTTGTGTGTCCACTGTAACTTTGAAACTTGATCCAAGGGTTAAGAGAAAGTGTTGAGGGTCAAAGTTCTGAAATTCTAATCACGGGGTTGCAACTGAAGCTGTTCTACTGCTGTACAGGAAGAATAATAAAGCTGACAGTTTATTGTTGTTGAGTGTGGGCTGTGTAAAGTCACATTTGTGTCACGGTTCTTTTCGTCCATTTACTGACTCCCATCAGCCCAGTGAGGACGTGACAGGTCACCCTGACCCAGGTTTAACATGGAGAGAGTCCATGTGGGGAAAAAAGGCTGATTTCTCAACCAAACGCTGCTGTAAATTGTGTTTATCTGCTCATTCAAGGCCCAGTTTAGTGTCTTGACACAATAGTGAGGAGAAGAGAGGAGCCTTTGTCATCTTTAACAAGTCAGCTGGATCCAGTGCCTGATGGGAAGCTCTGTTGTTGATGCTGCTCGAACAAACACACCATTGAGTAACAGATGAGGGGATCATATCTCTCTCGCTCCTTACTCCAGTGTTGTCCCTCTGCCCATACAGCAGTATGATGAGACTATAATGTTGTATTAACATTGTTCTGTTCATTTGCAGTGCCTCTGCTGCCTCACAAGCTGCAATCCAAATCCAAAATACTTCCACACATGACATCACATGGATTGGTATTGTGATTACCTGTTTGCCATGGCTGGCTAGCTTTCTCTATTAGCAAGAAGAACAACAGGGTTGACAGCGTGGCTGATGAAAACATGTTTTAATTAAATGGTGAGATTGCTGTATGTGTTTCTACACCAGAAAGATACAAAAAATACTCAGTTCACATATCAGTGGCCCGCTGCTCTAGAATGCTCAGTCATAACCGTATCACAGTTCTCACAGGTTGATTTCAGGCTTTTAGCATCAGCCCATTGTTATGACTAAATGGTTAAATCCAGACATTTGGAGATATTGCTAATGCAGCTATAAACATTTTTATTTGTCCAAAACATCATCAGAGAAGTATTAACACATTTTTGTCAAGTTTTTTTTCCTATAGTTTAAAAATGTTACGACTCATTTCTTTTTTCACGTATATGTAAAATGTGAAGTAGAAGTGGCAGTTCATGGGAAACTGTGTTCACTAAAGAGTAACTTTCATCACAAATGAACTGCAGTAAAATTCACTGATTGACGAGATGACAGAGTGAGTTTTCTTGTAATTGTCAGGTTGGTCTGTCTCCAGTAACACTTCCTGCTCGGTGTGTGTTGTTGGTCTCATGTAGTGTACACAGTGCTCTGATGGCTCAGTAACAGCTCACCACAGAATCACATTCTCCACCTAATGCACAGAATTTTATTATCATCCTTCCAGTATCTGAGTGAGTGCCACCCAAACTTCTTCCATTAAGCAGATTTACTGAGAAGTGCTTTTCTCAGGATCCATTAATCTGACCAGAGATCACTTCTCATGTTTTTGAATATAAACAGCAGAGGTCCAGTAGAAAAAGGGGGTCCTTTGTCCAGTCCTGGAAAGGATGTGTGAGCACCACACAAGCTTTTTTTTGTTTGTTTGTTTGTTTTTCTACACATAACATAGGCCATACAGTAGATACATATGTGCACACAGAGGGTCTCATGATATGGTCAAACTAAACTCACTTTGAAATAAATAGTCATAATTCAATATCCAAACTAACACCTAAACATATAACCTATAGCCGGTATATATAACTACCGGTATATACAATACCCACACACACACAAACCTTCTTGGGGTTTGAAGTGGGAAGATCATTTGAACTGTAATGTGATTGCAGTTGAGTTCTGAGGTATTTTGCTTCTATTTTCAGGTCCGTCAGTGTATGTAACCTGATCAAACTAAACCTGTCCTGTCCTGATGGAACAGATTAGCTAGTTGCAGTTAAACACTTGATGAATAATGCCTCTGTCCTTTCAGTTTTGATTCTTACTTGTTTGTTTATGTTACACAGAAGAACACTATGCTTTGGGGGATGCAAAGATTGTATTTATTAAAGTATAGTGTTAGCATGGATTCAGTGAGTTATGCCGTAGACTACAACTTGAGGTTATAGATTTATGTATTTTTGTGGAAATGATGCAAATGTGGATGTGCTAAAACTGTAATTCCTCAAGCAACCGCTTGAGCCTGGATGCAGAAGTGTCAGTCTCCATAGGCCCCCATGTTCAAATGTCCAATTTCACAGCAGAAATAAACATGTTTACAGCCTGGTACAAAAAACAGTTTTGGTCTCTATAGCTAATTTCCCCGTTCATGACAACTGTACTGAGGGTGAATTTATATACAACTCACCTGTTCAGATTATATTAAGGCTGAAAGTTATGCAGAATTAAAAGCGTTACTGCTTTGATTGACAGGTGGGTGCCATTACAGATGGCTTATTAGAGCACCCAGGTGTCATTCAGTCCGTCTCAGGTCTGATGGTGATCCACGTCTTTGTTTTACATTAGCCAGGAGGCGGTAGAAGCAGGACATCAAACACGGCCGTGACCAGCGCCACATATTTACATCACTCATGCTCTGTCCATTCTTTATACTGTTATTGGTTGTCACTATTAAAGGTTTGGTGAAAACTATTCTGTTCAGCTATTCTACTATTCAGCATCTGTTTGCAGTGGATGTACAGACAACGAGTGGATTCTTTGGATTTTTAAAAACATTATTCTCAAGTTCTGCAACTCTGGTTTCTCAGAGGTTTTATGGATGTTTGTTGTTGATGGACTGAGTTCTCCTCAGAGTGTTTGTCACACTGAATTTCAAAATATTACTTTATGTCTGTATGTTCAGACTCGACTGTGTTCTGACTCAGAAGGTGTGACTTTTAAAGCAAAGTGTGACAGTCTGGTGCTAATAGTTCTTAATAGCCTGATGATGAGCTGTGTGTGACCATGTTGATTAGTGGGCTAAATCAACATTAAGTAACTTCCTGTTGTTTTTAGAAAACCAGCATGCACCTGCTCTGTTCACGAACTCTGTTCATGAACGCTTCACCTCACAGTCTAAAAAAACTTCTGCCGTAGGCTGATTAAAGGATAAAAGGAAATTGAAAGATGACACAATCATATAAAGAATGCCAAAACAGCCAAATCACACCCTTAGCAGCTGAAGAATTTTATTTGGTGATTGCACAGAAGGAAAAGTGTGTGCTTCCTTTTTCCTGTTGTATCAGGAAGAGGTGATCAACAGGTTAGGGTGTAACGCCCTGAGGACAGGCTGGAGCTGTCAGCATGAAGAAAACCAGGAGAGAGTGAAGTGAACAACCATACAGACTGGATAAAAGGCGGCCATGCTAATCACCAGAGTGAATTTCACCCTCAGAGTGTGCTGAAGTGTGTCTTTGTGTGCACTGACACTGATTATTCGGCTCTGTTTCGAGTTGACTAAGAGGAGTTTAATTTCCATGAACTGAAAGCTTCATAACAAAAGACGAAGTAAAAAAATCTGTTTGGATCAAAGGCTGTGCTTTGACTCCTCAAAGAAGCACATATGAATAAATCATCAGGTCAAATGATCGGCCTCATTTGATTTTTTTTTTTTTTTTTTAATGTATGAAATGACTCATCCATAGATGCAGAGCACAAAGACAAGGACTTAGGACCTCAATTTAAACTTTTTTTCAGTCGTGTTCTATGTTTCATGATGAAAGGAGCAACATTCATTTACATACATTCACATATCATTCATTGTAATTCATGGCCATTCTATCATTCATTGTAATTGTAGAATATGTCTCTGTTGATTTGTTCTGTACACGTGACATCTATTGCCCGTCTGTCCTCTGTGGCTCTTCCTGAGGTTTCTTCCACCTTTTTTCCTGTTAAAGGGTTTTTTGTGGGCAAGTTTTTCCTCACTTGAACCGAGGGTCTAAGGACAGAGGGTGTCACTCCCTGTACAGATTGTAAAGCCCGCTGAGGCAAACTGTGTTTTGTGACTTTGGGCTATACAAATAAAATTTGATTGACATTCATCCGTTTTCTGTCACCACTTAAAACTGTTTTTTGTACCGGGCTGTAAACATACTGAAACAACTGTTTCTGCTCTGAAGTTGGACATTTTACAAGGGGACTAAAAAATGTGTTTTGAGTTCACCAGACCAAAGAAGAAAGTATTAACCAGTGCTGGCTTAAAGGTTAGAGAAGCAAGCTTGTAAATGTGCTGTACTTATATAGCGCCTTTCTAGTCTTCTGACCACTAAAAGCTCTTCACACACATTCAGTATCTTGCTCAAGGACACTTCGACATGCAGACTGGAGGGGATCAAACCGCCGATCTTCTGATTAGTGGACAACCCACAGCCAACCCAACCCAAGCCACAGCCACCCTTTGTGACCGTAAGGTTGCCGGTTCAATTCCCAGACCCGCAGGATTAATCTGGGTGGGGAAAGTGAAAAAACAGCACTTGTCCCTCCCTCATTACCACCACTGAACCCCTGAACCCCAACCGCTCAATTGGAGCTGCTCAGTGGCTGGCAGTTAAGACTGTGGTTGTACTGGGCAGCTGATGTAACTGTGTGAATGTGATTAGGGCGTACTGCAAAAGAGAGCCTCACTCTCAGTGAACCTAACCTGAATAAATAAAGGTTAAAAAAAAAAACACCCAAATTTGAATGATTAAAAATGAAATTAGGTGTCAAAATCAGGTAGAAATGAATTCTCAGCTCCAGGACTGTGGGGGCGTGTCCTCTTAATGTCCACCTGTGGGAGCAGTCAAGCAGCCATTTTGAAGTGACTGAAACGTGTCAGATGAGTTCAGAAAATGACATGACTAACTTTGAAACACTCTGAGTGAGATGAATTCATCTCTATCTCTCTGCTAGGAGTGCAGGGGCATGCTCAGGGTGGCCTCAGCATGTCATCGAGCCACCCTTTAAGGACCGCCCACAAAATCCTGGACTGAAAACTGCTGAAAAACTGTTTGAACCTCTAACTCCACATTTCAATAATATATCGTTGTCATCATCATCATCACTGTGAACATGTTAGCAGCTCTTATCTAAAGAGGCCTGAGGATCACAGCAACAGAGCACAGATTAATGTGTGATGTAATCCGGTCCCCTCAGGTAACATTTGTGAGCAGGTAACCGTTTGAGAGAGCAGCGATCTGGGATGGTGCATGCAAATACTCATCATGTAAAGAAGTCCAGGGCAGGAGGCTGCAGGGTGTGAATCACAGTGTACATTCAGTATTCATTGATGTGTGCACTGTTCAAAACACAGAGATAACTGCATTGACGCACATCAGAGGGTGAGTCATCAAATTGTAGGATCAGGGCCGTCTCTTGTCACACACACATAAATATCACATTTGGCCTTATGCACACACACACAGTATAACAGGCTGTGTAAGGTTAATGCTTTGTGCCTTCAGCGCTCAGCACTGGCTGCATAATGTGAGAAGTAGCTTCTCTCATTCTTTGTGTCAGTGCATACAAGTCCTCAATAACCTGCCTGGAGCTGTTAGCAACCTACGACCACCACGGCAGAGGCTCCACGGCTTTTTTTCACCATTTTTGGACAAATTAAGGATTCAAGGAATTACAGACCAAACAATAGATTTATTCTGTACAGATCAGATAAACAATGAAAATAATCATTCATGGTACTCCTACACATCTCTGTTGGTTTAATTTTTGAAACAGTTTTGATTCTTCTGTTCTACAATATCTGAGATGTTTACCTTTTTGCAGGATTAAGCTGCCATATTAATTTTATTTGACACCCACAGTCACCATCAGTCGCTGACTCATTTTTTAGACATTGGGGATCATCATAACAGTAACGTTAAAAAAAAAAAAAACAGCAAAGCAAGTATTCCCTATTTTGTCAGAAAGCTGTTGTGCTATGAACAAAATATTTTGAACTTAATGGAAATAAATAATATTTCAATTAAACGTGTTTGCATAAATGTGAAAAATAAAAACATTTTTGACCATTTTGTGCTCAATTTTGCAAATTTTCTCTTCAGCATCTGGTCAAAATAATACAAGTGCAGCTTGTAGACAAACCCTGAAAAAATAAAACCTGGTATTTGGAGACCGTGGAGGGGCTGTTGTTGTCTTCACCTGCAGACAGTAAAAATGTTCCCTCTTCTAACGTGTAATTACAGGACAGCCTCATCTCATGACATCTGCATGAGCTCATACCGAACGTTGTGTCAGAGAGAGGGGGTGGGGGGTTCTTTACAGTCTGATTGGCTAAAACCTAGTTTATTATAGCTGACTATATTTGTGCTCAGCTGTTTGTTTCTTTAATTGAAGTGAAATGTGTCTAAATCAAATCTTTCAGTCTCTGCATCTTCATGTACATTCTTTTTTCTCCTGTTCCGTGACACTCAGACATCCACATTCAGCAGCCTCAACATAAAAAAACAAATAATGTGAGCATAGATAAACCACTATAAAGACAACCAACAGTTGAGCAACAACAAGAACTAATGACTCACTCATGAAACATAGTGAGGAATGAGAGAAAGTGTTATTACATTTATTACTCATTCCAATCTGCTGTAGCTGCTGCATGCAGCACCACTGGAGAGATGTCTGTGTTCAGAACAGGAAATGTAGATTTTATAAACTGGCAGGAGGTCGTAGTACTTTCGTAAATCCTCACAGTAATACAGTACTTGTAAACGTCGGACTGTCCCTTTCTCTGTGAATGCAGCCTCAGATGAATGGATCTAATCTTTGTACAACGTGCCAGACTGAAACTCTAAACCAGCCGGTGGAGTCTCCATGGATTTATAAAATGTGTGCTCACACAGTATAATGGCCTCATCGCATGGGTAGCATTTGTCTCAGCAAAGCTGTGAGTCTGTGTGTATGTGTGCTGATATTTGCTGTATCAGCAGGGTCTCCGGGCAGCGTGGTGGTCTGAGAGAACTTCATGGAAAATTCCATGGGACACCGGTTTAGTCCAGAGCAGCATGGGAGAAAGACAAAGGACACGGATATTTTGTGTGTGTGTGTGTGTGTGTGTGTGTGTGTGTGAATGAGTGTGAGAGTGACAGAGAGAGGGAGACTAGCACAGGCGTGTTGGTATGATGTTGTGGACTGTTGTGGAAACTTTTGGAAATTTTCTTATCTAGTCAAATTCTACCCTGAAAGTTTTGACAACAGCTGAGCTGTACATTACATTACATCATAACTGACATCAAAGCTGTATAGAATAAAGAGATCTGTTTCCTCCCCTCTAGGTGCAGAAGTGTGAGGTGTTTAGTGCTAAATAGCAAATGTTAATGTTATTAACTTAAAAATAAACTGGTGAAGATGCTGAACCTAAATATTACCTGCTGTCAGTATGTTAGCATTTAGCTCTTCATACAAGATTATACTGACACATTTTATGTATCAGGTTTAGTGTCTTTATAGTTTGTATCTATATAAAACATGTAAAATGTCAGTTTTGTCACATACATAAAAACACAACACACAATGATGTATTTTGGATTTTTTAATCTATATTTGGATCATTTGTGTCAAGTGTCAAAAAGTGACAGGCTTCCTGTGAGAAGATAAAATCATTTCAAATCCAAACTAATATCCTAGTTTAACCCCCTGCAACCACATTTATTTTTTAATATTAACTTTTCTACACAAAATTCTTCAAGTAGCCAAATAATAGAAAAACAATACAGACAAAAATGAAAACACATCCACATGAACATACAGTATATATGATCAAAGTGTGTGTGTGTGTGTGTGTGTTTATGTGTGTGAGAGGCCACAGCTCACACTCTGTGTTTTGAACTCCCTCTCTATGAGCGTGTGTTATTGAACATGTCCAAACACACACACGCATGTTATCATGTCTGACCTCCTTTCACAGACTTATCTTCACCTCCTCACACTCCTCCTCCTTATCTTCCTGGTTTACTCCTCTGATGACTCAGCGTTTTTTCTCATTTCAGCTTGTCACTGCAAACAGCTGACCTTCTTCACTCTTTATGAGACCAGATATTTTAGATAAATGTGGATTAGTACTGCATTTCTTTACATTTTTTTCATTTATTTTCTTTACATGCCCAACAATGTTATCACTAACTTGGTCTGTCAGTAATCTTTCTGGTTTTCAGCCATGTGGTAGGGCTGAAATATCTCAACTATTGGCTTGGGTTTGCCGCCATGACGTGTGTACATAAATGCATAGATTTAAACTAATGTCTGATATCCGTAGCTACTGTTGCTTTCATTTTATTAGACTGAAGTCAAGAGCAAAATGGTATATGATAAATGCATTGTATATATCTCCTTTCTAGTCTTCCGACCACTCAAAGCTCTTTACAGTACGTATCTCATTCACACATTCATACACTGATGGCATTGGCTGCCATGCAAGGTGCCAACTGCTCATCAGTTTGAGGAGCTAAACATTCACACACATTCACACACCGATGGTGCACCGATGAGTTTCCAGTTACTCAAATGTGAAGATCAGCTGCTTTATCTGGTCTTGTATGATAATAAACTGTATATATGCATTTCTATACGAATAATCGATTTAATTGAGAAAATAGATGGATGAATCAACAAAAAAAATTATTAGCAGTTGCTGCTCAGTGCGATCAGATTCTGAAAGCATACTTAGCAGCCAGATCCTTGAATGCACCTTCCCAGTCTGCCTCTTCAATAGCACATAACAGAAACTTAAATTCAGAGAGGAAACATTGTTCAAAGTGATAGCTTCTTCCAGAATAAACCGAACGCAACTGCTGCCTGAAAATGGTCAGCGGGAATGTAAAGTGCAGTGTGCTGAATAATTAGGTGTGTAAACCCGACAAAGCGTCATTACAGCCTTACTTTAAAGTAGCACGCAGCAGAGTAAGACTTCACAGGCTAAATCTGTACTGGACTTATCATGTTTCCAAGCCTCCCTCAGGCATTATCTGCTGCTTATCAGCCACTTTTCCATTTCATTCTCCTCCCCCTCCTCTGTGCTCCTTCTGAACACCATCTCTCCATCACTGCTGTTACCTCATGAAGATTTGTGTTTCCTGTTTTTATTCTTTTTGCTGTGAGACAGAAAAAACAATAATCTCGAGTGTGCTTGATTTGTGTGCTCATTATTTGGGGAATTGCATGTCAGTGTGTAAGTGATTGAATGTGTGTGTGTGAATGGATCAACAGCCCTAACCTTACCCTCCTCCAGCAGGAAGCTTGCTGTCCAGAGAGGCTGTGATTACATTACCTCTCATGTCTATTGAGTTAAGATGGATCAGATACAACGCTCGCTGCACTCTGTAAAATGTTTTCAGGCTCCCATTATCAGCCTGTATGGCTGTATGAATGTCATGAATGCTGAGCTTGATGAATATACATGTAACTCTCACCTCGAGGAACTGCCAGAGATAGGAGACCTGCTCAGGATCAGCACTTGTCAATGAATCTGGTGATCATCAAGAGTCCGTTTGCGTCTGTCAGCACGGCGCTGTAGTTTCTGTCATCATCCGTCCTTGAGCTTGTTTTCTACTCCCATCACTGTTGTTCATCCTCGTCCACAGAGCTGGATGATCCATCACAACAAACACAAAACATTCATCTGTCTTAGTTCTGCTTTAGCAACACTGAATGTTTTCTGGTCATCCTGTCCATCATCACAACCACAGGAAGCCACTGAGGTTCTCAGCATTCTATATCAACTCTATTGTTAATTTAATGTCATAGTACAACATGGGAATGTTAAGTGTAACATTTTCTAGGTGCACCATCTCTGTTTAGCATGTTAGCATGCTAACATTTGGTAATTGACACCCAACAGTTGAGACTGGCTGCGTTCAAAGGTCACCATAGTGGTTGATTAGCTCAGTTGGTAGAGCATCCACCCCATGTACAAAGGCTCAGTCGTTGCTGCAGCAGCCCAGGGTTCAAATCTGACCTGCAGCCCTTTACTACATGACATTCCCCGTCTCTCTCTCTCCACATTCCAGTCACTCTTCTGCTGTCTCTGTACAATAAACCTGAAAAGGACAAAAAAATATATTAAGTTCATCCTGTGAGCACCACGACAGTCAGTAGCTGTTGAGCCATTTCACTTTATAAACCAAAAATGTCAACCCTATGGTGGCATAAGCATATGGTGTCAGAAGAATTGATGATGTCACGGCAAACCAACCAATAGTTGTTAAAATATAACTGAACTGAGCAACATTGCCATTCCTAGAGCTAGAAAAAACGATAAATAATAGTATTGAAGTTGTGTAGTGTGTGCAGTATTCTACCTGTTGTGTTCCAATTGAGAATTTAGGTAGAATGTCCTGAGATCTGGATCTTTTTTGGAATATCATGGGCAGATATGGTACAGTGAGTTAATCAGGACTTTATTTGCCTGTTTGTACTGGATAACCAACACAGCGAGCTAAAAGAAGCTGAAAAGCTGAGAGCTGAGAGTTCTGTTCTGACATGCTGTGGGTTTGTCACGGCGCTCTGACCTTTCACATTACACATAGTCATCGTTAAGATCAAAGTGTTAATTAGAGCAGCTTTACGTTTCTATTGTTAGAACATTCAACAGCTTCAGGAAGTCAGGGAAAAGCAGGAGGTTTAATTGGTCCTGAACTCCTGAAGTACCTGGAACAGTCTCAAATCTCGTATTTGGAAAGTGGAAAATGTGCTCGCCTCGCTCTCTTCTGTCAACAAGTGTAGACACTGACGTCACCAACCTTCTGCTGGTGCCCCTGTCATTGTTTCCTTTTATTATCCTCCCCCACTCCTCATCTTTTTTTTCTTTTCCTCCGTAGTCTCTTTGAACAGTGAACCACTCATGGAAAGTTGAAATCAATAGAAGGCTCCCTGATTGGTTGACAAAGCTTGTGATGTAATGACTGATGATGTCAGTCCTGGGCTGAGGTGAATGAGAGGACTGTTCTCCTTCTCGGCCTCTGTCAGCTTGCAGCAGCGTTACCCTGTCCTCAAATTGGTGTTGCCATGGTTATACCGGCTCTGAGAATGCCACCAGCAGGTCACCGATTCACTGTTTTTTAAGAGAGTGGGGGAAAAAAAGCATGAAGCGGGAATGTCGGCCAGATGTTTGCACGTCACCACAGCCAATTCACAGACTGACTCTCTCCTCCTGTCCTCCTGTCCTCAGGTGTTTGACACTGTCTGCTGTGACCCCGCCCCTTCCTTCCTCCTGACACATTGACCCCGCCTCTTCCAAGATGTCCTCTCAGGACGCGCCCATCCAGGGTTCACGACCGGTGACCCCCCCTCTGATCTCTGTGGGATCCCCCCGTTCTCCACTGTCACCAGGTAAAGACATACTTCACGGTCACTGTGTCATAACCCGTCTTAAAGGGCCACTCCACTGATTAATGAAACATGCTGTCATGTGGCATTATGGGAAACTTTTGGAGCTCATGGACTACAAATGACATATCTCAGTGTGTGCATCATTTCCTGTGTATCCCTCATGTCATTTTAAAGCAGTACACGAATGGTGGACTCCACCACAAACAATGAAAACTACAAAAGAGAGAGGTTATAACAGATTTAATGTATCGAGCGAACATAAGTCCCCACCTTCCTGTCACTCTTTAGCTGTCACTCAAAATAAAAGCTGAAAAAAAAAATGTATTTATATTATAGAAGGATAAAAGCACTCAGGCACCACAGAGATCTGCTGAGATCTGATTTGTGTTTGTGGGTGGAAAACTGATGAGGGATGGTGTCCTGGTCATCTGTGGGTCCACCATGTGCATCAGAGTCAGCAGTCAGCGCAGAAAAGCATATAAATATTATGTAATCATATATTGTCTTATTTCATTATTAAATATTTCTACAGATGTTTTACAGCAGCACATGCTTAGTCACTGTACTGCTTCTTTTCATCTTTACCTGTGAGTGTTGAAGCATGAGTACAGAACCAACACAGTGATGATGTAACACACGCACACACACAAACACACACAGTGATGTAACATGGTGCTTTTTGTCCCATCAGAGTCCCTGCAGCCTCCATCCTGCAGACACAGAGACCGCTCGCCTTCCCCCATGAGAGGCTACCTCATCCCCAGCCCTCTGCCCACCCGCAGGAACAGGACCTGCTCAGCGTGAGGAAACACACACAGACACACACACACAGGCTGCAAAATCACACATGATGAAACTGCATTATGAGCTGCTTCATGAGGACAATTCAAAATTGTCTCCCTCTCTCTCTCTCTCTCTCTCTCTCTCTCCCTCCCCCTCCCCCTCTGGTGTGTGTGTGCAGGACGGCTCGTGCATCAGAGGGTCCCATGTTTACTGGTGTGTGTAAATGTTTCTCCCGCTCCAAAGGCCACGGCTTCATCACGCCATCAGACGGCGGCAAAGACATCTTTGTCCACATCTCAGAGTAAGTGTGTGTGTGTGTTGTTAGGATGAATGTGTCTGTATGTGATAGAAAATTACACAAAATCATGTGTGTGTGTGCTCTCAATGAGCTTGTTCTCTGGGTGAAACTTGAGGATATGTGTGTGTGTGAGATGTATGTGTGTGTTTTTCTTCATTGTCTCTGATGAGATGAGTGAGAGGGCTGCTTTGCTTTTAATCACTGACATCAAACTGTGTCAGGCTCTGTGTAGGAGTGAGGGGACAAACACACACACACACACGCAAGTGGCATGAGCTGCAGGTGTGTGTAGGAGGACAGCAGAATATCTGATGACCTTCACCACGGTGCCTTTTGTTATCACCCACAGGTTTAAAACGCATCGACGTCAGCAGTGTATACACACACACACACACACACACTCCCACAAACATGGAACAACGAAACAGCAGCTGGATTTGTGTGTGGTGTTGTAGATTTTTTGTAGTTCATGTTAAACAGTGTAAAACACAGTATGCCAGCAGAAAAAATGTTTTAGTAAAGTTCTTCAAACGTTGTCATGTGGTTTGTCGGACGTGCTGTTCTGTCTCATCGAGAGCTGCTCCGTCATTTAACCTTCTGCAACCTTCTTCACAGGTACCGACAATGTCACGGCAATTTGTGCCTCTCGTGTGTTACCATCACACACCCGACTTCACAGAGAATGAAACATTCAGCAACTTTCACAGATTCAGAGGACGTTTGACAACATCGACTGCTCTTCTTGAATTATCAAGACTCTTCAAACCATCTGGATAAAAAATCACAATGTTTCTCAAGTTTTCCTCTTTTTCTAAATTCAAAACAAAGATGGAAACCAAATATTTCTGCTCAAGAGAATGAAAAGAACGTTAACATGACTCATCATTTCATTCATACATGTTCACACTGAGCTGAATTAAATTTGGATCAAACCGTGACTCAGTAAAATAAAGACTCTTCAGCAATCACACAGTTAGTGGTAAAATACTGATTTATACTTTTATTTCATATCTCTCACTTTTAGCTCAATGAATCATTCCTCTCAGTCTTCAGCTGCTCTTCTTCCTCTTGTCCTGTGGTCAGTCATCCTGGTTGTCCTGTTGTTGAGACATCTCCTGCCAGTGGAGTTTTTAACGTCTTTGGGTTCTTCCTGACCTCCAAACTCCTCGTAGTGTCTGGCAGTAGTTGAGTTTCTTCTTCTTTGCTTTGATGTGGCCTTTTCTTCCTCCAGATGTTTGAAGAGTCTTTGAGGATACTAAATAACTTCACAACAGTTGTTGATGTTGTCAAACGTCTCTCTGACTCTCTCACAGAGTGAATCAAACTATCACCATCAGTACTGTAACTATGCGAAACCACGAAAAAAGCTGTTAGCTCTACAGACTGCAGGGCTAACCCTGCAAAGCTCAGCTGCTTTGATTTGCATCGCTGCTATTGGCTGAAAAAAAAAGAACCATTTCCTTTGTTTTTCATTTCTAACCTGTTAACCTCTTTCATTCTTTCTTTCCTTCTCCTCCAGCATCGAGGGCGAGTACGTGCCGGTGGAAGGTGACGAGGTGAGCTACAAGATCTGCTCCATCCCTCCCAAACACGAGAAGGTTCAGGCGGTGGAGGTGACCATAACCCACCTGAAACCGGGAACCAAGCACGAGACCTGGGCAGGGCGCGTCGTCAGCAGCTGAGCGCTGACCCTGGCAGGGGGCTGGGCCAAGGTGGGCGGGATGGGAGATATGGTGGAAATTGGGAGGGATGGAAGGGTTAAGAGGCAGTACTGGATGATCGGACAGGAAGGATGGATACAATGAGGGATGTCACAGAGAAGAGTGGGAAGAGGGAAACCCAGGTGATGTTCTTAGTTCTCCTTGTTTAACACTCCAAACAGCCGGGAGACAACAGAGGAGGCACAGCTGATCATGATCTCATAGTTTACTTCTGTTCACATGTGGGAGGCTTCCTCTGCCCTGCCTGGGGAAATAAGTAACTATCCTTTGGGAAACAGTAGGTTTGACTGTTGTAGGCTGATGATTACAGTGCAGACATGTTTATCATAGAAAGACTTCTAACATTTTTTAGACCCTCTGTGTTGAAATTTGATGGTGAGTTGTTTGAAATAGTTAAACTTGGTGAATTTCTTCCTGACGTGGAGAGGTTTGTTGAGGAACAGACACAGGCTGTATGAGCGCTCCGGGTTACACTGTCAGCACGCATGGGCTTCATTTTCCACATATAGTGTGTGTGCCTACTTCTACCCAGAGAACTGACGGCTCTGTTTGTGCCTACTTACACCGATCTGTCATCTGTGTTTGATCATTTGTGGGTGAATTAAAGCATTTTCAACCATTAATCATGGCGGATTCTGTGTTTTTCTTTAATGGGCTGTGGTTGGAGAAACATGTGATTGTTCAGTACTGACTGCAGTGACTCTTTGTGACTGACTTTGAATCAGTCAACAGTCAGCCTCCAAAGGTGATGTGTCATGGCGGCAGCACCTTCTCTGGCATCATTCATTGTGTCCAGTGAAGGAGAAAGCTAATGTTTCCTCTATAGTTGTATTGACTATATAAATGTACTGTATCCTCACAAATATACAGTCATCCAAAGTTCAGTCTCCATGTCAGAGTGAGAGTGAATGTAAAAAAGTGAGTCACAGCTTGTATGATTCCATGTGTGGCACCTTGTTCCATCACTGTGATCATATCTGTAGTGTGTTTTGCTTCCCTCAAATTCAGTGTCATGTGTTTGATGATTTCTCATCAGCACCACAGATAAACTTCAAGCTACTGCCCTCCTCTGACCACATGTGTCTACTACAGTTTGATGCTCACTCAAAGGTCACACAGTCATCCATCATTTACACTACGGGGGATCATTTGACTCTAAATTCAAATGGACACTAGATCAATGTTAAATGTTAGCATTCAGGATGATTGGTGCATAATTCAACATGAAAAATAAAAACTAGCCTGAATTGAATATTAAAAAGATCCCTCCCTAATCCAACCCAACCCCACCGGAACCGATCAAATCAAATCAAATCAAATTTTATTTGTATAGCCCAAAGTCACAAAACACATTTTGCCTCAGAGGGCTTTACAATCTGTACAGGGAGTGACACCCTCTGTCCTTAGACCCTCAGTTTGAGAGAGGAAAAACTTGCCCACAAAAAAAACAGAGACCTCCCACTAAAGGCCCATATAAGGGGTCCAGTTCCTTAGATTGAGACGCACACCGCTAATAAATGAATGAATGCACACACAATAGAGATGGATAAATCTCTTCACCTTTAGAGGTTTGTCACATAAACTTATGTTGTAATACAAGATTTCAGCTTTGAGCAACAATCAAGCTACATTCATGATCTTATTGAGAGGCATTTTGTGGATGGGAGGGTAACAGGAAGTCTAGCCCTAAGAACGGGCAAAGTGATGGAGTCTATAAAAAGGGCAGGGAAGCTCACCTGGGCCTTTCTTCCTGCACTGAGACACCTGGGAGAGCAGCTGAGTCCTGCCTTTGTTTGGAGTTGATTTGGTCGGCTCCATTTTTAAATGTTTGAAAGCATGGTTTTAATATTGAAACTACAGGACCGTGACATAATGCTTTAGCTCATTACTTGTTTTATTCGTAGACGATCCATGTTGGTGAGGGACTATATCTGGGAATGATTGTTTAAATGCATCAGCCAAGAAACAGGTATGCTTGAGCAGTGCTGAGATATTTTTTAGATAGTTTTTAGTCCCTTAAACACAAAATAAACATGGTTAGCTCTGCATGTAGACTCCAGTCACCTGCATGTCTCCAATTGGGAGAAAGGATTATGTTCCCGTTTAGAAAGGTACATGATTTACTTTGCATGTCTTGTAAAATAGTTTCTTGTAAAGTTTCTTTGGTATATTAATGTGTTACTTTTATAGAAGCAACCTCTGTTTTTCCAGACTTATTTGATTTACGTTTGTTCTTATCATATATCACCTGAATTGGCCATTCTTCAGTTATTTTTGGGGAGTTTCTGCCATCTTAAAGAGGGGAGTAAGTAGTAGTGCAGCCATTTTGCACTTGGTCTTTATTGTGTGGTTTAAGTCACCCTATCTTGCTGTGAACAGGTAAATTGAGTGTTGTAGAATAGTTTTCACTTTATTCCAATCGGTTTGTGTGAAGTGGTGCCTAAGTCATAATTTGCCCACGTCGGTGACGATTTCCTCTTTTTATGCCTCCTGGTCGTGCAGTCTAGTCGTTTGTTTGTTCTCTTTTTTTTTTTTAACCATTTCATGTTTGGTTTGATTTATGTGTTACTTATATAACTGACTCCCTCTGGAGACCAGCATCTTATCACACATATCGTCAATAAAATGGATATTTTTTTGTATAGCAGTCTCTCATTTATTCTGGCTCTTGTGCATTAGGTATCACCAAGGCGTCCCTGTAACCATGGTGACTCACTGTGCCAGAGGGGAGGTAGGGAGACGCTGTGCTCTTGCCACACTGTGCACTGCTTCATCCACTGTGCTACAGTCATCCAGACAAAGTCCAGACCGGAGTCTGCTTTTCTTCACACATGTAGCACAACGGGAGATTCTCCGTGTCAGAGGACGTCCAAGTTAATGTGTGCCTGCCCCCAAGGGACTTTAGAAATGCCAGCCAAGATCAGTGAATGAGAGTGAATGTAAAAAAGTGAGTCACAGCTTGTATGATTCCATGTGTGGCACCTTGTTCCATCACTGTGATCATGTGTGTAGTGTGTTTTGCTTCCCTCAAATTCAGTGTCATGTGTTTGATGACTTCTCATCAGCACCACAGATAGACTTCAAGCTGCTGCCCTCCTCTGACCACATGTGTCTACTACAGTTTGATGCTCACTCAGAGGTACATTTATACTCATGCCACAAATTAATTCCTGATATTGTTTCAGGAAAAATGGTGACATCATTTTAAAAAGGAAATAATTTGAAGTGATACTCATCTGTGGAGGTCCAATAAAATGTTCATGTACGTGTTTAGGTTCATCCAAAATCATTGTCTCATGATGATTTTGAAAAAATGCAGCACAAGCAGAGATATTGTTCCACATCTCTCACCAATAACTAAAGCCTAAATTAACCATAATGCAATTCTTAATGCCAGCAGTCACAGATACATATGTGTTATGCTAGTTTGCAGCTAATGTAGCCTGAAGTTGCTGATGAGATGAGGATTTTGTACAGAGCTCTGTGAAGTTCACTTCTAACTCCACCCCACAGGATGTTTTATTTTGAAACTTCTCTCTCCATCTGATGCTGACTCAACTGACATCACTTGAGACATTTATCCGACTTCATACAGCTAAAAATGTTTTTTTTTCAACCCTGTCTGATCAGTAAGAGTGAAAATAAACAGCAAAGCATGATGATGATTGCACACACATGCAGGACAGTTTAACATACAGAACTCTATGTTTTCATGAGGGAGGGGCTTTGACGCTCTCACCTACAGTTATGTTATAATACAAGATTTCAGCATTCATTCAACACTCAGGCTACATTCATGATTTTATTGAGAGTCATTGTAAAGTTTCAGGGCGTCCCCGTAACCATGGTAACTCATGAAGAAAACCAATGTTCCATCTTTGGTCTTCTTCACTGGATGCTGCCTTCAGGTGCTCCTTGTTAGCTCTTGTTTCCACTGTTGGCCTCTGTTCACTCAAAGTCATTTTAGTCACAAGTTCATAAATACTATGGTAAGAACGGAATCTTCCTCGGGTGGCTGCTGTCTTTGTTGTGCTTTGGTCATGTGAATGCATCTTGCTCTATAACGTTGCATGACGTCATAGGTGAAGTCCCGGGCGAGTTTATAAATCTGACTGTGATTGCTCCACTGCTGGTAGGCTGGTAGGTACCTTGAGTGGCCCACGGAGGAATCTCTGAAATATAATTTCTTAAGTAAATAAATTAATTTAGAAACATTTAATACCACAAAGACTACAAGAATTTGAATGAAAATACTTAAACTATGAGATGCTGTAATATTTGGTTTCAGTGTCATCCTGCTCCATTGGTAGCATGTATGCATGCAACCATGATTAGTTATGATCTGGAGTACCCATTCTCCACCCAAGTAGCTCTGGGTCTTGAACTGGTTCTGTTCAGGATTCAACAACGGTCAATAATAAAAATTCTCCCTATGAGAAAAAAAACCTTCCTCCTGCATGAACTGTCTGTATATTAAAATGTGTTCTGAGATGGTACGCAACATAAAAGTTTGAAACACTGTATTCGTTCATATGCATACTGTATGTGACATATGACTTGTCATGGGTGGGTTGCATGCTGGGGTGTCATGAATAAAGAACTAGAAATACTTTTTTTTCTTCTTCAGTTGAAGGTTGCTCAATGTGTATCCACGTCTATAAACAAACCTCCGGCAGCAGCCTATCTTGTATGAAAATATAGTTTTTCTTTCTCATCTGTCTTGGGGGCCACTTGGTTGAGAACCCCTGACCTACAGCCCCCCAAACAGCCCAGTCCGCCCCTGCCTGTGAGCAGCTGCTCTCGGTGTCAACACGCGCTGAAGACGACCGGAGAGCGGCGGCAGCTCAGCGGTAAAGCGACACCTGCCCGCCACATTCACCGCCCTCCTCCCCTCGGTGTGTGCCTGCAGGAGGTGTTTACCTTCTCCGGGTTGTTTCGGCATGAAGAACAAACACGGCCAACAGGTCAAGGCAGAGACTCCGAACCGACTCGACATGTCGAGCTTCGACGTGACTCTCCAGCAACTCAACGACCTGCTGACGGACGAGAGCGGCTTCTACAGCTGGCCGACCAAACACTTCCACGAGGTTTACCCGAGGATCTACGTGGGCAACGCGTGAGTCTGTTATGATCACTTTCATCCATGCTGTACATGACAGTCAACACGTTCAGCAGAATCTGTTTTAATCATTCAGAATCAGCTCTGATTATCCTGTTAGTCTCTAATGTATCGATGCTGGTCCATTGATATCATGATGCTTTATGATAAGTGAACACAATATAAACACATTGTTTACATTCTAATCATATGACCTATATGTGCTGCAGAACAATCTAGAAGCAGCTGAGAATATGAATGCATGTCTTATAAGGTATGCCATAATTGACCGCTGTAGTTAGTAATTTGCGTTATAATAAATAAATAAATAAATACATTTTCCTGTCTGCTCACAGACCATGGACAGCAGCTGAATAGTTTTATGAAAAATGTTGTAAAGATGAAAAATGGAGCAGAGACAGGTGGAGGAGGTGGAGGAGGCTTTGAAAATAGCTCCTGTGATGAAGCTAAACGTCCACAGTGCTCCACATTTCTCTGCTATTAACATCACTGACCTCTCTGCCAAACACTCACTCAGGTCTGTAATGGATCAATTATCTGTAAAACAGGAGGATACAGTGCAGTGATTGCTCAGGTTTTCATCATATTCACGTACATTTATCACAGCATGTAGACTCTGGATCACAACAGAAAGCCTGTGTTACAAACTGGAGTGTGTGGGCATTTAGGACAAAGACAATATCAAGTTGCATTACAGGATCGAAGGTTTTTCACCTGTACTGGGAACAAGAAGTCAGGATATCTGAGCCCTGCTGCTGTGATTTTATCTGTTGTCAGTTTATAAATTGCATAGAGGTACAATAAAACAGATTTGCTGTCTCATCTGTGTTAGAACCAGCAGCTCGTTATCTTAGTTTGGTTTTTGTCCAAATGAAAAGAGACAAGACATAATGTGTGAATTACTTTAGAGGTGCTGGCAGCTTGATTTTGTCATCTTTGGAGGTCAGCTGTCGTCATGATTTTGGGTTGCTTGTTTAGTATTTCCTGTTTTATGTTGTATGCATGGTGTCTTGTGTCACTTTACTTCCTGTCTTTGTCTACTTCCCACCTGTTTTCTCTGTCACTTGTATTTAATTAGTTCATTAATTCTCTTGTATTTTAGTTTGGGGTTTTTGAACTATAGTTGAGTTCATAAAGTAGATGCATAAACAAAAGATACTTTAATGGCTAACTGGACAGACAGGTTAACACAAAATAAGAAAAAGTGGACGAGGAGTTCAGGTCAATACAAACTTCATCCAATCATCCAAGATAAATCCCATCAACAGAAGTCCAACAATGACAACAGGAAGCAGGGCCAGGAATACCAAGAAAGAACAACTGGGTGGTGGACACTGATGACCTGACACTTGTGCGGTGTCTCAGTTTACATGCTTCCATATTTTCAAGTACAAGTCCATATGTACAGTCACACTGTCAGTTATGTCAAAATGCAGTGTGCTGTGAGTAGCTGGACAGTTTTAATCCAGCAAAGAAGAACAAGTAGTAAAATATTATACAGCCGTACTCAAACTGAGCCTCCTAACAGTAACACTACCCTGCTGATATCATCACTATGCCAGGAAGTACATAGAGTACACAGTGTACTACATAAAAGTGTACTCATGTAAGTGTTGAGACACAGCAACAGACCTTTTTCACAGCAGTCATTTGACATGAAGCAGTCCTAATAATCCTGCAAATTGTCATACATTACAGTGATACATTATATGTGTAAAGTATATGAGGAACTTTAAAATAGAAGTGAATTATTAATATGCAGTATTTTTGCAATATTCATGATGAATTGCTGTATGCAGAAGTATATGAAATATACATGTATTTAAAGGATTAAAGGGAGGATATGCACGTGCTCTAGTGTGAAGACATATTGCAATATACACTGTATGCCATAGTAATCATCTGTAAGATGTTAACAGCACTATGAATTATAACCCTCTTGCAGATCAGATCTTTTTCAGTCAGTACATCAGTGGATCAGATCTTCCTCATGCCCTCAGTATGTGGAGATGGAACAGTGTATTCCAGGCTTTCAAGCAAAAGTGTGTTGTAAATTTTAAATGGTCTGATCTGAAAGCTTTAACATAGAAACTCTCTGATGTTTTTATTTTTTCCAGCACAGTGAGTCATGGCAGAGTATTTCAGGAGAGGAAACCTCTCCAGTGCCTCCATTATTCTGCCTGCCCTCCTAAAAGAGTCATAATGGACAGAGCAAATATAACAACACGCCATTGCATCGACACAGCTAGAACACAAGCACCCACGCAGCATCCTCTCTTGATGTCTGTCTGTGTCGTCTGAAAGTCTGGCAGACTGTGTGTGCGTGTTTGTGCACTTACCAACCTTACTAAGTGTGGGCTTGGGTGTCGTTACACATTCACCAACAGTGGACTTGAAAACTAACAGGGGACATTTTTAGGTCAGCCTAAAATCATGTCTAACATGCTCTGGTAAGGTTTATTCATTTTTTGCCAAGATGTCCACTGTGGGTGTGAGTGTTTAAGTACCTTCTCATGAGTGCCTCTACTGGTTTAAACAATGAATTTCAACAATCCATGTTGCTTTTCATACTCCTCATTGTGTGAATGGCTTGAAGTCCCAGGCAGCCTTTCAGACTGTAGATGGGCCATTAAATGGGCCACTGAGTGAGGAGACCAGTGTCTTGAAACATGATTTGTTATGTTTTTGTAACAAAACATAAAGGCTCAGCTTTAGTTGGTTTCAAGTTTTACGCTGTATTAAAATAAAGGGCAACCCAGAATGCAGGAGAGAAATGAGTGTTTTATAATCAAATAAGAAAAAACAACAGGATAAAATAAAAAATAAAATGATCAGAAGGGAGTAATAAGGACTATACAATCAAAAAGAAAGAATTAATCAATATAAAATTAGGTATATGGCCTGTCTTTACTTTAGATTTGCTCAGTCACTAAAAATCCCCTACTATATAATAACACTATAACACTAAGATGTAATTGTGAGCAAATTTGTTTTACAGAACAAAGTTAAAAACAATATAACAAAACAATTCTCTACTAAATAATCTCTTCAAAGTGATCTGTTATTATGTTTTGTATCATAAAGGCTGAACTTTAGTTGAAGGGGTCCACTGTTGACTGGTACACAATGACACACAGTTACCTCTTAGATATCATGGAGTGACATTCACACTCCAGCATGGATAAATAAATGGATCATTATCAAAACAAAGTAATAATATAAACTGAATATCATATAATCTATCAATATCCAGCAATATTACCCTACCATAATATATGTAAAGTAACAAAACACATTAGGACCTCTTTAGGATATATATACAAGGGATAAATCACCTAGATTATTAACTCAGAGAAACCACTGTTAGACTACAGTTAAACACCATATTAAGCTACACATATTCACTTTTAACTAGATGCTTATTAGCATGCATATTAGTAGCATATTTTCTATTAATGCCTTTTTTGCAGGACAATGCATTTTGGTGATGTTACATAAGCGGAAGAAAGCAGTCAAAACTCGAAATTTGTTTTATGTATACATTAAAGGACAAATCCTGATCAAAAACTCCAAGATTCTTTGTGGTGGAGCTGGATGCCAGGGTGATCCCGTCTAAAGTAACAAAGTCTCTAGAAAGAGAGTTTCTGAGGTGTTTTGTCTGAATTTCTGGCACTTCCACATTGGCTTCATTTCCCAGACAGAGTTTGCCACTTGGAGTGGCCCTTATGTAGTGTAGAATAAAGTTGTGGCCATAATGTGAGCAGGGGGTTTTACTCTTTTAGCCATAATGCAAAGCCAAAATACATAGACTGCTATGGTCAAGAGACTTAGACAGTGAAGGGGAGAGGAGCATCATAGATAAAGCCAGTGAATCAGAGAAATAAAAAGTTATTTTCCATTATTTGGAGACCACTGTGTCTTTGCAGTTCTTCAAAGAGAGTTTTATGCTCATCCCTGGCATGATGTTGGTAATGTAGTTCAGGGTTTGGGCAGATGCTGGGAAACCTCAGTTGCTCCCATCAAATTGACAAGTACAGTCGCGTAGGGATAGTAAACACTAACCTTTTCATTTACTTGTTCATTCGTTTTTCTTTTCTCTCTCTTTTTTTTGTCTTCTTCTTATTTCTCTCTCTCCTCATCCACACACGTCTGAAAAATGACCAAGATGAATACAGAAAAATATGAATTCTCTGAAGAGGAAATTAAAATCAGTGCACTAATGTAACAAAACAGTTTATATATCTAAAGTCTAGATAAAGTCAATTTGATTGCTAATTCTGCAGTCCTTGATATCAGTGCATGCAGCCAGGTTATGCAGGTAAAACTTTATCTTTTCTTGGCCATGATTATTTTTTGTAATATTTGTATTGCAGAAAAATGTTTAAATATTGAAAACAAGTTAAAATGTCCATTTTGAAAGACACAAAGTATGTCTTTGCAGTATACAGGCAGTTATACTGTAGTCTGTGGAGGTCCACTCTTTGATAGGTAGACGTCACCAAGTCCCCTCTTAGCTTCTTTAAATAAAAAAAAAATCACATTTGAAGTAATATTATGGTAAGAGACTTAAAACTGTAAATGTAACATTTTAGTTTTGTATTTTTAAAATGACAAGAAACACCAGTCACCACTTACCAGGTGTTCTATGACAGTCCCCTGTTCACAAGGTATGCGTGTATGTGTGTGTGTGTGCATGTGGAGGCGTGACGCTGCCTTCAGTATTAGCACCAGTGTGCATCGAGTCTATTTTTAGCTCTCAACATCTGAAAGGCAGGAGATGCCAAGTGGTACAGCAATCACAGCAGATCTCTCTGGCACTGCAGTGTGCATTTGTATGATAGAAAAATGACTCTTTCATTTCACATAAAAACTAACACTGTTTCTTAAAGCTGGTGTCAATATTGTAATATAATGATGAGAAATAGAATGGATTACAGGAAAATGTACAAATTTTAAAAAGTCAGGCTTTTATTTAACGTTATGTTATAACGGCATTCATGTCACCACACAATCACCTTCCAGTCCTCCTGCCAACAACAACAATGTAAAAAAAATAAAAATTAGTTTCTGAATTAAATAACTAACAGCTCAGTAGACAGCATGATCAACTTCTAAAACCAGACACACAGTAAAAATAACATTACTCTGTATATCTGTAATATTACCCTGTAAGTCTATGCAATAACCTGTATGAGTTCATGGCTCATGTAAAACCAGCTTAGATATTTTTTGGGTATTTATTCATTGGTTTGAGTCACATGATATAAGCTCCATGGTGCATGTGTCAATGTGTGATGCAGGTTTGTGGCGATGAACGTGATGCGTCTCAAGCGCCAGGGCATCACGCACATCTTGAACGCTGCGGAGGGGAACTCCTTCATGCATGTCAACACCAACGCTGAGTTCTACACCGGCACAGGCATCATCTACCACGGCATACCCGCCAGCGACACGGACCACTTCGACATCAGCGTTTACTTTGAAGAGGCGGCAGACTTCGTGGAGAAGGCGCTGGCATACAAAAATGGAAAAGGTCAGAGGATGACACAGCTGAGATTAAGTGGAGCTGAAATCCTGTTTGGTGTTGTGAAGTCAGTGGAGATCTGACTGCCTTTATCATACTGATTGATATTTAAAGACATTCTCAGATTTTTTTAGAATTCTTGCAAAGCTAAAGACCTGAAGCAGGTACGAGACACATTTTCAAAAATTAAATTGATCTGTTGATGATTAAAAGTTAAAAGTATCATTATGGAAGTGATCATTAAGGAAATAGAGGAGCCGCTCACAGCTGCATAATATTAATTAGTATGAGTTCATACAGTAAATTAAAGTAAATAAAATTAGTACACGCCCCCGAGTACAGGATGAGTCATCATCAACTTTTTGTTACTTATCAGGAAATGACAAACTCTAAAATACCATGAAGAATACCTGAAAATAACTCAATAAATGTACTCAAATATAATATTTCAGATACCATTGTTGCGAATTTGCTCACATTTGGCCGGTTGCTGTCCTTTTCTTCTGCAGGTAAAGTGTACGTTCATTGCAGGGAAGGCTACAGCCGCTCGCCTACCTTAGTCATAGCCTACCTGATGCTTCGCCAAAACATGGACGTCCACACCGCTCTGGCCATGGTGCGTCAGAAAAGAGAGATCGGACCCAACGATGGCTTCCTCCGGCAGCTCTGTCGGCTAAACCAGAGGCTGGAGGCCGAGGGAAAGCTCTGGAACAAATGAGACAGATGTCTGTGAGAGAGAGGAAAAAGTATGCTTAATTGCACATCACTTTCTTTCACTTATTCTACAGCTTTAACAGGCCGCAGATCTGTGAGATGCTCTGGATGTGAGGAATGTGGAAACGGAGGACATTTACATAATCTAAGGCTGACAGCGCTACAACACAAATATACATCTTACACAAACCTTTGACACATACAGTATTTGAATTGTGTTGAAACAAACACTGGTCATGGCATGTGCTGGTCGTACAATGTAGTGTGTAAATCCAGGTGCACTGTATTCACTAAACTTATATTCTGAATATTAGATTTAGCTTGATTCAGGTGACATTCAGTAAACAATAAGCTTACATTACATGTCCTGTATACAGTAGTTTGGCATCTTCCTGCAGCTCAATATTCCAGATAACAATATAAAACTATAAAGGGAATGTTAATGTGCATTTAAATATGTGGGAACATGTTCTAACTGATGTGGTACTTGTCTCCGTCTCTCTTCCTTCTGTCCTGGCATTGTGTGCTTTATTTTGGCCACCCGCCTGCAAACACTGCCAAATCTCTCAGTCCCAGCTGCTCAAGTTGACACTGTGACTTTTTCATATTGAATCAGATTTTAGAATCAGATTGTCTAGAAGCCTGCCTCAGAAACATGCCTCAGTCCAAACTTTGTCTTTGTTGCTATGGTGCTTTATAGGAATTGACTGTATTTCGTACTGCAAGATATTACAGTATTCCAATAGAAGAATTAAGCTGGTCTGACATATAACTGGAACAGCAAAGGAACAATGAAGTTCGTCATTTTGGGGATGTATTGTTCGGCTATCTTCACCAAGCATCATGTAAATATAAAGCTAACACCAGCAGCCAGTTAGCTTAGCTTAGCATAAAGTCTGGAATCTGGGAAGTGAGTGGTATCAATTTCTTCATTTAAGGAACAAATGCATCTGTAAATATGTCAAACTATTTCTTGTCAGCTATGGGAGATGATGTGTCCCACGTTTTTACATCAAACAACTCTTGACAATCCATTTCCTGTCAGTTTTCTGAGCATCTGTGACCAATATGTTTATGTCAAATGGTCCAGTGAGTGAAACCAAGCCACTAAAGTCTCTGATTGTAATATCAACACTGCCAGAATGTGACATATGTTTCTCAGTAACTTAAATATTATTGGAGGTAATATTGTTGGAGAACTTCTCAGTCCTTTTGCACATGAGTGTGTTTACATTTGTGAGTAAATGGAGTTTTATATTGTACAGCGGCATGCTTTGTAATATACACATGAGCCAAAGTGTTGCTTATATTCCCTTGTTAGCAGAACTGTGTATCTGTTTATATTTATGGAGTCATGGTGCATTATTGAGTGTGCATTATTGAATGTGCATTATTGAGTGTTCATTATTTGTCACTGTGCATTATTAACTTGTAACTTGTGAATCATTGTGTGCATTACTGAGTAGGATGTGATGTATTTGTTCATGTCAGTAAGCTTTCATTGAGTGTCACAGTTTATGACACGGCTTTATATGAAGTGCACTTTATCTGATGACACTTGTGATTGTTGTTGCTCTCTTTTCATACATTCAGTAATAAACAGAAAATTACACTTCGCTACGCTCTTCTTTAAATGTTTCTAATAATGAACTGTTGCTCTGACATTCAACACATACTGAATTCTAGAAAAACTAAGTGGATGAGTCTTATCTGTGTTATATGATTACACTAAACAGTAGTTTACTTCTATAATTTTAAAGATGGTATATGAAAGTTGTTGAGAATGTTTAAGATTTTTATTTTTTATTTTACAAGAAAGTTCATTGACATAAACCTTTGAAAAAAGTTAAGGTTAAAATTAAGAGAATATGAGCAGAAAAATACAATATTAAAACTAAATGTCTTCTTTGCTGCACCACACCAACTACTTGTTTGTAATTACTGTAATTACTAATTAAAGAATTAAAGAACTACCACACACCATATCATGAAGTCATCTTAAGTAAAGCCAGGACACAACATATCAACACACATATGGTAGTTGCTACTATATTTTGGACTTTTATGGCAGTGTAGTAGTGCTGGTTAGTAATAACTTTGTCCTGTAGAGGGAGCAGTAGGACTACTGTTGTTGTAGCAGTGATCAGCAGGATCACTCCAACTAGTGCTAGTGTATATATATCTATATATAATCTACAAAGTGCATTACTAACTGGGACATGGGTTTAGAAAGTTGTGGCCTTTTACTCAGGGTAGGTAAGGTAAGTGTAAAGATATGCTAATGCATGTGTGTGTGTGTGTGGAAAGAGTCTGATTAGACTGATCAGCTGTGTTATTCAACTCACGTGGCACTGCTCTCTCTGAACTGTCACATTCATCGTATTCATCTTATCCACCATAATGTTTTATTATATTTTACCCATCACGCTGGATGTAGGTCATAAGATTGAAGTCTAATATGTACATCAAGAGATTTCCTTCCATGCTACATACATACAAATGCCTGAATGTCTGTAATGCTAAAGCTACATAACCACTGTCTGATGGTCTATGAAAAATATACAAAGCAAATAATGTTAAAATGTGCAACGTCATCCTTTTTAAAAAGTGTCAGCGTCCTCAATATGAAATATGAAGCTGCTTCAGCATCAAAACAAAACAAACACCACTCACTATTACCCTCCAACCCTCTGTTGTTTCTCTCTGCTTCCTCTAAATCCCTATCATCTTGCCGATGGCCTTTTAATAGGCACCTCCTCCTCTCCTATTAAACGTGTGTGTGTGTGTGTGTGTTACTGCATTCCACTGGCTTTGTAGGTTGAGCTCCATAGTGGGCCTCTCTCCCTCCCTAAACTTTCTTCTGCTGCTTGTCTTAGTCTCTTTCACTCTCTCATCTGTTTCTACACATGCTCTCTCTTTCTTTCTCTCTCTCTCTCTGTCTCTTTGTCTCTCCCTCTCTCTCTCTCTCTTTGTCCTGGTCTGACACATGGAGTTGACGCAAGGACATGTCTTTTAGGAGAGGATGGTAACTCTCTTACATAACACCAGTCTGCATGAATGAATCCGTGGGGGTGGGGCAGCCATGTGTTTTCAAGTCTGTGTGTCTGTGTGTGTGTGTTTTGGAGTGGAGGAGTCAGGTGGACGTGGGTGGTAAAGTATGACTGCACTGTGTAGATTCTCAGTATTTGACACCAATTTATGTTGAACTGGTAGATCCATTCTCATCCTGTTAAACCCAGCTGACCCCTGTCGTCACGAGCTCACGCTGTGCTGTCTGACAGAAATTCACTTTGAGTTCCAGCAGCGATGCCAAATTGACAAACACAGCAAACATGTCAGGTTGAATTTTTTTGGCAAATATGCATGAAGTCACACACATCACACATCCAGAATATTTCACTTTGATGGAGTCGTGTCGGTACTTTGAATATTTCGCTGTTTTTCATAACACATAATATGACACATTTATCCAAATGTACAAAATGTACCTGTCATTCACTTATTCATGCACACACGCGCACACACACACACACACACACACACACACACACACACACAAACCAGTAAACAGGTCTTATGGGCCAAGCCCAAAAACCACATAGGCACCTTCAAAAGGCCTCCTGCATTCATTTAAAATAGCTTTCCTTTCGGAGACCTGTTTTTTTTGTCCCCATACCATTAGAGGTCCCCATGACGTGACTGTATGAACAATTTTTTTGTCCCCATAACCATACAACAACCAGTGCACGGACACACACACACACACAAACACAGGTCTTATCATCGTTGGACATTTTGGAAAATTTGCATATTTGCTTTCTTGCTGAGCGTTAGATGAGAAGAACATTATACATACAATATGAAGCTGTAAGCTTAGCTTAGCACAAAGCTTGGCTCTGTCCTATGTTTTGTCTTGCCTGGGGTCTTGTCATTTTTGAGGTTGCCAAGCAACTACCAGACTTCAATTTAATTAGCTTTAGAGGTGCTGGTAGCCAGATTTTGTTACTTTTGGACAGAGCCAGGCTAGCTGTTTCCCTGGCAACCTCGCAAATACCAACACTTCAGGACGTCACTGTGCCCAGCCAAGACAATCCGGCACGTATCCCATAGTGCATCCACCATGTGTTGTTTTTATGTATTTGTCTGTGTAGGAATTAAACAAATGAGATATAATATGTTAATGAGTACTTTGGGTGATTTACCATTGACAGACACAGTGCTAAGCTAAGTGAGCCAGCTGCTGGCTCATATTCACTGCACAGATATGAGATGGTAATGTTATTTATTTTACATTTTTTAATTATCATTACACACAAACATACAAGGAACAGAGCAACAGCACAAAACAACATATTAGACATGTTAGACAACATAGAGTAGAGAAAAAAAGACTCCCTGTTATTGTTATGTAATTATATCCATACATACATACATACATACATACATACATACACACATACACTGATATTTTGTGCAATAATTCTGAATGAGTCACTTTCTTCTTCCTTCAGTCACTCTTCCACAGTCTTCACTGAACTGAACTGATGTATTTTTGTTCTGTTGACCATGTTAACCCACATGCACCCCCGAAAATTAAGGTTCAAGTTAGAACCTTAAGTGCTTCTTCATGGTGATGCTGTAGAGGAACCTTTTATGGTTCTGCAAGGAACCTTTTCCCTATTGGTTCTCAATAGGTTTGGCATAGAGCAGCCATTAGATAAAACCATACATACAGAAAAGGTGTTGAAACTGTCCCTTTGCTGGTTTCTACCAAGCTGCATTTTTACAAAGACATAAAGAACCAGAACTCAGTATCTCAAAGAACCTTTAAAAGGAAAAAAAAGACCATTAAACATAAAAAAAAGTCCTTCAAAGCACCGTAAGTGCAGCAATTTTGACTTAAGGAACTATTTTCACCAACTTTAAACAGCAAAAAGGGGTTCTCAACGATAAAAACGTTCTTCAGAGAACTTAAAATGCTCCAGAGAACTTATCAAGAATCAAGTTTTCCAGGAGTGTATGACAAATAAAACTGAAAACATGTACTGTACACTGTACACATGCATAATTGTGAAGAAATAACAAAAACAAATGAAAAAATGCTCTACATTCCTTTGTTTGATTTTTACTATCTTCTGATTTGAATTTTTACTCCAGCCACCACGAAGTCTCAGAAATGTAACTCTGAAGGTCCTTTTGGAGAACCCACCGGTGCTTCAAAAACGTTTTGAAATGCTCAGTGCTCAGTGAAACATACAAAAAATGCTTTCCCCGTCATCACATTGTTCAGCTTTTTTTCTTCTGCATCATCCCTTAAGTCACCAAACGCTGTAGTTAAAGGACAACGATAAAACAGAGATCTGTTTTTCCAGTATCAAAAAGATGGATATCTGACTCCTCACAAAATCTACATAGACTGCTGAATCCCCTGTTTATTAAGAAATGTCCTGGTAGGCTAGCTGTGTAAATGTCTTGTCAGGTAACTCTTACATTTCCCGAAATGTCAAAGTATTCCTTTAAGGGGAAACAAAAGGTTTAGGAGTTAGAGCAACAAAAATAAAAAGCAAAATTCTTTTAGCTTTCAGTTGATAGTGGGTTTTGTCCCAACATGGATATGACCTCAGGAAATATTGATCTTCACTGATGGATATGTCTTTTTTTTTTTTTACCAACTCTGAACGTGATGATAAAACATGTTATGTAATCCAGTCATATGCACTTCAATCAAGCACGTGTGCTTACGAATCAGATGGAAACGTGCAGCGTGTGCAAAGGAGTGTCTGCTTTTCTAAGAATTTGCTAAATTATCAAAATTATAAACAATGTCAGTGGATATGAACATCATCATCATCATCATCATCATCATCAAGAGATACTGTTCTATTTTTAAAGCCTTGCTGGAAGCACTTTTCCTTTAGTTGAGGGGAAAAATCTGTAATGGATGTCCCGGCCTGTCAATCTGTGTCTGTGTAAGAGGGTGTCTGTGAGACACACACACACACACACACACACACACACACACACACACACACACACACACACACACAATCCATGCCAATCTGCGACATGCCTGCTCTGTACCAGCTGTGCCCTTCTGTGTTTTTGGGAGGGTGGGGGAGGGGAGGGTGGGGGAGGGGGCATACTGAGAAGGACATGGATTGGTGGAGAGCAAAGCTGCTCATTGTTACATCATCTCCTCCACAACAATCCTAAAACAAATTTGACATCGACTCGCTCTCATGAGTCACAGAGTTGGTAATAATTTAGTAGCCTGTTTCCAAATTTAGCAAATGTGCACCATAGATAACCCATTTAGACTCTGCTTATACAATATAATTACAGGCAGTATTCATTCAGTTCTGGTTTTTAATTTAACATACAGATGAAGAACTATTTTGGAATTAGGATACACTGTGTATAAATTAGCTGTGCCTAAATTCAGCATCACAGAGCTAGGCTCATAAAACCAGATGACAGGGTCACAAAATTAGATAATTATGCACCGTCATTGTTTCTGGTATTTCCTGGGATCAATCAAGTTGCCAAAGTCAACCGACATACAAAATACTTTTGGGAGTCTATGTTACACAGACACAGAGGTAGGCTGATGAAGACGGGTTAGTGAAAGACTTGCTAGGAATGAGACGGCTGCTGATGGCAGACGGTAGACAGTGTGAGCGGGCTGTGAGTTTCATCAGGGTTAGCAGGCAAGAGGCCAGGTAGATGAGGAATGATCCTCTTTAACTGTGACAATGATTTGGGGGGGTGTCGGAGATGGGGGTTGTTGCCAGGCTGATGAGCTGATGGCAGCAGGTGGGGAGATTCAGCAGGTGAGATGAATGATCTGCAATCAGGAGGAAGCTGGAAGAGTGCCTTGAAGGAAGCCACGTCTACACACACACACACACACACACACACACACACACAAATGGGAAAGAGGGAAACCGTAGAAATAACTGGAGACATGGCTGTTGCCATGACTCTCTAAGGCAGTTCCCTACTTTACCCAGCTGGTAGTCCAGCCTTGGTGCTTGGGGAGAAAGTGGTTTGGTGCTCAGTCAGCTTGGACACAATGGTCTGTCAATGTGGACTTGTTGGAGCTCTGTATCAGTATAGTGTTGGACTATTGCACAATAGCAAGTTTGCTCATGTATTGAGCGTCATACTGTATATTATAGAGCATTTGTTAGACTCAACTCTTTACAGAGAGCAGGAAAAAGGGACACTCATGGACATAAGAAGAAGAAGTTAAGTGTTTACAAGTGTAAAGACAAATTTGCAATGTGTCAGCATTTATGTAGGTGTAAAGCAGAGGTCTTCAACCTTTTTCAGACCAAGGACCCCTTGGACGAGAGACAAACTGAACAGGGACCCCCACATGTAATTCATTTTTAAAAAATGTGTCACACTTTAAGCCTGCCCTATATTAACTTTTATATTTACTTTATTCAAGTTTTATTTCATCTTAATAACCTATATATACCAGGTTATGAGCCTATATGTGTTTATGATAATAAATAATAATAATTATTGGTTATTAAATGCATGTCCACTGATTCATCCAATGTGAGTGTGAATGCCTCCGCTGTTTGTAGGTTCTCAATTATCTGCACCCTCATGTTCACCATTATTTTGGTGGAAACTGTCAATTATTATGACAAAAATTGGCGGACCCCCTGCAGTACCTCTGTGGACCCCTTAAGGGTCATGGACCTCTGGTTGAAGACCCCTGGTGTGAGGATGGTTCTGCTTGTTGTGGAGTCCCACCTACCTCCAGGTAGGCTTGTGTTCTGGTAGCTTTCTGATCATCATGGGTCAACATCGAGATCCCGAGACAATTAGTCTACTCATTGACTTTGGAAACATCATCATTTATTAAACCCTTCAAAAAACAGTTGTCTTTTGAACTTGAACATAATTAACAAAGGTGACTGTATTTCTTTGTGTTGCAGATACCACCTTGCAACAATCAGCATTTTCATCTTCCTTTGTCACTGAAAGATTTCTTTCATTATCTTAACTGGAGCTGAACTAAACCTGCAAAAACCAAAATGCCATGGGGCAAGTTTGGGCTTTTGGTGAGGGTTGAAAGCACACCACTGTAAAAAAAAAAAAAAAAAAAAAAAAAAAAAAACATAACACAAAACAACACGAGAGCATCATTTGTGAAAATGCAATGTGCAATAATCGTTTTATCCCAAAAATCTTGTTTTCATAATTAGAACGAAAAATTGTAATTTAAAGTAAAATTTGCACAGAGCTGTCATTGTTGGATTAATCCGTCTCTCTTTCATCCCACTGTATATTGAATGTCTTCATACAGGCATGTTACCTCCTCCAATGAACAATGCTGGCTATGCCACCCGTTCGCTCAGTGCAATCCAAACACTTCTCGTTGTTGTTCATTGTTGGTCCCTCTCTACCTTCAAAAACCTCCCGAAGATCCAGCTCTTCAGAGAGTACCACCACTCCTAGCACTACCAACAACTGGACGAATCTGTCCCCTTCTAGAACTGTCCCTTGATTCTATGAGCGTAGTACTTATTGCTGCAACGTCCATGTTGCACTGTACCTTGAGCTGTCGCTTTTGATAAAAGTGTCAGCTAAATCACTACATTTAAATATAAATGAAGAGCTGCTCATCAGCGGTATACTGTCATACCTCTGTTCTTCGTTTTTGTTCAACAGATAAGAAGATGAAGTCAGTACAGTCCTCCTGTGCACCGTCTGCCGGACCAGCTACATCCTCCTCCTGATCTCCACCCCGACTGTGAGATTTGCCTCATAGCTGTGCACACCGGGCTAGGGCTTACTCTATAGGTTGCCTGCCATTTCTGTGTTTGCTCTGAGCTGCAGCGACGAAGCGGATGCTTTCATGGTGCTCTGTGTTGAGAGAGACGCTGACGGAAGCCTGCTTCCTGAGGCAAAGCTGGACCTCTTCAAGTTTCAGGACATCCTGGAAGAGGATCCTGATGACGGGCACCACTCAGATGGCTCAATTCCCTTTGTCTCAAGTTCACCCCCTGCCTCTGCCCCCTCCCTGTTGGGAGCTTGATGATGGTTGTGGCTCCTTCTGTCCCCATCATGCCCATGCCCGACAGCACCAGCTCTCTCCTCTGTGCTAGCTGCTGTATATGCCCACTGCTAACGCACTAATTAAGGACTTGCCTCACATCATCAAAAAGGTGGCAGATTTGAGAGGGCTGTGATGCTGGCAAAAAAGCCTGCACCTGCTTGCAGTCTTGCAGGCCAAGAACCACCAACTGGACGTCTCCTGTCATGGCCTAGTTTCAGAGTTCTGACTTTCAGAGAGCAATGTCTTCTGAGCTGAGTGCACAGGCATACCGCTACAAGCTGATCACCAGATGTGAGTTGTCACATATACTCTTCAAACTAAGTTGGACTACTGAAAAAAACTCTCTGATGTCTGTCTGATTCTAATGCAGCAGGGTGAAAAAACAGAGTACACAAATCATTGATATCAAATCATTTTTAATGTTGAAAATGAAAGTCACATAACCACAAACACAAACAGCTTTGAGCCACTGAGATGCCATTCTCTGATTGTGCCATGAATGATTGGTCACAGAAAACAAGACAAACAACAACCGTGCCCACAAATCCACAACCAGCATTATAAAATACACCATCCAACTCTCGTCTGGGTTGCTTCAACCCCACGTTTCATTCAGCTTTACATTCAACACTGTGCTGTGCCAAAAAATTATGGCTGCTTCGCCTAACAGGAAGTTACTGCTTGTGCAAGTCCTCACATGATGTCTCTCGGATACGCTAATTAGGGCTGGGTTGTGTGCTACTGCAAAAAAGTCACTGTGAAGGGGAGCTGCAGGGAGTGACCAACAAAAACAAGAGAGGACATTGTCATCATGGGAATAGTAGTCTGGGACTTGGGGGTCCTAAACCTTTCTTATTCAAGGCACAATTTAAAGTACATGGGACACAAATAGAAGTGTGTAATTGCATATTTGCACTTGCAGTATTTGAAGGCTTGAAGAGGATAACATCTCTCTTCAGAGCTTTTTTTTCTTTTTGGTGGGAAGGGGGGCAGGAGCACCATTTTGATTTCATTGTCATGGCCTATTTTTAAAACTATAATTTGCATTTAAATATTTAATTTGGCCAAACTACTCAATGCACCCCAACTTGTCCTGATGAAACATGAGTCCTCTCTTGGTTTGTCAGGACAGAACACACATAGAGAAGGAATAAATATCTGTCAGCTAATGATACACACTCAAAGCATGGCTTCATATCACATGCTATCAATTCCTTATGGACACAACAGAGCAAGTGTAGTAATTTTCAAACACTTTTTTTTTCTAGAGCCAAACATTGTCACAATTATGTATCTTACAACCTGAACAGATGTAAGCACTTACAACAAATTCACTCACACTCTTTTTCCAGTCTATCTTACATTTTGGGGACTGTGAACTGAACTGTAAGCCACCATTTTTCCCCAAAAATCTGGGGCCACATTTGAATCCAATGTTGGGTCCTGTTCCATATTTTCACAACCACTAGTGATTTTCCTTGCTTTAGACTGATCACTCCCCCACCTTTATTCTGGCACATAACAGTACAATGAGGTATGAATAGTTGTATAAATCTCTTTTTTTGGTTTGTATTTTGTGATTTTTGTTTCTTTACTCTTTTTCCATCAAATAAAATATTACAGTCACAACACTCAGATTCAGATTAATATATGGCAGATTTATACACTGCAAGATGTGCTCTGGTATAAGGTCAAATTCTGAGAAATCCAGAGGCTGAGATCAAGATGTGGGTGTTTTTTTAATTACTTCTTATCAGGCATGAGCATATGCCCAGCTCAGTGAGTGATGAAGCCCAAGCAACTGTGGAAAACAGGATTCAGGTTAATTCATTTTCAGTTCAACTAAGTGGATAATGGGTTTGGCATTATTGTTACAATAAGCTTATCAAATCTTCACCTTAATGGTACTGGAAATAGAAACAGTACTGTATGTATCCATAATGAGCCTCAAGGGACTGTATGAAAATTGTTCGGGGGCGATTAAAAGATTAAACAAATCTATTAACTGTAAAATTATTTAGTGACGTTCTCAGAATGTGTTGTAGTGAGTTAAGCAAGAAATTAAACATGAAACAACGTTCAACCCGTTCACACATCAATAATTTTCATACAATCCCTAAGAAAAACAAAAGTATTGATTGTACAGATATTTAGTGACACTGTTCTCACAATGTATTGCTGTATTGCAAGAAATGAAAAATTTTCCAACCCGTCCCCACACCAATAAAAGAAAAACACATATTAATTGTACAAGCATTAAGTGAAACTGTACTTCAAATGTGGTGTTCTGTGATTTCATCTTGAGTTTATTGTGAGGAAATCAACCTCCTCTTGTTGGGCTTTGGACAACTGGTCCACTGAAGCCAATATGAAAGTGGGAACAGTCATCAGACAAGCTTTAGAGCTAAGCAATGTGCATGCTAAGAGTTTGGGACTTGTCTTATAGGTGACTTATAATAGACACAAAAACCCTGTGGCTAGTTGTTCACTAACAGGACCAACCAACCAATTGTCTTTTAGACTTTAAACACCTTCACATGAAGGCCTCAGATGAAGAAATGTGGGAGCAAATACATAAGAAAACATTCAGTTACACCTTATCATATAACAAAAGCAATGTGACAGTGAAGATCAAGATATTACAGCAGTTAGCTGTGGCTTCTATGGCAGATTTTTCTGTGTTACAGAAAAATGATGATTACCATTGCTCCATTAAGAGGATTTAAAAGCTCAAAAGGGAGTATTACTAGGTCATGTTTCCAGTGTTTCAGCCCAATATGGGTGGTGGTAACTGACAAACTGACAAAAGGCGTGAAAACAAAATTGTGTGTGTGTGTCAAAACTTGATTCTGTTTTAAATAATTTCTGAAAAATCTCAACCAAGCCAAGTATGTGTCACTAAAAAGTTATACTTCGAGTAACAAAAGTCACCTATAATTACACAGCGTAGATTTAAGTGCTAGCATACACACTGCAGAGCTAGCAATGTTACCAACACAGATGATCAGATAATGTCATGTGACCAATGGGCATAACATATTTTATAGTGTTATTAGTTCATTGCAGACTACAGCGTAACACTGGAATAAGGCAACTTAAAAGTTAAAATGCAAAATCTGATTACATCTGCTAGAAATAGAATAGCACGGTGCTTTTTTCAATCAGCTAAACTGAAGGTGATTCGAACCCTGGCCCTTGGGTGACATTTGAGCATTAGCTATTGCACTTGCGATGGTCTGACAGTGCATACACAGCTATTTTCTCACAGTAAAGCATCAACACAGGTAGACAGACATTCACTTACCAAGAAAATAAGATGTAAAGTAATAACGACATAAAAGAATAATCATAAAAAAAAACAGCTTTTTTTTTTTTTGCTCTATCCAAAATAAAATCACTTCATCTCTTGCTTTACATCACTCAGGGTTTTGCAGTCCCTACACCATCAGTCTTCAATAAACATACTATATTTTAAAAAAAAGGACTTATCAGCAGCAGTCTGTCACACGATCAAGGTTTTAACCCCGCCTGCAAACTCATCCACCCTAGAATAAGCATAACAACAAACACTTGGTGCACAACAAAAGCAACATCAACAACATCGAAAACAACATGAGTGTGGGGCTTCACACCGCTTCTTTAATCGTACAATTTCAGTATTTTACATTCCACATATGGACATATTCCTGCAGGGATTGTCGTCTTTCTCCACCAAAGAGTGCTCGTATGAGTCGGGGTTGGTTTCTGTGAGTATGTGTGTGGTGGACAGAGTGAAATAAATAGAGAAAAGGGAGGGCGAAGGGATGAGGATGTAAATTCCCGAGATTTAAAAAAAAACAAAAAAAAAAACAGGAACTAGAATGGAGACGTTGGGGAATGGACATGGAAGGACGGGAAAAGACATGTTAGGAAGAGAGAGAAGATGTTAGTAACTTACATATGTTTTCCCTGGGTAAGTAATAAAAGTAGTAGAAGTAGTTGATTATTGGAAAATGAGTTGAACTGCTTCAGAGTGGTTGGTTTTGTGCCATGCTGCAGCGACAGAGTTCACATTTTAGTTGACTGTAAACAAACATAACCCTAACTTGAATCTAAGAGACAGAGAGGAAGAAAAAACACAATTCTGTGGTCACTGTGCGGAAGAGACTTCAGCTTTATTTTGGTGAGGAAGCGTGGAAAATAACGGGGTGTACAGGTGCACAGAGCAACTTTTGAGGCAACTGTAATCAGCCTCAACATTGCCGCTTCCCTCAAACAGTGCTGTCTGAGGAAATGTTTGACTGTGTGGCTCCTCGTGTAGCACGGCGCTGACCATGTTCAAACACGTGGAGCCAGCTGATGTTTCTAGTTTAGAATTTAGACATATTTTGAAAGAAAAGAAGGATTCATGCCTTTTCTCGTGAATGCACTGCGAGGATGTAATGAAGCCGTAAAAGTCAGAATAAGCACTCTGTGTCACGGTTTGTTGCAGCATCTCGAGCTGCTGGTCATGCGGAAAACATCTTCTCCGCCACCATGACAACCGAGGTCATGTGGGCAGCCAGTGCACATGCTGTCCAAACCTAAATGCAGCCGGGTCAATTAAAAATGACACTGTTAGCAGATCAGATTTAAATTGGATTTGCCGGCCGTCTGAACAAAATGTTATTATAGGTAGCAGTGATGTGTCCAGTTAAAATGGCTTTTTGGTGAGGATGGTCGCTGACTGACTGGTCTGTCTCTCTGCTGTGCTGGTGCATCTGATCATGGCTGAAGGCAGTGTGCTCTGTGGTGCTGGTGTGTTTTTAAAGAGGACGGGGGGAGGGCGGGGGGGGAGGATTTCTCCAGTGACAGTTTGGCAGAGAGAAAGAGAGAGAAGCTGTGCTGCCAGCTCAAATCTAAACCTGAACAAAATCCCAAAATAGGAATAGAGATGTATTTCTGCTTAAGGTCCTTCCTGTGCCATATGAAGTGATTTAGAGGTATGCAACAGGTGAATAAACTATGAAGGTTCGTTGGTGATCAAGCATCATGACGCAGTAAACTGAGTCCTGACTCCCTCTGCTACATGATTGCTCAGACAAGATTCATGATCTGATTTGAGCTGGCAGCATAATCAGCTGATAGCTTGAATGCCACATACAATAACTGTAACATTTATATATATTTATACACGAATATATATCCATAAATATAAGTTTCTGTATACTGTATATTTGTATTACCGACCTCTGTGAGGCACATTAACATGTCAAAATTACTAAGCCAGCAGTTCCCTGTCTGAGCCGTGACCCGGTTTGCAGCATGGCTTTCATTCACAGTGATAGTGAGCAAAGTACGGTACGAACACACAAAGACCTGGAGATGGCGGGTGTGAAACTGTACTGCTTGATCATCCTATTGCTGTGTGTGCTGCTGCTGCTGCTGCTGCTATCTGTGTGTGTGTGTGTGTGTGTGTGTGTGTGTGTGTGTGTGTGTGTATATATATCCCTGTATAATCAGCGATTACGGTTCTATTTTAATACCCTGCAACATAGATTAGTAACACTGAGAGTGGCGGCACATAAAGGCCATGTCACAGTCCTCGTTGGTTTCAACAGGTAATAAAGAGATGAGAAAATGGACTCTGTGTGTGTGTTTATGTGTGTGTGATAATATTGTTAAGACAGCTAAAGACAGGCAGGAGGAGGAAAGATGTGGGGGGAGGAGATGAAAGGGGAGGTTCAGGGCTACTAAGGGATACAGACATTGTGGTTTTAGTGCAACAGAAAAAAACCTGATAGTTACTTGTAGTGGATGGCAATTTGGGATATGGTTGGTGGAGCTTATTTCAGCAGTGTTTAATTCATAGTGTAAGTTTCTGGGATAGGACAGTCGCTTAGAAAGTCTTTTGAATGGCTTAGCGTCCATTTCTACCGCAATGGCGAGGGAAGGATCGGGAGGTGCGCTGTAGGTGCGAGAACAATGGTCCATTGTCGTGTTGGCGGTCTGCAATCGGCTTGGCCTGAGTCACATCGCTGCCCATACAGTCACTCAGTCGTCGCTTCCCTCCCATCTGCCAGGGATGAATAATCCACAGGCGAATACTGCTGGCTCACTTGCTGTTTATTTACCTCCCAGTCCAGTCACCACCCACATCAAAGTCCGTTGGCCTGACCCCCAATTGGGCCAAAATGGCTTCCACTGGAGTCCCAGCTTCCAGCTGTCGTCATCATCTGACAGCTTCCTTTGAGTTCAGTCGGCACACTGTAATGTCACAAATTCACCCCTGCCCTCGTTGTCATTTTCAGGTTCCTAAATCAAAATCCAAAGTGACTGTTGGTCCCATGTGGTGTGTGATAAAAACAGAAAAAAAGGGGTCTGCCATGTCAAATGTTGATCCATGGCCCGTTTAAAAGACTGTCGGTGGAGCACCACACTCGACGGGTCCATGCTGGCAACTCCTTTGTGCAACGTGTGTACATATATACTGAATATTTATATATATATGTGTGCATGCATGTCAGTGTGTTGCAGACAGAGAGGGAGCTGCACTGAGATGAGAGGTGAGGTAGAATCTGTCGGTTTCAGGCTGGACTTGAAACAGGTAACAGGTGACGGGGAGGGGGGAGGGGGGAGGGGGGGCAAGAGAGGCCTGCAGAGGTAAGTGACAACATCTCCTCCCACCACCACCATCTGCCAGCGCTGATCCTATCACAAGACAGCGGGGAGGTGAGGAGGCGGGGCTACGATGCGATTAAGAGGGCAGGGCTCCAATGAGAAGATGCATTCTCATACGAGACAGGAAGTGTGGTGGTGCAGCCTGGTTATTCGGGAGGAGGAAGAGATAAACAACAAAACAACTGAGGTAATACATAAAGAACAACTGAATGGGTGTGTGTGTTTGTGTGTGAGGTAATGAAAACAGGAGGTACGTGTCCGAGAGGTATCCTAGCAATATCCTGTGTGTGTGTGTGTATATATATATATATATATACAATGTTATAATGTTTATTCATATACTGTGTGTAACTCTAGATTACTGGTTAGTGTCAATGAGTGATGTCATTTTTCAAGTTATATTGCACCTACAGGTATTATGCTATAAACTATTTTTAAGTACAGTGACACTGTAGTGGAAACACTTTTTTATGTAGCCTAAAGCTACAATACACTTTATTTTTTAAATACTCACAATGTCTCATAACAATACTATATACTATTTATGCTAAAGTCTACCCATTTTGGCTTAAAAGTCATAAGGTGTTATGAATAATTTAGTGTAGCATTTGGAGAAAGTCAAATATTCACTTTTCTTTTAGACCTCCTGAGGTGACATACTGCACTATTTTCACAAGCTAGCTGCTAACATTGTCATTCTCATTCTATAGCTGGCATACAGAGGGCTTTTAGGGCTCTTTCATTGAAAAAGCTCTGTGCTGGCTATAAGCTTCATAAAGCTGAGGGCAACTCAGCTTTTACACACTTTCATTCAATTCAATTTCATTTATATAGCGCCAATTCATTAAAAAAAGTTATCTCATGGCACTTTCCATATAGGGCAGGCCTTGACCATACTCATACTCATGAGAGCTGCTGTAGATTATTGAGTTTAGCAATTAATGTTTGTTATGGTTACCATCTCAGTTTAGAAGTTTAGTTTAGCATGCTAACATTACAAACAAAACAATTAGCACTCCACTAAATACAGGTGAGGCTGATGAATATGTCAGTTCTATGGGCATTTGGTCAAAGTAACACATGATACAATTTGTCTCTTGAGATTTAATTGCAACTAATCTAATAATTAGTTAAAGTGTTATTTTTGGGAAAAATTCCTATTTGGTAAAACACTGGGAAACAGCTAGCCTGCCTCTGTTCAAAGGTAACCAAATTCTGGCCACTGTAGGACTCTGACTATGCTAAAATGAGCAAAGCTAGGCTAAGGTAAGTGGCAGCTGGCTGTAGTGTCATATGTTTGAGATTGGTATCTATCTTCTCATCTAACACTCAACATTATATACAAAATATATTAGCTTAATATACGCATATTTTCCAAAATGCTAAACTACTAGCTCCATTTAAAGTAAATGACAAGCTATGAAATGATAAAAACCTGCTAAATATTAACGCACCCTTTCTTGAAGCAGACAAGGATTGCTGTAACCACACTCCTTACATGGATTATGATATTCATAACATCTTAGAACTTTTAAAGCATTATAGTCACACATATAATATATTTGACTGCAGTTTAAGACACAAACATTCACAAAGCAACTGTCATAATGGATTATTACTATGTGTCATGCATGTATCATGCATGCTATGTGCATATAAAGAACACATTATAGATCAGGGCTTCATACAAAGTGTTCCCACTGTCACTTCTCTTACCACTACTAGACAGGTAGATGGGTAGGTGAGGACTGCATGGCTCCGTGTTTTCTCAACAAACTATCACCACCCACACAATAAACAAGGAAATACATCTTTACAAGGTATGAGGTAAGAGTGTAGGGGTATGTTCTGTGCACGTACATCGTGTGTGTGTGTGTGCATCTCTGTGTGTACGTGAGACAGAGAGAGACAGAGAGGTCGGTACGTGAGGGAGGTAGGTCGACAGACACTCACAGGGCCTCGGCGGACTGAGGGGTGGGCTGCACCTGCAGACGGAGGACGCCGTTTCAGTTAAAGAGATGCATGGGAGGCAGGGGTGTGGTGGGGGGCTAATGGTCAGGTCCCAGAGAAAAAAAACTACACTTTTTTTTTTTTTTTTTTTTTAAATAAATGTGAGGGGTGGGTGTGGGGGGAGTAGAAATGTGACCAAGCCCCTTAGTTTGCATTAGTGTAGGAGCAGAGTACAGCTATTTGTCCATCCAGGTGCAAGAGGAGTTAATTGCTGAGATTTGCATATAGATCTACTGAACGTCCATGGCAGTGTGTTTGGAATTCATCTGAATATTTAGAACTGTGTTTTGTGTGTACCTCTCAGATTGTCAGTGTGTTTCTCACTGGTGATGTTTGCGTGTGTTTGCTGGTGGCAGGCGGTAGGTGCAAAAAAAAAAAAGGACAAAAACAAAGTTCACAGGGCACATTCCCACTAAAGAACAAAAAAAAAAATCTTGTTTTTCTCCTCGTCATTCCCCCACACTTCCTTTCCGCCGCCAAAGCCACCCTATTTATTTCCTTCTGTGTCCAGGGTTTTTTTTTTTTAGGAGGGGGGGACACTCCACCTTCTATAAGTCACACTTCCTGGTCCTCGAAGACCTCCAGGAAAAGCGGAGGAAAGAGTTCGTTGGGACACTCCACCTTCATATGGAGGAAGCGGCTGGCGTGGCAAGCTCCGATCATGCGCAGGTCTGTCACCTTCATCAGAAGCTTGGGCCAGAAGTGGGGAATGTTGTGCTTGCGGTAGTTGATGTAGTGCTCGAATGCCAGCAGGTAGGCCTCCTGGCACTGCTCGATCTTTTCCACACTGGTCAGCCCTGAACGGTCTGGAGTGATGAGGAGGAGAGAAAGATTTACATTTGTCACTTTTATGCAATATTTCCATTTCCATCCTGAAGCAGAAAGTAACCAGTGGCTTAAGGAATTCCTGGGAACAGTCCTTCGGCACTTCAGCTTTGAAATTCTTCAGTGGTCTAAAATATTGGACTAAACTGAAATATACTTAGGTAAAACTGGTCTGAACTCAATGTGTGCAACTTGATCTAAAGAAATCTGCAAACAGAGCTAGATACAGAGACAACAGTGTCATCGGCATATAAGCAAATAAGTAGCAAGTCAAAGAACTAAAAGAGAGTTCACTTGGATCCATTTGGTTTCTGTTTTTCTGATCTTGGTCACGTTTGTGGTGTCACATGTTGCCACTATTGGCTGTTCCTTGTCTGGTAGTAAATTTGGAGTGCTTCATGATTTTCCTGCCAATCACTGCTTACATTCAGGCACCAAGCTCCTGTCCTTGGCGTACCATGTTCACTTCAAATGGAGCAAGCAGTCTGAATCACTTCACTGACAAAAGAAGGAATTAAAAGACATTTATGTAAAATGATGAACATGATGCATCAGCCTATTTGCTCCAGTTTAAAGACATCCACCAAATCACGGTGTCTTTGTGTTCCAGTGACAGCCACTGTCTACGAATTTGTGCTGTGCAATGACAGGATTAAAGGCAGATTAGACAAGATTACTCATTGAGGTTGTTCAGGAGCCATGGGAATTTAAAAAGATAGTCTTGAGGACAGACTGATTAGACCATGCTGATGTCATCCAGGATATACTGTAAATACAAGTCTGTATTTGACACTTTCCATGACAGCGTGATTAATGTGGTCAAAAATGTGACGACATGGATATAACCAACCTGACTACCAAAAAGAATATTAAGTAGTAGTTTGCCCCATGACTGAATGCAAATAATAAAAAATGTATTATGTAATCATTAAAAAAAATTAGAAATTAGAATATTTAGAATTTTGCTCACAAATAATAATAATTTGTCAGCAATGGTTTTAACATTAATCATCAACAAAATTTTGTTTTTTTTTAGCCCAGATTTTGGATAACATTTCAGAGTAGCATGAATTTGTATGTGATGATGAAGATGAGTTCCTCCACAGAAAACATTAAACAGCTGCTGTCACAGGCTCGACGTGACAAGTAAAATGATCCGAATGTGTCAAAGTGACGGAGTTCTCCTTTGAAGAAGCAAAACACGCATCTCCTCGTTCTTACAGAAGTTATGACGTGTAAAGAAAAGACATCATTTTTATTTATGTGAAAATGTAAAAAGTGATCTGAGCTCAGAAGCAGCAAAGCCTTCCCTCGCTCTATTATTCATGTGTCAGTTATTAAATATTTTATTCTGTTTTTGCCAGGATCTTTTATTCTGAGCTGGAGGAAAACTCTGCTGGCTGTAAGGGAGCCGGCTGAGAAACGGAAAAGCAAAATGCTGAAACTATAACTGTTACAAGCGCTAAAAAGACCAGCGCTGAAATGAATGCGAGCACAAGAACTGAATTTATTTACAAATTATCACTTAATAACTTTATTCTTTCCTCACCTGAGCTCATGAGCAGCACCGCTTGCATCAGAGCCACCTCCGAGTCATCCAGGTTGAACTGAGCCAGGCTCTTGCCCAAGTCAAAGATAGCGTCCGAAACCACGCCCAACCCACCGTTCTTCAGCTGCTCACGTTTCACCGCCATCTCACCGTTTAGCGTCAGCGTCTCGCTGTCCGGGTCGTAGCGTACAGCGGCACGCAGCGACATGATCTCCATGCAGCAGCCCTTCAGCAAGATGATCTGGTCTTCACAAGGCAGCTTGGAAAGACCATGACAACACGTCAGGATGTTATATGACAGGAAATGACATGAATGGAATTCAATGTAAAAGTCCACCACAACAGGTTTTTAAGATGATATTTCAGATATATCTTTATATTAACAATAAATCAAATGACTCTGCAATTCCCCTGAGCTCTGCAGTACATTTTAGTGCCTTTCAGCTCGTTGTTTTTTTGTTTTGTCTTCAACAAACTGTAACAATCAGTGAAAACATTCTAATATCCAATGTACATGACTTACTCAGCATCAAATGACGGTCAAAGTTAGCAATTAGCTGTTGAACATCATGCACCAGGTAGCCAGATATTTTCCTCAGAAACATGAGACGTGATGTGATGTTAGGGTTAGGTTAGGGCTGCTAACCTGTAACTTTCTAATCAGTAATGTGTTAATTAGGGATGCACCGATTGTGAAATTCTGGGCCGATACCGATACCGATTTTTAAAATAACAACTTGGCCGATGCAGATACCGATGTTTGTTACATGTATTGCAAACTGCATAACGTGGATCTTTCTCGAAGCATCCCAGAAGCGTACGCAACGTGCCAGAGACGTGTGGAGTGGGGTTTCGGTTTTCCTCCAAAAAAAAAGGTAAAAAGAAAGGTTTCTCCTCAGCACAGTGTTCATGCGACATGTAAATCAGCAAATAAACATCGGCCACTGCCATCGGTGAATGTCATCCTTATTTGCTGATGGCCGATGGCAGTTAAGGTGGTGAACATCGGCATCGGCCGGTCGATGCATCGGTGCATCCCTAGTGTTAATGTTGTGTTTGACTGATGGACTGTTGTGGCAATTGCTGAAATATGTAAATGTAGCATTAATTAGCTAAGAACAAAAGGCAGACCTGAGGAGAAATCAATAGAAAGATGAGGTGTTGCAGTTTTTCATCAACCCCCAACATAATTATCTGGGAGTTTCCTTGCAGAGAAAGAGCTATCATTTTCTATTCACAACAAATCCCCCGCCGTCCTTTATGTAACCGGGAAGCCCCTACAATATACATGATGACTGCACTCAGTGAGGTGGAACACGGACGAGGGCATGCCGATCATTTCTGTACAGCAGAGCATTATCAGAGAGCGGTGAGTCATCACATCCCCCAGAGACAGAGGTGGGAGGACGAGGGGGAGGCGTCACTTATTATTTGGTGTAATAACAGCTGACAGGCAGCATGACGAGGCTGCAGAAAGAGGAAGTTTCCTCTCAACAGAGCTTGTTAAGACTTACAGGCTTGTTAGCTTGTTAGCAGTGATCATGAGATAAGTCTGCACATCAGTTTAAATTTTAAAAGTGGACATGCTTGATGTGGTAGAGCAGGACCAGAAACCACAAATCTATATATAATCCATATAAAGCAGGACAGAGCTGCTAGTGTTAGCCTATACTGTGTATATTAACATCCAGGACGAGTTTCTACCTGATCGGGAAGTACCGTAATGCTATCCGGTCTATCCGGACATGTTGACATATGTTTGAGAAGGTAAACAGTTTGATACACTCCTTACACTTGTGCTCTTGTGTTCTTGGTTTGGTTTGGTTGGACTGACAGTCATGTGGTTTACATGTAGGGCACAGCAGTGCCAGTTTTAGGACTGAATCCCTGCAGAGGCCACCCAGGCCAAAAGCACTCGAGGATACTGTGAGGCACTCTGGAGGAAAGCATCCATATGTACTGAGGCTGAAGATAGAATGGAGAGTTAAAACACACAAACACACACACACACACACACACACACACACACACACACACACACACACAGAACCTACCTCTGAGAACATGGGCAATTTCTTGGCAAAGTCGACGACGCGTGTGATGGCGGGGGTCATGATCTTGGTGAACTCGCTGAAGGCTTCCAGGTCCACCTTATCTCCGACAGAAGTGGGCACCATCGGACCCTGGCCGATGTCATCTGGCTGCAAAGAAGATATCACACGGCTGAAACGTCAGAGGGAAACGCTAACATTTGATGAAGTTTGCCAAATGAAGAGTGTGAGTCATGGCTGAACACACAGATTGTTTGTGAGTTGACCTTTGTGCTTCTTATTTTCCAGTTTTCCAGTTTTTCCAGTAAAGCTTGGACTAATAAAAGAAAATCTAGAAATTTGAAAAGGTATACAGGCTTGTAAAGAGAACCAAATGTAGATTGTTGACATGTGTAGACTCACATGGAAGCAATTTAAACACCACTGGTCCATAAAAGACAGTATGTGTAGCAGACGGGAGAGCGGATTTAATTAGACGTTAAAACTTTATTCTGTATTCGAGGAAGACCTTGTGAGGTATTGTGGGGTACAGGGTGATGTAAAGACAACAACATGTGGCGTACTACAGGTATATAAAACAAACGCTGATGGCTCTAAACATTTTAGCACTGCATGTAACAGCTTAATCTGCTTAGTCAAACACACTTAATCAGTGTGATCAGAAACACACACAGAGGATCACTAATTAAAGGCATTTAGCATCTTCCAATCAGTGCGGCTTATCAGCGCTGTGGATTTAGTGGCCAGGAGAGCTGAGGTAAGGCGTGATCGAACTGAGTGGAACAATGCTGCAAAAAGAGTGCGGGTTTCCATTCAGTGCTACACAGCTGATCTCTATCCTGTTTTGATAACACAGACAGGAAACAGCTTTAGGGCAACGCATCGACACACACACACTTTATGAATCACTAGAGGGACACTTAAGGGTCATCGGCAGGATGTTAGGATGAAGGACGAGAAACCTAATAAAACAAAACAGCTGTACTGACATTTAACTGTGACGTTATTGACAGGATTAGAGTTATGAGTTTTTCCTCACTCGAACCGAGGGTCTAAGGACAGAGGGTGTCACTCCCTGTACAGACTGTAAAGCCCTCTGAGGCAAACTGTATTTTGTGACTTTGGGCTATACAAATAAAATTTGATTTGATTTGATTTGATTTGTTTACAGGAAAACACTCATCTGCTAATAATGGTGAGATCAGACAGGAACTTGAAAATGTTTGAAAAAAACAACAACCAACTGAATACTGTTTGCCTCACTCTGTGTCTAGGAGAACCAAGCCTCAACCTCTGTGGCTGTAAAGTAAAGCCAAACAAAGTGCCAAAAACTGCACTTTCTCAAATGTCTGATCTAATACTTATGTCATGCAATAAAATGCAAATTAATTACTTAAAAATCATACACTGGGATTTTCTGGATATTTGTTTTAGATTCCGTCACTCACAGTTGAAGAGTACCTATGATAGAAATTACAGACTTCTACATGCTTTGCAAGTGGGAAAACCTGCAAAATCGGCAGTGTATCAAATACTTGTTCTCTCCACTGTAGATACAGGGGTCTCACATTCTTTTGTTTAGTTTATTATAAACTAATTAAAAAACATCATTATTAGTGCAGGTTTACCTTCAGCAGTCTGTGACAATGTAAATCACGTCAGCCACTTAGTTTTTTTTTATCTGTGATATGAAAGTTTTGTTCACAGCCAATCCAAAGTGTAAAGCAGTGAAGTTGCTGTGACAACAGCAACGGAGAGTATCTGTACTCTGATTGGTCTGCTGCGTCACTTTTTTTTTTCTATTTGGCATCCTTCTCTTTGTTATTCACCTTGAACTGGCCGCCCTCTCTGTGCAATTTTTCAGAAGGCCTTCAAAACCTGTGTTTGACTGTAAACCTGTCTTTGCCTTCACGGAGCGGTCGCTTGGTAACTGTCCGACCTTTGCCTTCGGGTAACCGTCGGTGAGAGCAGACACGTGCGTGTGCACGTGGCGCCGAGGGATGCTACAGAGCTGCTGATGAAAAGAAGTGCTGCCAAAAACGTCTCTTGAAAATGAAAAAGAAGTCGCTTTCTTTCATGTGAGCTCGAGTTTTCAAGTGGGAGCAACTTTCAACATGAGCTGCTGCTGGAAGATTCTGGAATAATGAGCTACATAACGAAGGAATGAACTCCTGCGTGGATACTGCAGGTCATTAATGAAAGTCAGAACGACGGGTTCAACAAGTGTGATCAAAGATTACCCGCCTAAAGTGAAATCTGATTTAAGATGCCCATTAAAAATATGACATAACTAATAACTTTTCGTGCTTAGGCAGAAGTGAGGAGTTGAGCGAGTTGCGTGTTGGACGTGGCTTCAAATTGAGTCCTGTATTTGGCACCATTAGTGTTTAAGAGGCGGCCTCCATGGCCAACGCACAAGCGCCAAAAACTGCAGTTCCTCAAATGGCCACTCAAGACTGAAGAACAAGTCATTCTCCATGAGCCTCCATATTAAAACACCAAACCTCACAGCAGAAATTGCTAAAAATCTCAGTGCTCTGTTAGCTCAGCTTACCAGGAACTTGCGCTTCTGTTTCCAGCTGGAGCCCTGGGCATTGGTGTGCCGATGGGCTTCGGTGGCCATCCGGATCAGCTCCCACTCTGCCGTGTTCGGCTCCGGCCTCGTCTGCAGCGTCCGCACCATCTCCTCCCTCTTCCTCCTCTGTCGGTTCTCCTCGATCAGACGCCGCTTGGCCACGCGCTTAGACTCATCCAGCACCACTGATGGAGGAAGAGAAAGCAGTGAGGCTTCAGTGTAGGTTTTCAACAACACCTGTATAGAATTTTATCTTGTTGTTCATCGATTTGCTTCTTATTTATTGTTTGACTCCGTTCATGTTGCACTGTTGCACAGCTAAAGTTTCTAGCATTCTAACATTTGCGAATTATCGCCAAACACAGAGGTCAAATGCCTTTTTTTTTGCAGGTTAGACCAAAGTAATTTGGTCTTGATGGTGGTGCTAGATGAATACCAAAGGTATTATCTTAAAAGGCAAAAGTAGTTGTTGACCAGCAAATGTAGAGTGACTGCAGCAGCTCAGTCCATGAGGGAGTTGGCTTGGTGGATGGTTCAAGGCCAGCATGGACCTCTAACTAACTTCTGACCTCTACTACCAGGGTGCCACTACATGGCTGCCCATCATTCCACCATCTCTCCAAGTACCATCAATAAAGTTCTTCTTCTTCCACAGTCCACAGCCAAACTAGCAGCTACAAACTAACATCTGCAACATCTCAAAATGAAATTTAAATAAATCCAATAAGTAACCTGATTGCATGAGATGTGTTTAGAGTTATTTCAGTCTGGACCGACTGACTGATACATAGAGCCACCTGTGTCTGCAATCGTGAGCTGTGATTGGACATTATTTGTCTGAGAGCTTGTTACACTGTTGTCCACAGTGGATCTTTTCAGCAGACGTTTTATTTTACACCTTGTCTATTAATGACACAGACAATAGTAATTTATGCACGATGTGACACGATGACTCGAGCAGTTCTTTTAATCACAGAGCTGTGATATCTGAGTACTTTTGAAAATGAATCACTTGAATTTCACATTTCTTGCAGGATCGGCTACTACACGCACGACTTTCAGCGAGTTAGAAGAACAGATGGATTTCTAAGAAATGTTATGAGATATTGAATGTGAGCTGAGATGACATTCAAAACGTCCAGTGAAATATCGACAGGAAGTCAGAATGAAATGTCAGATATGACTGAATGCTAAAGAGATATGAGAGGACTCAGCTTTGTGGGGCGCTGCTGAGGACAAAATAAACTTCTGTCTTTGTGTTGCTCAGTGCTACATAAAATAATAATATATATGTGTATATAGCATATGTTTCTCAGTCTGGTACTGAGCTACACAGTCTTCATAAAACATATCACGTTTATTGTATTTTATATCTTGTTACTATTTGTGTATCGTCCCTCCATGATGGCTAAAATTATGTTGACGAGGAGATTTGCAATGTCACTCAAAAGCATTTATATCCAGGCCAAGTGTCTGTGTGTGTGTTTGTGTGTGCGTGTGCATGTCATACACGTCTACAGTCGTTTCTCTGTTTGTTTGTTAGCAGCCACTCGCTGTAACAAATTACAGCATATCAATTCAAAGAAGCTGCTTCAGTTAATGAGATTTACACAACATCATTTAAGAGCAGTGTGTTTGAAGTTAAGTCCAGATGTTCTCAATCTGTGTTTTCATCAAAAATATCCACAGGAGCAGTTGTACAGCTAAATTAATATCACCCCCAATGAGAAATCAGATGTTGAGTATGTGTGTATATATGTGTGTGTGTCTGTACTAACCCCTTAACTAGTTAGACCTCAAAGTCAGAGCAGAGATCTGTGTGTAGACATAATGTGACACAAACTGTGAGCTGTAATTGTAATTGTAATTCGTTGTCATTTTATCATTCATTGTAATTCATTGTCATTTTATCATTTATTGTATTTCATTGTCATTTTATCATTCATTGTAATTGTACAATATGTTTGTGTTGATTTGCTCTGTACACGTGACATCCATTGCCCGTCTGTCCGTCCTGGGAGAGGGATCCCTCCTCTGTGGCTCTTCCTGAGGTTTCTTCCACCTTTTTTCCTGTTAAAGGGTTTTTTGTGGGCAAGTTTTTCCTCACTTGAACCGAGGGTCTAAGGACAGAGGGTGTCACTCCCTGTACAGACTGTAAAGCCCTCTGAGGAAAACTGTGTTTTGTGACTTTGGGCTATAAAAAAATAAAATGTAAACAGACTGTTTGTTTCTACTCTGAAGTTGGACATTTTACAAGGGGACTAAATGTTTTGAGTTCACCAGACCAAAGAAGAAAGTATTAACCAGTGCTGGCTTAAAGGTTAGAGAAGCAAGCTTGTAAATGGTAAATGGACTGTACTTATATAGCGCATTTCTAGTCTTCTGACCACTCAAAGCTCTCTACAGTACATATCTCATTCACACATTCACACACATTCATACACTGATGGCATTGGCTGCCATGCAAGGTGCCAACTGCTCATCAGTTTGAGGAGCTAAACATTCAAACACATTCAAAATTTGATTTGATTTGATTTGATTTGCATCTTCCGACATCAGACTTTACATATTCACACACAGTGGAGATTATAGAGCTTAAAGTTGGTTTGCTCACAATGACCATGCTAATATGCTAATGTTTAGCAGGTACTGCACCAAGTTCACCACCTTAAATGTTAGCATGCTAACAATTGGTATATAGGTTGGAATGTCTTTAGTTTTGCAGGTATTTAGTCATAAACCAAAAATATTAGACAAATTAAAGGGTCATAATAATGGTGCTGGTTTGTTGCTAACATATTTCACGTAAAGTCTCCTGGTGGAGCTGGAGGAAAAGTTGTGAGAAAGATTCAAGCTGAATGAATGTCTGGACCAAAGTGGACAGACCGGCTATAGAGCCATGTCCCAGGCATGGCTAAAAATATTTCTCTATCACTCTGTGCTTCAAATAAGTTTTCAACCGTTGCATAACAACAGTCGCAGCCTTCACTTTGTGGATATCTTTGTAAATACTTTGTAGAATGCATGAGCTTGGAATAACTCACGGTCCATGGCCATGCCCACAGAGATGCACTTCTTAAAGCGGCACAGCTGGCACTGGTTGCGGGTGATCTTGTCGATGATGCAGCAGCCTTCGTATTTACAGGAGTAAGCGGGGTGGAGGTTCTTCTGGATGGTCCTGCGGAAGAAACCCTGAAGGCGGAGAAAGGAAGTGGAAAAGAAAAGATGGAGAGAGTAAAGAAAGTGCAGCAGAAGACAGAAAGAGCATTCAGCAACAGCTCCATAACCTCCAAATGAATCCAATGAAATGTCTTGATTAGCATTAAACAAGTGCATTAAATGGGTCATATCATCACATGGCAGCCTGATGCTTGCATGATGGGATCCTGCTTGCCAAGAATGGTGAAGTAATGAAGTGATGGCTGATTGGACATCTCTCAGAAAACACTTTTGTTCAGACAGATGAGGAACAGCTTGATTAGAACTACACTGAGGTGGAGGAGGCCGGCGACAAAGAAAACATTTAACTAGTCACTCCCTAAAAGCAACTTAGCTGCAAGCCATCAAAACTAAAAAGCAGCTTCGATGGTCATAATATAATATTTGTGTGCATCTCCTGAGGGAACAGAGCTCATTTCTGATTTTCAAAGTGAGATTTCAGCGTGCATCATTTCCCGTGTGAGCACAGCGGGACACAATGAGAATAGCTGAAGCCATTTTTAGAGCCTGTGAACAGGCTGCTCTACGGGACGCTAATCACTGGATAATAAACCTCTGCTCAGTGAATAAACACACCCACACCTGCCACTGAGAGGCCTCCTGCAGAGTCATTACAGTACAGTGTAGTAAGCATGAGATCCTTCATTTTTCAAACAGGAAATACAATTTTGCTTTGCTTTGGGTCTTATTTCCTGGATGATGATAAACAATACAGACAGCTGAGCCAAATCTTCCCAGAATTATGAACTCTTTTTTTTTTTTTTTTTTTGGTATTCCAGTTTTTAAACCTGCCAACAATTTTCAAATCCATACCACTGATTGTCTGAGAGTCAAATGTGTTTTTTTCCCCCAACATCTGGGCAGCTGTTTGCTTCATTCAGCTCCTATCAGTGAAGTGCTGCAGTAAAATGAGCTTCCAGAGACTTGAAATCTGTTGAGACAGATGCTCATGTGTCCGACTATTTCTTGGCTCGGAGTGGTCATTTCCTGCTTGTCTGGCAACTGCTCGGATTTGAGTCTTTGTGCTAAGCTAAGCTAACTGCCTGCTGGCTCCGGCCTAGTATTTAATAGACGGAGTGGTATCCGCAATCATCAAACTTTGTGCCAGAAAGCAAATGAGCGTAATTCCCAAAATGTCAAACTGTTATTCTTCATGCTCTACAGTAGCCAACTGTTAAACTAACTGTCTGCAAATCACTCAGAGACAGGGAAAATAAGAAAACATGAACTTTTACACAGTGCTGGAGTTTAATTTGAGTCCAACCCACATTCATACACTGGGGCAGGTAATGAGTATTAATCTGCGGCTGAAAATAATCCCAAACAAATGAATAATAATCCCACCATTTAACCTGAATCATGTTTACTAAAGTCTGCAGGGCCCAGCTATTACTACACCCAATGTTTCTGATCATTTTCTAGATTCAAATCTTCAGTAGGAGCCAGTTGTTTTGGTGCCGAGTGCAAGAGAAAGCAACAAATTCCTTTCTAGTGAACACAAAAGGCTTTTGTACGAGCCTTTAATTGGTTAATTCAACCAGGATAATTAAGTTAGCTGTGACAATACGTGGCAAAGGCTCAGTTGGGAGGACTACTTTTCATGAGCTTGCTTGTTGTTTTGCTTCAGTCAGCTGACTTTAGGTGATCACAATCTGATTTGACCGTGGACATGGGCGATCAGCAGTAATCTTTCTGTCAGAATTTAAAACAGGAACGGACTGACTGCATCCCAGAGAATCACACATTGTTGAGTCTTGAGGTGTATCTGAGCTGATATTCCTTCTATGAGATGAAGGACTTCAAAAGTTTCAGACAGTTCTGGCAGTGCTGATTAGCTTCAGAGTTAAAGTGTGGTACTGTGACAGGATGTAATTCCAAAAAACTTATCATGGCAGTGGTCAATCTTAGCTGAAGCCAGTTTTCATGGTCCATAAGAGAAAAATGTCATCAAAATTTATCAGCTGCAAGAAGACAGAGGTCAGATTTATGCTTTATTATGTCATATCTGCCTGACTGATGCGTTAGGCGAACATAATGCTATCTCAGATAAAGAGTATATTTGGGCTGCTTGAGTGTAAACTTCTCCAAATCCAATAAAGAGCAGGAACAGAGCCGCTAACATTAGCCTATGGTCTGATGTTTTGAATGTTGCTTTTGTTGTTATGTGAGCTCTAACACCACAAAATAGCGTATCTATGAAAAGCCCTAGACCATGGAAAACCGCTCAACAACAAGCTCACTGTATAGTTGCTAATCAATGATCGGATGTTACCTTGCAACCCTCGCAGGTGATGCAGCGGTAGTGGTAGCCGGTTGCCTTGTCCCCGCACACCACACATGGCTCGTCCTTCTCCAAGTAGCTGGGGATGTACCCTGGAACAGAGACACTAAGAGCTATAGGAGAGGAGGAGGAGGAGGAGGAGGAGGAGGTTGAAGAGGAAGACAGGGTTTAATGAGAGCAGGGTGAACGATGAGTATGAGTGAGGGAGAGTTTGAGTGACGGGTGAGGAAGAGAAGAGATCTTCTGTTCTTTAATAAATTTATGGTTAATTTAACTGGTTGCTCTTGGTTGTGCTCTTGAACGAGCTGGGCATAACAAGTGGGGGTGCGTCCAGTTTTGAACTTGGGAGTGTCAATGTTGGCACTTGTGTGGTAAAACTGGGAGGCTCACAGTGGTTTGTTTTTTTGAGTGTAGTGTTAACCAGGGGGGTAAATGGTGTGGTGCTCTCTTTGTTGACCTACGGTCAGAGAATGGTGGCTTTAAGTTGCGCTGTGTGTGGCTGTAGGGAGGCTGTGACTGGAGCATTTGTGTCCCTCATGTAGGCTGCAGTGACAATTCTCTCACAAGGAGGAGTTGCTCTGTTTTTTTTGTTGCAGGGCTGTTTGTTGTTTTGGTGTGCTGTCCTTGCGGTTAGCAACAGTTGTCTCAGGAGCACCCCTAAGTATTGGCTGGGACAAGAGTCTTCCCCAATACAGACGGTTTTAAGGTGCATAAATACCCACCGCCAGTACGCACATGAAGACTAAGGTGCAGTTAGTTAGTTTGGGTTAGACAGTTAGGAAGGGGCGCTCCTTTGCTTTCTCTTTTGGGTGAGGTCCATGAAGTTTGCACTGTTTGTGGTTTAGGCTGACAGTTAACATGGATACTGAGCACAGAGCACTGATTTCTGAGTTCCTCCAGTGACCATCTCATAGCACTTTAGCCAAATCAGATCTGGTGGACTTGGCAGTACATTTGGGTTGGTCTAAGGCCAAGGGGGTGCCAAAAAAGGCTGAGCTATGGGGCATTGTTGAGGGGCTCTTGTGCTCTGCTCTTGTGGGTCCAGGTGTTGGGGATGGGGCTTGGTCATTTGAGCAGTGTCTGCAGCTGGAGAGGGAGAGATTTCAGTTTGAGCTGGAGCAGCTGAAGGCTGCAGCAGCGTTAGAAAACGGAACGGCTAAAGTAGAACGGCTGAGGTTGATGGCTAATGAATGAGGGTAGAAGTGGGGCTACAGGGATGCATCATGGCTTCAAAGTTGCTGAAGGGTTGTGTTTGGTGCCAAAATTCGATGAAAAAGACCCTGACACATTTTTTGCGTTATTTGAACGGGTAGCAGGCATGAGGGGCTGGTCGGATGCACACCAGACTTTAATGCTGCAGTGTATATTCACAGGCAAGGCCCAGAGAGCTTACTCTGCCCTCAGTTCTGTTGACAGTGCTAGTTATAGCAAAGTTATGGCAAAGTCCTTAAAGCATATGAACTGGTGCCAGAAGCTTACAGGCAGAGGTTTAGCTGGAGGAGAAAAGATCAGCAAACCCATGTTGAGTTTGTTCAAGATATTTCAACTCATTTCAGTTGGTGTTCGGCATCCAGTGTGGAGTTGGTATGATGATTTGTGTGAAGTGATTGTTTTGGAACAGTTTAAGTGTCCATTGTCTGCCGAGCTGGCCACCTATATTACTGAAAAGAAGGTTAAAACAGCAGCAGCAGCGGCAGTGTTGGCAGATTGGTTATTGTTGGCAATACGGGAGGTGTCACAGACCTGTACCTGTTCCAGTCCAAATAAGCTAGTGTTCAGTCACTCTGTCCAGGGGCCATTAGCAGTTCTGGGGGGGTGATATGTAAATGACTTTCGTCGTTGACTGTACATTGCCTGTGCTACTGCTCACAAAAATCTTGGAGGAGCTCAAAGAAAAATGAAGGAGGGCTTTGACCAAAAAGCTCAAGAGTCCCGGCTGTTTGAGCCATGGGACCAAGTTCTGGTTTTGTTACCTTTCAGGCAAGATTTAGTGGGCCTTACACAGTGAAAAGCAGGATGTCTGACAGGGACTATTTGATTGCCACACCCGAAAGAAGGAAGAAAGTGCAGTGGTGTCATGTAAACTTGTTGACATCCTTTTTGCCTCCCTCTGTCATGAAGGATAGTGACACACTTCCTGTAGGTGATGGTGTTGCTAAGCCTGTGGCCACAGTTGGTTCTGAGCCTTCGGACGATTTTGATGTTCCCTCTGAGCCCATTCTTACTGGAAAGCTTAAAGATTCTGAACGATCTTCCCAGTCAGTTTAGTCATCTTTCAGATACTCAGCAGGAAGATCTGGTGAAATTGCTGCTGTCTCATTTGTCTCTTTTTTCAGATACACCATCATGCACTAACATGACTGAGCATGACATAGAGGTGGGGGATGCTCTGCCTGTGAGGCAGCGTGCTTACAGGCTGCCGGTGGAAGTGTCAGCAGTATTTGCTGCCATATGAGTTGGCAGAACCATCATGCTCAGGCTGGACTTCTCCATGTCTGTTGCTAGTGATAATGTACTGGCTGACGCGCGCTCCTGTGCACTCTGCTGATTCTGCACAAGACCCTGTTAGTGGGGTCTTGTGTTTATGGGGGGGGTGTGATGGCCCTCGGCCATTTTGTGTTTTGCTGGCCTCTCTGTGCTCCTCCCTTTCCAGGTTCTCCCTGCCTGTCTCCTGCCCACCTCGTCGGGGAGATCCACCCCACCTGTGGCCTCATCTATGGTAAGGTATGGCCTTTCCAAAATGGCTCTCTTGCTCCCTCCTGGATGGCTGGTGACTCCAGGCACCCAATTTGTTTGGTTTGGTTGTGTTCTGTTAGCTCTTTTGTTTCCTCATAATTATACTTAAATTCTGTTCCTTAATAAATTTATGGTTAATTTAACTGGTCCTCCCTTCTTGGTTGTGCTCTTGAACGAGCTGGGCAACAGGATGAAGCATACAAGACTGGCAGTCTTTTCTGCACACAGCTGCAGGCTTATGAGGTTTACAGTCACATTCCACATTCCAGGATTCATGAAATATGCTCTTCATCTGCACTTTTCATTTGCGTTTTTATTTCTCCTTAGAGGTGAAATGTTTCTCTTAGAGCCGCTGAGCCTTTTAACTCACACTCGTAATGTGTACGTAATCTTTAGAACTCTAACCTCTAAACTGTGGTGTTGTTGCACAAGGACTGACAGTCATCTGGGCATGCTCAGACGGGACTTCCTCCTCAAATAAGATTGCCCACCTGAGAGTTTTTGAGGAGCACAGACATGCGTTTGCACACCTCGACCAAAGACACATGCTGATGCGTCTTGAGTGATCCGGTCACACGTGAACAGCGTCAGTACGTTGGTTTACGCCTGGCATTAGAATGTAAATGCCAGAGTGCCTCCACCCTGTGGTGTGATGTTAAGACTTTCAGGCTTTAGCCTGCAAACTCAAATTGTGTTCGGACAAAACAGTTGTGCATGACGAGCTTCACACCAGCTAATATGAAGAATTACCTACTTAGTGTTTAGTAGAGCATTAAATAAAACATTCAGTTTGTCTGTCACGCTCAAAGGTCCAATCTGTGAGTCAGGGATTACCCCATCATTGGGATTGGATTGGAGCCTTTTAACATGATTGTCAGGACTTTTAATACAAACACAACACACAAAGTTCAAGTATGAACGTTTTCTGACGCTGATCAAGGTCAGTAATATCTGTGAGCACACAAGTAAAAGGCTATTTATCTTACTATGGTAGTCATGTAATATTGTTCAGTATGTGAATACATCAGTATTTTGGAGTATTCATAATTTGATGATGCTCATGTGTGATGGGTAAAAATGAAGATGAAAATTATAAATCACCTCAAATTTGGGTCCAAATGAGTCTTGTCTTGTACTTTAGGTACCCTGTCTACAGCTCTGCTCAAACAAAGACACAAAGACACACACCAAAGCCTGAGAGGCTCAGGCTTTAGTCACCTAATTTGTCTTTAACAAAGCCTCTAGTGGAGAGTAGTATCAATGGAATATGATGAGCAGGAGACTACCATTGTAATGACACCTAGGGGCTCCATTCAGAGCCCGGGGAGGCAGCCGTGGGGTGACGGGCTGCACTGAACACTGACCAAATGAGCCAGCACATCAAAAGACGGAGCCAGAGTGTCTTAAAAGAAACACGATTTCAATAGTGTTCATTCGTTTGTTTGGAGGAGACAACAAAACAAAGAGGCTGAGGCAGAGATGAGAATCCTTACCAGACATACTCTTCACCGAACACTGGCTGTTCTTACTCTTTCTCTTCGGCACATCTGGCCACCTGGAAGGAAGAGGAGGAAGTCATTACATTGTGGAAGGATTTTAATAATCAATCATGCTGCCTCCATTTTTAACTCTAGTTCTGTTTGCAATAAATGAGCTTGGTTAACATTTAAATGATTGTTTTCATTTTTTAAATTCACTTTATAAAATACAGTTTTCTGGAGTGGCATCTTCAATGTGTCTAACCAAGTGATTAATCAATGAACAAAAGGTCAGCACTCATCACAAATTACATTTACAAAGCAACTTAAAGCTGTAGCTGTAAAAACAACACTGACAGCACTTCAGAAAGTTATTATGGCCAACACATTCAGCAGACACGGAGCAGCATTATCATTCATTTGACAGTCACTTCACATTCAGCATTCTTTCTGTTTTGGTCTCCAACAACTTCTGAAAGAAACATCTGTAAATGTTGCACTATGTTCACCAGCTAGCTGAAAACTTGGCATCAGCAGGCAGTGAGTTTTAACTGCCTCATTGAAACAAAGTTAACAAGAGCGATTTGGGGACTGAGAAAAAAAAAACAATGAGCTAAAAGAAGCTAAAATGCACACAATACACAGAGAACTGTAGAGTTGATAGATGATGACCCAGATAGCATGGCAACATTGATTCAATGCTGAAATTCCATCAGAATCATCGTTTTGGTTGAAGTTGAATAATTAGTGATAAAGGCAACATTGATTCAGTGCTGATTTAATGCTGGTCTACTATCTGGGGATTGGTTTAATTAAAATTCTTTATGTAAAAATACCGATGAGCACACTTTAAGCTAACTGATTTTGTGATATGCTACTGAGCAATGGCTGATTTAAGCTTTTAAGGAGTTGCCTACTTTAATGGCAAGAATGTTAGAACCTTTAAAAGGACCAGTGTGTAGGGTTTAGCGCCATCTAGTGGTGTAGTCTCTGACTCTCCCCCTGCTGCAAGTGTGACGGAGAAACTATGGCGTCTGCGAAATGTGTTAAAAACACAATGTCCTATCTGAAGACAGTGTTAGGTTTGTCCGTTCTGTTCAACATGGCGGATTCAACGGAAGATGCGTCTGTACATGACACACTGGTCCTTTAATGTCTCATGTCTGACTGGCTGTTCAACTGCGGCCGTCTTCTCTACCCTGACAAACAACCAAAAAGAGGTATCGTCCTCGTCTGAGAATGACAGTGTTTGTGTGAGATGGCTCGTGGACTGGCTGGTGGCACGTATGCATGGCTGAAGTTTGCCTGGCTGCAGATGAAAGACCTCTAAACAGCTCGACTGGAGGGATGTCTGAGTCAATTTTCTCTTTCTATCTGATCTGTTCTTTTCTTCTCTGCTGCTGTTTTCATGAATTCATTTTCTGCCTTCTGCATCTGCTAAAAATATATATCTATATTTTCACAAATCATCCATTTTTAGCATATATAGAGGCACGAGTAGTGCTTTCAGTGTCTCTCTGAATACTCACAAATGAATGAATGAAGGGCTCATATCTAGACCAATGATACCCACTTTGTCCATATGGAGACTACATATACACACACACACACACACACACACACACACACACACACACACACACAGAATGCAGGATATGCATAATTCTTTCAGTCATCTCTTCCCCACCTCATATCTCTTTCTATAATTCTCTATCCCTTCCTCTTGTCTCACTCTCACAGGATGGTGCTTCCATTTGCTCCTGGCAGTAGATTTGGATTACCGTCCTCTCTACCTCCCTTTTTTCTGTCTATCCCCACATCTGACTATTTGCTCCAGACCCCTCCCATCCCCATTTCCCCTTATCCCCTCCATAAAATCTCATTCTTTCTCCATCCGTCCCTCCCACTTTGGCTACTCTTTGGTATTTCTTTCTGTTTGCTCCCTCAAACTTCCCTCCTTTCCTCACAGTTATTTCTGGTTTCCCCCCCTTTCTCTCTCCTCCACCCCATCTCTCTCGTCTCCTCTTTAAACTTCCATCAGCAGTATTAGGTAACACTGCCTTCTCCCTTGTTCCCCTCCCTCCCTCCATTCCTCTCTCTGGCTGTCAAATCCACTTTCCCTCTTCCAACCAAAAAAAGAAAAAGAAAAAAGGAAAAATCCTCTGACGTCTCTTTCTTGGTTCTTGCTGCTCTTCACAGTTGAGCAAACCTATTAATTTATTGCTATGCACATGGCCAGGCAGTAACACGGTGAGAAACTGTCTGCTGTGGTTGCTGCTCACTGTGACGTGAGCTACATAACAGAAAACCCACATTATGATTTCTGCAGCTACTGAAACCAACAGCAAAAATATAGTAACAAAATATGTTTAAAAAGTATCAGTCCAGTATTACACTCTATATAAAAATAAGTATACAGCTAAATAAAAAAAAGTGCCGATCTGATTTAAAGCTGCAGTGATTCATTTCGGCTCACTAGGGGGGGGCAGAACAAGTTGAAAACTTTGTAACATTGTAGAGGTGAACCATGATTGGATTTTACTGGACGTGGACCTACAGTTGGTCGCTGAATATGTAGTTGTGTTTCTCGTCCTGGTCCCACACTCGACACGTAGACTTTACATTATGACGACATCACAGATTAAATTTTTACCAGCTCAAGGAAAGTTTTACAAAAGGTTTTTATAAATATGTCCATGAATGAAAAAAATCATAATTGAAAGACGATAGATAATAATTGGTTTGCAGCTGCAGGTTTTACAGAAGTCTCCTTTATAATGGTGGTCTCTGCAGGAAATGTGCTCCAGGGGAATTTTTCGCTGCACGTCGTGTCCAGGTCTTATTACTGTAGTATTTCATTCTCGTGTTTGAGGTTAATGTAGAATGAGCACTTGAGAATTTGCATATGAAAAAGATTTAGGGGGACCTATTGGGAGAATACAGTGGTGGCAGCATGGCATTGCAATGTCGCTCGCGCCGCTCTGTCTTTTGCCACTTTGATGGCTAAAATGTCAACTGTAGCTAACGCGTTATTCAGCTGGTATTAGCTTTATGAGTTGCTGGAAAACAACATATCCAGCAGACCTTTTCATTTTTCTATGATTGCCATCGTGGGTAATTTGTGCTTGTTCGGTGGACATGCTGATGTTTGGAGAGTATTCTATTCTGTACACATTTGCCACTGTGTATTCATCTTTGATAAAGACACTGTGGCAGACAGCAATGCATGCTGCTACACAGTTTGAAGTTGCGCTATGATTGCAAAGAAACCCGACAAACAGTGGCTTTAAATACATCACATGGTACTACAGTTGTAATACCCCCACCACACACACACACACACACACACACACACACACACACACACACACACACACACAGTGAAAACAGCAGAAATCAGCTGATCGTCAGGCCACAGGCTCAACTGATACGACAGCGTGTTCATTTTGAGAAATCTCACTAAATGAATATAATTCTTTGAGGGAGTTTCCCTCCTAACTACTTTAGCAAAAAGAATGATAGCAACAAATTAGTTCATAAAAAGGACTTTAAGCATCATGTGAATAAGTAGATGATTTGTTTTATTTGGGAATTCGAACATTATATTAGATAAAAGTATTTTAATGCGATAATTGTTTGGAAATCCAATTTTTGGACGACTTTTAAGAACTCCACTAATATTTTTGTCTCAAAACAGCGAGAAGGACAAACAGAGGCGAACCCTCCTTAACTGCACTCAGCACACATTTCTTACTTTTATCTCTGCAAACATGCAGTGCAGGATATGGATGTCAACAGAGGCACACACCCAGTATCGGCACACAAATGCCACTTAGAAACATATACACACAAATACACTGACCTGTTGATGCAGTATGGCTGTAATATATGCATGTTGCCCTCTTTGCAGGGAACACCAGAGGGAGGAAAATGTCACCGGGCAGCTCTTTCTGCAGCTTTAACCTCCCCAGCAGTCGACTCGAGTCAATAAACCTGTCCCATTCTGCCTTGTTTACACAAATACAGACTGTGGCTTCTTCGCTTGATTAATATTGTGATAGTTCCACTTCTGGCTGCGGGTACCAGCAGCCTTTGTTGATCTATAAACCTCTAAGGGGAGGTCCTTCAATCTCCTGCCAACCGACCTCCCAGCGAGAACTTGAGCCGATCCTGGTGCGAGTACAGTAGAGAGCTGAGCGCAGCGCAACCTCGAGCCGCTGGTATCAGCTGAGATATCTGAGGCGATAGTAGCTCTGCTTCAGACTTGCTGCTAGGAGGAATGGCTACTCTGTTTATCTCCCTCTGCCCCCTCTCTCTCCCTCTCTCTCTCCCTCTCTCTCTCCCTCTCTCTCTCCCTCTCTCTCTCTCTCTCTCTCCCTCTCTCTCGTCCAGCCCCCCCCCCGTCTGTGTATGCATGTGGAGTTCCTCCCCTGGGGACATGCTCTCTGTCATCACAATAAACCTTGTCATGCTCCGCTCTACCTTGTCCAGCCCCTCTCTGCTCCCTGTCACCTCTCGTCCTTGCTTTTCTGTATTTGACTTTTCTTCTTGCCTGACTTCTTCTTCTCTTTCTTAATTTGTCATGTTATTATTTTTCAATCTTTTATTCTTCATTTATTTTTACTCCCTTCATGCCCTCTTTGTTTCCATTCTGCTCTTTTCATTTTGTCCCCGAGGAGAAAACAAAAAAGAAGAAAGCTGCCTCTCGACATCCAAACTCACTTAAGCTTTAATGCTAAGTTGATTACATAATGGCAGGCTGATGCAGTCTCCCCAGTTTAGCTGAGTGAAGTCTTATGAGGACAAAGAGATGTTGATAACTCATCAATTGAATTAGACCGCTCTATGATCTCTTTTCGCTCTGAGTGTTATCATAAGCAGTTATTGTTGAAGGCCACAGTGACAGCTGGATACGACACTACCTTGAGGAGTGCAGCTGAATGGTTTTCTAGCCGGGTTCATCCCAGGCGTGAAAGCTGCGCAGCATGTTAAGCGACCTCAGATACTGTAAATTCTCAAATAAAAGCATTCCAATAATAGCCAGGGGCGTGGCTGGCACACATAAAAAGACTGGCTGCTATTAAAGGCTGGGCAGAAACACTGAGGGGGGTTAGCTCACATGGTACAATTAGCATAAAGTCCATTTCCAAGGCACAGAGGCCGTCAACATATCAACAAAGCCAAAACCTGTCAGCAGACTTTTGATTTTTAACAAAAATATTCAGTTATGACATCCAGTCACCATATTTTTTTTTGTTTAAAGATTTGACCTGTGCAGGAAGTGATTGCTGAACTTTCATTGACAGCTCATCAGTGCACAGAGGAAGTGATTGGAAATGATAGGCGAAAGGACGAGCACCGCTGTTGAAAATAGAAACTGAGAAAGAGAGTGATGAGTGTGACGCGACTCTGTTGAACAAATGGAACCTGAGTTGTGGAAATGCATCCATACTATAAGTGTTTCGGTGTAGGTTAGCGCTAACCCCTAACCCTAACCCTTCCATCCACAGGTAGCTACAGTAAGCGGAGATCTTACCTAAATATGAGAAAATACAGCTTGTTAATAAGCCTGTCTTAAACCATGGGGCTGGCCTAACAAGACACGAGGTGTCAGGAACAAATATGAGCATCAGGGGTGGTTTTCTCTGCAGCTCAGGCGCAATAATCAACTTTTAACCTGTGACAGAAAAGAAATGAATCCTCCTAAAGAAACTTCTGACCATTCGGCGCCTTGCACGGCAGCCAATGCCATCAGTGTGAATGGGTGAATGTGATATGTAGCGTAAAGGCGCTTTGAGGGCTTCTAAGAACAAAAAGGCGCTATGTAAGTACACTCCACTTACCATTTACTTTTTAAAAATGACTGAATGTTGAGTTCAGTGACCAATCTGAGAGGTGTGCAGCCCTACAGCAAGGTTTAGTGTCCTTATTCTTTACATAGGAGAGCAATGGCTCAGAAACCATGGGGCTGACCTAACAAGACACAAGGTGTCAGGAACAAATCCGAGCATCAGGGGTGGTTTTCTCTGCAGCTGAGGTGTGTAAATCAACCTTTAACCCACAACAGAAAAAAACTGGATCCTCTAGAAGTAAAGAAAAGACAGTAGACACGATTCATACTCCTGTTACTGAAATAACCTCATTGCAGAAAGGAGCTCTGCCAGCTATGGATGAAATTAAATACATTTTCTCCTTCAAATAGATTAGCTTGAAACATGAAGGCAAAATGCTAACCTATTAAACATTTATATTTAGCCTAGCCGCAACTGCAACCGCAAGGGAGAATACAAGGACAGAGTACAGTGCACAAAATCCTTGAGGAAGGCGCGACGAAGCAAAAACTGTAAATGAAAGTCAGAGTTCAGCAGCAGGTCAGGAAGGCACGCTGTAAACACACTTAAGTTAGTGTTAATTACTATTAGATTTGATTACCTTCTATCTTCCCTCCCTGGTGAATTAATGTTGACAGACATTCACAGTACAGCTATTCAAAAAAATGACTCCTCCAGGATGTTTCAATGTTTTTCTGTGTGGACTGTCACAATAGTTGAACTGTCAGAGAACACGTCACTTTTATATCAGTGCTGAATGTTTGACTTTGGATTTTTCTTCTCTCTTCCTCCTTTCTCTCCTTTCATACCGCTCCTTTATCTCCTCCCCTGACTTCCTCTAACGTCTCACACTTTACTGACAATGTCGCCCCTTTTGTCAGGCCTCGACCACGCACTGACGGTTTTAGCAACACCTCAAGGTAAATGCCACGGCGCCATCTATCTCTCACATGCCTGCTGACTGAAGAGTAGGAAACAGAATTTGAAAAGATTTCGAACGGATGTTACACTGGTAACCGGGGTTGATCTCAGGATGGTGATGTTGCGCGCTAATTCACCTCGTCATTGCGTAAAAGTTCATGAAAGAGCCTGCGACTGTCATCGTATCAATGGCATCGTTAAGAGTTATGTTGGATCTGACCTCGGTATGACCAGAGGAAAGAACCTCGATGAAGGGTTCTTTCCTCTGGTCATCACGCAAACACACACACACACACACACACACACACACACTGATGCTGTTATGTCACTAGTGCTGGTACATTCACGTTGCACAGTGCTGCCTGACAATTATTTCTAGACGCCCGGCTAGACTGACCACATTACAATCGCATTGGACAACAATCAACCGATCATCTGATAGCACAACAAACTAAACCAAATATTCAAATACTCGATATAAATACTGTCTCATTTGGTCAGGTGTCCTCTTTGACCTTTTGGGGAAATGTGCTAAAATGATTCATTCATTTAAGTTGATCTATTAGAGCCAGATAAAATTGATACCACTCTCATGTTTGCATAGTAAATATCAAGCTGCTGCCAGCTGAGGACAAAGATTGAAAACAGGGCAACTGCTAGCCCAAACTCTGTCTTAAAGGTGTCACTTGTGGATACAGATTAATCTAACAAGATTTAAGATGTTAAATAAAGAGATTTAGTGGTGGTGAACAGCAAATCACTTGGTTAGAGGCATCAAGAAGATGGCAGTTTGGTTCAAGGGCTGCTGGAGGTTGTTGTCTGGGATGTAGAGTAGAGTCAGTAGACTGGCTCATATGATGCTGTCATGTAAAGGCTGTTGTAGAAGTCCTAGATGAAAGAGAGCTAACACTGTTGACCCCCAAAGGACCTCATTGTTGGGTTGTGATACTGTCCTTGAAGGTAGTGCTGGAGCCCCACAGGATGTTCTCCATGGCACAGCTCTAGGAGTTCCTGAGCTGCATTAGGTGATAAACTCACAATAATGGTGTCTTAACCATGTTTCCTGAGTGAAGATCCCATGAGCGCTGACTTTCTCTTTCTGCCTCTGTTAATGGAGGAATGCCCGCCTGTAATCCCCCACCACCTGCTCGGTCTTACTGATGTTCAGGGAGAGGTTATCTGGCTGGCACCGCTGCGACAGATCTCTTCACGTCTGCCCAACATGCCGAAAGCGCTGCCGCTGGAGATCAAGACAACAACTGTTGCGCAATTGGTGAATTATGCAGTTTCAGTGCAGGCAAACGGGTCGAAGCAGAGGACAATGAGTGCGAGCGAGAACACAGAATCAACGACATACATCAAAGAGTCCACAAGATCTCATGTGATGGTCCGTCACGATCAACCAGAGTGCCATTACAATTGCATTGAGGAGAAAACCTGCCTGCAACAATGACAATGTGACGTCATGCTATCATGTGAAGCCTGGGGTTAGCTTGGTGTGTTGATGAGAGTGTTCCTGGAGGGGGGCTGGGCAGTCACATGAGTGGTCCTGTGGTTAGTGGCAGGACAAAGTGCTAGAGGCTACATTAGCCACCATTAGCATAACACAACACTAAAATGTTGGTAGTCCAGTTGCATTGTGGGTAATGTTGGCACCAGGTTTTGATCAATGGGTGTGACCAAGAAGACAAAAGTCAGTGTTTGGTATAGGGACAACACTTCAGTTCATCACTTTCAGGTGACCTTGCCATCATCTGTTGCCCAATAGAACGAGTCATCCACCAATCAGATGATCAACGGTTCAAGGGCCTACAGTCCTTGGGCAAGATAGGGGGTAGTATCCTGAAGGCTGCACGTGAATGCATATGAATGGTTGGCTTGTAAAAAACTGATGAGCAGTCAATGCTACGCCAGTGAATGGGTGAATGGGACCGTACATATAAGTACAGTCCATTTAGCATTTAAAAATGACTGAACATTGAGTTCAGCAACAAATCTGAGAGGTGTGCAGTGCCCACAGTAGCGCTTATTCTTACACAAGAGAACAATGGCTCAAGCAAGAAACACAGTGTCAGGAACAAATATGAGCATCAGGGGTGAAAACTCATTTTATCCCCTGGAGTGTGTCTTAATGGAAAACACGGCATCTGGGATCAAGACGACGACCTCCTGGTTTCACAATTTCTACATTGCGTTCTATGACGTTGATCTAAAGGAGCAAAGAGTTCTTTTCCAAGAACAGCTCTGAACATGGTGAAGCAAAAGAGGAATGATTGTTGGTGCCGTCACGTAGAAGAGTGAAGTTGATCCCTACCAAGGCGTGAATAAATCTACAGCATAGATTAATCCCTCACTATTTCATCATTTGCTTCACACACTCATTCGTTTGTGCTGTTTCAGCTAATGAACTCAATGTACAGCTACAGAGAGGTTACCTGAGGACAACCTCTCAGGGGGGAGGTTGATGTTACCAACTATTATATTGTATATTATATTGCTATATTATATAACTTTTACCAATTCATTTAGCAGGTGCTTGGTCATGAACCATTGGACGAATTAATTTTTGACCTGATGGTAGTACTAGATGGAAAGTTTAAAGATCAGCAAGGTGATTACAATCCACCCTGAGACACACATGGATGTCTGGACTAGAGGTCTGCGCGGGACAGAATTTTCAGTCCCACTCCCACCCCCGCCCGCTCCCACATTGTTCAGTCCCACTCCCACAAAGAATTATGATTTTTAGTCCTGCAAATCCCGCAAGATGCGGACGTTATTTCTCACAGAAGTTCTTTTCATTGGCTTGGGAAATTAAACATGCTGAGCTTAGCTGAGATCTCCACAGACCGATCCTTCACCTAGCGCATGTAGTGAGGGTGCGCGGTGCCAGGCGTTTCTGCCATGATCAGAGATCTCAAACACGGAAGAGCGGAAACGAATTGTCTGAAACGTACGTGAGATTAGACCACATCCGCAAATTTAGGCATCTTAAATTGTTTTTATTAATGCCAAATAAAATATCCAGCACAAATTATATATGATAGACATAAATTAATCATTCATGCATTTTATTTTATACACTGTAGGTGAGGTGATTATCTACACTGCAGATTATCACCTCTCCCGTCCGCTCCCGCATTGTGCACTCCCCCTCCCGCCCGCAATGAGCTTTCAAAATTTGTCCCGCGCTGCACTGCTTTGCGTCGGGTCCTGCGCATCCTGCGGGACTCCCGCGGGAGTGCAGGGCTCTAGTCTGGACTAAACTGAATGGCAATCTGTCCAATCATTGCTGACAACAAACTACAACAACAAATGTCGCTTGAGGACAAGTCAGAGGATCATGAAAGTCATTCGTATACAACCATGACTGTACAAAAGCTTTTGTGAATATTTCTCAAGATGAATAAAAATCAGTCCATGATTGGACCATTAATGTCTGTATAGAATTCATATAATAACTTTACTGTAAATGATGTTCAAGACAAAAGTAACTTGCAAATGGGCAAAATAAAACCTGTGCATGCTAATTAACGAGCCAGCTGTTAATTAGACTGTAAAAGAACCGGCACCGCTTTGTGACTCTATGACTGTGAATTCACTGTTATTGCAGCTTTATGTGGAAGCTCGGAGTGGGAGGAGGTGAAGGTTTTCCCCATTGTGTATTCCCATTTTTAAATTGTTTCAAATTTTATTGAATCGAGTTGAAAACACTGCGGCGCATACAGCAGAATAAAGCTCGGTGACTGGATGATTCTTGGAGAAATTCAGAGTTAACTTCTCACATTTCTCTGCACGCAGACTTTCAAAACAGATGCGCAGTTGCTCATCTTTTGATTTTTCATGCATATACGAGCTCTGGCAGCGCTGCAACTGTGAGTCACAACACTGAAAGAAATGTCTGTGGGGAAAAATGAACTTTTATCCACAAACTTATGCAGAGTGACAAGTCTTCTCTGATTGACTTCATTAATTTAAACTCATCAAGTTGATAGTTTTACATGGGAAACTAGTTTATAACTGTTCCCTCAGTGTGCCAGGCATAATTAAATACCTTCTGTTACTCATCTTATTTGTCTACTGCACAAAAATGCAACATACTCATTGACAATACGAAATAAAACCACTTGAAAGCACGTGAAACAGGCACATATATGCATATGTATGTATGTAGGTGTCATCACTAGAGATAAAATCCTTCTATTTAGATGTTAATTGAATTGAAATGCTGAAAGCCAACTGTCTCCTCAAATATTCAGAGGCTTCACACTGCAGTTAATTCTGACACACACACACACGCGCGCCAAATTCTATTTCAGCATCTTCTACTCCAGGCTATGTGAAGGTTTTCATCAACATCTCTGTGTGCGTGAATGTGTGTGTGTGTGTATCCAGAGTGCTCCGTGACTCAGAAATCACAGAGGGGAGGGCATGAGGGCATGAGGCAGCGCTCACAAGAACACGTGCATGCTCAATGACACCGAGAAACACACACACACACACACACACATACATACGCACATGCGCACAAAGACAAAGCGACAATCCCCTGTTGATGTCACATATTGAGGCGTCCTGATCTGTCCTCTGCTTTCTGTGGCTCCATCTGCCCTCGCTGCTCCTAATCCAGCCCCTCTCCACTCTGCTAATCCACGCACGCATGCATATTCACACACACACTCCTGCATATACATGCTCGTGCGCGCGCGCACACACACACACACACACACACACAAACATCCCTGCTGGCAGAAAAAGGTTGATACGCCTCTGCGCGCTCGCTCATGTTCAATAATACAAACCCATCTGCTCACATGAGGATATACACACATGCATGTGGCGCACACTCAAATTGGAGAGGCCTCTGCCAAAGCCTAATTACCTCCCCAGGTAGATGCTACTTTAACACTGCGCTGGCTACGTCGCGCACTATCTACATACGGGTTGCCATGGTGATGGTCGAAGCAAAGGTCATGGGGAAAACCTCTCCTTCTGCTGAGAGCATGAATGTTTACATATGAATAATGAGTCAGGACAAAGCCTGGCGGCTGACCTCGTGGTCGTGTCAGGTGAATGAGGTCGCCAGAATTCACAGGTTTTCAATGCGACCTTTCACTCCTGAAAGCATGCCAGAGTACGAATATTGAGGTATGCACAACAACTAAACAACTGTTCTCAGGCTGAATTGAAGCCAAGCTGGAAAAGATATTCAGAGCAAGGACCTGAACCCTGTCTGGGCCCCAAAAGTCTGTAGGAACAACAACAGCACGACACACACTTCACTTTCCAACTGCTTTCTTTCAGTCTTCTGGATATTTATGCTCATACAGTACAATAACATTATCAGTTATTATAATACTATGGTTTCACATGAGGTTTTAGTAATTCATAAGGAGGTACCTTCCCATTAATACCTAGCATAGCTAGCACCTGTCACATCGAGTCAATTTTCTGTGTTTTTCTGAGGTAACCCTGAATTAGCCTTGATGCTGAACAAAGCTGGCTGTCTAGCTAGGCAGCCGGCTAGGTGAGCAGCATGTACAGCCATGCTAAGTAAATAAAAGAAAGTTAGCTCATATGTGTGTATGTTGTGTTTATTTACATTTACATTAACATTTATTTACATTTTCCTCTCATTGGTTGATTTATACTTAGTTTAACGTTGCTGTTGCTAACAGGAGCTAACTGGCTAAATCTGGTAGCAGCTGTTGAAGCTTGCTAGCTAAGAGGCAGGAGGGGCGTAATTGTCTGAAAGGTGGAAGCAGAAATAAAAATCTATTGTGAAATCAAAAAGAAGTCCTATTAATCTCTGATATAAACACTTATTTATGAAATTAAGAATGATGAAATAAAATCTAAGAATAATGATAATAAAGAGTTGAGTTTTAACCGTTTCTAAAATCATTTTTAAATTATTGTGTCATTTATAAATTTGACACAGTTTATTCATTTGATGAGGGGCATAACTCGCTCTGTGTGTCAGCTCTGAAGTATTTTTTTATTAATTCAACGAAGTGACAAGGGCAGCATGTGAGAGAGTGTGTGTGTGTGTGTCTGAACGTGCCGGAGAAACAGAGAAAGCACAGATGGCAGCATGATGGATTGTTCAGCCATCTCTTCTACCTCTCCCAAAAACACACTGAATACAATGTATTATCATGTTAATAATCATTTGTTCATTTTCTGTTCTTTCTTTCATCAAAGCATCAGCTCACTGTGAAATACATCCACACCTCTGTCCACCCAAATATATGTTTATGTATGCATGTACTGCGATGATTTGAGGTGGTGTTGATGCAACTCAACAGTGCATACTTTCATCCAGCCATCAATCCATCCATCCATGCCTGCAGCTATTCTTTCATCATTCAAATCCACCGTTAATCTCTGCTCTGCTTTCATGTTGACATCAAAGATGGACACACACATGTAGATGTACATCACATTTTGGTCAACACACACGCACACACACACACACACACACACACACACACACACACTCTCTCTCTGTCTCACCCTTTCTCCTCTCCCTCTGATGAGTTGCTATCCTGCTTGCTCGACATTGGCTCAACGTGGCCTCAGTCCCGCCAGGCAGCCAATCACAGGACAATGAGGCGGACCTCAACCTCGCCAGCCTGCTCAGCATTCGCCGGCAGCCCCTTCAATAGACAGCCATCTGAGAATCTGGGCGGCGATTGGCTGGGAAGAGCACGGTGGGCGGGACATCAGTGAAAGCAAAAGAAAGCTGGAGAGGCAGAGAGAGAAGAGAGTGAGACACATATTCCATTTTATATACAAACTATTATCTCACAGTACATGGAGCCTCTTTGCACATGATGGAAACATGCAGACAAGAAAATATTTCAGGTTTTTTAACATCTTTTACTTCCAGACATTTAGTTTGTGTTCAGTAGAGTCCTGAACGTTCATCTCATTATGTAATCACAAGGCTGGAGAGAAGACTCGTCCTTCAAAGACTGACATGATATCAGCCGTCAGCTAAGAAAAACCTCTTCGGGCTGCAACCAATGATTATTTTCATAATCGATGCTGGTTATGCTCTCAATTCATTGATCAAGCAGTTGGTCTGATATGAAAATAATGACAAATGTCACTCACATCTGTCTTAAAAGTACAGTACGGTGACTATTGTTAACCAAAGTCAAAAACCGAAACTGTCACACTGGAAAAGCTACAGCCAGTGAATGTTTGACATCTTCCCCCAAAATAAACGACTTAAATGATGAATCAATAATTCATTTTCTCTTGATTGACAGACAAACCCCCTTTTTTTTCTGCTCCATGTCTGAAGAGGTGAAAGAGCATGACAGAGAAGCTTTTTACAGCGGGATCTGAGATGTGCTGCCATATGTCTTCATACATTATAAATGAACTGTATCTTTTCATTTTTTTTTTTTTTGAAATCTGTACGCAGAGTTTGAACTTTTAAAGACCAGGAACTGATAAAAACAACGTGTGTGTTTTCACATTGTCCAGTGATCCTGCCTTTAATGCATGAATAGAAGAAAGTATGGCAGAATTATCCTATCTTCATTCAAGAGCGTAGATTTTCAGTTTGAGAGCATGATTTCTCCTTCTCGTGCTCAGATTTATTCTCCTCGTGCTCACATTTCTTCTTCTTGGACACAAACATTTCGCTTGCACTCAAATATGTTCTGTGCATGCTCAGATCTAAAGTCTGCACACTCAAATATAATGTGCCCGCACTCAAAACAAGCACGTCCTCCCGAGTTGAGGCTTCTGCTCAGACTGACGGACGTCCCTCCATGCGCTTAAAATAGTGTGTTTCACCAGCCAATAGGGAGACAGCTAGAGTGTGGCCCAATCTTGGGTGTGTTCCTTCGGCCTTTTTGAGTGCTCCGTAGGGGCGGGTATATGGTCTGTTTGTAAAACTGCTTCTCTCCTAAAATACACCAATTTACACATTAGATCTGAGCATGTACAGGACACATTTGAGTGCAAGTGAAATGTTTGTGTCCAAGAAGAAGAAATGTTAGCACAAGCATGTGCTTTTTGAGTCCAAGCACACATTTTGAAAGAAAGCAGCAGAAATCTGAGTGCGAGCACAAAATGTGAGCACAAGGAGAATAAATCTGAGCATGAGACGGAGAAATCATGCTCTCAAACTGAAAATCTACGCTCTTGAATAAAGATAGGATAATTCTTCCATAAGAAAGAGTGTAATAAGAGTGTACAGGTCTGTGAGGCTGCAGGTATGTTCGCCATCTTATTTCAGTTTGCAGCTGAGGCTAATGGGAGGAAAATAGCCTACTCAATGAATTAAAAGTTTCACAGAGGATCAGTAAAACTTCATAAAAGCATTCCATCAGCTCATTTATTTATGTCCCCATTAATGACCTACATGTATTTATTTCTTTATTAACATTAATTAATAAAATTATTCAAGTGATTTGTAGTTACTTGTTTCTTTGTACAGTAGATGAATGTCGCTTTTATTTATGGAATATCATTCAATTATTTATGTATTTATTCCAGCAATTCAATCCACTTTCCTCCTCCATACGTCTGACCTAGAGAGTTATATAAAGCTGCCCAGCTCAGTGGGAACACAAACAAAGTAACCCAACAGACTTAACCCAGTATTTGAGGAGGATAAAGAAGCCCAGCATGTTTGATGGTTCAGTTTGTGAACAGGCCTGCGAGTTTGACAAACAGCTTATTGGGTTCTTTCATTAAAGGAGGCAAATGTCTGGACTGTATTTATAGATGTTGCGTCACAGTGATCTGGAGTGTCTTCAGTTCAGAGTGATAAATGTTGTTATGACACTCCGGACTGCTCAAATCAAATTATCTTCGACTTAAAGGGACAAACTCCAGAGGTCAGCTCCCTTGACCCCGTTCATTCTTTAATTTCCTTCCATTCGATGCTTTAAACAGACGTCCGCTTTCACAATACAGCCTGTATTGACTGTGCTCCATTCACCACTACAATCCTGCATCTATTAGAGGAAACAGACTCCAGCCAAATCTAATTTACTATAAGCTACTTACAAATCCTCTGAAAAGAATTTAGGGTACATTGTACGCCACAATTTGTTTGTCCGGCTTTTTGTTCCTCCTATGTGGCTAAAGTTCACAGCTACAGTTAGACCATGCACATTTTTTAAAGAGTAAGTGTCCCTGTCAGGTTGTTGTGGTTTCATTTTTTTTTTTTAATGTTTGCCAAAAGCATGTTTATGCTCAAATTTTGCTGACACAGGCCTGAAAGACTGGGGGGATCAAAGATTGGATAAAGTGAAAAACAGCATTAAATTCTAAACATATGTGGAGGCTTCATGAAATCTGAAAGGGTAATATAAAGAAAAATACAGTTCTCCACCAGGCACGCAGGCTGACTCATATAAACCAAAGCATATGATTGTTTCAAGCTTGAGAAGGTGTTGTTTTTCTTCATTCTTCAACAGTGACAACAGTTTAACGGCTAATCTCAAGAGGCTGGAGGGGAAAACCAACTGATTTCAGTAATATTATGAGGTGACAGTTTGAAGAATGTCTTTTTCTTTATTTTTTTAGCCTCAACGTATGATAATGTCTGTTGGTGGTTCAGTCGAAGCATTTGTGAAATAGTGTGCCAATGCCAAGCTAGGTCTTTAGACGACAATGACTCTGGTGATCTCCAGACTTAGTAAGTAAGTAAGTAAAATGTCATTGTTTCATATACTGCCAAGTGTAATATGCACCAGTGTTGTAGTCAAGACCAATTACCAAGTCATGACCAAGACCAGAGTGTATTGAGACTAAGACAAGACCAAGACTTTGAGGGGTTGAGGCCAAGTCAAGACCAGCATCAAGGTATTGTGAAACAGAGCCAAGACCAGACAGTATATAGCCTACTTAGGTAGCTAATATTCACGAAAACCCTTTGGGTGAAGCATGCTTGCTACACTGAGTCACCTCATTAAGTGTCAGCTTGTAACAAGTATTTACGCACTGGCGTGTGTTCTTTTGGATGTTTTAGTCCAGAAGATTTTACCAGAGAAGTGAAGTACTGTATTTCAGTTTCAGTTTAAAGTTAACAGTCACATGAAACAGCCATTCACTGTACTTCCATTCTTTAATGACCTCTTTGTATAGAGGCCGACTGATTCTGGCCAACATTCTTCATTTATAGAAATAAAGGGGAAGAGTGACTACACCTAAATCTTACCAGTGGCATGTTCTGTCCATGCCATGTGGAGTGAGGCAATTACAACCTCGAGTCCAGCAGACCACCTCTTTTTGATTGACTCAGTTATCAATATTTGTCTTTCTACCATGACCACAGACAGTAGTGATTCTGACTGGCCGGAGGGTGTGAGCAGATTTCAGAGCAGTGGATGTTCCAACGTCTTGTCAATGACGTCAAATCCAATCCAAATCAAAGAAAACAGGCTGAGCTTCTTCTGGTGAAAGTTTCAGCTCTTGACTCTAATAGACAGGCTTTTCTAGGAATGCTTGTCAAGGTTTGACAAAGTTCTCATTGAATAATGCAATCCTGCTTATTACTCATTATTAACTGTGTCATGTTTCTATGACTGCAGGGTTCAGAGTGGATTATCCTGCTAACACCATGGACACTTGCCAGAGATTAAAATATTACTGTCCATTCATAGTTTGTGGCAACACTCTTTTAGTGAGCTGCTGTATGTGTGTCAGATGAATCATTTTAATGTGTCACCTCTTTTAATAAAACTAAGCTATCATATAACTAATACAAAAAAGGCCAGTCACTCTTCATGTATGAATAAAACAAACAAATCCATCATCATCATTATCCCACTTCGGCTGTTTGCATATTACTGTGCATGGAGCAGAGAGTGCCAGATGAGGGCACCAGAGTCGCCGGAGGTCTGGATATGACACGACCTGAGCTAACCTGCTCCCTGCACAGGCCCTCACATCATTTAGCATGACCACTGAACAAAGTGGAACAAAGTGGATAGCTGCTGATGAAGACTGACTGTCTAAATGTATGCACAAGAGTTTGCATGCATATTTGTGCTCCGGATGACAATTGTAAATGGACTATATTTATATAACATCTGACAAATCAAGGCGCTTTTACACCGCATTCCACATTCACGCGTCATGTAGATCAGCCATGGCTATGGTTCGGAATCAATGTTCAAAATGATGACATGAAATGTCATGCAAATGACACTCTTTTAACCTTGAAGTAGCATGAGAGGAGTTACTGGGGTCATCATGTCAGGTCACTGTGCAGCCATACTATAGTAAACTTTATTCACCCCAAACATCTTTAACTGAAAATAACTGCACAGCTGCAGATAAATGATCTCTAACCTCACGGTGTTCTTCGTAGCCATGCTTTAATGATCAATTCCATTGATAAGTCTGTCGCTTATTTGTTTAATTAATCTATAAGTCATGTGAAAAATGTCCATAAAACATCCTAAAGTCCAAGGTGTGATCACTTGTCTAAAGACATCTCAAGACAATGCTCCAAAACCCAAAGATACATTTACATTGATGGAAAATCAGAGAAAATCAGTAATTATTAAAATCTGAAAAGGTGCTTAATAAATTAACTTAATCAACGATCAAACTCGCTGTCGATAGACTAAACTATTAATCGTCTGATCATTTCAGCTCTAGTTCATTATAATGCAGAATAATGTCACCGAGGGCTGCAACTAACAATTAGCTTCACTTGTTATTGATTTATTGTTCATATTTTAGTCTTTAAAATATCAGAAAATAATCAAAAATATCTTGGACAGTTTTCCAAAGCCTGAATTCTATAAAAGTGATGTTACTTACTTAGTCTGACACTCTGTGTTTGTGTGTGTGACATAGTTCTATGGCAGAGGCATGAGCTACATGGTGTGTTTGTAGGATGAACTCTTTGTTTTGAGTCTTTTTATTGGAATCGTTCAGAATAATAATGAATAATAAATAAAGCCTTATCTTGTATGAAAATGTATCTGCCTGGATACGTTTTATGATGCTGCCTTGCATTAAACCCCAGGAGTATAGAGGAAACTGAGGCGAGCTCCACTTCTCCAGATGTGACAGTAGATGGCATCAGAGTGTGAGAGATCAGATGGGCCAAGTCCAACAAGAAAAACATTTGATTTAAGATTTGATTGCCACTTGGGACAATTAGAATCAATCTGAGCTGGAGTGCTTCCAGGACCTCGACGTTTAATTCTCTGCATCTGTTTCCAGATCAAGAATTTATTATTTATGAAAACACACAGAAAAAGAAATGAACACAAACTATACAAGAAATAAATAAGAAAACAGACAGTACATTAGTCATAGAATTAAATTAAGCTTGTGAGATCCATGTGGAATGAAATGTCAAAATGCTCATGATTAGTGATAAAGAATATCAATGGAAATGATCATACAGATGATGTGTCGGCCCCAAAAGAACAATAAAACAAGAACAATCTGCAAACCATTACATGTTTTCTGCTAATGTGCAGGCAGGTTTTGCTTTTCATCAGTCATGTTTTGGAAGTTTCCTTGCAAATGAATTCCAAGACTGCAGTAACATCAGAACCTTCCTGAATATTCTTTATGTTCAGGCAGCACATGTATGACTGCATGTTGATTCTTTGAGGATGCTGATTAAAGGATGTGTACGAAATGAAAAAATAACCTGCAGACTAAAATTATAAACAAAAACATCTGAAGAAAGATGGCGCCCACAGTCTACAAGCAATCCTAAGTCTTTGATACAAAAAGAATGCTTCTCAAATCTCGCCCTGCCTTGCTTCATGTGATCTAAACCATTATCCTTTTGCTTAGAACTTTCATCTGCAACAATGTTATTCTCACATTAAACTGTGAGGAAGCAAAATATATTGAAGAAAATGAAAAAAAAAGTCAATCCTCCAACTCTGACTCCAGAATTTGCCTGAGAATAATCAAGTTTTTAAGTTTTCTTCAATACAATCAATTTTATATAGCACCAGATCATAACAGAAGTTATCTCGTGGCACTTTCAATATAGAGCAGGTCTAGATTTGTCTGTATTATCTACAGAGACCCAACAATTCCCACCATGAGCACTTGGCGACAGTGGCGAAGAAAAACTTCCTTTAAGAGGTAGAAACTTCGGGCAGAACCGAGCTCATTGGTAGGCAACCAGTATCAAAGTAACTCGATGACAGTTGTCCATACACCCATGGGTATATTGCAGACAGGAGTTGCTAACAGTTCATTCAGACACACTTTTAATGGCGGCAATCTGAAATGTACTTTTGTCTTTGAAAACATCAGTTTTCAAGAAAACCAAACTACCTTGCTCTGCAACAACACCTACTGCGGAAACCACAAACACACCTGCAGTCTGAGAGTTGGGAGGTCTTGGACGGCGTCCAAGCTGATTAGATGAAGAGAAGAAGAAGCACAGCGTGATCAAAGATTGCCGTTTCCCTCACTGCCGCTTTCTGTCTCTTCCCTCCAAATCAACTCTCTCTCCCTCCACTTTCTCCCACTGCATTGCTCGCCCCTTTCTCTCTGCAATTACTCTGCAATCTCAGCAGAAACATGGTTGGCACACAGAAAAAGGTGTAGCGGCCCAAAAGGGGAGCTGAAAAATACAGATTGTGTTCCTCATTTCAGACAATCAAAATGCAGCTTTCTGCACGAGGCTGCTGCGTGCATGTTCTCGGCCTGTACTGAAATTCGCGACACAACTGTTCTCTTTTTCAGTAAGCAGGACTTGTCGTGGTAATAGTTCTGCCTGCCTGATCTGTCACTGCACATAGAGAGTAATATTGTCAAGTAACTTATAAACTAGTAATATGTAATGTATTACATTCAACACCGTTGGCTGAAGATGTCGTGTTGAACCACACGTCAGACTTTAGCTGCTCCGTGATCTCTGCAGCTAAAGTCTGACAGATCAGCAGGCTGCGGCGGGCTCAAGGCAGGACTTAGTGTACAAAGCGGGGCTAAAAAGATCAGCATGTTCTCGGCTAAGATTTTATCAGTGCAAACGAGTTAATGACTGCTGTGAACTCTCAGACCTAGGTCACACAGTGCATGGAAGTGCTTGATATGATTTCTTTTAGCCTGCTTGGGTGAAGCAGTAAGAGGGCTTATTTTAGAACTTGTTCCAAACTGAAAGAAGACAACGGCCTTTGGGCTAGAATGCTAACTTTGACCTGATGATGGTGCTAGAGGAAGTTAAGTGACCACCAAAGGTATTATAAGGATGCACCAATGCGTCGGCTGAACATCGGCATCGCCTTCTTAACTGCCATTGGCTATCGGCAAATAAAGACGACATTCACTGATGGCAGTGGCCGATGATTATATGTTGATTTACATGTCGCATGAACGCTGTGCTGAGGAGAAACCTTTCTTTTTTCTTTTTTTAGAGGCTCTGAAACCCCACTCCACACGTCTCTGGCACGTCACGTACGTGCCGTGGTTTTGGTCCGTCCTGCACGCGACTTCAAACGCCACCGGGAGAGTTTCAGAAGCGTTTAGCCCGCCAGACTTTGTTTACTTGCTCAGATTTGGCTGTTTTCCCAGTGTATGTTCTTCTAAATATGCTTCTACATGTGTAAATATGCTACGTAGTTACTTAGTTTCGTTTTCGTCTGTTTTTACGACTGGCAGTTTGCACGGGGTATTTTATTTTGAAAATCCACCGGATTCTCTTTGCTTTTTCTGTGTCTGGCTTCCGCCCACTCGAGGTGCTCTGTGTAGAATGATGTGTGCTGCTCGTGTCAAGCATCAAAAGTAGAACAGACGTGTATTCAGCGTGTAGTCGAGCGTAGAGGCGCTTCTGGCATGCTTCGAGAAAGATCCACGTTATGCAGTTTGCAATATGCGTAATAAACACCGGCATCGGCCAAGTTGTTATTTTAAACATCCGTATTGGCCCAGAATTTCACAATCAGTGCATCCCTAATAAGAATGTGTGTAAACATATCTAATGGTAATCTGTTCAATAGTTGTTAAGGTATTTCACTTAAAACCACAAAAGCTAAAGTTAAAGTGGCGTCAAAGAATCACTAGTCAGCGAGATACATTGTCCGGGAACCATAAATGTAGACAAAATAAATGAAACATTGACATGCTGATTGCACTAGAAGAAAGGTCAGAGGATAACCATCAACAAAGTTTTCTGGCAATCTAGCCAAAAAATATTTCACAAAACTCGCCTGAAGTCGAAGAAAAGTTAAGGGATCACCAAAACCATTACATCATCCTCTGGGTGGATAAACCTACTGTACACTATCTGCTCACCACCTAAACACAGCAGACAGGAGGAGAGATAATGTATTGGACCTAAACTCATCAGTACACAGAAACACACTTGAAACAAGTACTAATGAGTGAATTTGCTGGTTGTGTAAATGGGCAAAATGGGCAACTTTGATATACAGTAATAATACAATGTTGTGTTTGAAGCTGGTCCTGCTGCCCTCAAGTGGCCAAAAAAATGTGTTTAAGCATCAGTGATCGTTCTTGATCAGTGTTACAGACAGACGTATGTGATGTATCTGCAGTCCATGCAAGGTCAAGCAAAGAAAGGAACATTGTGCTGAAACGCAGACATCCAGACAGAGAAGGTCAACGATTTTTTTCCCAGTTTTTTCTTCATCAAACTCTCTTGACCTGATGAAATCCACCACAGCCTCACGCTGACATTTTATCTAAAGTTTCGTCTCCTGCCAAACTGCTCTGCGGTGAAATAGCCTCAATTTACTGATTAATATTTCAATCTGACACAGAAATGGAAAAAGGGTTAACTTAATCCATGCCTTCTCTCCTCATTTCAGCCTCTGTTCTCCCTTTCTTCGATCTCATTCTCTTTATTTTCGCCCTCGTTCTTTCCAATCCCCGTTTCCCTCCGTGCCAGCAGCATCGTGTCCTCCTCCATTCCTCCCTCACTCCACTTTCATTCTTTTATTTACAGCAATCATCTGCTCTGTGTGCTCATTGTTTTCCCCGCTCTCATTGACTATGTATGGCTGCTGTTTCTCTGCCAGCAACTGTAATTACTGACCGATGAGAGTCTGTTTGTGTGTGTTTGTGTATGTTTGTGTGTGGATGTGTGGGTGCTTGCATGTGCATTTCTCAGCAAGTGTGCATCTGTGTGTGTGCATTTATGTGATTTTGTGTCTGTGGGTGTCTGCCTGCACACAACTGTGTACAGTGTGTATAATGAGCATGCATATCTCTCAGATTTGCGTATGTGTGTGCACATGCTTGTGTGTGTGTGTGTGTGTGTGAGAGAGAGAGAGAGGGGGCTCTGTCTAGCTGCTTTTCTCTTACAGTATGTCTCTTATAAAAACTCCTTCGTCCTGTCAGACGTCGTCCGGTTTCTTCCTCATCTCTGTTCTATCAGTCAGGTGATGAACAGTATTTTAAAGTGGGTTACAGGTGATGGGCGGACAATGGAGGAGCTCATAAATGTGACATTTTGTCATTTGAATGTATTTCTGTGAGACTGAAAGGAGTAACTCAGCTTCATCAAAGGGAATAAAGGCAATATTTAAAGACTGTTCTGAAGTTGAAACAGAGGAATATTACTTGGAAATGTTTCATGAATTATAGCAGCTGAGTGAATATGGCTTTGGCTTTGCGTCTGATTGTAATTATCCATGAGGCAGAGTCTTAATGGAGGCTTTGTGCCAAGAGCACGGTCGACAGGACAGTCGACAGAGAAAGACGAGGTGGAGTGCATGCTGGGCCGTGTATGGTCAGCTGTACAGTCATTAGTGTAAATTCTGGTTTGTGCAGTAGTCCCAGTAACATTTGTTCTTAAGGTGTACTGAGGTAACACATCACATGAGAGGGTAAAGCTCTGTTTGAGTCAAAAATAACAATACTCGTATCTTAAAATGTTTGATTTTCTGCTTTCATTCACTTCTATCTGCAGGATGTCTCTTTTTCTAACACTAAGTCAGTAGAATGTTTCCTCTCCTTTATTGGACAGTGACAGCTGAAGACAGACAGAGATTGGACGACACACAGCAAAGCGCTGAGTCGTACTACACGGGGCATCGGCTCTACCAGGTGAGCTACCACAATGTTTTTTCTTTTCCAGTTTCATTCCCTCATTGTGACTATCAGGTGATTGATATCATCAACTGTCTGCGCCATCTGTGCACAAATGATGTTCTGTGACGGGCCATTATCTCGCCCGGCTACAATCGCTGCTGCCATGATCACTGGAAATTCTGAGCACTTGTAAATGTGCTTCAGCTACCACCGACTCTCTGAAGATGTAAATAAGTGCACTGCATGTGTTAGGGCTGGAGTTTGTGTCTTATTTGTACAGCTGCAGAAGTCCTTTGTGAATTTGTGTGTGTGAGCAAGTAGGAAAGCTTTGGTTAAAGAGCAAGATGGCCAATGGAAACAGAAGAAGCTAATTAATCATGACATATATGACATGTGTGACACTTGTCGCTGAGGTTTTATTGGCACCCAACTGGAGAATTAGCAACACCAATTGTTTATCTCGATGAACGTGGGCAAAGCAAACCTCCTGCAGCTGCGTGCAAAATTTAGACAGAGGAACTCAATTTTTTTAAAATAAAATATATGTTTTATTTTAAAATAAAGAGAATGAGATTAAATTATAAAAGTTACCTAATGCAGCTTTAAATTAGTCTTTAAGCTCTCAGGAAACACATAAGGGCGCTGACCCTGCTCTGATCCTGATTCTAATCTGAGCTGTCCGGACGTAGTAAACCTCACCCATCTGCACATCTACACAGATGTAAACAGAAATGCCAAGAACAATCGGACATGTTGTTCAAGTTATTCCAGCAGCTTCACGGAGAGGCTTCAGTTTAAACACGGGGTTCTGTGGGGGGAAAGCCTGTCAGCATGTAGTAAACCTCACTGCTTGTACTGGCCTGCATTATTTGCAATATCCATTTATTTACCCAATTATTAATGATGACTGAAAGCTCCTGAATGGATCTTGTGTTATGATTTTTGTCAACAGTCGCTTATTGAACATATTTCAATATTTTATTTAAAACTAGTGTTGAGGCCAAATCTGGCATGTTTCATGCACTAAGAGTATGACTGCAACATGAATGTAAACATCATGATTATGAATTTTATTGTAGGTGGAGCAGAAACCACTTACACACAAATAACGGGAACAATGATGCTCTGTTGCTTCACTACTCGAGTCAGTGTGTTTGCATTCATCACAGCAGTCTGAACTGAGGAACCCTTTTCACACAGTGAAGGATGTTATCAAATCTTTATCTAACAGTCATATTTATTAAATGAATACCACACAAATATGGAGCAATGTAATATTCTAGATCTGTTTGGTTTCATGTGACATCTTTCATTTAACGCCTGCAGCGATTTTACTTCATCTCAAATGTCAGCATTTACTGTCCGTCTGTGATTCATATTCAGACAGAGAGATGATCACGCTGGTACTTTTAGAGTTCTACAGTTTCCAGGAGCGTAACGTCACCATGGAGTCGGTGAGTTTGCACCAGGATACAACTTGAGCCCCGTTTAGTTTTGTGTTAGTTTGGCATATTAAAAGTATGCCGAATTATCCATTAGCACTTCTTGTTTGCAATGTGCCGTGAATGTACAGACCACTGTCACTGGATCACTTTTTCACTGCAGAAAACATAAAATCAGCTGACTGAGGGGCCGATTCTGAATGGGCGTCGTTTTCTGTCGTTTCTGAGCAGACGTATGGATGTTTATTTTGCGATGGACATCTGAGATAAACATCCTCACAAAGTGTTATTCACACCGACTCTAGAAATATGTGCAACACGTCTGCGTGTTCTGTTATGAGTACAATTTTTGATGCAAACTGCAGCAAACAGGCACTAATGGATTTAAGTTTCATCACCTCCGTATCCTGTGTGTCACAACAACTGCTGACTGCGAACTACAATAGCTAACTTCCTGTTATTTTTAGCACCCTGGCATGCACCTGCTCCTTTGGCCTCACGCCGTTTGACTCATTTAGTTGCAAAGTTATTTATTTCCTGCACATCCAGCGTCCCGAGGCGTTGCTAGGACATGGAAGGTTTTCACTTTTTCGGCATCTAAACCGCAGACAGAGCCCCTTTTTTCTGTTAATGTGAACAACACTCGAGCGAAGCACAAGGCCGTGCTATAATGTACACATATGTAGGAATGTAGACGCATGGGATGCAAGTGGGGCAAAAACAGCAGACATATTTGCATCACGCAAAAAGGTCATGCAAAAAAGAGACGTCCATACAAAGACAAACAATACCAGTGTTCTTCATGTCAGTTCTAAATTCAATTTTTCTTTACTTCATGATAAAAACAAGCTCTCGCACACACACACCGAGGCAACTTGAAAGCAAAGACTGACCTTCTGAAATCAAAGCTTTCCCTCCATATGCCTGCAGTCTCTCATCCTCCACCTCTCCTTTGTTTTTACCCTTCCATCCTCCCTGTTCCCTCTAATGATCGGCTGGTGTGAGGGCTGCCAAGAATGTAAGTCTGCCATGGTTGACCTTCCTTTCGCCTCTCCTCTCTGTTTATGTGGATGTGTTAGAATGACTGCACTCCCCCTCATCTCTCTGTCCACTGTTGCTGTTATTCATTCAGCAGAAGCCGGGGCTCTGCTGCAGCTGCATAATTGACCCTGCTGCTGGAAACATGTAGGAACAATCATAATCTGATACCCAGTCTTGTTGCCCGAGCAAGAACAAAAATGGGACTGACTATGGAATTATGATGATAAGTAATTCAGCTGCACTGCTCTGCTGCATTCTTCTCAGTTTAACCTCTTCTTCTGCTGCACTGCTACACTAAAATCTCTTTGACAGCTGGTCTGAAATCAGTTTTCCTGAGCAGGCATTCAACACAAGTCAAATATGAGAAGCTCTGACCCTGAAATGTTGCCTTCAATTGTTGCAGTGCATTCACAGGAATACTAAGGCCACATAGTGGCTGCCCAAACTCTGTGATTGGTGGAATTTGTTGGAGCTCCATGCAAAAGGTACAAATCATAGGCTGAATAAAGAATGGATGACGTCACCCACAGGTTTCTGGAGCCATTGTGAAGCTCACGGAGTGGTGGCTCTGGATGTTGCCATCTTGGCAGTTCTGCCTCTGCTATCTCCGGCTAATCAAAAATGGGTAAAGACATGGAGGCAGACTAAATGAAGCCTGGTTGCTCAAACAAGCCATCTGTAGCACCATGCACCTGTCAATCAAAGTGTCCACACTCTTAATTCTGCATAACTTTAAGCCAGGTGAGTTGTATATAAATTTACCCTCAGTGCAGTTGTCATGAACGGGGGCTGTAAACATGTTTATTTCTGCTGTGAAGTTGGACATTTTAACATGGGGACTTATGGAGACTGACTAACGCCTGGAGCCAGCCTCAAGTGGACATTTGAGGAACTGCAGTTGTTGCTGTATGGCGTCATTTCAGGGCATTTTCATGGGGCTATCATGGCTGAGCAAGTAAGTTTAAGGTTGCGGGGCCACCTATTCAATGCCCGCCCCCAAAGTGCTGAAACTCAGCAAAGCCGAGCGAGCAGAAGGCACAGAGAGTGACAGCGAGCGTATACACAGAGACCACGAGCGCATAGAGAGTGGTCTTTATGCGCGCTGATTATGGTGTTTATGCGCACGGATTTTGGCAGTGAAATGACGCCATATTGCTGCTTGATGCAAACAAAATTTACCGGTGGACTCATCGTTTCTTGACATAGGAACAAAGACCTGTTTGACTTCAACATGCCACTGAATGGAGTTTTATTGAAGGAGATCAAGTAAAGAAAAGCTTTTAATCTAAACACATGCTATTCTGTTCACTACTTCACTGTCATTTCATGACACCTGAGTGTTTACACAACCTTTCTTTTAGATTTTATGATTTGATTGGTAAATTTTGGCTCTGGAACATATTGTGTACTGTTGAAAAATTCTTTCACTTCAAAAGCTGCCTTAGAGTCTTTATGCAAGGAGCTGTCAGGGGAACATCCACTGTTCTAACACCTGACAGTGTGACTGTGTAATATTCTCTCACCCATCTAGTTCTTTTTAAACTTCATGTCAAACTGTCAGCGCTGCTCTGCAGACATGTTGTTGGCAGCTTTATTCAGATTTTCCTGCTAACATGAGTACTGACAGGACTAAATCTGCAATGGTTTTGTTATTTGACAGGTCACTTGGATATTTGATCTTGACTGTGCAGAATGACTTTGACACTAGAAGGCTGTTTTTTTTACTTTCATCTGCTGAAGGAGGACAGTTTCTCTGCACTCACATTAAATCTCTGTTGAACCTGAGGACAGCTGGATTATCTGACATCCAGTCATGGTCACTGAAGTAGGAGACGTGTTGTGTCCAGCAGATTTTGAAATAAACTTTTGAAATATTTTTTATATGTAATCAGTCAATCAATCAGTAAGACTATATTAGTGCTTCACATACATCTTAAAATCAGTTCTGAAGCAGAAAGGTGTAACCAGTGCAGAGATTTTAAAACTTGTGTACCGTGTCCTCGCTTTCTTGTCCTCATTTAGAGACGAGCAGCCAAATAGTAGAGCATTACAGTAGTCGATTCTGAAGATAATAAAGCAGTAGTAAAAGCATTAGTATCTATGTGTTGGCTTGAGAGAGAAAAGGGTCACACCCTGGCAATGTTGTTAAGATAATAAAATGCATTGTTGGCTATGTTTTTCATATGGAGTTCAAAGGTAAGATCAGGATCAAACATAACTCCCAGGTTTGTCACTTATTGACCATTTTAATACCATTTAAATGTGTGTAGTTTCTCTATTGATGCTTCAATACCAATGACAAAAACGTTGGTTTTGTTTGCAATCCATAACTTGATGTCTAAGATGCAGTTAAAAAGGCCATGTATTGGCCCTAAAGCATGGTAATGTATGTGTGATGAATGCTGTGTGTCATTGGCGTAGCTATTAAAATGTATACTGTATCTCCTAATGACGTTTGCAAATGGCAGGTGAAAAAAAGTAGGACCTAGAATTGAAACTTGGGGAACACCACAATTTATTTTATAGCTTTTGGATGAACTGTCACCTATATTTACAAAATATTTATTGTTGAGATTTGAATCACTTAAAATATGCGAGTAAATGTCATTTATTATATACATGGAGTATACATGGAACATTTGTTAACATAGTATTTGATCTGTTTCTACACATATGTTAATAAATAGTCTGGTAATCCTCATTGTGTCTCCACTGCTTCAGAAACCAAACCTTCCACGCCTTTGAATGCTTCTCTTTCTGATATGCACCATAAAGAAATATGTCTTCATGCTGTAAAGCCGTAAGGCAGAGTTCAATATACAATATAAAATGCCAAAAAGAGTGACAGTTTTCTTGTTCCTGTTTGGTTTTGGCTAATTACACAAAATTTGAAAAATGATGTGTCTACACACGTAAGATGTAAAAATCTAATTAAAGTCCATATTTTATTGTTAAATGAACCCTTATATATACAGGATTGTAGCCTTAAGATATGTAAAACTGAAGTCAGCTCAATCAAAATCTTGTGTTCATAGAAAGTAAGGGGTCTTAAATCAAATAAATCACCAAATTCACTCAAGCAGCAAGAGGGAGCATTACAATGTATCTAATAATTGGAGCTTTATGAAGCTATGAAATGAAACACTGTGTTACAAATAAAGGAATCTATATGCTTGTGTGCTCTTACCAATGTACGTTTAGTCTGGTGAATCTTTAACAGGATCTCCTTTAGGAGTCCTGCTGCTGAGGATAAACACTTCTCTGACCCTGAGGACACAGCGTTGGTAGTGTGGATAAAACGTGGGACTATTCTGTTATTGCATGGACTCAATAACCTCCAGCCCAGCCTTCCTCCCTGTGACCTCCCCTTCCACTTCTAATCCTCCCCTTATATATGACCTGGAATTCCTCTAACAGCTCCTCACCCATCCAATCTAATATTTGATATTATCAGTTTAAGTCATTCTGAAAAGGCTGGAGCTATTGGAATTGAGAAATAAACCCGGAGCCATCCAAAATCTTAACAATGCACTGCCTCACTGGGGCCTTGATGCGTGGGAGCTTCTCTGTTTAACCTTTTTCTCTTGGTCTTCCTCAAAGTATTTATCTATTCACGCTTAAAGTCTTCCCTCTATCCCCATACACAACTCACACCAGTCTATATGTTAAATAAGCAGACAGAAAATATATATCGTCAACACTCTACCAAATAGCTGCATTTTACCAGCATTCATCAAGAAAAAAATATGACAAATATTCATTCACCAAACTGTGCTACTAGCCTCAAAACAATTCAGCACAATTCAATTTTATTTACATGAAATCATAAAAGCATTATCTCAGGACACCTTCCATATAGAGCAGGTGCATACTGCCATTCCAATCATGAGCAAGCAGTCTGAGCAGAACCTGACCCATGGACAGGACACACACATGAAATCACACTGTACACAGCAAACATGGCGGCAGCTGGAACCTCAGAATACTGAGAAGAGAGAAAAATAAACAGGAAAGCCTGACAGCCTGAAATTACGGCACTGTGAAGAAGATTAGAAATGGGAAATGTAAATAAATAAATAAAAGAGGATGTATAAAGAATAAACAACCAAAATTTTCATATAGAGGCAAATAAATTGAACGAAAAGAACTGATCAACATTTATAATGAACAAGCACGAAAAAGTTTTTTTTAAATCACATCACACACTTGCATGTTTAGTGTTGTGTGTGAAGATACAGAGGCAGTGCTACAGACTTGATAGAAGTAGAACCTGTGCAGCTCAGTCCATGGCCTTTCCCCAACAATCCCTCCCCACCGTCCATTCATTACAGAGGCTCCCCCTGCATGAAGTCATGCTCACAGTCCGGGAGGGCTCTCTGCATTGAGTGGGAGGGTGTAAATAGACAGCTAAACTGGGAGGCAGTCACTCTCGACCTTACGAAGGAGACATCCATCACTGTGTGCACTGACAGAGGAATTACTCTCCCAGCTGTTAGACTGTATTTTATGCTACAGCTCCAGAAACAATTAGGAAAAGAAGTCTTTTCTGCTCAATGTTAAACATGTCATGAAGCTGGGCTGGGACTCGCTCACAAACTCGCTCACGTCTGGCCACCTGCAGAAGTACATTTACTGAAGTAATGCACGTGAGGACAATCCTGAGCTACGGAAAAGAAACTCTGTGCCTGCACAGCCATGAAGAGTCTGTGAATTTCAATATGTGGGCTGAAATTGTGGATGTGGAGCTCAAAGAAAGAACAAACATTACCCACTTCAAGAAGATATACAAACAAATGTTTAAGTATATGAATATAGAAATGAATGTAGAGGAAATATAGTCTATAAATTACTTGATAAGTAGAGGAGAAAGGGTAGTGTTCAGTAAGCGTATACTTCCTCATACTCGAACATGCAAGATTCAATTTGTGTCAAAGACTGAAAGATTCTTCGTTGAGGTACAATTTATGGTAAGAGTTGTTGTATTGAATATTATGTGATTGTGTACAAGTGTACCTAATAAAGTGTAAAAAGTGTCAGCCGATATATCAATATCAGAATCTTCTATTCTCTAATATCGGTATTACATCGGCCCCAAAAATCCAATATCCGTTCTACTATTCAGATAAAGATTTTACATTAAACTCAGTGGATACACTGAAGGATGTCCAACTACCTAAGTGGTAAGTTTTAAATAATGAACTTCAATGATGGTAATGGAGTACTTTTAAATTGCAGTACAGAAAGAAAAGTAACAGCTGCTGAGGTTCTAACACTTCTGTTCTCAATCTTTAGTCCTGAAGTAACGCCTTAGAAAGCCATATAACTGTTCACTTTAATAACAATAATGTACATAAATATATGAACATGAAGTAACTGAGCAGGTTTTTGCCTGTAATAACCTTCTCTGAATCTGCATATCCTTTTATACATTCTCCAAACACTGTAAATCATTTGCACATCCCATTGGCCCGCCCTGCATTTGCAGTCTTACACAGCGTTGTAGATTTATAGATCGTAAACTGTGAACATCTGTTCGCTCATAAATCTGTCAGAACTCAACAGAACTAGACCATGGGTTATTTTTCATATATGGTCTCTTTTTCTTCAGAGATTCATTTCATTTTCTGCAATATGCTGAATGTTTGATGAACCGGTATCTCCTGCTCTCTGCTGCTGCTGCACTGTCCTCGTTTCCCACCAGGATCATTCAAAGGGTCACTCAGGTAATTTTAAAATGACTTGTGTTATTGTAATGTGAAAATCTGACAATAAACTAATTAAATACAATAAAAAATTCTCTTCTTGTGGTCAGGTATGCACTTCATGCTGCATCCCTCTTTTCTTTTACTGGGCTTAGTAAACATCTTTCTACGAGCATACAGCCACAGCAAGACATGATGCACTGTGCAGAACACTGGCCTTTAAAGTTCGAGCTGGCTGTTGTCCATACTTTTCCCAATCTAACTTTGCTGTGTGTAACGAATGTGCCTTTCTAACGTTTGTTTTTAAAATCTAAACTTCATAGCGTTGGGCTCACTTAACCCTTCAGGCTAAAAAAAGACTCAAAATAAGTTCCTACATGTCATATTTTATAAAGAATATTACTCTAGAGACTTCGACTTTCTGACATGAAAAGACTGATGAAAATAATTCTTCAGTTAAATAAAGACGAAGGACAAACTGTGACAAAACCAAATGAAGGCTTCATCTTTAATTATGATGGATTATCCAGCTCTGAAAATGAAACACTTTTGTGAAAATAGGACGACTATGTTATGATCTGAAGTGTGTCCAGAGAAACTAAAAGTGATGTAAAGAGGGCGTACGGGACTCGATGATTGATGAAGGTGATTTTTAGACTAACTCTGAAAGTGCTGGTTGAAAAACAACACCCTTTTCCAAAACCGAGTCCATAAAAAGTTCTCTCACGTGTACTGAACCATGACAATTAGCCATGCACTAAAATCTTGATTGTCCAATCATAGCTTAGCAACCATGAATACACAAGGAAGGCCTGTCAAGTTTGCGATTTCTCCACACGCTGAGGGAAGCTTTACTTCCAAGGCCAAGAAGCACATGATTCATTTTACTGCTGCGTTGTTAAAAAAAGAAGCTGTGGTCATGACGAGCACACTGACTGAGTAAAGTTTCTCCACTATGTGTAGAACCTGGTATCATATTACAGACACATTAGTTCCACAAACAAGGCACACACGTTTACCTCCTACAGTATCTTGACTTGTGTGGTGGCTGTTGCAGTGCATTGTGGGACTTGTAGTTTGGGCGGTGGGAGTGCGATTTACTGGCGAGCCATTAATAACAGACGTATGAAATGATCTTGCAGGGCATAAGAAATTATCTCGCGGCCTGAGAGTTTGACATGTCTGCACTAAATTCCATATCTGCCACATTCTTAAATAGAGCCTCTTAAATCTGACACTTTAACACTGTACAAACTGTAGCAAACATTACCTGGGATGGCACAAGTTAGTCCTCATCCTCCAAAAAACATTTCTCTTGCAACACTAAAAGTGAAACATACTGCTTGTAATTACAAAAAGTAAGCTAGAAATTAGATGGATAGATGAATTATTGCCGTAAACTGCATATTTGCCATGCGAGAACAGAAAGCTAAACAAGGGACACAACAGTAAGGACAAGGCATTGTGCTTACTGTATTACAGAAACTAAATTTATCCAAAAATCTGGTTCACTTCTCAACTGTGCCCTGCATCTCAGTCTCCTTTGTTTGCTTTGTTTCAATGTTCATCTCATCTCCTCTGTAAGAAATGTCTTTGAGCAAAGTGTCCTGAAAACTTCAGATTCTGTGGTCCATGTCTGTCAGCGCAGCTTGCAACAGGACACCTGATAGGACGGTTGTTTTTCTTTGTTTCATGCCATTCTTTCATTGTTTCCTGTTTTTCATTCTGAAATCCTCCGCACTGGTTTTGACCTTTACTCGCCTCGCCATCCAGGAAACTTTTTTTTTTTTTTTTCAACTTTGATTTGTCCAAAATAGCATTGAAGTATATTGCAGCTCTGCCTCCACTGTTTACATTCAGGGTCTAATTCCTTGTGTTAGGGTGTCCGTGCAATTCCGACTTTTTATTGCCAAGAAGAATGGAGTTGATTTTAGGATGAATTCCAGAGAAATATCTCTATAGGGGGACGACTGACAGCACAGGCTCAGATCATGCTGACACACTGGAACCAAGCCTGCCAAGGACTGCATATCCGTCCAAGTTGCACTCAACGCGCCTGCCAGGCAGGCGAAGAGTACAGCAGACACGAAAAGTTGGTAGAAGAGAAAGAGACGCCAACAGCGAAGGAAGGTGAGACACAGAATGAGACCAAAGTAGAGTAACAGTAACTGAAAACTGTCAGCTAAAGACAGACTAGCTCTGCTATGTGTACTGTCCGTGTATCTATGCATGTGTATTCCCAGTGTTCACGCAAAGAGTATGTTTTATGTATGCTGCTGCAGCTGACACTGTTCCATATGTAACCCTTCAGCTGGTAATACGTGGCCTTCCACTTCCCGCCTGATGAGTTGGAGATCCTGATTGATCCAATCAGGAGGATGCAATGTGGTGAACTAAACTTATTAAAGCAACCTGTCAACTTTTCTCTCTAATCTTTGAGTTGCCTCAAATCCAAGTAACCACCTCAATTACTGATTGCACACAACTTTACTAAAGTCACTTGGTTCAGAGATGCTGTTTTATTTTTGGTTAGATAGTGAAGTTCTGGTTTCTTATGTCAGTAGTCGGAGTAGTCTGTTCTTTAGCACACACAAGCCCTTCTCCCGTTGTAGTTTGCTTCATGCCTTTCTGTTTGATCTGATGATCTGAGCTCCTGGTGATAAAAAATAACTTTATGTCACAGAGTAGGTTTTATGTTGCTTCCTTTACCCTTAACAAGCCGGGTTGTGACGGTGTTGTGCATGACTTCACATTCAGGCAGGTTAGCAGAGAGTCAACAACACATTCCATGGCTTCACATGATCCCTCATGATGTATGAATTATAGACATGAACGACTTTGAACTGAATGTACAGAACATACTGTAACAGCGTCTGCAGCCTGGCCGCCAGTTTTTAGCTGGAGGCTGATAAGATAAGTGGCTGAGAGTGCTGTCATTATCTACACCTACCTACTTACATACATACTAGCTATCTGTATAAGGCTCTGACTCAATGTTTACAGCTTTTAGAATCTTTTCTTTTGAAGGTTCTCTATGTAACATTCAGACAACCCTTGTTAATACAACTTAATGACACCTTTGGGCATTCAATGAGCTGCAGTCGGATTGCTCATGGTCGCACTGCATAGTTGTGAGTGAGGCACGCTCATATTAGCTAACTACACCAACAATAACACAACATTTTTAATATGCTTATGTAATGTTAGCTTTGACTTTGGACTTGGTGTTGTAGTAAGTGCCAATTGTTTGTTGACATTCACAGACTCCGTTGCTAGGCTAGCATTAGCATGCATACATCATATCCTTTGGATTTTCTCAGAAAATTTGTCCTCGACATAGAAACCAGTCCACAGAGTGTGCAACTAAAAAAGTCATGGAGGGGCTACTATTCTAAGTCACGTTACAACCTGTTCAACCAACACCAATAAAAAGATTGGTTTGTGATTAAAAAATCAAATGAATACATAAAATGCCTCTTACATCTTACATTAAAACCAAATCAGCCCTGGTTGTTGACACTATCAGCTGTAACATTCATGGTCAATATCATTGGCTCATTGATTTTAAACTGTTTGGCTATCAGCTGACTAATAACATCCAATCACATCCATTCAAGTATACAGAACAGCTTTTATACAGCTAAAGTTGCTGTATGTGTTGGTTAGTTTCAGCAGAGTCCTTGTCAGTGCTCGGATTCTTCAAGCTCCTTCAAAGAGCGGAGTTTGTTCCACTGAATTTAACTGTATCATCATGAGCAATAAAGCGTCTCTGACTGAACTGACACTGCTATATCTGTGCTGCTCCACAGTTCAATAGCTTGGAATGCTATGCCTTAAAAGACATGTTCAGGTCTTGGAATGGAGTATGATGGGGCACTAATGATATCTGTTACACCTGGAGTGCAGGAAACAAAAGTTTGGAAATGGACTTGTTATATCTGGCTTTACTGCATACAGCCAATACTAATCAGTTAGAGAGCTGAACTGACACAGAGTCTGCAGATTAGCTCAGGACATCCCTGATAACAAGATTAGCAATGATGTACATAGCTACTGTTTCCCAGGTTCAAGTCAGATCCTGGATGGGTTTCTCACTGATTCACAGCACATATGACCTGCACATTTGTCTCTGTATGAGCCTGAATGATGGGACCATTTGGGACAGGGGGCAGGGAGTATGTAATTTATATACAGTTACATTTAATATTTGAAAAATACATTTTTTATTACTGAGGCTTCTGAGTTTCTATTATTGCAAGGATTCTGGTGTGTTTTTAGGCTACCCAAGCTTTAATAATAATAGTTGGCAAAAAAGTTGGCAATGAATCAAATGTTGAAACTTTGATTTGATGCCAGCAACATATCTGAAAAAAGGTGGACAGGTTCATGTGTACCACTGTGCTCATCAGCTCTTTAATAAACACTCTGTAATCGTCTGTGTACAAAGGAGTCTTTGCTGTAATCTTTCCCATTCTTGCTTGACGTATTTCAGCTGCTCAACAGTTCGGGGTCTCTTTTGCTATATTTCAGATTTCATAATGCACCAAAACAATTCTTTTACTCCAGAGCCAGGCTGGTGGAATAGATGCAGAATGTGGTTTGACATTGTCTTGGTGAAATAAACAGAGATGTTCCTGAAAAAGATGTCATCCACTTGTTGCTCCAAATCCTTTATCATTCAGCATTAATGGTGGCTTCACAAGTGTGCAGGTTACCCATCATGCCATGTGCACTAATGCATCGGCATACGATCACGGGTGCCGGCTTTTGAACTGAGCGCTGATAACAAAAGGTGTACGGGACACGTGGGACAGAATAGACACCATTCAGCTGATTACAAATCCATCTGGCATTACAATGATTTTAAATCTTAAATCTTTTATGATAGAAAAGTTATTACATTTTGAGTTCTAGTTACTAGATTGGCAGGTAGAGGAGATAAGATAAAATATTTCTTTCCAGAGACTTCCACAGCAGAAAAAATATCACATTCTCTCACCTTATCTCCAACAAGATATTGGATGTTTGGAGAAAAAAGATGGTAGCAGATCCAGCTTTGATTAAAGACAATGACCTCCACCCAGAGGTGCACTGCAGCAATATATACAGCAGCACAATACTAAATGCTTCTCAGCAGCTAAATTGGATTATTTGCTGTTTTATGTTGTTGCAGGCTTTGCATTGCTACAGACTCTTCATCCTTATTCATCCTGCAATATTGACGGCCCACCCAGGGATTATTAAATGACTTGAAGATTAAAACTTTGTACTTTGTAGTCACATATCAGCTCTATACCATCAGACTGGCTCCTGCCAGTTAAACTCTTATCAATTAATGTGGACTTTTTATGGCCATACTTATGAGAACTGGTATTACTCACACACTAACTGTTCACAATGTTCGTACCTGTACCTGTGCTGACCTCGCTGTTATTTTTTCCTGTTCTCTAGTTCAGTAAAAGAACAACTGTAAAAAACAGAAGCGCTGAAACGAGAAGATCTGCTGGAGGAGGCTTAATTAATCTGCCTGAATGTTCTGCAGAGAGGTCAGCTGCAAAGTCGCGCCTAGCAGGATGTCTACACAGAGCTGACCTTTGAGGGGAACAAGAGCCAAAGCTACTGTAGGTTTGTAGCCGTGCTGCATCTTTTAATGAACCTTCTGTGTTGGAATAAAAAACCTCAAATGAATACGTCTTCTGAATAAACTGTGTTAAGCAAGCTTGTTAGCTCGGAGAGCTTTATTTTCTGTCTTTATTAAGTTTGTATTGAACAAAAACGGTGAACAAACTTACAGGGGGAAGTAAACAAAACACTAGAGACAATAGAGAAGTAGCTGCAGGAGTTGTTGCTACTGGTTAGTGCTAGCTCGGCTGGTGAATGACACTTTGGAGCCACTTTAGTAATCACATAATGAATTAAATGGAAACCACTGGTGTGTAGTCAAGTGGTCTCTTTTGATTGCAGTAAATACAGCTGCATCGAGGTCAAAAATTTGTGAATCATAGTAAAATGAAGACAAAGGAACATTCTGAGCAACTCCATGAAAATCTGAGAGTGAAGTAAAAGTCAGGGGATGGATACCAGAACATTTCCAAGTCACTGAACATCCCTTAGTTAAATCGAGCATTAAGAAATGGAAAGAGCATGGCACAGGTAAGACTGTTGTCTGTTGTCCTGGAGTGGACGAGTCAGAGTCCAGATTCAATGAAGATGTTGTCTCTGGACTTGATGTGGAAAAAGATTCACATAAAGCTAATGTTCATTAGTGACAGAAACATTAAATCTACTTTGATTCAAAGAGGGAAGACAATGAAAATGAATATTTTCTATAATCCATATTACTGCATACTGTTCAGGATTAATCAATAATTCATTGAGTCTACAGCGAGCTGTGTCTGTTTTCTTAAAAGTCAAAAAATTTAGTTATGAATATGAAAAAACAACACAAATATAATGGAAAAATGGTGCATTCGATGGGCTACATGTGGATAAAATTTTAATCTTGACCTTGGGTATGGCTTCATTAAATTTAATGTTCAGAGAGGGATAAATTAAAATCACAAGTTTTTATGTCTTTTGAGCCACAAATGCACAAACATCCATTTTGCAAAGATAAAATAAATGATGAGCTTACTGTAAGAGTGTATTGCTTTGACCCTAGTAGTGGTGATAAGGACCTGACAAAATGAAATGGCTCACTTGAAGAACTACATGTCCTTTTCTGCATTATGTATAGTTTGATGCAGAAACCCACTGAATAAATCACGTTTTGTTTGCATGGTCCAATGATCAAGTGCTGCAGAAAACCTGCCTACGCTTTCATTTTGCAGACAAGCACAAACCAAAAAACAAACTTTTTTATGAAGCCAAGCGATATCATGAATGTTTTAACAGGGCTGTTCTGATCGAGAAATAAGAGCGAGGGAGGGAGGAACAGGCGAGGGAGTGCCAATTAAAGGATTCCAAATTCCCTGTGTGCCACCACCAATTACATAAATAATGAAGCTCGCATCATTATGAAGGTACAACCCAAGGAAACGAAAAATAACATCTGCACTACTGCAGACAACAAGAAGCTGCATTATTCAATTAAGAGGAGACAGCCGCGGTTTAACTGTCCACGCTTTGTCTCATCACTGTACAGTCAGGTGGTTTTATTTGAAACAGTCTGTATCAGTGAGCACTCATCTATTTTTGGCACACATATTAGTCCATCCTCTGAGGTGGTTCAGTCGATCAGTGATGGGGTTTGCTTGGGGTTTTGCCACACAGACACCCACACACACACACAGGAACACTCCTAGCTGCATCCGAGACAGCACGTCATTTTAAACTCACAATGGTACATAATGTTAATGCCCTCCTCATCCGGAATATTCAGAATGTTCTAAAGAAAAAGCTTTGCTACCTCTGACTGGTTTGCCATCTTTTTTTTTTTGCTGTGTCATCACTATTCTTATCTATACACCCAAAGTGTTTAGAAGAGCGCAAAGATCTTCATAGATCCAGCCTCTTAGCTTTGCACCAATAGTGCACCACATTGACGCACTTCACTCACAATGTGCCCCAGACCTGAGGGTCCACCCTCACTGTGGGAAAGCAGCACACGTGGCTATTCATATTTTGAATGATGGTGATTATATTATTTGGGTGTAGTTTCTTGAGGTAAGGTGGTGCAGGAATGCAGTTTTAGCTACAGTAACTTCACCTCCAGACCTCCTGCAGATTATGTAACTTTCCAAGTTATAATAACCAGGTGCTCATGGATATGAAATCAAATACATATGCAGGAGGTTCATTTGAAAAGCCTATCAGACGTGACGGCACTTTAATTTCTTATCAAACTCTTTGACAGAGTTAGCTTAGCATAGCATCTGGGAGGGGGAACAGCTAGCTTGGCTCTGACAGATCTGCCTACTAGCACCTGTAAAGCTCAGTGGGTAACATGTTATATCTTTTTTTTTTATTTTTAAAGCTGCACAAAAGCCAAAGTATAAAAATACAACACACTTTACACTGACTGGGAGTTCATGTGCTGGAATATTTCCTGGCCTGTAGCATGAACTTCCTGGAGTCTTAGCTGCTGGCGGTCACTTCATGAGAACGATAACAATCTTCTAATCTGACTCCCAGCAAATAAGCACATTTCCTAAAATGCTAAATTATTCCTTTAAGTATGGAGTCAAGAGAAAATTTACATATTTTAGCATACAGACTGGAAGCGGCTAATCTGGCCCCTTCAAAGATAAAAAATCTGCCCACCAGCATCTTCACAGCCTCATAATGAACATGTTTTTGAAAGAGTTTGGAGTTTTAGGGTGACTTATACGCTGAAAATAATTCTTGATGTTATGCTTTGCAGAGCACTTTTGTTGATGATGAAAACAAACTTATGAACCTCCCTGTGTTGTCTTTTTTAAGACACTGCTGCTCGATGGACTTTTTCCACTTTGAACTGAGCCAAACTAGCTCCAGTCTTAATGCTGCTGCACTGTGGCATCTGTTTTCTCATTTCACATTGAGAAAGACAGCCCATAAATGGACCCTTCAGCAGGAAAACACTGATTATACTGCCAGAGCAGAAAGGATGGAACAATGTGCTCCATCTCCATAACACATAAATGGTTATAGCAGAGCTTTGGTTCTTATTACTGTCATGAAAACAACAGAAGAGGAGCTTGAATTCTTCAAGACATGTCTTCAGATTTTTTTCCATTTAATTGCTGCCAGCACCAGTGATGAAGATGAAGATGAAGAGGAAGATGAAGCATCTGTCCCTCTTCATACTTTGACATACCTCCACACACACACATACAACACTGAAGTACTCTGCACTGTTCATGTTCTGTGTTTTTCACCCTCTCCAGTGGGCAGATGTGTGTCCACACACTCACATTTACTCACACGCATTCAGTATGAGCCTAATGATGACTCACTCAATGCCCCGATTTCATGTACACACACATGTAACACGCAGACACACACACACATGCATGATAATGAGATCTCATCCAGCTTCATCCCTGTGTGCCCTTTAGAGCGGCAGCAGAACAACTGGGCCACTTAACGACATAGGTGGCCACACACACTGCCGAGCCGTCTGATTGGTCCAAATAGATGAGTGCATCCAAAACACGGATGGACCAGAGAACCACACACACACACTCACACACGAGTGTATATATTGGCAGACAAACAAGCCGTCAACCTGATTGGCTGACACGGGCTCTGCATTCCATACATCACGACGTATCTGAGCTACAGGTGGCTGGGGAAGGGAGTGCGTTGCCATGGCAACATGAAGCACGGGGCGGGAACAAGTTATGGTGCTTTGATGTGAGGAGACTATCAGTGATGGAGGTTAATGCATGTGTGGCTCAGGACAGAGGGTGTCTGAGGTGAGTCGTGCACATATTTCATTGGTGGAGTCACATCCGTCTTTGTCTCGTTGCGTCCCCCCTCCCACATCATTCGCTGTCTTCCCCATTGTCTGCCTCCCACATCTGTCTCTCTTTGTAATATCTCCATTTCCCTTCATGCTCCTCCACTTTGTCAAACAAGGAACAGAGTGGCCACATTACCAAAGTCCTGTATATATTACAGTGCGTTTCAAAGAGCGCTGTTAATATGCAGCAGCGGTGCTGTGCATATTATGAGTGAGTACAGCTGTCCCACATTTAAAGTAATTGAACACAGATCATAATGTGAAGATTATTTAGGAAATCCAGCCCTGTGTTTTCTCTCTGTGGGTGCTCTGATGTTCTCATTGGACTGACAGCTGATGTCCACATCTCCCTTGTTTTGGTGCAGGAGCCAATCAGATTTGAAATGGATTCCATAAATGATGGATGGCAGAATATTCACAGTTTCGTCTCATTCTCCCACTGCTACAGCAACATGGAGGTCCATTACATGGGAAGTTATGAGGGTTTCACATGACAACAGCAACTAAGAAACTAGACAGGAGTACAAACCAGGCCAGCCCATAACCCATTCATAATTATCTGAATCAATTACATATTCCGCTGCTGAATATCACAAATAAAACACAACTATCATAAATTGGTACAGATTAAGAATCCACAGACATACAGCAGCACTGTGAAGCTACTTCAGCACAGTAACATGCCCACACTGTCAACAACAGCATGTTGATGTTGTTGATCTTGTATAATGTTGTGATAACTAGCAGCTCAGACTAGCATGGAGACATGCTAACACATGCTAATTAGCACTAGAGAGTACAGCTGAGACTGAAGGAGAGTCATTAGTTTTGCAGGTAATAATTGATTGAATTAATATTTTGACCTGATGATGGCGCTCAGGGGATTACCAAAGTGATTCCTGTACCTCTGATGTCTGTTCATGGGAATCCATCCAATGTTTATTCAACCTCGTGATAACCAAAGTCATTAAGATTCATCCTCTAAGATACATGACTATCTGCACAAACTTTCATGACAATACATCCAGTAGTTTTCCAGTCCAGACCTAAGTGTTTAACCGATTGACTGATGTTGCTATCCGTAGAGCCACAGGCCGTGCTTGTTCAGCGCTCCATCAAATGACTTCTCCAAGTATCACATCAGTATTAAAAGAAGTGTCTATCAGCAGTGAACACTGAATCTGATCAACACTGAATCAATAAAACCCCAAACCTCTCAATAACTAATGTGTTTGTGTGTCTGGGTAGTTTAGATTTTGTCACTAATGGGTATTGGCTCCAACATTTATCAATAACATCTTCTTTTGGAATTCATGTTGACACTTCCTTACTTTAATGGGAATCAAATATAACTATGTGTAGATCTAAGCTCAACATGCTCTTCATATTATTTTCTGAGGCCATTGATCATAGAATACTTTTAATTATCATCCACTGTGTGTGTGACAGAGAGTTAGTGGTTGAGGTTTATACTGGTGACTGGCTGTCTAGCTTTTAGTTCAGACAGAGGAGAATGTGTTGAGAGTCGTGAATCAATACGTGCACTCAAGTAATTAGTTGCTTCAAAAGAGGATAATATATCAGACTTAAAGGACCAGTCTGTAGGATTTAGTGGCATCTAGCAATGAGGTTGCAAATTACAACCAACTTAATACCCCTCACCTCACCCTCGTCTTTCAAACATGGAGAAAAAACAATGGCCTCGTAAAACATTAGTTTTTAGTTTGTTTTCTGGAGAGACATGACCTGCTCTCTCTGCAGATATAAAAGACTCATTCTAAGGCGACAAAGACATAATTCTTATTCATAAATGAAAACATAATTATGAATATTGTATTAATTTCTAGCATATTCTGCCAAGACACCCACTAAATCATAAATATAAGGAAACAGCAGCAGTAGCTAAAGTGACATCGTTTTTTTTTAGTTTTATACAGGTAGTGTTATTTATAAGGTTAATAACTTTGATGATGTGTCATTTGTTGACTTTTGGTCAGACATTATGTAATTGAAAACACCATAAAGTAGGAGGAAGAGTTCAGTAGTTCAAACACCAATAACACCACTGACTGCTACAGATACATTACAAATTAATCAGGAACCAATACCAGTTCACAACCAGCGCTCGGTACCTCCGCCTACTTGAGCTACAGTCATCAGTGTCTTCAGAGGAGATAGTGATTACAAGCTGTCGTGCACCGCCTCCCTCCACACACACACCACTTAGTGTCTGAGCTGACACATTACACTCTCATCAGACCACAAGGCCTTCTGCTGCAATTCTTCTTCTTCACCTCTTTTCTCCTGAGAGCCTTTTTCACACAATAGCCATGAGTCATGACCAATCTGATCGGTTACAGCCTCTGTCTTCTGCAACTCAGTCACTGTCTTCCTGTACTGAATATTATATGGTGGTTTTGCACAATATACATTAGACCTTGTAATAACAAAGAATGTGAAATCTCACAATATGAGTTTTCATTTCACATAAGAAGTAAAACCAGGAGCCATGAATGTGCGATATGACTCAGCAGTTGTTGGATAAAACCTTGTTTACGGGCAACATGCTACAAACTGTGTTAAGTGTTAAAAATCGAAGAAATTGATTGATGCGTTCATGTGTCACACTCAGTTTGGCTTGTTTCAGGCTTCAAATGTCTCACATTCTTGTATTTCCAGCAAAGGCCCTTCTGTGTGAGCTTTCTTTGCCAAGATATATGTTATTGTAGGAGAGTTCAAATTCACTGGATGACCTTTACTGCAAAGCGCTTTTCCCATCTCTCTTAATCTCCTGTCTGTCTCCACTCTGGATCATCTAATAAGGCAGAAATGCCATTTAAATGTCAGTTAGTGACATGAACAAATGAAAAGATAAGAAATGAAAACTATCAAAGTTTTTCTTTTATTTGCTCGTATACAATTAAACCGAGCGTCCTGACACAGAGGAGGAAGCATGCTGCAGAGAACAAGTGCAGAAAATGACAAAAAGGGGAACTCACCGCTGCATTCTTCTCTCAATGATTTCTTTTCTTGTCTTTTCTCTTTGCCGTCACACAATAAAGATCTTCTATGGAGTTAAATCAGCCAGAAGTTCTTTGTGGCTTGCTGCCAGAGTGAGAAAAGTTGATGAGGTTCCCGGAAACTTCTCCTGCTCCGTGGGTAGCTCTACTTGTGAAGAGGAAGCTCAAGGCAAGAGGAACTTCTATGTCTCTGCTGCGATCTCCAAAGGCCTCTTGGGCAATCACTGTCTTTTAATGCTTCTGCTTAGATGGTGAACTTGGCTGTGATGTGACTTTGCTGAGAAGCAAATGAAATGAAGTTGCTTGCCAGGCTTATACTCCTGAGTCTCTCACTCCCTCTCTCTCTCTCTGCTTCTCTGGAGGCCTCCCTGGCTACTGTTGCTATACTCCCGCCTCTAAGGCAAATGGAAGATGCTGAAGTGAGTCGTCTTCTGGGTGTATTGAAGCACCGGGCTAGTGAGCATGTGTAACCTGCTGGGTTGGACTGAAGCACCAGGATAGTGAACGCAGTCGCTGAAAAGTTCCCTTGTGTTGCGTATCTATCTAGAAGCTGTCTGCTGAGGTATATAGTTCCCTGCCAGGTATATTGTATAGAAGGGTGAGGCTATTGTGAGTGTGTGTAGCTACCTTTCTGGCAACGTGATGCTTTCCTTTCAGTAATAAGGAGCCCGACGTCCAGGCTACGAGTGGGGATCAGTTCTATTTAGGCAGTGAGCGGGTCTGAGCTGGCAGGTAGTAAGAGGTCCAAGGTCATTGCTGGTCGTCACGGTTGCAGTGAGGAGAGCTTGAGAGGCAATACAGGTTGTCACGGTAACAGCAGCGAGAGGTCACAGGTGTGTCTTTGCTCTGTGTTCCAGTCACTTGGTTGGCTAATTCGGTGGAGGAGGTAGGCAGTGGGAGAAAATCCCTGAGGTAAATGGAGAAATGTTGCACGAAGAGAAGAAACTGAGAACAGATAATAAATTGTTTTTTTTTTTTCCTTTTCAGGGTCTCTGGGAGGTAGAAAGCAGAAGAGGTTTCTCTGATTGGATCAGAGGTGGAGGACAGGATGGTGGGAGGTAAAACTGTGTTGTATCAATCTTGGGTATATTCTTCTATCTCCTGAAAGAATGCTGGTGGTTTCTCAGTGTCCACTGGCTCTGCCTCTTAACATGCACACGGAGGTTTCTTCAGGGGCTCCACCTGTGGAAGACGGAACATAAAGACAGGTGAGAATATGACTATTATTACTGGACTTCATCAAGAGGCTCTCGTCACAGGTTCCATTTGAGACTTTTATGGTCCAAAGCCTTCTAACAGGGCCAGACTACATGGCGTCGGCCCGATCGGAATGTATTTGTGTATTGTGTATATTTATTACCCCCCCACCAGCCAACACAGTCCAGGCCCACTCCCATCATTTATGTATATGTAGTTACACAAAACAAAACAAAGAACAGGGAGCAGCAGCAATATCTTAAAGCAAAGTATGGATATGAATGTGTGTGTGTGTGTGTGTGTGTGTTGTGGGGGTGGGTAAGTGTGAATGTAGAGGTGTAAGTGTGTGACAATATGCCATGGGAGTGTATCCAGGCTGGTGTATGTGTTTTATTATAAGGTGTTGTGTGTGGGAATGTGTGCAGCACAACTTCCCTTAAAGACTGGGATGTTGTTCTAAGCAGTAATTGTTTCCATACATATGTGTTCTGACTAATGTTAAATTTGTATTCGTTTTTCTAACTTCCAGTTTAAGAGAACCGTATTCTTGGCGACGGCTGGAGAGAGAGATGAGCTGAGCACCAGACAGTGTGATATGCTTGGCAGGCCCAAAGTGTGTGAAAATAATTATCTGTTGGAGCCATTGTGCATTGTGAACAAGTGTCGAGCTTGCCAGGACCATTTTGCATATTTTATATTGAGTAATATTTATCCTGCAGATCTTTTCTGTTGAAGGTGAGATGATTAAGTTAAGTCAGTGTTCCAGATATCTGTTGGGACTGTCACAGAGTTATCTGAAGAGTTTTGAGGTTTATTTATTTGGATGTGTAAATTGAATTACATAATTGAATATGTTAGTAGATTATACATTGTGCTATTTTTTGTTTTTAATTATGGAGGTCTCAGTAGGTCTTCTAAAAGCCGGTGTCTGCCGTTATGGACTAATTGTTGTGTGTGATGGTTTAGAGGAGAGCTGTGGACTTTGACTTTAAACCAGGCTGTCAGGGTTGTGAAGATGGATATTTATCAAAGCATGGACATTGTTTGATGGTTGTGTTGAGGAAAGGTTAATCTTAGATGTTTTATCCATGGATACTGTGGTTAGTTTGATGAATCCGTGTAAGTGGGTATAGCATTTGATTCAGCAGGTAGTAGAAAGGGAAGTTTGTGCCAAGGAAAGAAGGAGGGGTTTCAAACAAAATAAACATAAAAGGAGAAACACAGACCTGAAAAAAAAAACTGGCAGGAGGGTTATAGATGCATTGTGTTGATCATTTTGTCTATCCTATGTTTAGATGAGTCATGGGTTTAACTTTCTTCCAGAGGAGTTGGCTGTCAATGTACAGTTTGTCCACCACCAAATACGTTCGCTTGTCATTATTTCTGCTGTCCTTCAGGATCGGGATCGCATTTGTTTAATTCCCTGGGAAACTGGTTGTTGTGTCTAACGTTTGAACATTTCTGGTGAAAATGTTCAAACTTGGCGACAACTGGTCTGGGCTGATGGTGTGTCGATGTGGTGTACTCGATGGAAGATCGCGTGGTGCACTGTGTTCTGTTCGGTGGGCGAAGTTTCGGATTGCTTTGTTTTCCCTGGTGACGGTTTCCATTTGTTTGGTTAAAGTTAGGACTGATGACTGTAGTGAGTCGTACTTTTTCGACGGCTATGATGTGGTTCTGAGTGAATTCCAGGCTCAACTTTGGTTTTTTTATTTCGTCATGAAGGGAAATGAAAATATGGAGTTTTTTGTTGATGCTGGACAGAACAGTAACCTCAATCTCTGTTGTCTGTAGGTCCTCTGTGTCTGTGGATGAATGTTTCTTTCTTTTGGTGGATTTGGTGGATGAATAGATGTGGTTGGTGTTCATGTTGTGTTGCTGAAAGTAGTAGTGGTCAATTAATTCCTCCAAGTCTGATAAATCCTCCACTGTGGGGGTAATTCTATCTGTGTAGAATGCAGCAGAATAGGAAAGATGTCGTCCTACAGTGTTTTATTTTCATGTGGTTTTCTTCTTCTAGTGTTCGAGCTGATCTTTTTTCAATCAGAGGGACAACCTTAAATCCTCACCAGTCAACCTGAACCGAAGAAGAAGGCTTACGCCCTCAAGAAGCAACTCTAGTTACATTATTATAATTATATATATTAGAATTACTTTAAGAACTACAATTCAGTCAAGATTGTACATATATAGACGTGGAATACACCCCCGCACATACATACATTATCGAGTCCACACTCGATAATGTGGTTGCTGCTCCACTTGAAACGGTCACCCCTCTGGTTCCCAAAGCCAAGTCCCTGTGGACTGAGCTACTGCTTCCCTCAACCTATGGAACCACTGTCACTATCTTTTCCATTCTTATAGTACATTAGATGGGTATTTAATGTGCCTCACAAAAACACTACTAAGCAGCTGTGATTACATCCTGATAAAGACGCGTTGTAAACCGTGTACATGCATGTCACAACAGCTCTGCAGTGATGATGGAAGCCGGTAAACAAATGCATAGAATTTGTTCTGCAGTAACAAAAGCTGGAGTACTTGTTCTGTATGCAAAGCAGCTACTCGGTGGAAAATCTATTGTTGGCAATCCACATTTGAATTCACACAATGTACAGACACACATACATACATACACACACACACACACACACACACACACACACACACACACTGCCTGTTAATCTTCCTCCATCTGTGCAAGCTGCTCTTGCGTCGGGCCTCTTGTCACATACATCTCACCCTGTAAGGCTCTATCTCGTATAGACAGACAGACACAAAGTCACTCTCACACTCTAAACGCATATTAAACACGTTCATATTCCATTAAATATGATAATGTGATCATGCTAAGAAACAGATTCAAAGACTAAATCCCCGATAAACATATTTAAATATATTAAAACGGCATAATATTTTAGAAAAGCTGTTTTATAACTTGTGCAAAATGCCCCCACTACACAGGAACAAGACTGACAGAGATAAAAAGCGTCCCTTAGTGGTCGTTTTGTGTGTCTCTCTCGTGGTTTCTTGTCTCTTTGTGGGTATTTTGTGTCTCTTTTATGATAAAGAACTTTACCTTCCTTTCACTTCTGTTTGTGGCAAAAAAAAAACAAAAAAAACAACTGGAGATGCCGCACTGCTCGACTCTTCCTGATTCACAGGAGCCTCAAAGGCAAACAAATGAAACCTCAGCAGAGGGCCTAATTAAAGCGGCAGCAGGAAGCGCCAAATGAAAGAGACATCAAGATTAATCTTCTGAAGGAAGACGGCAGGAGAGGGAGCGGGGATGAGAGGAAGGAGCCACTTCGTACAATATGTATCATTCTGTAAGCAGGAAGGGGGGAAAAAAAGAGATTTCCATCCCCCCACCAGCTACAGTGACAGATGTACAGTAAAGGCTGCTATCAGTAGTTCACCAGATATACAGTTTAAGTGTCAGAATGCAATGGAAACCTCGAGGGTATGGCTCGTTGCCTGCCAAATTAGCTGTGAATGTGGGAAAAAAAAAAGACCAATCCATCGCCAAAATTAACAACCAGCTCCTGGAAAGAGCGAGAAGAGATAGAGTGAATGAAAAAAGAGCAAAGGAAGCAGAGGGGGCGACCTGGTGGATCAGTGTTAAATGATCCTGGGCCTGAATTCAGAGACTTTGGAGCCAGTCATTCCAATATCTCCCTCTCTGTCTCAGAGTATTACGCTGAACCCTCACCGAGCATGTTGCAGCCGCGATTGTATGCCCCATCTGGAGTGTTTCAGAAGCCTTTTGCCTGACAGACTTTGTTAACTTGCTCAGATTAGGTTATTTTCTCTGGCTTATGTACTTCTAAATATGTACAGTAAATATGCTCCGTAGTTAAATTGTTTCCATTTTGGCACAATTTTGGCACAAAATTCACTGGATTCTCTATGCCGTTTCTGTGTCTGATTGTGCTGCTCACGTCGTCCGTCAAAAACGAAAATAGAACAGCGGAGCCGAGATTTCGAACACTGGATATTGAGACTGTGGCGCACACGGGAATGCGTTGCATCCGTGCCCGGTGGAATTTGGCCATCAAGACTGACTCTAGTACACCAACATATGCAGTAGAGAAGTAAGATCATGTTTACTGTGTCTGAATAAAGAGAATGGCAAAATATCTGGTGGTGGACAAATTAGATGTTTTATATTGTCATGCTGACATGCAGTCCCCCACATATATATCATCCTGCTGCTAAATATCCACTAATGTGTTATTATAAGGATTTATGTCTTCAGTACGGAGCGGATGAATGGACTTGGGGCTGAGCGTAGCGAACACATTGATGGTTTCCTTTATTTCTCTTCTCGTCCGGAGTTACATAGCACAGTCATTTCTGAAAATCATGGAGATGTTTTTGGATTCACAGTGTGTGTGTGTGTGTGTGTGTGTGTGTGTGTGTGTGTGTATGTGTGTGGGGGGCGGGTGTTTCAGGGCTGGTTTGAGAGTGAGTGGGCTGACTGCCTGTCATTGTTCTGGATCTGACCCTGACCTCTGACCTCAGAGATGAGGCAGGAAACCAAAAGAGGAAGTTGTCCTCCGGGCATCAATAAACCATCACACTACTGTCTTCGGTGTCTCTGAACCTGCTGACTTGTTCTTTTAGAGAGTGGCACACTGACCTGGAACAGTATGCAAGCAGGCACGAGTGCCAGTTTCTTAGTAGTAACGTGTGTGTGTGTGTGTGTGTGTGTGTGTGTGTGTGTGTGTGTGTGTGTGTGTGTGTGTTTGTGTCTTGGCTGAAGCTCTGTCTCAGGATTTGGCAGCAGGTAGCGATGAGGTCATGAGTCTTTTTTCATTGCTCTTTTTTTTTCTGCTGTGATTTTGGATGGTGATGGAGTTCCGAGCTTAGAGAACACCCACCAACCCGCCTACACACACTCTGCAGGAGCAACTTTGGTATTCAGCCAAGTGTGCGTGTGTGTGTGTGTGTGCGAGAGAGACCTTCCCTCTTCCTGAGCGGTGCAGCGTTTCTCTACACTAATGACAGCGAGCTAAATGAAATGTTTTCAGCAGCACGTTTGCTCCGGAAAGCTAAAAAGATACGAGCGTGTGTGTGTGTGTGTGTGTGTGAGCAGAAATTCAAATGTTTCCTCGCTTTGAGGCTCCATCTGCACGTGTGCATCTCTTTAATTTGGTGAGTAGCTGGGCTGTAAAATTGGGATCACATGCTTGTTAGTTTTTGAGGAGTGCTGTGGTGACAGAGCACTGTGTTCATTAGCTCTAAGTGCTTATAGAGTACATACGCAGCTACGAGGCCGGCCACGTAATCTGTGAAACTGGTAAAGCCTGTTTAACAGTACAGTATGTCCTATAGCATGATGGCAGTCACCCGCCTCAGAGGCTGATAAGGGCTGTGTGCTGGTGTCGGGCTGGGTGTGGCGCTCCTGATATGGCTTTACAATGAATATTTCTCTGACAGCATTCTCCCATGCCACATCCAACCTACAAACTAATCTCTCTGTCTTTATCAGAGGGCATGTAGACAGAGTTGGCAAGGAAACTGCAATAAATCGAGCGGGCCGCGGAATCAAAGCCTGTAATTATTCTTACTGATATCATATGAGAAATATCATCTCACCGTGGAGCTGCAGGAGCTCTGTGATATGATCAAAAGTAAGAGGAGTTCGCTCCATATAAACAGAATATCGAGTGTTGCTGTGGAAGTAATTGCAGTCAGTGTGGCCCAGAGGCTTTTTCACCGCTTCGCCGCAGTGAAAACACAAACGGAGGTGATTTCACGCCAGCAGAGATCATTGAGCATTGAAATGAATAGACGTGATTTAGAGAATAAAAAGACACGTCAAGCCAAGTGAGAGACTCATGACAGGGACACAACAAAGCTTCAACACTCTCAGAAAATCCTTCTGATTTCCAAGCAAACTGGGAATATACATTGTATAGTCGTCTACCAAATAATGAATCCCAATTAAACAGATATGAAGGATTAAGTTTGCAACAATTAATATTTTCTTGGGTTTTAATGGAGCAGTCCTTTCAGATCACAGCCTCAGATCATGCCTAAAAAATCCACATCAAATTACATTGAAGTTACATTGAAGTTGAATCACTGAATCACTGAACTTTTCTTTTCTGAAACGCAGCAAAGAAAAGTTCAGTGATAATATAATATAATATATATTAACATATATTATATTACTATATATAATAATATAATCATAATATAATATATAGTAGTCAGTCTAATCATCTCGCTGACAGATTCATTGTCAATGTAACAAGATATGAGGAGAGAGCCATGCCAACAAGCCAAAGCAGCTTTAACAGAGAGTCAGAGAAATAAGCAGACATAAAAACATCTTCCATGTCAGTGAAATATTAATGATATCCCACTTCATCCTTCACAGAGTGAAGCCAAAAAAACTTGACATGCAGTATATAGAGCCAGTGTTTGGTTTGTCCCTTCTGGGCTACTGTAGGAACATGGTGGTTCAGCATGTTGGACTCTGTGGAAGACGATCAATGACGCATGCAGAGGTAAAAGGCTCATGAAATCATACTATAGAGCCCACTAAATCTTACACACTGGACACACTGGACCTTTAATGTTGCTTTCACAGCAGGGTAGCCCGGGGGATTCACACCAAACTGCCTGGACAACGTCATACAGTTCCAACAGCTGCTCGTTTGGGGGCGGTATTACCCAAAAAAGTAGCACTGACTATGAAGAAAAAAAGCACCAGGAAGAAGAAAACCAGGCTCATGGATTGGTTTCGTTTGCCGGATAGTCTGTTTGCTTTCCCACTGTAAGCGAACCGCACCAGGGATCACTTGCAAGTGGGCTGAGACCCACGTTTTCAGGCAGACCAGAGTTCGGATGAGCTTTCACATCTGCCCACATGAACCGGACTATCCGAGGAAACGAACTCTGGTCTGTTTAAAGCGGACCAAACAGAGCTGGTGTGAAAGCGCCTTAAGTCTGTGTGCTACTGACATTCATATAGTCTTGTCTTCTGTAGTATGTTTTTTTGTACTCATTAAAACGAGGTGAACACATGTGGATCATCTCTTTCAGTGTGAACCACTGCGCACCTGCAGCTTCTTTCTTCTCACCAAATCTGAATTGTGCATTTTTATGAGAACTAGAACGGGTCGTTGCTGTCTAAAAAAGTGTTTGAAAATGGCTAGATCATTGAACATGAAACCCTGAGAAATAACGAGACAAGCCATTCTCATTCCAGTCTTAACAATGCTGGAAATATCACAAACATCTAATGTGAAAAGCTTCATTATTCATGAATTAATATTCACGTCATGTCTGAGTGTGGAGTGCAGTGTCTCCCACTGTGACGCATGATGTTCATTAAGACCCACTCAGGGCAATTCAAACACCATTTGAGACTCCAAAATACAGTATGCTCAGTGTGACACATGCCTGTTGTGTCAATAAGAAGCAGGACATCAGTATGAGCAGCGCGAGCTGACTGAGACTACGAGGTGTGACAAAGGAGCACTAGAAATACCATCAATTCTGATAAGAGACAAGGAGAATGGAACTAAACCCTGTAAGCTGTATTAAATGTTTTAGAATCATACTACAGGTACAGATTTTTTTTTTCTTACTAGGCTGCAGCATCAGAAAGTGACAATGAAACACTAACAAATCACAATCACACACCAACAATCACAATTTCACAATGTTGGCAAATAGTTACATTATTTACACAGCCAGGCAACACACAGCAAAGCTGGAGTTTCTGGCGTACTAACAAATACAGTTAGCTTCCTAATAACAGCTTTTCAAATGAGCTGTCTGGGCAAACGTTAGCTTGAGAACTGAAAGCATGAACTGCTTCACTGTTCTAGGCTCTTTGTTTTTTTCTGTCTGTTTTGTTATTTTAAAAGCTGGATTTTGGATTTTCTTTGGCCACTAGGGGCAGTTGAACAAAGCTGTAAACGTGACGCTGACATAAATTCTCACATACTAAAATGTGAATATTTTTTAATTTCTATTTTTATTTTGTGACATTTTATAAACCAAACTGATTGATTGAGAAAATGATTGAAATACTAATCTAAAATAAATAAATAATAAAAAAAAACCATTAGTTGTATCTCTAACATTTATTTCTAGTGGAAAGTCCAACACCTTTGATTAGACAATCAAAGTGAGTGCACGTTCAGACAGCGACAGGCAAACTGGACACCGGCAGCGTTTTTCAACTCATGTCAGTGGAGGTCATGCGTTTCCGCACCGGCAGTCCGCAACGCAGGGGTTGCAGCAAAAAACGTTGCCAGTGTGCGGGAGAGAAGTTGAGGCAGATTCAATTTTTGGGAAAACGGAGTCCCACGTCACACTCCACAAGCCAATCAGATGATCGTTCAAACCTCCACAGACAGCCTGAAATGTCTCTGAAGCAGAGACTATCCAGGTGGATTCATGGACTAAACTCTGATAATCTACCTGTGTGTGTGTTCTGACTGTTTATTTCATGTACCAGCTTCTAAATCTGAACCCGACTCACAATTTACGCTGCAAAATATAATGACACAAAGAAGTTTAATTTGATTTGTGTCCGATGATTAAAGAGAGAGAGAGAGAGAGAGAGAGAGAGAGAGAGAGAGAGAGCGAGCGAGAGAGAGAGAGAGAGAGAGTGCTTTGGTTGGGAGACAGAGAGTAACAACACAGAGAGCGAGTGCCGGCCTCGATAAAGCTGTTATTAATCAGAGAAATAAAAAGTTATTTCCTGATTGTTTCACAGCGGTTACATTCAGCAGGTATAGACATGCCTAGGGCAACCCACCTCAGCCCCAAACATCACAAACATCATGTACCCTTCAACACATCATAGCATTATATAACAACCAAACTACACCTTCAAAATGACTGGGCAATGTCAGTTCATAGAATTAATATTATAAATAAATGAAGAAAGAAATGTAGTATTCTGCCTGCCACTGAATTGCATTCAATAAGTGAAATGGTTTCACAGTAAAACTGTACACCTTATTTATGTACTTACTTAATTATTACAACCACGATTCCAAATCCTTTCAGACATATATCCATAGGATGTCATAGACTCATTCTGAATTTGATGCAGCTTCCAACAACTTTTTGTAATTGAGGATGTAGTATTAGTGTTGGGTTGTTTCTAATGCAGCTTGTGCACATTTACAACTAATGGCACATCTGTCTTCATACTGTGCACACTCTGTATCAAAGACAAGTGGTAATATTTGCTGGGTGGAGCGGCAGGTCCTGCATATTTCACACATCATAGAGCCTCCTATATTGCCTCCTATATGACCTCAACGGACTGTTATACAAGCAGGCCACTTGAGGACAAACAGAGGCATGTACTCAGTGAGGACCGTCACATGGACACGCAAGCATATAAAAGAATTCACGACAACAACACACAGAAGCTGTTGTACAATAGCTTCCTGCGTCCATATGTATAGAGTATTTGTGGAGGGGTTATTGTATACCGCGAAGAATTATATCACACACACACATACAGCACCAGCAAACTTGTCACACAGAGCGCAGTATGGTTGACCTTGGATGCCATAAGCTTTGCCAGCAGCTGAGCCAAGATCAGGACAGAAGAGGGCGGGGGGAGGCAGACACATGAGAGGGGAGGGAGAAAATACAAGATAATTTAGAGAAAAAAAGAGAATGAAGAGTGATGAGAGGAAGAAATGGAGCAGGAGGAAGTTGACAAGGAACTAAGAATAAGAAGGAGAGGGAAGGAGGGGTGGAAGAGGGTGGAGGTATAAAAAGCTATGTATATGGATTAACTAGAAACGTCTTCCTATGGTTGCATAGCAACCGTGGGAAAGTCATGAAAACTGAACCCTACGCAATCCGCCCAAAAAAAAAAAAAAAAAAGTACCACTCTGCTTTTCAGGCACTCAGAGGACTCCCCCATTTGTACAACATATTCACACACACACACACACTCGCACTCTTCCATATGTCAGCCTACGCACACACTAATCCTGTACAGTTTCAGAGGGGATGTGAATGAGTGACAAAGGAGGAAGAAAATGATGACAACAGAGAGAAATAGAAGATAGAAAACACACACTGGCACTCAGGTCTTTGGATAACAAAGAAATCAAATAAATACACTTTAAGGTTCTGTATCTAACTTTCAGGAAACCCTTGTTTATGATGACACCTTTGGCCACTGAGTAAATTCAACTCACTCCGTATGCTGCGAGCAATGATCCTGGGCATCGACCAAAGGTGACTTAAACAAGACTGAATGCTGTTCAATAAATTACAATTATATTTAGAATATCTGGAACACTACTGTATTCTATATGGACCACTGGCTCCATGGTTCTAACCAGCTTGCCGGTTGCAAATCACTCCATCAGCCAATGCCATGACGCAACCGATAGCCAAGTGACAGCCAGCCTGCTAACCCTAGCTTAGCTTCAGTTACAGTTAGCTAGTTGGCTCCTGTTTTGCATCGCCCTTGGCTATAGAAAGCAAACAGGATTTGTAATGTTGCATGATTTATTGTTGACTAAAATCAACATTATTGGTGTTAATAAATAAGTTAGTTATGATGGATCACGTTAGCGGGTGAAGAAAGCTATAAATAATAAGCCCACTCAGTTGGGATACCCATATTAATCATTATCTGGAGATTTACAGCAAAAAAAATGGAATAAGGGGATTGGGATTATGAAAAATGATGACAAAAATGATGAAGAAAATTTTCAGCAGATTGAAATGACATCTCTCCTTTTCAAGTTCTTTCTTGTTCAGGCAAAGCATTTACAGCTAAACGTTTCTTTCTTTCTCAGCAGCTGTTGGACCGAGCAGCTACACTGGGGAAATGTAGATATCTGGATTATTTTGAATATAGGGCACATTGAGTCTTGAAGATGTATGTTAAATATCTATTTTAGTATCTGCACAACAGCTGCCAAGGAAGGTGAAAGCCTTTCACTTTCCCCACCCGGATTTTTCCCAGACACTGTTGAGAAATCAAACCGCTATGACCACAAGTTCTTTAGCTCCTCTTATATCCACTTTCTTAAAGCCCCCACGCTCTGAAAAATCCGGTTGAGTAAAAGATCACAAGCAAGTCTGTCTTTTCGAGAGACCAGTGACCTACTTAGAAAGTCTATACCCAGTCTTCTGGGCAGACACTTAATAACGCTGCCATTCTACAATCTATACACAGTGTGTTGTCCTACATTCTAGCCAGAGCTACGATATGATATGATAACATGTCAGGTCACGTCATGCTAATTTGTTTCAACGGTACAAAACATTTAAATCACAAACAAATATTTGAGCTATTTTTACAAAATTCAATTGATTGAAAGACTGCTAAAGCTCTTCTCCAAACAGTGGTTATCCAATCATCACTCGCTTAGCAAATATAAATAAAGACAACAGGCCTGTCAAGCTTTCAAGTGAAATGCATGGGCACAAGAGCAAGGAAGTGTAAGGAATGGATGATTGGCTGATTGATCTTGGCAAAATCTGGTTGGTTTAACTGAAAGAGTAGATCAGAACTTAGACTGATACTTCCCCACTGTGTGGAGGAGAGTCCTGGTCAGATACAGCGTTGAGTTGGTGGCCCTCTCCTAATCTCTTGAATATGTTGAAGTTTACACTCCAGCAAACCCCAGCAAGGTTTGCAGAGACAATGCACTGCAATACAAGGACAATGCTGTTCCTTTATTTCCATGTCTTCTACATGGATCATCAACAGCGGACAATGCTTACTTTGCCCTGCAATCAAGTGCATATTTAAGGCCACTTTCACAAAGTTCTTCCTTTAAAATTAGTCCAGTAAGAAATACAGCAGAGGCAACAATGTTAACTAACTTTAGCTTCATTAGCCAGCTACAGCTAATACAATGTCATTACTGTTTCTGATCATGTCCAAACCTAGTCAACATCAACCAATCAAAGCAAAAAAATGATGATAAATAAAAAAAAAAAAACACCCCATAAATAGACATTTACAATGATTTTACAAGTCAAAACCTTAATTCACCACAAACCAGGATAAATGAGTTAGTCATAGGTTTTTTGCATGTCTCCACCTTAAATGCTCAAGGACATGGTTTGTTTTTGTGTGGATTAGAACTTTAAAGTCAGGATACTTGAAAGGCACCCCCGCCTTCCCTACAAACTGGATATGTGGGTTGAATTTACATATGGGTTACTATTGGCTGCAGTACATCCAGCAAGCGTATTTGTCAAACATATCATATGCATGTACACACAAGCAAACCTACAGGCACAAGCTTCTCACGGAACACTAGGAAAGTGCTTTTCCATCTTCTAAGTGTCACCTTGTGCAACCACATACAGTCCTAAGCAAGTAACAAACAGTAGTTGAACTCTTACAGTTTGTTCATTCATCTTTAAGCTACAGATTAGTATTTGACTATAATACATAATGTCGCCAAACAACATAATCATTATTAGGTCATTTAGTTTAATTTATAGAAATTAATGAAAGGGAAAATTTCTAGAAATTCACAACCTGTTTTCAAAAACTGCAATTAGATATCCTGTCTTATCCAGTGCTTCCAGGATGTACTGTTCTAGTATCTAAAAAAAAGTGCAAAGCAGTGCTCCCCTATTCTGTACACAAAGGGCTAAACAAACTGGAAATGGACTGGGCTTTATGGGGCTCATACTGAGCAATAAAAACGCCTTAACTGGTATCTAATCCTGGGGATCAATTTGTCTTCACAACAGAGTTGCCATAAATGTTTATGCTTAACATTGTCGCTGCTACCTCATTTGACTGGAAAAACATCAACCTCGGATGACTCAAACTGGGTCATCACGCAGACGTTGCAGCACCAGAGCAACGTCACCTTTAACCTAAACCTGATGATGGGTTCACTGCGCGGTCAGCTGGAGTCTTGACATTTGAATCAATCACGCAGCATCAACAAAACATTGAGATGTAAAGAATTAGGACAATAAAGGTGGTGGTGGCTTAGGGGGACGCTCAGATGGGAACAGGGGTTTACTTGTCTTCTGGTCCCCCCATACTACCTGGGCTTCTTGCCAGATGATCCAAACATACCCATCTTTATGGTTTTGTAAATGAGGCATGGAACATGCGCAGAGGACCAAACTCTACTGCTTCATTAATCCTTCATGCTACTCTGTGTTGGAGCTGGAGTGTTTGTTGTGCTGTCAAAGCATTCGGGCACCACAATCATGCCTCATTATCATGGTGCAAATTATAACATGATCAGTAGGGATGAGCGCAAACAAAAAAAACAAAAGGAATTCCCACACAAACAAACTTGTGTACACAAAAGATACTGATACGCAAAGATGGACACGTCTACCACCCACAGCACACACACGATTCTGTTTACCTCACAGTGTGGGGACACGTGAGACACATGATCTGACTGTGCGTTGACGTACAGCAAAGTAAATGTCACAGAGACTGAAATGATGGATGGCTCTGCACACAGACATCCATATATACATACATATATATATATATACATACATATGCATATGCATATGCATGTATATATATATATATATATACATACATACATACATGTGTTTCTGCCTCACATTAAGGCTAGTACTTAGGCAACACAGATGAGTCAATGCTCAATACAAGGTTATATTTACATACCACATGAGCATGTTATGTTTTCAAAACCCAGGACCCAAAACGCCACAGCGGATAATATTGGCTGATTTGAGCTTATTGCATATGTGTGTAGATAAGTGCTGAGGCACTGCAGTCCAGAAATGCATTGGGTTTTATTAGATCAGTTTAAGCGTATTTAGACATCAAAGTTTGTAATGTAACTGTTTGTTCTGGTTTGGGTTAGACAAGACAATTAGGCTGCATAGTTGGTGGATTTTATTTTCCCATTGAAGCCTTGATTAATGTCCTTTGTCAGTTAGTGAATCCCCATTACGCTGTCACATCGATGTCATCATTTAACATCTCAGCCTGCGGAGAGTGCACAAGCAAAGAATAGCAAGATTCGAGTTACATAAGAATTGCTATTCTGATTCTGATCTTCTTATTTTGAGTTGATTCCCAAATGCCAAAAAAAAACAAAAACAATTTTTGAACAACTTCTGCCAGCTCTGTTGTCCAACCATGCACAGTCTGTTTTATTCCAAAAGACCTGCACCTGTGCATTGTTTTAGATAAGAGCCAGGTCTAGCGTTGCAGCAGAGAGGCTGTTCTCCACTGCTGGAGACATTTAATCTAATCATATAAAAGGCAGTTTTATGCAAGCCAGATGTTACTCTGAAGTTACTCTGTTATGCTATTTGACGGCTGTTTCTCATTCCACAGGCTACAAAGACAAGGGATCAGTATTACAGGAACCAGAATAGCTGCTGAGGATTTATGATCTAAAGATCTGGACAGACACAGAAGTCTTTAACACGTTGTCTTTGTCAGTCACATTCATTTCAAACCATGAGTCTGTCTCACAGACATGAAAATTAAACATTCATCTACCAGCTAAACTAAACAAAACATGTCGACACATTTTCACCAGCCAATGTGAACAGCGTTGTGCAGAGTTATGCAGAGCCATTTATAGTGAGCTGCAAAAACATTCCACGACGTTCACGGTCACATGGATCATGTTTCATTTACCACTTGGATTACCTAAACTACAGCCTGATACCTTGATTTCATATGGTCTGTGAATTATTTTGGCACGCCAACTTTATCAAAATGCAGTTGCAATGTCAACACTAGCACTATGTGGGTACATACAGTGATCCCGGCAAAGACTCAAGGGAAAAGGGGGAAACAAGCATCCTTCAAGTACTACACAGGTAAAGAGCGAGGCCAGCCACACTTAGCAAAATGCTAGGTTAGTTAGGTTAGCTAGGCTGGGTCAATTTAGCCCAGCACAGAGCAGAGTTTCCATCCAAATTTCAAATGAATTTCCAGCAAATGCAAATGAATAATAGCAGTTAGTTAGTTGGTAGTGCTAATTCTCCAGTCAGTGCTGTAAAACCATTGCAGAAGAAGACAATGCAATGAGATGACGTAATTAAAAGAGCTCAAATGAACAAAAATACACTGCAGAAATCCTCTTCAGTCTCTTTATCACTCCACACAGATTTGACGTTTTTGTCTGCCACCAGTGTTAATCTCTCCAGTGGAGCAGAAGCTTCAGTGGATATTTAAGTCACATGCTTCATGTATGTCTTCATCCACTGAACTTTGTTGCATCAAGCGACTCACACAAGCATAAAGCCTTTATGTGAAATTTTGAAAGTGAGCATAGAAACAGGTGAATGTAGATTTACTTGACAGCAATTGTTCAGTTCAAGGCCCAGCATCACTTGCCCATTAAGAGTAAAAATCACCTCGCTGCAGTTACTTACCGCATGAAAAGTTTGGACACCCCTGATCTGAAGTGCGCTGGGAAAGCAGCCACGTCGTGTTAGCACTGGATATTCTGACGCACAGCTGGGGCTGAACATTAATCATATTGCTTGTCGGAAACGGTGCATTGCAAATGGAGATGTCACCCTTGGGCCTTGAAGCTTTCATCTGCATCTCTGAGCTTGTGTATGAACAAGACGGAAAATAAATTGAACACTTTGTACACATTTATTCTAACACTGGATCTCTTTTTTACGCTGTGGAAATAGCGGGGATTATTTGGTAGAATATGAGAGCTCATGTGACTGATTCAACCAAAATCCCCCTGGCAAGAAGTGAATACTGCGTTTCTGTTCAGACACTTCGTTCAGAATGCTGATGTTCTCTTTGGAGCTCCCTCTGAATAACATTATAGGGATAAACTTCCAAGGACTCCATTTCTGCTTATCAAAAAGCAGACAAATGGTATTCTGACTATAGTATTTCAGTGAGTAAATTGGCTCTACTGATTCAGCCTATGGAGTTTCAGCCGTCTCTTTGAGCCTCTTATACTATTATGTTCTTTTCAAACTCTTTGGTACTTTAGATTAAAGTGCTGACCAAACAGCATGTGAATTTATTCACTTCCTACCTCTGGGCTGAGATGAGGTCTGATACGATACCTACACTTATATTTGCCAGTAATAAAGTGTCTACGTGTGTGAGATACTTCCAGGAATTGCCATAACAGCCTAAGAGTCTGATAAAACTGCAAGCATGTGGAGATTTTTAGTGAATAAATCAATATAATACATCATAATTTTTGATGTACAAAATGTTTTTTAATCAAATCAGAATTGTGATTCTTAAGTGATATCTAATTTTTAATTTCTAATTTAATTTTTCCCAACATCCCTATGCATTTGGGTGTGTGTACTAACTGTGGGTTAAGTGTACAGTGTAGTGTCATTTTCCGAAGTACTTGCAAAAACAGACGATGGACTAACAGAGACACCTGTACAAGTCAGTGCAGCAAAATTATTTAAAATCTGTTATTTTATGGCAGAAACGCTTTAAATATATGTTCAATCACAAAGATAGTGGACAAGTACTGTATGTCTCAAGTATGCCTCAAATCTTTGTGATTTACAGAGTTTCCTAATTGACAGGAAATTAAACTGCTGCCATCTGTAGCTACTGTTAGCTAATGTTAGCTCAGTTTGTTAGCTGGGCTGCCTGGTTCAACTCAGTTCAAACTCAGAGCACCTTGGGAAGAGGAAGTTTTCAGGTCCTGGGCATGGGGGGATGCAAGTGGGGAGCAGAGCCAGTGTTGTGCCAGAACCAGAGCTGGACAAGCGGACAATGTAACTGGTTTTACTAGCTTCTATGGACATAAGGGCAGAGGTGAAAAGACTGAAGAGGTTGTTAATGGAGGAAGCTCCAAGAAGAGAAAAGAAGCGAGTGAGCAAGCAAGAAGCTGCAGAACAAGAGTAAACATGGGACTGACTTTTAGTGGTTGGTGAGAGCTTGGTGAATAAAAGGCTGAAAGACAGACACCAAGCTGGGCTGAAAGCTGTTGGACTAGTAAGTAATATTAGCTGGCTGCTATGTCTAGTGTTGAACTTTCTTGATGTTTGGCCGTTAGCAAAGTTCTCATCTTAGATTTTTTTTTTTACATAATGTGGCTTCAAGAGCTCAAAACCATGAGTGTGGGTTTTAGGAAGGTATGAGGTACACTTCTTTAGTATATGCACCCACTACACAACAATAATATGAGTTCACACTTAATGATGTGGATCCAGGATGCATCTAAGAAAAGTACAATAGAGCAAAGCCAGGAAGTGGAACTGGACAGGAAGTGCCTCCATTAGCAGGCCATTAGAGGCTGCTGGTAATTACATAGAGGTCATGGTTGGCACAGATGAAAACAAAGAATATGCCATAAAGTGATGACCTGCTCCACACTCTGCTGGGTGAGTGGTAGATTAGCTGACAAAATGGCGTACAGTGTGACTAACCTGTGAAAAAGGCCATCAAACTGTCTGGACCGTTGTTCACCGTGTCTCCAGGTAAGTAATGGCCGTTAGAGAGTAAGTGTATTTTCAACAGTTGAAAGAGTATATTCCATAACCTTTAATAATTTTTCAGCACAAGAGTGCTGTTGTGCCTCAGAGTTTGATACAGACTGCCAACCCTGAAAACTAAAATTAATTAAAAATTAAATTCAAACTAATTGCCTTACGATTTGCTCATTTATGCTTTTACGTAGGGTAATGCATTTTTTGCCTTTGGGTCTGGCATGTACATGTGTTCATGTAGGGCTCACAGCCAATATTATTAATGCAACATTTAAAGAACTCTATAATTTAAGCTGAGGGGGAACAGTGCATGTTCAGTGGCTCTGAATGGGTTGAATGCCCAGCGGCCTGTAAAGGCATTTAACTGAGAGACTCAGTGTTTGGATACAACTTCTATTTCTCCAAAAACCTCTTAAACAGTAACAGCAGGACACACATCTGACACAACACTGCAATAACAAATGATTTATTAATATGAGCAGGCTGAGATATGTGATGAAGAGTGCTGCGCTCAGATAAATAATGAAGAAATTCAATGTGTGTAGAAGAAACTGTGGAACTCGTAATTTCACGGTGCATCACAGACTGTGCGCAATCTACATTCTTTCATTTTTACTTTTGAATTGATGATCGTATCTTATTTTTAGATGATTCTTCAATTGAATATAGCACAGTGGAAAATGAAACGTTTGCCTGGTTAATGTGACTTTCACCAGCTGCTGTCTGTTCTCAGCCAAAGACTGCGAGGGAACACAAAGGACACTCTCGAACACTCCGCAAATGATTTAGGTAATGACGTCATTATCAATTTGAGGGGAAACTCCCAGTTCAACTATGATACAAATCATATCAATAATTTCAAATGATCGGTGTCGCAGCTCTCTGCAGAATTCAGAGCAAGAAGCAGAATGAGTTTAACCCTTTATAGGGCACTCATTGAAATACTTCCTGGAGTGTTATTGGTGTTTATAAGAAGACATACTTTCTTATTTGACTTTTTAAAAAGTTTCAGTTTTAGGCAGAATATCAAAGTCAAAGAAGTTACCGTATACGATCACTCGCCCGCCTAGGGTGAAAGAATTTCCAAAAAATATGTGGAACCTTATCAATCAGACTTATGTCTTGCAGATTTTTTTTTTATTTAGGGTTAGGGTTAGGGTGGGATCCATTGGGGGCCACAGCAATGCTGACCTTTTCCATTCACTGATTGGCTGGAGAAAGTCACGTTATTCTGCTCCTTCATTGAGAGAGGTGGGGCACCATTTTTAAAGCCTGAGGAAGTGGGCTAAGTAGGCTAAGAAAGGGTTAAGTAAGTACAACCAGAACGTGTCTGATATATTTAATCTGCATTTCATATCTCCTGCTGCATGTTTTGAATATTAACCAGACTGACGATGCAGTGTTTCTGTCATCTCAGCAGAGAAAAGATGATTAGACATGTTTGATTTTAGCTAACTAAAACACAAACTAATTAGATTTGATAATGGATTCAGATTTCACTATTCAATCACCGCCACATCAGACAACAATATTACCATTTACATCATGCGGCATCGGTGTCATACACTGCTGCATACACAGCTGATGATCTCTCTGCTCATTAGTTATTTATTACACATATGAGAGCCTTGACATCACATTCTTTCTAAGTGCTGAGTGCAGGACAGTTTTGCTGAACTGAAAGCTAATATGACCGTACCATAACCCCACCAACCCAGCCAGTCACTCCAGTTTCTTCCTGCTCAGCAAACCTGGTGTGCCTTACTGGGGGCAGTTAGTGCGGTCAGTGGCACTAAGTCTGCATGAATATGACACATCAATTTCTGCATAAAGCACCACCAACACTTGCACAGCTCATTTTAGTATTGCAAACATAACGCGCTGCAGCTCCATCCAGCTCACACCAATTACAGATCTGTGTGTGATTACAGTGCTATTAAAGGAGTACTGAACATGCTGTAAATCTGCATCAGAGTAACTCAAAAGTGTGAAAATGATTTGGGGTGTGTGAGACAAAGTTCTATCAAATCGCATCCACCGGGACTCCCGCTGCACTAATCTCTCTGCTCTGCTCTGCTCTGCCCACATTCACTCAGCAGGCAGTAATAAGGCCATACAACCATCACCCATTGTCTGTACATTTCTCTAACAGCAGGGGAGGTACCACTTTACAGTCAACACACACACACACACACGCACACAATCTTACACACTTCCCGTAGTGCACTGCTAATTTAAAGACAGCGGGTAGTGGTAGAAATCCTTTGTTGCTCAGGAATAACAACGGATGATCAGGTCTTGCAATACATGTTTGTGTCTGTGCTGTCATTATTCATATGCGCTGACACTTTTATTGTCCGAAAATATGTTCGGTCACCTCTAATAACTAAGTTTATCGTTTAGTTGTCTAACAGCTTTGTCACATCACATCTATTTTTCCCCAAATATGAGGGATCTTTGCCAAAACAAAGTCTTTGCATATGTTATTCATTTGGTGTTATTGCTGAAAAAAATAATTTTTTATTTGTTGACAAGAGGGCAAATATTATGACTAATGCAGCAGATGTAATGTGTGAAGTTAATTTAAAAGCATTCATCATTCTGACCAATAGGAATGAGTTGTTTTTTCACCTGCTATATGCTAACATTAGCATGCTAACATACTCACAATGCAGATACGATGTTTACCTGTGTTCATCTGCCTCGTTTGGATTGTTAGCAGCGTGCCAACATTTGCCAATTAGCACTAAATGCATCGGTACAGCTGAGGCTGATGGGAGAGTTTTTAGCAGGTTTTGCTAACCTTGTCAAAGTCATTATGTTTCAGCCATGAGGAACAATTAATGTCAGCACCACAGTTCATTCATTGGGCATTGAGATATTTATATCTGGACAAAAAGTAGTGGACAGACCAGCTGCTTTTCATAAAGCTGCTAATGATGCTAATGTGGCTAAAATAGCTTAAAATCAAGACTTAAAGGTGCAGTGTGTAAGATTTGGGGCCTCTATTTTCAGAATACGGCAGGCATGGAATATAGTATTCATAACTATTTTCATGCATTTCATGCATACAAACTTTTTGTTTTTATTACTTAAAAATTCTCTTACAGTCTCTCTACAGCAGGGGTGTTTCTACAGTAGCCCAGAACAGACAAACTAAACACTGACTCTTAACACAGCCTTTGTAGTGTTGTTTTTCCTTTACACTAGGAAGGTAAAGGTGATGTGAGGAGATTGCAATGCAGCAATTACACCATTAGATGCAACAAAATCCTACACACTGGACCTTTAATTTAAAACATGAAAAACATCAGCTCTCCATTTGGAAACAAAGTCATCTAGAAGCTTTCATAAACTAATCCCACACAGATACTCCACATTGTCATCATACCGCAGATATACTGTAAGGCAGCCTCAGGAAGTTGCTTGAACTGAATGAGTTGTCGTTGGAAATAAACTAAAATAAGATTTCTCAAAACACAGAAAAGGCTAATAAGCTCATGTCAACGCACGTCTCAGCCTCTAATTAAAAAGATTTATCTAAGAGCAAAAGACCTGAGGCCTTCACCCGTCTGCTGACGGAGAAGAAAACTCTTGTCCTTTTCCCGCCTTGTTGCTGCGCGCTGAGCCCCGCAGGCACGACACAATTATCCCACTGACGAATAAAATGCTGATTTCACTCAGTTTCTGCCTGAAATAACCAGCCTTGCATCAGACTGTGTCACCCATGTGTACACAGAATCAGCTGCATCGCATGACACTGATGAGGATTTGAATTTGGATGTGTGCAGAGATGAATCACTGAACGTGATTTCACCCCTGAGCTGTCAGATAAATAGCCTTCAGTTATATCAGTTGATATTGTCTCTGTTTAAGTCATAGCATTCATGCATGGTGAGCTGCATGTAAATCATTTTAATAAGCTTCTCCACCCAGCTAAGATTTTAAATGCCATAGGAAATTTGTGGCAGTAATGCAGGTGACTTACACTCATGGAGCTGCTTTGGTGGCTTCATTTACAGCAGAAGTTTGAGATTGGTTTGACATTTATAGCAGATCTTCATCAACCTGCTACCACAGTAAGATGAAGAAGATAAAGCAAAGAGAACCTACCTGGTGGTGAGAGGAGGGAGGCGGAGGCCGGTCTTCCTCATTGACACAAACATCAGATCAGAGAGCGTCCTCATTGAAATACATGTACACTTCTCACAGCAGTCTGGTAAATCTGAAACAAGACGCAAAACGTAACTTTTGAACAGTTTGAATTTCTTTAAAATGTGTCACATACAGTGCCTTTAAATGTTTTTGACATGAAAAAATGGATTGAGATGGATTTTACTGAAATCTGCTTGTCTGGAAAGACAGAAGAAAGAAGATAGAAAGAAGATAATTAAACAGAGGAGGTTAGCACCATGGTATAGCCAGCAGACTCGCAAATTAAAGCAAGAGGCACGTAAATCTGAACGCAAATGGCGTGCCACTAAACTGGAAACACCTCAGAAACTCTCTTCCCAGAGACTTGGTTACCTTAGATGGGATCACCCTGGCCTCCAGCTCCACCGTAAAGAATCTTGGAGTTGTTTTTGATCAGGATTTGTCCTTTAATGTCCACATAAAACAAATTTCAAGGACTGCATTCTTCCACTTACGCAACATTGCCAAAATCAGACGCATCGTGTCTCAAGCGGATGCAGAAAAACTAGTCCACGCATTTGTTACTTCTAGGCTGGACTGTTGTAACTCTTTGTTATCAGGCTGCTCCAATAAGTCTTTTAGGACTTTGCAGCTAATTCAGAATGCTGCTGCACGTGTTCTGACAGGAACCAAGATCAGAGATCACATCTCTCCCATTTTGGCTTCCTTGCACTGGCTACCTGTTAAGTCTAGAATAGAATTTAAAATTCTTCTCCTTACATACAAAGCTCTTCATGGTCAGGCGCCATCGTATCTAAAAGAACTCATAGTACCATACTACCCCTCTAGACCACTGCGCTCTCAGAATGCTGGGTCTCTTGTGGTTCCTATAGTTTCCAAAAGTAGATTGGGAGCCAGAGCTTTCAGCTATCAAGCTCTTCTTCTGTGGAACAAACTACCATTCTGGGTTCGGGAGGCAGACATGGTCAGCACCTTCAAGAGTAGACTTAAGACTTTCCTTTTTGATATAGCTTATAGTTAGGGCTGACTCAGGTCATCCAACGTCCACTACATATATTATTACTGTCATTATTGCTACCATATCTCCATTACAGTTTATAGTTAGTTTATGATTTACTGCTGCTGTGCATCTGTGTCTCTCTATCTCTATCACAGGTTCCACTGCTACTGTAATCATTCTATCATTATTGTAATTCATTGTCATTCTATCATTCATTGTAATTGTACAATATGTTTGTGTTGATTTGTTCTGTACACGTGACATCTCTTGCCCGTCTGTCCGTCCTGGGAGAGGGATCCCTCCTCTGTGGCTCTTCCTGAGGTTTCTTCCACCTTTTTTCCTGTTAAAGGGTTTTTTTGTGGGCAAGTTTTTCCTCACTCGAACCGAGGGTCTAAGGACAGAGGGTGTCACTCCCTGTACAGATTGTAAAGCCCTACAAAAAGCCTTTTTACAGCCTCGGCTAACTCTGAAGCTAACGCAATGTTAGCGCGGGTGATTCTGAGGGGATTAAATGTGAAACGTGTCCGGTAAAACAAAGATAATGAAGTCGCAATTAGCCCCAAAGTTTTGTGACTTTGGGCTATACAAATAAAATTTGATTTGATTTGATTTTGGTTATATTCTTAATTTTAATCAAGTCAAGTCTATTTTTTGCAGACCAAATGAATCACAATTTAACTCCTAGTTTCAGTATTGTACTATTGGTCAGAAGAAAACACAAATGAAATATATAATAATTTTGCCTTACATGTGTGTTGATGGAAATAGAAATCATTGTATTTTGTGCAGAGTAGGAGTAATTTGGATCCATTAAATTGAATCATACCATCAAGTTAAGATGTCAAACTTATTTAAATGTGGACTACACAAAGCATGGACAGATCTTTACTGATCCTGCCTCATTATGACTTTAAACTCACCAGGACACAAAAGCTCTTTCAGCTTCATGGCATTTTGAATTCAATTATGTGCTGGGAATATATAGGCCACCACTGTGTGTGTGTGTCCTGTACTTATTAAGCTGATTTAGTTTAGCTGAGAAAGGAGAGAAAAAAATCGAACTACGGTGAATGCTCTTTATAAGAGGGTCAACTCGTGTCTATAGTAGTCATATGGCTCTGATAGGGAAGAATTTCCCAAGTCAGAGACCTTTTCCAAAGTCTTCAATTGAAACATCGGCTGCCAGCCTGGTTTGCGTTATGAAAAACGAAGACTGCACTTTCACACGGGGGCAATAATGATGTAGCATATGTGACGAGGCGTGCGAAGCTGCTAACCTGAGGCAAAATCCTGAAACATTTCTGAACCAAAAAAATCACATTAACCTGAGGTTGACCCTCGCCATCAGACTATGTGTTGTTTCCACTCTATTTACCTCTTATGGAGAGTCTAGCCACGTACGTGTCACTGCCTGAGGCTGCTATTTCCTCCACTTGCAGAACACGCTCACTGGATTCAAGTTAAATACATCAGAAAATCTGTAAATTGAATGTTTTTATTTCGGACTGCTAGTCAGGCAATTAGCAGGATACCTTCTAATAAAGTATCATCATACACTAAGCAGACATGAGCACCGTGATCTTGTGTTTCTAATGTTTTTCCAGCTGAATGGAAAACTACAGTACCGCTGACCCTAAACCTAAGGTACACACCAACCCAAAAACCCATTAGACCTAGCTCAGTGTAAGTCCTCTCAGGTGCAGGCTTACAGGAGTAGAAGAGGCAAGAACTGAATGCTTCCAACATTGTGGATTTGTCTGAATACGTCTGGAACATAACCTTTCCAGCACGGCGCCTCTCTTATTTAAAGTCTTGATCTCGACTCCCTGCACAGTTGTCTCTCTCTCTCTCCTCCCTCCCATCTTTCCCATCTTGCTCAGATGTTGAGAACAGCAGGATGCAAGGACAATACTCTTTCACAACGTGAGCTTTACTGTACAAGATTGCTGAGGGGAGGAGTAAGGGCCTCGACCTCCTTGCAGAAGTTCACTCTGAGTGGGGAGTCCATCCTTTTAATGTAATCCCTGGACCACTTCCTGTTATGGCCACTCCTAACACCGGTCTCTGTTCCTTTCTCCATAGGGCAGAAAGTCCATGTGTGTGTGTGTGTGTTGCATACTACATGCATGGAGAACATTTGTGTTTGTGTGGAAGCGAGAGTCCTCCCTGGAGGGGCGAGAGCTTGTTATAAAATCTTTCTCTCAGTCCACTGAAGCAGGGCTGTTTTTTTCTCTTCTTTTCCTCCCCTTATCCCCTTAAACAATAAAAGCTGCTAAAAAAAGAAGAAGAAGAAGAAGAAAAAAAGATGCTTCTGAAAGAAAGACGGCGCAGACAGAGGGAGGAGACACCGAGAGCGAGAACAGAAGCTGCCGGGGCGAACACGGTAAACAAGCAAACATGCCATCACTTGCAAACCCCTCATACCCTTTGAACCTTTTCACATTTTGTGACCTTAAAATCACAAAGTTGAATGTGTTTAGTTGAGATTTTATATGATAGACACACAAAAAGTAGCAAATGATTGTGAAGTGGAACGAAAATTATATATGGTTTTAATTAGTAAATTTACTCCACCTGTGTGTAATTTACTCACAGTATAAATACACCTGTTCTGTGAAGGCCTCAGTGGTTTGTTAGAGAACACTAGTGAACAACAGCATCATGAAGAACAAGGAACTCAGCAGACAGGTCAGGGATAAAGTTGTGGAGAAGTTTAAAGCAGGGTTAGGTTATAAAAAAATATCCCAAGCTTTGAACATCTCAAGGACCACTGTTCAATCCATCATCCAAAAATGGAAAAAGAATGGCACAACTGCAAACCTCCACAAATCTGGCCTTTATGGAAAAGTGGCAAGAAGAAAGTTGAAGAAAATCGTTGAAAGAAAGGCATTAGAAGTCCCGTTTGCAGTTTGCCTCGAGCCATGTAGGGGACACCGCAAACATGTGGATGCTTTGGTCAGATGAGACCAAAATTGAACTTTTTGGCCAAAATGCAACGCGCTGTGTGTGGCGGAAAACTAACACTGCTAATCACTCTGAATACACCATCTCCACTGTGAACCATGGTGGCCTGAATACAAATGCACACCACATTTTTCAGATGTATCATTTCTGTTCCACTTCACAATTACGTGTTACTTTGTGTTGATCAATCACAAAATTTCAATAAAAACATTTAAGTTTGTGGTTGTAAGATGGCAAAATGTGAAAGTTCAAGAGGTATGAAGGAACTGTACAGTATGTCACGTATACTATCAACCATCAATGGTATTTTCAGGTATTCTTCATGGTATTTCAGAGTTTGTCATTCCTGGAACAATAAAAACTTGTTGATGTGATCCTGCACTTGGAACATACAAGTCCGGCATCCAATGGAACACTTTCTCTCTTATGTCACCACAGGGGAGTGTTTTCTGTTTGATACAGTCTAGGAGTGATTCTGAGGGCTGCATCTATGGCTGGCCCTCAATGGTTACTGTACAAAAGCACAACTTTATAACTTTATAAGTGGTCAAACTGGATCAGATTTTCTGTTATTTATAGGCTCCTGATGAACAGATCGCCTTAGCCTAGCCACTTGCTAAAGTAGCAAACTGCTAATTAACTGCTGCTAAATGAATTTGCCATTAGCGGGTAACAGAACTGGGCTCCGGACAGCTGGACTGGATTTGAGTACAGCCTCAGAGACCAATGGGGAATAACGTCTGCTGGCTACTGCCAAACTGGCCACTGTTGGTTTTAGGGGTAGTGTTCAGTCCTGGGGTCCGGCTGCGTTCATTGGAACGTGAGGCGTACTACGAGTCCCTGCCTGTCTGCCTGTTTTTAAGAGGAAGCCTGTGAGAAGCACATAGGAAGCTGATAGCATTCTGCTTTTAGTTTCATGTTTATCTTAAGGTGTTTTCATTTCTATTTCTTCCTGTTAAATGCAGGAAATGGCCAGTCAGACTGGACCAAGTGGCTGCCACATCATGGGGGGAGATGGGGGAGATTTGGTTTATATTTCTTTCAATTATTGAGGATTTTAGTTGTTTTCTGTTAATTGTTGAAATATTAAACATGATAACTGACTGAAATTGTCTTATGTTTAATTTGTGGTTTACTTTAAATATTATATACATATTATATACATATATGTATATACTTTTTGACATTCAGTGAGATTAGAATCTGATCAGCATCTATGTTTGGGATGCTGCACAAATCAAGTGGATGCTCAGGTAAATGACTAATGTAATGGATAAAGCAACTGTGCATTGTGAAAAGAAAAGCACAGCATAGTGAGAGCAGATTGCAGATCTCTGCCAGGCAACAGATGGTGAAGCACCTACTACAATGGCACTACAACTGCCAGATGCAACCAGCAGAGAGCTGCAAAGTTTTTTTGCACAGTGTAGTACTGTAGTAAGTACACTGTATGTTCTTATATAGATGGATGCATTATTAATCAGGTGATTTTGTATAGTATAGTCTCAGTTTTCCATAAGATGCATAGAAGAGTTCAATGGTATTGTAGCGTCCTGGGCTCTCCTAACTTTATAAAGCTGAAATCTAAAGGGAGGATGTCACCCTAAAAAATGTGTTGTCCACAATCCAAAGAAATTTAGAGGTTGAAATCAGAGAATTTGGAAATATTAAATATTAATTTCATGAATCAATTATCAAATAGTTTTTTAGCAATTCATTTAATAGTTGATAACTAATCGATTTATCAACTAAGCGTTGCAGCTCTTTCATTGGGCATAGAATGAATTTGCAGATATTTCAGTAAGCCTTGTTTCAAGGCCATCTGTCACTTCACTTGAAGCAGTCTCTCCACATTTGCCTACATTCTCTTGATCCATTTGCATAAACTACACTGACCTAAACCTGGCCAGTGAATGGTGAACATAGTGGAGCGTTTAGCAGCTAAAGAAACAGACTTTTTTTCTTAGGAGATAAATAAAAAAAAATGAATATGAAATTATATATTGAAAAAAAATAATTTTGCTAACATGTTAGCCATATCAACTTTAGGCATCAATGCCCCAAAGTAGCATGACTGCCAATCCGTCAATCCATAACATTTTCCAGATCCTCCTCTGGGATCCTAAAAAGTTCCCAGGCCAGATGGAATATGTAATCCCAACAAGTTCTGGGTCTGCATTGGGGTCTCCTCCCAGTTGGATATTCCCAGAAAACCTCAGCTGGCTTCTTTCAACATGAAGGAGCAGCCCTACTTACAAGCTCCCTACAGATACACGAGCTCTTCACCCTACTGCTATCCAGAGGAAACTCATTTCAACTGCTTGTATCTGCAACCTTGTTCATTTGGTCACTACCCAAAGCTTTTGACTATATGTGAGGGTTAGCGTTAACATAGATTGACTAGTAAATCAAACCTCCCTCTTTACCACAATGGTGCAGTGCAATGTCCATATTACTACTGACAATGCACCAATCGACCTGTCCATCTCACACTTCACTAAACCGTAACTCCCAAGATACTCCTTCACCTGGGGCAGCAACTCCAACCCCAATACACCATCAGGCAACCATAGCTTTAGTCATCTGAAAAAAACTAGACACACAATTCTGAAGTTCCCAAACCGGACACTCATGTCCATTGAGATATTCAAGGACAGAATCAAAAACAGATTCAGAGACACCCACTGAAATGTGTTGAGAATATGGACACAGCTCTAAGTTTGGCTATACACGGACTGAAAGGATCATAGCAATTGCCCCAGTGCCCCATACTCCCTCAGTAGCTCCCGAAGGAATCCACAAATCACACAGATTGGATGGTCAAACTCCCATGGACTCCAGCAACCCCGCAAGAGTAAAGAGCTGGTCCACCACTCCATGGCCAGGATGGAATCTGAATTGCACCTCTTCAATCTGCCGCTCGAAGCATCTTTTCCAACACCGTGGAATAAACCTTCTGGGGGAGGTTGAGTGTGATACCCCGATAACTGGAACACACCCTTTCATGTTTTGATGCTTTGCATACCCTTTGTGTACAGTGTGCAAAACATCAATTATTACTTCTTTAATTACAAGAGGCAGACGTTCGAGCCAATGCTAATAGCAGGGTATGTTTTATAGGAATAATTCTAGTCTTCTCTGCTGTGGTCCAGACCTTCTTTAGGTCCTTGGCCTGGTTTCAAGATAATAACCTCTTTAAATCCCTTTTAATATGATCTTTTTCTTCATCCCACTGATGGATAAAGTTGATACTGTGGGGGATACCATTTTGACCTCTACATTTACACTTTGTGTCTGTCTCTCACCTTATGGCTGGTGTACATTTTTAAATAGTCATGATATTATGAGTACAAAAGAAGCCACATTTCAGATTGTGGAAAATCTCTGTTTGCCTTTGAATTCTCTTGTAATTGATGATGAGATCACTTCAGTTTGTGTTCCCTTTGCTGTGCTTTCTGAAGTGGTTGTGGCTATCAAGGTTGACAGGAAATTAACAGCAACCATGGATGTTGTTGAGGAAAGAGGACAAAAAAAAGACAGAGAAAATCCCAGTCCATTTCAAACACATTCATTTACACTAAAAGACAAACACGCTCAAACACTTCCACAAACTCTTTTCGTACCTGATTTCAGTAGTTCATATTATAACCATGTAGCACCGTCTAGATGTGCTCTACATGCAAATGTCATGAATAACTTCTGTTGTAATTTGGCGCTATATGAATAAAATTGAAGAAGTTAATGTGTCCTGCTTAGTTATAATTGATGTTTTGAGTATATTAGAATTCAAGCTCAAAGATCATGGTCCTAAAAGATGTCAGGAGACATCTGGTGATACTCAAGCCAGATCAGATTTTATGGCATCTTTATCAGTCATTTCCTGTCAGATGGAGGGATATTTGTCCTTGGTTAACCGATACATATTTAATTTTCTGCGTGAGATGCATTTTTACATCTAGTGTTACCATAATTGAATAGAGGCTGTGTTACATAAAGATGTTTCTGCTTTACCAGAAAAGAACTGAACATTCCAAAGAGACGCGTACCAAGGAGGTTCCCTGAGGCTTTATAATACCCTGTTTCCGTGTGTGTGTGTGTGTGTGTGTGTGTGTGTGAGCACCATTAAGAACTGCACAGCCTGTTTTATACTGTACTTAGTCGGGCACTATGTGCAGTATGTACATCCAGTGCATGGTAACTTCAATCAGCAGTCCCTGAGCTCTGCACTGTTTATCTGCCTCTCCTTCCTTCTCCTTTTCCACATTGGTGATTCATCTATCAATTACTTGGCGGATTAATCGATTGGTTGGTCTATAAAATGTCAGAAAATAGGTGAAAATATTGAGCGTAATTTCCCAGAGGTCAGAAAGATATCTTCAAATGTCTTGTTTTGTCCAATCAGCCAGCCCAGACCAAAAGATATTCAGTTTAGATTGATATAAAACAGATATAAAGCAGCAAATTCTCATATTTGACATAAATATAACATATATATGTATCAGCAATACTAGGACAAAGCTAATGTAGAGTGATTTTTGTTGACTGTAAAGCAGTCCTGCTCATTAAGCATCTTGGCCATGATTCTGTAAAAACAAATGTAATGAAGTGTATCAAGAATGTTTACGTTCATGTAAAATACTATTAGCTGATGTACTGCCATCTTATTCTTTCACCTCTGAAATATCAGTAATGCCACAGAAATACAGTATCTGCAGGGCTATTGTACAGAGCCATAGACTGTATCAAACATGGACATAGTCTAAGACATCAGATGGTGGACCAGAACATGTTTTTCATAAACTGAATCTGAATTTGCTTTGTTGCTGTCCATGTACGATCAGTTCATGATCACATAAGTTTGAATGGTTTACTGAATTGGTGTTGAACCCCAAATTGTGTGAATGTGTTTGAATGGTTAGCTCCTCAAACTGATGAGCAGTTGGCACCTTGCATGGCAGCCAATGCCATCAGTGTATGAATGTGTGTGAATGAGATATGTAGTGTCAAAGCATTTTGGGTGGTCGTCAAGCAAGAAACTGGTTAGAACCTTTCACAGAAAAAGCTCTCAATTGACCTTGAAATAAAGCAGTAATGCAAAAAAAAAAAAAAAGGAAAAAAAATTCTGCAGCTGTCATGATGGAAATCTATTTTAGCATTAGGCACTGTGAAAATATTCTGGTGGGACGGTTTTGCCAGCCTGTTGCTGCCCACTGCCCTACATTCTCTCGAGTCATTTGCATAAAGGCCCTGCACACCCACACAGGTGTTTTAGTACTGGCTTCAGTACTAATTAAAGCTCTGCTTATACTGAAGGTGGGCAAACAGTCCTCTGGATAGTTTAATTAGGCTAAATAATTCAAGTCACCTGTGAGGGTGTACTTTGGGGATGTGAGGTGATACGTCTTCCAGAGCCCAAACGCATGCTGACGTGATGTATAGATGTTTGAGAATTTTCTAAATATAATAATGATACACAATACTTTGGACTCAAAACATTAGAAACATTTTGGAGAACTGTTCCTTAAATCATCACTGTCATAATTGTTTAAAAGTCTAAATGTCTCCTTTTTGCACAGGGCATCCTGAATTGTTGGTTGAAACTCATACCATGAGACCACAGCTCCCATGTTAGAACTTAAAAAGTTATTTAGTGTGTCATTTGATGTCTGGGGGTGTTTTTTACTGTGTAGCTCAGTGGGCAGGAATATCCTGTTAATTAAACTTACTGCCGACAACATGGATATAGTACAACAGATTTACTGAGCGAGCAGCAATCAGGGCGTTACCATGTGTTTTCAATTCAGCAGGATATTTACCATCGCTGACGATGAAGATTTGCACAGAACTCTTTTTGTTTCAGAAGCGGCTTGTGCATGTCGGGCAAAAAATGGAGTGCAAAAGTTCTGATACTCAGCCTGGTTGGAGGAGATGGTGCGGTCTGCCATCAACAGAAAAGAAAACTGAATTAAAGGTTTTAGCAACAGGAGGACGACATGCTCGACTGCAAACTGAAAAGTGATTTCTACATCATGCTGATGGCGAAAAACCAGAGTAACAACCCGTATCTCCTCCTCCCATATGTGACAGTCATGAATGGAAGGAACGCCCTAAAATACATAACGTAATGATGAGGCTTTCATTTTGGTCTTGATTTGGTAGGTATGCTGTTATAGCAAGTAAGCATTCTTGTAAAAATGGAATCATTTGGTATTTGGTAGAAAATGTGTCATAAAAACATAAAAAATAATTACAAATTGAAAAATACCAAATAGAATGTAAAAAAAAAATCAAAAAACGTTTTTCTAACCTTTTATTAAAGGTCCAGTGTGTAAAATTGGTGCATCCATTTTCAGAATAAGGCAGTCGTGGAATATAATAATCATAACTATGATTTTATGCATGTATAATCACCTGAATCTGGAACCTAATCTTTTTGTTTTGGCTACTTTAAAATTCTTTTATATCTACAGTGGGAGCGGGTCCTCTTTCATGGAGGCTGCCATGTTGAAATACTGTGTTTCTACAGTAGCCCAGAACAGACAAATTAAACACTCAGTACGTTTACATGCAACAAGAAATTCGAATTTCTGATCATATCAGATAATGACATGCATAAGACCGGATCACTTGTCTGAGTATACATGCCGTTCAGAGAATCGGATAAACGGCATGGCTGACTCCGTTACGCTAGTTGTCGCTGTAGCCCTCTCAACAAAGAGCCACTTTCGGTTGACCTCTACTTATCAGCAACAACAAACTATCTGACGGAATTCAAACAACGGATTTTTTGGCTTCCGGGTGAAAGCTCCAGCGGAAAATGTCGCGCATGCGCAGAATGCAAAATCCGCTTCAGATCCGATTGCTGAGTATACATGGCGTTAATTATCCGACTATGAACAAATTATCTAGGTGTTCTTATCTGATTTTGAGATGTCCGATGTGTTCCGAAATAGGTCCGAAGTAGATCGGACTAAGGTGTTTACAAGCACTTTAAAAAGTCCGAACTAAGTCCAATACGATCAGAAATTCGAATTTCTTGCTGCATGTAAACGTACTGACTGACTCTAGACAGGGTCTTTAAAGTGTTGTTTCTGCTTTACACTAGGGAGGTGAGGGTGATGTGAGGAGATTGCAATGCAGCAATTAGTCCACTAGATGCAACAAAATTCTACACACTGGACCTTCAAGGCAACAATTAATCCATTAACTAATTAGATGCAGGCCTACAAATATATCCAGCATTCTAAATGGTGACTGCTAAATTCATTGCACCCACTTAATTTTACAGACTTAAATACTTTATCAATTAATAGAACAAATAATAAAAGGAGTTTTGGTGCGGCCAAATTTTACATGTTGAAAAATGCTTTCTGATTTTTATTAGAATCTACCAAGTGCAACAATGTTCAGTGAATCAATCCTTAAAGGCTTCTTAAATTACATCTTAAATATGTGGGTCACATGTAGACACTCGTGTCACGTTAATATTACGCTACAAAGTCAGTGTTTTTCAGAAGCAGCTGGATAAATGAGCATAAGCTCCTCCTCCTCTCCGTCTACACCTCTGTGATGTAAGCAGGCCGTGGGACCTCGGGGACACCGGGGCAGCGGCTGCCTCCACAGCGCCTGTTATGTAACTGATTTTCCCTCAGATTGAGGCAGGCGGCGGGAGAGAGGGAAGAAGGAGGGGGAAGACTGGTTTTCTTTCCTGTCTCTCCCCCCTTACCCGCCCCCCCTCAACTCCGCTCGCCATACATTAAGCCTCAACCTCAGAAAACCAGGACACTGCCTTGCAGCAATGAGCTATGGGAAACGGACAGGAAGGGGGAGGAGGAGGGGGGTGTTAGGAAGGGACGTCAAAGGAGGTCATGTCTGGCTGCGGGGAGAGATTATAGCTTTGTATGTACACATGGAGCATTTTTACATGGACTTTCTTTGGTTTGAGAGTCATATTTTCTTTATGATTTCTTTACATAGTCAGATACATTTCTTCAGTATTATATGATACTGTAATCCTGACAGGTGGCAGATACCTGCCAAACGGATATTAAGGCCATTCTTTGCATCGTTTCCCTCCAGAGCATTTATTAAATATCATCATGGCTTGTAAAGCCGCTTTAAAAATAATGCCTACTCAGACAAATTTCCTTTTCATATGAGAGTCTGAGGGAAGCAGTCATAAAGAAAATAAATCTCTGAGAGGTTGCAAAAAAACTAATAAAAACCGCCAGCTTCCTAAATCCTAACTGGGTTACTGGAGGAAACTCGTGTAAACAACAGTGAGAGTGCTTCCTGTGTCATTTTATGTAGGCCAGTCCGCCGCACTACAGGGAAATATCATTTTTGGTTGCACATTCATTCTTGTTTTACACCCAGATATGGTTACACAGGAGCTTTCCTCCTCGTCCGCCTCTCCGGCGTTCTACGTGACGCTAAAACATCGGATTACTATTCACTGCCAAAAGGAATGTGGAGCGACGGAGTGTGAAGTTGTGGATGATGCTCTGATCTTTTAGCCTGCTCTGATGTTTGGTGCCAGTCACCTACCCCGACCAACAGGACGTCTTCAGCTGCAGCTCTGGACACAAGAAATGAGTCATACAATAGCGTCCGACTGGTCCACAAGCGAAGCAGATGATGATGCTGCTGCCCTCATCCTGCAATTAAAAAAAAAACAAATAAAACAACACAGTCCTTATTTTGACCATATGTTCAACCACACACACACACACACACACACACACACACACACACACAGAATGCATTGACAGTGTGTAACTCAATACATGATATCATACATATACACCACGCCTCAGCCTGCAGGAGCAGCAGCGGGGCTGGGGACCATATTTCATATTTCATGCTGTCCTGTAACACATGCATGATTCATATCAAGTCTCCAGGAGCGATTCAAGAACACTTTGGCACACTTTAGCACGCATGGGCCCACTTGGATATGTCACAGCAGAGTAAATACGCATGTATGTATATATATGCATGTATGGCATATATAGCCTACATACCGCCTACGTCCTGGCACAAACCCTGTTTCTGTCCTCTTAGTGTAGGTTAACAGGTTTCTTATTGCAACGATCGCGCAGCTCCGACCTTAACCGTGAACTCAGCCCGACCTGAACCGGCTCCCTCAGTGGAACGACAGTTAAAGGAGCACATGGCAGTCATGCGGGTCACTTTCTCACACACACACACATAGACAGGGGTACACACAGGGCACTGGCCCGGCGTCTTTGCGTTATCTGTACAGTACAGTAAAGCAGGCCGGCGCAGCGACCGACCGGGTTGACGTGAGGACAGGACTCACGTTATACCGCCGCCCCGCGAACAAGCCCGCACTGTAACGCTATTTACGCATATAGTGTAACTGCAATGAACTGACACACTCACCAATGCTCGACTTATGGTGCAAAGCCGCCTCTTGTACCGTCATAAAGCCCGTAAACGACGAACAGCCGGATTAATACTTGAAGAAAAAAAGGAGCAGAAACACGGAGCGAGTCCCGCGAATAAGCGTCTCTCAAACGGCGTAGCTAGCGGCTCTGTCCCGGCGGTAGTCCCCCCCCCCTCCCCTTTCTCTTTTTTCAGTCCGCTCTCAGGTGCGAGGAGACGGGAGCGCCGTGTCTGTCAAGGACTGCCAAAGCCAAAGCCACGGTCTGCGGGAGAACTCCACGGCGTTTATTTGCTTTCTGTGCTCGCTCGGTCCTCCCCCCCTCCTCCTCCTCTTCCATGTACAGTACTGGTGGTGAATGCGGGTCAGGGGAAGGGAAGCTGCCGCCGGGGGTTGCTCTTCCTTCACCAGGCTACGCAATGCCCTCTACCGGCCGGAGAGGAGCATCGCCGCCGGGGGTTGCGTAATCCCGAGAGCCTGGGAATTAAAGGGGACTCTCACTCGTCTTTCGATCAGCAACACTCAGAAGCAGGGCGGTAGTGATGGTAAAGCAATCATATCATCGACTTAAGCAATGGTGGATAACAACTAAGTACTTATTTTATTTAATTATTTTAATGATATGCTAATACTTAACTACTCTTTCTTTGACCTCTGCTCTACATTTACATGACACCATTTGATTGTTGGTACAAAACATCCAGCTTAAAAGACCATTTTTTCTTTTTACAGCAGCCATTTTGACATGAAATAATAGGTAAACGCATGAGTTTCCAATGATACTAATTAAGGATTTTTAATTAGTATCATTGGAAACACCTGCTTTGACCCCATTGCTGTTTTTGCTGTTTGGGGGTCCCTATGCAAGATGCTGTTTGGGGGCCCCTGTTTTGTCATACTCTGACCTAAAGTGTTGTGGCCATCTGTTACATTTTAAGAGGAAAACAAGCTAGAGTACATAAAACGTAATAAATGCAACAGATGCAGCATGCGCCTGAAAAATGTTTCTGGTAAACTTTGAAAACTTTGGATCTGTTTCTGTGGCTATGGTATGTAGATCCACAAGTCCAATGTTTGAGGCCACTGCACAAGATCAACATCAGCAAAAGCTATTATCTATAGCATGTAAGTGCCAACAAAAATTTTGCTGAGGCTGAACTTGCAGCTTGCGGGGCCCTATGCATCCGCATAGTCTGCATATAGCAAGAAACGTTCCTTGTTGACCCTACTATTTCACGTCAGAATGGCTGCTGTTTCTATTGTCCTATAAAATATGAAGATAATCTCATAGCATAACACTCAATGCAAGAATGTGAAATGGGGTTTACTGGTGAAAGATGAACCTACGGAGAATTATCAGCTGAATCTCCATCTCATGGAGATTCACAGCGAGTTTCAGCTCATTGGTTAGCTGTTCAACCCACATCTTTACTGTTTTGGTTCACTAGAGCAAAAACCAAGCTGAGTGAAGAGTAATTGTCAGATTCAGATTGGCCAGGCTGTGACAAATACAACCCCAAATGAATGCTAACAATGCTCTGTAACTGTAAAAGTTAACAACAGGTAGCTAACACATTAGCTATATTAACCAGTGTTATGTTCAGCTGGCCAAATAAAATCAGTCATCGCAAGTTTAAATACATTTTCGATCCCTGGGTCCTCCAGTCTGCATGTTGAAGTGTCCTTGAGCAAGATGCTGAACCCCAAATTTGCTCTCGAAGGTTGCACCATCGGTGTGTGAATGTGTATGAATGGTTAGCTCCTCAAACTGATGAGCAGCTGGCACCTTGCATGGCAGCCAATGTCATCAGTGTGTGAATGTGTGTGAATGAGATATGTAGTGTCAAAGAGCTTTGAGTGGTGAGAAGACTAGAAAGACGCTCTATAAGTACAGTCCATTTACCAGATTGTAAGCTTCCTAAGCAAAAGTAACTAGTTCTAATTATAGCTGTGAAATGAATGTGAAAAAGTGACAAATTATTTGCATCTGAAACGTGCAGCAGAGGTAGAAAGATGGAATCAGCTGAGTGAAGTGGTTGAGTACTGCAGACTTCTGTTGAGCTGCTTTAGGTAACAGTGAGGTAATGAGGTTAAAAATGAACTTTAACCCACATTTTCTGAGCATGAGAAAAAGGAAAGTTACAGGAAGTAGCCTGACAGAGATGAAGCAAGCAGAGGTGGAAGTGAAGTGGAGGTCACATACTGTGAGTGTTGTGCAGACAATAGACTTGGGCACGAGTATGAAGTATGAATTATTAACTGTATCATTTGTCCCAAATGTATTGCCTCTGATGGGAATGGTGAAGAGTAAGGAGCAGAGATTCCACAGATACATATTTGTAGTTTTGCTCTGTTTATGGTCTGATTCTAGACCCAGTTAGGACTAAACCTGGTTCTGGAGATCCAGTGAGGTGATTTTGACTACAACCAATATTATAAAGAGAATGGTCTAGACCTGCTCTGCATGAAAAGTGTCAGAGATAACTTTGGTTATGATATGGCGCTATATAAATAAAATTGAACTGAAATTGAATTGAACCTCTTAGACGGTGTGTTTACAAGGATCTATGATATCACCATGTTCATGAGATTGCATTAAGTGTTCATAAAAATAAATACAAATAAATACAGGTTTTAAATCCTGTTGATACTACACTGACTTCAGGACATCAGGTGAATGGTGTGTCTGTCATTGGGACGTCTGTTCTCACACTATGTAACTCTGAGCTCTGGGTACATTCACCTACGAGAAGTTTGTAACGCTTTACAGCACTAAGTCACACACCACCAACTATTTGACTGATTTTGATTAAACTGGATAATATTTTATGGAGAAAATGTTTTCTGGTTTTCTCTCTGATGTCGTCCGTCTGTTCCGCCTCAACTCTCTGTGATTTACAGTTTCCTAATGGACAGTGAAGTAAACTGCTGCCAACTGTAGCCGCTGTTAGCTGTTTGTTAGCTAGGCAATGCATCTTTAAGTACATTTTTGAATGCAGGACTTTGACTTTTCCAGAGACTAATTGCAACCCTGGGTAAATCATCTGAATATTTTATTCACTGCTGAGACTTAAAAGTTCAATCTCACTTTTAAATTAGTTAGTGTGTGTAATTAATAATTATTGTGATATTTTCACATAACAAAATACCAAAAAAACAGTGGCAGCAAGTAAGTAAATAACAATACAATAATAACTTATTACCATATACAGTTGGGTAGTTAACTAATAATTATATTATAAAATGATGTTTTATATGTAATACATGAGTATGCAAAATCTTCAGTAACAACTCTGCATCATCGTGTATTTTCCTCTTGTGTTCTGAGATTTATGTTTTTGACATATGGACTTATTGTTGAGTTTTATGTATGGTAAAAGAGCTTAGGCTTATAGCTTAGGCTATAAATGCAGTGATGTGTTGCATTGGCTAATGCCACATACCTGTCACTATACAAATATAATATGAAAACATAACCTAGTAGTGTAGTGTAGTAGTGTAGAGTAAAACATACAATATTCCCATAAATGTGCTGTCTGCTAATGGAGCAGAAGTACCTCAATACTGTACTTGAATACAGAATTGGAGTAAATTTAATTTTCACCACTAAAAATCATTAATATTTGTCAATATATCTGTCAGTGTATGTCCATCTCTGCATGTGCCTATCGATCCATCAGTGAATAAGAGACCACACAAGCAGCTGGAAGTTTCTTTTTCTTGTGCATCTGTGCTTTTTATTGCAATAATACATCTGCATGTTGATATATATTTACACACACACACACACACACACACACACTCATCATCATCAATGGACAGAACAAAATAAGAACTCTTGGACAATAAGCACTGAACACGTGACGTGAAAAACCCCACAAATGAACCACCCAGGTTTCAGATTCACACACACACACACTTAAAACACACACGCATGCTCACATTCAAAAGCTCATTCTGCCACCATTCACTCACACACGCACACACACACACACACACACACACACACACACACACACTGGACACATGCAGCATTTAGCTCTCCACACATGCACACGAGCGGACACAAGCTCGAGTTGAGATAAGTACTAAAGGTCTTTAGAGTCGATGTTAAAAGTGCAGAATCTTTTTTTTTTTTCATTAACACTGATGATGCCATAGCTACACTAGCTAGACTGAACTGTACTGTACGTCACAGACAGACAGGCCAACAATCCAACATTTACTTTCACTATTACAGTAACCTGGTAAATCAACATCTCTGGAGCGATAGGGAAGAAGACTCATACTGATATAGTACGAAATAGACTGATCATGTAAAGTATTCTCATTATATACTGTATTTTGTCTATATATACTATGTACAGAACATGAACAAGTATACTGTATATTTAAAGGGCTTACATTACACATGGAACAGCTTTTTTTTTTTTACAGCCACTACATATTCACTAAAAGCCTCTCATATGAGTCCCTTTCAAACGTGTACAGCGACCCCGGAGGAGCTGCATGTGAGAATGCACATGTCCGAATCAGATGGAACAGACATTAAACGGACTTCACCCGACCAGCTCCCTGGTACAAAGCCCACTTGAATGAATAAAGAAGGTCATTGTCCGGAGAATTCACAGTGAGTGAGCGAGTGGGCGTGCTGATGACCTTTCTATCACGCGGCTGGCGCAAAACCAGATAGACTACAAACATCTGAGGGCGAAGACGAAGGGTACTTTTTGCATTGTGTCTTGCCTCCTGTACTTTCTACCCAGGTGCTTAGCCATCGCCAAAGCCAAACAGTACTTCCAGTAGGGTTAGGGTTAGGGTTGCGTGCAACATGTGTGAAAGGGTGACTCTGAACAATGTCTAGACCTGATTCTCCAGACATTGCCCAGAGTTCATATGAGGAAAAGGCTACAGTTTCACATCTTACATATTCAAAGGGCTTCAGGGTTTGAGTCAGTCTTATGCTCGTACTGTTCTACGGCTTGTGTTTGTGAGAATACATATCACATTAACGATAACTATCTTTAGCAGGACAGGGATATGCAACAAATACAGTAAATACGATAGCGAAAAACATACATGGCTTTTTTTTTTGTGATTTTTTGCACGATGCACAAAACAGCATTTTTTACAATCATCTATTGCAGTTTCTTTACAGATAATAGATTTGTAACAGTACAACTTCCAGTGGTTTTCTGCCATATGTCACAAAGTTGAGGATGATAATGAGTAGGAGGACGGTGAGACGGTGACATCACCTACAGAAAAACATGCTGAGATAAAGAGGACGTGTGTGTTTCCTCTCTTTGACCAGGGGTGTATTTAGATTAGATTTAGACAGACAGACAGACAGATTGATCACTGGGTGGATGGACAAGCAGAAGATCTCTACTTCTTGTCCTCCGCTCCCTCATTTTGTCCCATGGGTGGCTTGTTGATGGCGAGATGGTTGCTTCATTCCTCCGTTCCCTCTACTCATAGAAGCTGCGATCACTAGAAAAATGAAGAAGCAGAAGAAGAAGGAGCATTTGTGTTGCGTTACACTTCCCCTAATAGATTTCCTTTTTAAGAGTGGTCCATTTTTTAGCAACCCTCAACAGGCTCCAGTGTACTCACACAACACCAGCACGTTGGTGCTGGGCGGTGTCTTGAGTAAAAGGAAAAACGACGAGCAGGATTTAACCGGCTATAAAACAAGAAGACATAATCCATCACTCATCGACTTTTTGACACCACTGCACTCTTGATTCTGTGTTTAGAGGGCTGAATAGATTTATTTTACATTCCATAATATCATGGCAGTCCTTAATCCTAAACTCTAAACTCTCCATCCAAAAAATGGTATTAAAAGATTTCACTGCAGCTCTGCAGGCTTTCACTGCAGCTACCAGCTCTGGGATTTCCAGCAGGGATGACCAGTTTAGGGCTGCACCAGCTACTGTATTTGTAAAATCAGTACTAGATTTGTGTCTAAAGTCCTTTTGATTATTAAGCAGCATTTGTTTCACTCTTCAATCTAAATGTGTCACATACTAGTAAGCTAGTATGTTAGTATGTATGTTAGTAATCATTAGCACCAGTCATTTTCGTTAGCTATAAAAACCTCCACTGGATGTAAACATTCAGTAATGAATACAAAAGAACCTGTGTTCTTGTGTGTGGTTTATGAGGTGCAACCCATTTGAATTCAGTAATGCGTTAATCTCTGTTCAAAGACCTAATTATCTAATTACCTAATTAGCTTTCCTTAATAGCTTGGGCTAAGTTTGAACTTACAAAGAGTTGTTGCAAAATCGTGAAACCTTATATAAAGCATGGCTGAAAACTACATTTAATATATGGAAGCTAAAGTATGCTAAAAACCCTTATAACTAGATAAAATCACTCAGGTTCAGAACAGCACACAAAAGTATTACAGTTCTGTGAGTCATAAAACTGCTTGCAACAGTGAAATAAAGATGAAGGGGGGTAAAAATGCAATGATTTTATGATATTTTGAAGGCCATATTGGGTAAAGTCAATGAATTAAGCATAGTGTCAAGTGTAACGGCAGGCTTATATTGTGTAGGATACACTGGGTGCACAAATTTCACAATGAGATGTAGAAATCCATTTTGCCAAAGAAATGGATGTGAAGATGGAAGGGCAGGTTCAAGACATTTTAAGCAAGACTGTTTAACCTGAGAACACACTTTTCTCTGACAAATTACAAGAAGAATTCAGAAGAAGTAAAGCAGGCTCTCTGTTCAATGTGTTGAACTGACTCTGTGGACTTTCTCAGCAGTAGTTACGGTGGCTAATTTTAGCAAACGCAACGTAGTCTTGCTTTAAACTTTGACGTGAGTTAAATTTCATTTTGAAATGAATTGTGCAAAATGAAAAATTTGTACCCTCAGTGTAAACGTACATGTAAAATGTATTGTACACACTAGAACACAATTTTGAAGCTGCTACTGCTACCTAAATCCGAGAACTGGAGGACAATGAATGTGTGAATGCTAATCTAATAGCTAGCTCACAACCTACAGGTATTGTAGTCCTTGAGGCACACGTCTAATTGCTTTGCTGTTGACCTTACCAGTGCACAGTGAGAGCGACCGACAGCTTAAATTCGGATTTGATCGCCTTCATTCACCCTGGTGATTGCAAAATAAAGCCATATAAATAAAGTGTGGAAATACAATAAATCAATATGCATTGTTGCGTGACATTACTGAGTCATATTCAAAGTATGTTCTGCTCTGTGTATGATGTTTGTGGAAAAACAAAATTAAGGGAAGAAGGAATCACAAAAATGGCCGAAAACGAGATGAAAAAAAAAAAAAGAAGGTGTCGGTTGATGGAGGCTGACAAGCAACGACAAAGAATGTGACCGTAAAACGGGTGTACTCACGCCCCCTCGTCTCTGAGCAGAGACAGGAACTTGGTCACTCTGTAGTCCTGATCCATCTGGAGAAAAGAAAGCAGAGGGAGAGACTGAGCAATACACATACAGGGGTACAGGTAATTGGCAGTGAGTTCTTCAGACCATCAGGTGGTTGCTAAGTGAACAGACGCGTGGTGTGAAAAGGGTTAATTGCGTATGTCACGGTGTCATTGTGGGAGAGTTGGCAGTCCCAGAGCAAGTCAGCCAACGTGACAGCATACATGGTGCGATGAGTAAGAAACATACAAAGTCACACTAGAGTAGTTATGGCCCTAATCAACCACACGGAGTGTTTATGCCAGCGGCTGGCCCTGTGTGCTAACAGGAAGTTAAATGGGGCCCCCTGGAGGAACTTTCAAGCAGAAGTCTGATGAATATACTCTACGGGCCCCAAAATGCAGAAGCCATCACAGGTCATGGAGGTCACCGCTCTGAGAGTCAGTACCTGCAGCGACATCTCGATGAGCACAAGGAGTTTCTTGATGCCGATCCAGACTCGCTTCCCTTTGAGCTGCTGCGCGATGCTGGCCCGCTCTTTGTCTGTGAAGCTCCCCAGCAGCTACAAAAAGACAATGATGAAATGTGCAAATTAACCTTCAGAACCTCCAAACACAGCGCAAATAAAGAAGAGGAAAACACACCATCAGTGGTGTTTAAACCACTTGAGTCTCATCATTATTCACTAAGTGAATGTACTTCATTCCCTGCATACACAAAGATCACTGAGTTGGATCAATCAAGGCCGTGTGTGAACGTGAGTGTGTGCCATTGAGAGCGGGGGATGGTTTCTTCACTTCATTCATCTGTGTGTCCTTGTATGAAAACACAATCGTGAGCATCTTTACCTTTCAGCAACCAGATATATTGACTGCTTTAATGAGAATACTCCTGAGTGTGTGATTACCTCTAAAGCGTCAACTAGCTGCTCCCCGGTGGAGATGTTGGGGACGTGGATGGTGGTGCTGAAGGCGTCCAGCATCTCCATCTCCTGCAGCACGTCCTTCCTGCTGGTGGTGCCGATAATGAGCAGCTTCCGACCCTGCAGGAGGAATGAATGAAATTTTTTTTTTTTGCTTTGCCCTTTGTTAATTACACCACATGGGAAATTTAATTTCTGTCATGAGGGAAGATTCATTTGTCAGTTCAGGTTCAATACTAATACTAGTATGAACAGCTGTAAGCACAGGCACCATGTAGATTTTCATTTCTGAATTTTCAGGTCATGGTTATGTAATTTTGACAATTCTTTTTGTTGAATGAAAGAAAATAAGCAGAGAAACAAGAAAAAACAAATGATTAAAATTATAATATTTCTTGTTTCAACAGAGAACTTTGTTCTCATTCGATTATTACATAATGTTCTGAAAGGAACAGTGCACATTGTGAGTTAGATGAAAATATCAAAACCACTTTTGTATCCGTCCATGAAATATGAAGCTACCCTTAGCAGCCGGTTAGCTTAGCTTAGCATCTTTCCAGTCTTTATGCTAAGCTATGATAATTGATCTTCCTATCTGACTTGCTACAAGAAATTCCTACCCTGTCTGTTGAATTTAGCTCCAAGCCAGAGGCAGAAATATTTAGCAAATATTACTCACACGTGTGTAAATAGTGAATTTCACAGCTCCCACTGGAGCCACCAAAGCCTTCATACAAATATTTCAGGAACCCGAAACCTGCTCACTAGGATACATTCATGGTTGGTTTTGCTCTTTTTGTGGGCTTTGTTGACAACATTACATTAACGTTATGTATACAGGGTAGAGGCGCACTCTGACCTTTGGTGGAGCTTTCTTCAGCAGCACCAGCAGAGCCTGGAGGACCAGGTTGGAGAAACGGGGACCGATGGGGACGTAGTCCAGCAGACGCTCAATGTCATCCACCACCACACAGCTGAGCTGAGACTTATAAGCATCATCAAAGACCTGAAACAGATGGAGGGAGGGACGGAGGGAAGGAGAGAGGGAGGAGAAATGAAGAAACAGACAAAGGAAGACGAGCAGGGAGGATGCATGAAGGCCTCAATGGATAGAGGAGTAATTAAACAGATTAAATAGGCTGCGTTAAAAACACACTTACCTTTTTGATTGCCTGGCACTTGGAGATCTCGGAGTGTCCAATCATCTTGTCTGGAGAGCAGATCTTAATGAAGGGGAACTGCGAGTCCTCTGCAATCTTAGCTGCCAAGGCCGTCTTTCCACTGTGAGGTGGACCTGAGGGAGGGTGTGTGTGTGTGTGTGTGTGTGTGTGTGTGTCAAGAGGAGAGGAGGGATGCAATTTAGTGCCTGCGTGTGTTTTTATTTGTACGTGTGGAGCTATTCAGTGGGTGAAAGCTTTTGATGTTTGATCATTTAGTGCTCGTTTTGCCCAATTTGAATACATTATTACTTTCACGTTTAGCTGGAGAGATTCAGGGCAACTCTTTAAAATGGTCTTTAGACCAAGATGGCCTGCATGTATCTGAATTGCAGGAACAAACTGACAGTCTTCTCACCCTCCAGCAGCACGGCCACCAGTGGTGTGCGATCACTGTTCTTGGTCTGCTGCACCAACAGCTCTCCATCGTCCAGGACGTGAGTGACTGGATCACCCCATTTGATGATGCCGTTCATGATGTAGCTGGAGTAATCCTCCTGGTTTGTACCAAACGCCTGGATGAAAGCACGAGGTTGTGTTAGGAGGTTTTTCGGATTCTGTACTCTGTGATCAGGGACATGTAAAAATCTGATCTGCTACGTACAGGTTTGATGTCATTGTTGAGGGATCCCATGAAGTCATCTCTGGTGACCTGCAGCTTCTCTGCCCTCTCCATGTCCACCTCCACTGTAGATGTAGCCTGGAACAGAACACACAAGGTCAGGTTTGAGGTGCACTCGACTGATTTTACACGTCAGAGTTCAGTTTAATGTTTCTGTGGCTCTGGACGTGCTTCGAAATGATCACATCATGTCGTTTTATGAGAGGAGAGCATTTCAATGGGAAATCTGCTGCTTCTGGATCTACATCAGATATTTACCGTGTCTACATCAGATATTTACCGTGTGCATGACTTTCTGCTTATAATCCCACAATGCACTGCAGCACATAGTATAAATAGGAAATTAAATTATTACAATCAAATATATTATAATTTAACATATACATGAACGCAATAAGTAGCTTATCCTTCGAAATGGAATCTGTGGTGGGTTTTCATTCTTATTTACAGACTTTATGGGTTATGGTTAGTGCTGCATGTCTTATACTCCAAGTTGTAGTTCATCTTTTGTGTAAATGAAAATATGAATATAATTTGAAACAGTTTACAGTTTTTTGCCTCAGTGTCTGCAGGTAGTCAACACATTATAAAAGGATCATGGACCATGATGGAGGAGCGGGGTAGTATGAAACTAAACTCTGTTTAACTCTGCTTTTGTCGTCACTTCTTCACACCTGCACTTTGGATATCTGCCACCACCTGCACCACCCACTCACCTGCACATTTCCCTCTTTGTGAAAACTCTGTTTAAACCATCAGCATCCCAACCCCAATGCAACCTTTGCGTATTTGAAAGGGCCAAGTGACCTTGATGTGTCGGTTCATGGCGGTGGACTGAGCAGCCCTGACCAATCCCTCCAGCTCAGCACCGCTGTAGTTCTTAGTCTCTGCTGCCAGTTCCTTGATATCGACATCGGGAGCGAGCAGGTTGAAGCTTCGCATCTTGTTGGTGTGGATGGTCAGGATCTGGACACGGCCCTTCTCATCAGGGAGGCCTGGAGGTCAGATGATGATGAGGCAGTGAGGGCCAGAGGAAGAGGGGTGGAAGGAAAAGATGGACGTGTGTACGGAGAGGTGAGGAGCAATATGTTGAGAGGTTGAAAGGTGTGAGGAAGGGCGGGATCAAAAACCCTGGACCAATCATTGCTCTGCGCTTACTTGGACATGCCCCTCTTATTATCATATATCATTAAAAAAATAGACAAAAATGAGAGAAAATAAAGGAGAAAGACTTCTGTCACTCTCTTCTGTCCTGTTTCTATGGAAACTCATTTATATGGACAGCTGGTCCGATTATTTTTGTGCTCCTGTTAAATTCCCAAACTACAATTTATAAACTAAACTAACTTTCTAAAGCAAAAACAGAGATGAACACTCACTGATTTCCATCTTGACCTCAAACCTGCCAGGCCTCATCAGGGCATCGTCTATCAGGTCAGGCCTGTTGGTCATTCCTAGAGAGGAAGAGGAAACAACACTGAGAGGAAGGACAGGAAGTAAGGAGGAAAGAAGTATGTAACAAGTGCTGATTGTGTCATCATATCATATTTAGCCAAAACCCAAAAAACAAAGAGAGACAAAGGGTATACGTCATCACAATTACTTTAAACATTTGTAAATAAAAGTTGAAAATACATCTGTCCATTTTCTAATTTTAAGTCGAACTATTCACTCTTTTGTTTCCTGATCACGTTGTTGGTGATTTATTAATATTTTCTAGCAAATACGATTTCATTAATGTGAATTCTAACAATTTTGAACAGACTGCATTCATCAGGTTTGGTGAATCTGACTTTTAAGAACAACCTCGTGGAAAAAAAGGTAAGATTTTTTTTTTATATGAGGCCCAATTAACTGACCCAAAGCTGTCAGCTGATATTTAGTATTTTGAAGGTTTGCCATCTTCATGTTAGTTCAGAAGATGGACGAAACGTCTTAGTAAGCCACCAGGAGCCTTCAGGGCAGCTACAGTGCTGCTTGGTACAGGTTCTCCAACATCTACAGAACTCTACTGGAGAGATGATGTCCCATCGTTTTGCTCCAAAACAGCATTTTAGTCAGCATGGACCATAAAGTGTGATTCATCATGAAAATGTGCGGCACTTCAAGGTTTACATTCAGACAGCCAATTTGCTGAAAATGGTGGCACGTTCCACGAATGGCCGACGCCTGCAGATGACAGGATCCTACAGACACGTGTGAAACGTGCCTCTGCCCTCCGATCATGCAGCTGGTGATGATGTGAACAGGGTGAATCAGACACTGACCGATGACCAGGATGTTGTTGAGTTGCTCGACACCATCGATCTTAGAGAGGAGCTGGTTGACCACGGTGTCGTGCACGCCCGTGCTGCTGGCGCCCGTGCCTCTCTGCTTGCAGATGGCATCCAGTTCATCAAAGATGATGATGTGGAGGCCGCTGTTGGCTCCCAGCTGGAGACAGATTCAAAAAACAAGTTCAGTTTTGCTTTTTTTAATGAAACACATAAAAAAAAAGAGACTACACTGAGCATCTCTCACCCTCTTCTGCTCTTCCTCTGCATCGGCGAACAGTTTGCGGATGTTGGCCTCGGACTCTCCCACGTATTTGTTCAGGATCTCTGGGCCGTTTACGACCTTCGGCTCACGGGCGTTGAGCATCTTGCCAATCTGCCTGGCCATCAGTGTTTTACCACAGCCTGGAGGTCCAAACAGCAAGATGCCCTTCACGTGTTTACAGCCTGCAGCGCAGAAAGAAGGGAGGGATGACCAACGGCAAAGAAAAGAGATAGAAGGAAGGAGAGAACAGGAAGAATCAACAAAATTAGGTTAGCTAAGGTTAGCTTATCCAAACCAAATGTTTAATACATAATATAAAATACATTTTTTATTTTTATTTTCACTTGTTGGTTCAAAGACAATTAATTGGCAGTAAAACCCAAAAGCAAATCAAAGAACCTGCATTACATGAATGTCAAATGAGGGCAGAGAGATCTCAAATCTCATAAATACAGAGAAAAACAGGGACAGATTGTCTCGTAATCAGCCAACAAAAGCATGGTGGACACTAGCACAAAACACGAAGGCAATCTGGCATGACAGAAAATACAAAAAGTGACAACAAACGTGTGAGGATAAAGGGGTTTCTCACCCATCTGCTCCACGATGTCTGGAGGGAAGACTCGGGAAGCGAAGGCTCTGCGGAAAATGTCTGAGAATTCCCTGTCCAGACCTCCAATTCCCATCTTCTCAAAGTTCCAGTCCGGGTTGATGATCGTCTGTCTCGCCTCCTTGGTCTTTGCCTTTCCTGTTTAAAACCCATAAAAGAAACTTTTTTACAAGAAGGTCACAGATATGTATTTTAAAGCAAGTGACTACACAAGGTCAGAGGAAGAGATTTATAAAGAAAAAGTTCAACACTGTAATGATGTAAATGTTTTCGGATGTTATCAGACAGAAAGGACAATTTCTAATGATGACGACGCACCGAGAGAGAACACTGCAGTGTATTCTTACTGCCATCTTCTGGACAAAATAGATAAGACTGCCTCCAGATGAGATGACAGAGATGAGATGATGAGTTTACCATGACAGCTGTTCAGCACTGACATATCCCAGCTTTTAAAAAAATTAAGCACTATTTAGTGGCACATTTTCCCTTTCTTAGCTGCTTGATGAAGTTTTAGGAAATAATATTTATTTTATTTAAGAACAGACAGTATGTGGTTCACAGAGTCCACTGGTCCAAAGTGAGCTAGATCATTCTACCCTGCTACCAATCCTGGACCCACTAACCTCACTCACACCTTACTCTGTTCTGGAAGTTTATTTGACTCATTCATCTGTCGTCACGTTGGCCAAAATCCTGCCCTCACCCCTTAGGCCATCTGTAGGCCTGTTTGATGTACCTGTTAGGGAGGCGTACCATTCCGTTGTTGGGTACAGGATGTTTTATCCTTTATGAAATTAGAGAATATCAAATACTCCCTCCGTGACTCCAACAGAAAATGTCTTCAAATTTGACAACCGCTCCCTCCATTCATCTGAACACTGTTGAGAAGTGAACAGTTCAGTTCATTTCACTGAAATATTTGGGTGTGGTCGCTTGTTTACTACAAATCTTAAACAGCTGTTTGAGCGGACTGTTTGTGGACTTAAAGGCCTCATCTCCTCGTCATGTCTGCAGACACAATCCATGTTATGATGGAGGCTTTGTCTTCTACCTGCTGTTTCCTGTTGGTTTTTACCTCTCTTGTGTGTCGGTGTGTGTGGGTTGCTGCCACAGCCACCTATTATTTCATGAAGGCCCTCTTTGAAGATAAAATGAATCGAAGAACTGTGGAATAAACTTCATAATAAACAATAGACACCCAACTTTTCTGATGAGTCACCCATGGAATCTCTTTTTCCTTTAGGCCTCTTCTCTTGTATTTATAATGTCTTGTCTAATCTGCAAATCTGCTTTGTTGGAGGATGTGAGCTCTGCATGGGGCAGAGAATTTGGGGGCGGCAGAGTGGCGGAGAAAAACCCTGCAGGGAGTGTGTACAGTCTGTGCCTGGCATGGCCTCGTTCATCACCTTCATTTCTCTTCAGGTTAAACTCTCTAAAATGGTCCCAGATGTAGGTACTACCTGTGACTGTGACAGATACACATTATCACCTGCCTCTATAGAACACTCTGACAATGTCCGAAACCGTCCACTTATTAAAGTTTAATCTTCAGAAACACTGTCAGATGGTGACTCAGCCGGATCCTGTGATAGCCATTTTTTGGCATATCAGAAGATGACAACCAAAATCTCTCTGGAACTAAACTCAAAGTAACAAAACTTTGTTAGACTGATCCTTCTCCAATGGAAGACTCCTCATCCACCAAGCTAGACTCTGTGAAACCACATGTGGAGCTCAACTCCCCGTCTTCCAAATGAAGTAAGTCAGATTTATTTATTATCCTTTATCTATTTCTTTCTGTTACACACCACAATAATACAATAATACACAATAATAAAGTTTTCTTTTTGTACTGTAGCATGGCTGTTTTTATATTCCAAAGAAAGACAATAAAAAAAGCCAATACACTTTGAACCCTCTTGGGTCTGAGCAATTGCCTGCGATTGCAAAAGCAATTGACGGGTCCATAGATAGGACCCCGGAGGGTTAATTATAATTTCCTCTTGTACTTGAAAATGAGGCTGATTTAGCTGTGCAGGCTAATTTTCCTCTGCAGTCCCCAGCAGGTGATGATGACATATGAAAAACATTAAAAGAGAACATACAGGAGCACACACACACAGAAATCATGAAACAATGATGTAAACACGAGCCCAGATTAAGACAGGAACCAATCTGGAGGAGATGTTTTCCCTTGTTTCAGTTACATTTCTCTTTGTATTGCACCAAATCATAACAGAAGACATCCCATGACACTTTCCATACAGAGCAGGTCTAAACTGTACTCTTCATATTACAGAGACCCAACAATTCCAACCATGAGCAAGCACTTTGCAGCAATGGCAAGGAAGAACATCATTTTGTACAGTTCTGTGGGTATAATGTTCCAGGTCAGTGCTACTTGATTTTAAAAGGCTGATTGACTGATTCCAGCTGCTACCCAAGAAAAAAGGAACGTACCAACTAGTGTGAGGGATGAACTCTCCGCCTTCTCAAAAATCACCTGGCTGTTGCCCACCATCAGCCCGATGTCGATCTGTCACAGAAAGCAGTCACAATCAGTACAATCAGCTTGCTTCATTTAGGGGAGCACATTCCTCTAAATGTATTTTTACATTTGCATGTGTTTTGTCCTTAGAGGCCACCGTATTAATGTACCTAAATAATTAATGAGCACAGTGCAATAAATTGGGGTGGGGGGGGGGGGGATGCATGTCTGTTTTTCAGTGGCACCGGTTGTCAGATGGGTGAGGATCAACACGATGCTTAAATGTGACATGAATTATTCACCAGGAGTCATTAAGCTGCAGCAGTACATGGCAGAGACACGGCATATCATTTAACAATCAATCCCCCTGATCCATTTGGAGAAACGTCTGACTGCACCAGAAACGCAGATGATATCCAGACCATTACGTTTCTCACTTCTAATCTGATTCTCAAATATGCGTAAATTAGAGTTTAATTATAGAGGCTGAGCCACGTTAGTCTAGTTTACAAGTAACAGAGCTGCATATCTACTTTTGTGAACAATCTAAGGCTTCTAAACTAGAGGGAACAGAGCCGAGATCAACAAAATTAAGACAAACCTGTTATCTGAACAGGACAGACAGATAACTCATTTCAGAAAAAAAGTCTAGTTTGAGAAATTCCTGTGAATGTCAGCACTATGAATGTTAGATTGCACTGGTTAAAAAGGTTCTGCGTGTGGTCGGGTACCTTCTGTTTCTTCCCAGAGGCTGGTTCTCCTTTGAGGATGCTGGCATCCATGGCTTCGATATCCTTCACCACCAAGCCAAACAGCTTGTCGCAGAAACTGAACACGAGCTGCGGGACGGAGGAAGGCGAGAGGGCGATCAAAAAATGGCACAAAGAGCAAAAACGTAAGCAAGCAATGTGTGTGTTCTTCCACATGTGTGTGTGTGCATAAGTCTAGGTATACTGAAACCTGCTGGGTAACAGAGAAGGCCTGGTTGTTGAACTGTTGGATGAACTCGGCGGCCATCTTGTCTGAGTCGTAGGGGGAAGAGTCAGTACTTTTCTTTTGCAGGAAGTCAATTTCGATTGTCATGGCGCCGATGCACTGCCTTGACTTGTCAAAGTTGTAGTTGGACACTGAGGGGACAGATAAAGATGAATTAATCTGAGACGTTCATGCACAGAATACAACAGGACGGCAAAAAGCAACAGAACATTTAGGATTTAATGTAGCATTTTAGTATAGATTACTACACAAATAATTTAAACTGTGCGTTTAAATGCTCGTTAGCATATCTGATCACTTAGCTTACTGCCTACAGTAGTTAGCTTGGTGTTAGCATATTGCTAACTGACTTTGTGAGGTTTAACACTTGTAGATTTAGCAGGGAAAGCTGCAAGCTGCAAATAATTCTGAATCAACACTAGATCCATTAAATGCTTGGACAACAGATACACAAGAAGACATTAATGAGACATTAAAATGATGCTTGTTTAAAAGTACAAACACAGACAAAAAATACTAAATAATAAATAATGAGATAATTTATTTAACTCCTGTCAGGCTTCATCATATGTCTGTTAATATTCCAGATGTTTGCTCTAAATGTTCGTATATTTCACTGTCTGTGGGAGTGTCCAATGATCCAGCCACATTAGCTTCATTAGTTAGCTATAGCTGATGAAACACAGAGTGCCCTCTGAAATCATGGACCTGTTGTCTCAGAAGTTACTAAGAACTTAAAGGGTAATTTGCCTCTGTCATCACTGCGTACTGCACATGTGCCATTCAAGAACGGACAGCCTGACAGGTGAAGCAACAGCACCTAAGGAGGGCGGGGCTTAGCAAATGTCAATTACAGCAGATTTGCAGCAGTCAAATAAAGAATGTTTTACCTTCCACCTCCTGACCAATGGAGAGTCCAGCCCATTTCCTCTACAAGAGAGATAAGAGATTAAGAGAGACTGAGCATCGTGCCAACAGAGAGTAATTAACAGTGTATGTGTGTGTGTGTGTGTGTGTGTGTGTGTGTGTGTGTGTGTGTGTGTACCTGCGGCAGGCTGAAGGCGATGCTTCCAGGTGCCACAGTGTGGTGGGTCTTGACTGTAAACACAAACTTGTGGTTGGGCGTGGTCTTCACAGTCACATGTCTGCAGAGGCAGGACACGGTTGGCTATTACAGCGTCATCGTTTCTTGTTTTGTAATTATTATTTAATAACAATAATAATACATTTTATTACATTATAAAATGTATATTATAAAATGTATTATATTATTATTTTGTGCTTTTTAAGGTACTCAAAGACACTTTACATAAAAAGAACATCAAATCAGCAAAACAATATGAAAAATGAAATATGCAGCGTAACGCTGCTGACTCATCTCAAAACAAAGAAATGTATCTTCTTTGACAGTTTTCTTCTTTATTTATTTATTTGTACCTTTCTGTGACGTGTGAGTGACATCCACAGAGTCACTCTGCGTGGATTAAAGCTGCATTAACAGATTATTTGGCATTATTTAACTGTGAATTCAAAATATTGGTTAACGCAGCTTTAACTTGCTTCTGATACATTACAGTGCCGCAGGAGGTGAGGAAACAAACACCAACGTACTGTATGTCAGTTAAATAGTGCCGTGTGCTCGGAGACCGCAACTTTTTCATGAAGGCATTATTAAAGAGCTGTGATTGGTTCATCTTCAGTGGTTACTAGGATACCACCTTCTTTTGTGATGAGCCACAGCGGTTCCAACGAGGCTCATCAAGAGAGTTCATTACAGGTCAGCAGGTAGAAACAGATTGTGAAGAAAAATATCTTCTAGTGTTGATGTTTAGTTATGCATTACATTACATCATTGCAGCGGGTGTTACAGCGTTACTGTGGAAGTCATGACTTTAAAAGTACAACATGAGCTGCTGCGTATGCTGATACCAGAAAATGTGATTTTAAATAATCACCATCAGTGTTCAACTGAAAGATTTTATACTGACATATTCCGAGCATGCGTTGGAGTCAGTTGCCATGGCAAGCAAACATATAGGACAAACCAAGCTTGACACCTGTCAGGTGGCTTCAACTTGAAGTAGAATGAATGCTTGTATTGCTTTGGATAATCGGTAGTTTACCTGACCCCCCTGCAGTTTTTCAGCATCAGCTCTTGCTCGAACACAAAAAGAGCTAAAAGCAGCAGGAACACGATGACATCCGCAGTGTCTGATGCTGATCACGCCGAGTGCCAAACCAACCAGAGAGGCTTTTATTTCACAGTGACACAAAATGGTCTGACAGGAACAAAATAACACACTGCACCGTGTGTGCAGTGTTTGCACACTGTTCTTTTTTTTACACTTTCATTTAGCGGATTAAATGTGATGATAGCAAAGCAGAAATGGTAGCACTCGGTCTGACAAGTTAGTTTCTGTTTGAGCCTTTGTTTACAGCATAAATATGTAAGTAAGTAATAATTCTTAAAATTTTCATGATTCTATTAAGTGATTTTCTTTCTACAATAGAACGTTTTTACATTAAATTCCGTCTCTGTATAGTATTTCTTGCTGTGTATCCGCCAAGGTATACACAGAAAATGATGCATGCGGGTATTTTACTTACTAAGAGCTTTAACTCTTCTGAATGATTTCACACTGACAGAAAGCTCCTTTATTACTGGTCAGGGATCAGATCAGAAGGAAATAACAAACATATTTTGTTGTTTCATTCTGAGGACTTTTTTTTGGTGGTGGGATGAGAATGAAACTCACAGCTCATACCTAAATGATTATACTTGTATCAGGCTGAAAAGGTGATGTATTTTTACATCTAATCACTGCAGGTTTAATTATCATTATTATAATATCACTGGAATCACACAGTGCAGGTCGTGCCACTTCATATCAGGTTATTGACTGTGACCTTCTGGATGAATGATGAGGTGATCACGTGGGTGGATGGATGGATGGATGTGTGGATTGATAAGAAAATGATGGGAGAGACACCCGGGTGTGAGCGTATTGACAAACGTAGCGATGAATAGGCGATAATGACGACTCACTGTCCTGACTGCAGATCCTTCTCGCTCACCACGGCACAATTAGTCAGCGACAGCTCATCTGTGGGGCATCGTGCCGCTTGCATGGTCTGTGAAGAGAAAGACGGAGGAGGAGGAGGAGGAGGAAAGGAGCAATGTTTAGAAGATATCGAGTGTGACTGAACATTTTATATTTCAGAGGATGTTTTTATCATATCTGAGCATTTATCAGGAGGAAACATTAAACCCACTTCCACCAATTCTGTTGTACAACTAGAAGTTCGGTGGGTCTAATTAGTTTTATTGCTTGAACATTACTGATCTGTACATTGGGCTGAGTTGTGTGTTCTGTCTGATAGGAAATACATCATCATCATCAATCATTCTGCGTGTTGTGTGTGCTTATTGGTCGCTTCAGACTAAAGCAACACAATTCACTCTGCGCTAGCAAAACACTCAAACAATTACTGACAAAGTGAGAAGTTATGTGCAGCTCATTAGAGCTGATCGAAGGCAAAACTACGTCCATTTATCAGGCTTTCAAAATACCAACAACAGTTTCCCCACAGCACTTGATATTATGACACATCCATTATCTTCTCTAGTTAACTGTACACTGCTTCAAGCTGGTTCAAGTTAAAAACATAAACTGTGAAAATGTGAGTGAACCGATCTCAGGCGGAATGATTCGTTCGTTTGAAAAGCTGAACTTAAAAAAAAAAACAAGTGCAATAAATTTTAAAATATTAAACAGCTGCTCGGCCATTCAAACGTTACACATTCGCTTTGGTTTGATCTTTGCTCAGTTTGACACAAAGACTTAACAGCTGTGGCTGCTAGTGTCGGAGCCATTTTCTACCAAAGTGACCACAAAGACTACAGGCAATTCCATTTTCTGTGTCTTTGTTTGGTCAGAAATGCAGCAGGGCGGGGACTGAATTTGAAGCTATACCCCATTGTTGTTATTAGTATGTACACACACACACACACACACACACACACACACAGCAAGTCTCCAACATTGATGTTTTCTGACTTTTAACTCAAAAACAAAAAAAATGCATGCTGGGAAATCTGCTAATATGCTAATGATATTTTCTAAGAAACTTAAATTGAATGAGTTGTGTGAAGTCGCATACATTCATTCAACTCATCATACCAAGTCAAAAGAACTCATGTTTACAAGTTTTGAAGTGATTTGAATATAACTAGAAATTTTAAGGACATGAACATGAACATGCAATTAATAAGCAAAATGTATATTTATGTTTAGTTAATGGGAAATATTAATTTGATGAGTCCTGCTTCACAGTGTATTACACTCTTTTATGGTTCCTGTATTCTGGATGTTAAAACATGATTGTCAGTGGTAGAGAGTAACTGAGTACATTTACTCAAGGATTTCTATTCCATTCTATGTCATACTTCCACTCTACTACATTTGTTTGGCAGCTGCAGTTACTAATGACTTGTCAAATTAGGACATTAAAAACAGATTTTTACTTGTGATAGTCATTTTAGATGAATATATTGTTTTATCTATTTATTTTATCTAAATAAAGGATCTGAATAACCTAAAGACAGAAATCCGAGTACTTCAGGAAAAGCCATGACATTTTCAACTCAGTTCTATTCTTAGAAAGGTGATGATAGTTTTAATCAAATGTGTCATGTGATGCGAGGATATTTTCATATTTGCTAATAGCGTGGAAAAAGGAGGCAACCTTGACCTACACCCATTAAATTTGATTTAATTCAAGAAAAAAAAAACTTCACATAAGCTCAGAAAAGATAATATTGAATGTAAGTATATCTTCTAATTTTAGCACCCGCGGCATGCTCTACCCTAACAGGCAGCAAGCGGCTTCAGGAAAAATGAACAACGCCTGAAGAGAAAATGAATCGCTGTATCAGACATTTAATCTCGGTGCGAGTCAAGAATCAATACGGGCAACCTTTCAGTGGAGGTGATGAAGAAAAGATGTGATACGGCTGATTGTTTTATGAGCACTGTGATCACCAGATGCAGCAGAGACAGATAATATTTGCTATGAAAAATAAAATGCCAGACTGCTCATGTTTATCTGCCTCCGAGGCTGGACATGAAGCACAAGTGGCCACTTGTGCATCAGAGTCCATGCTTTATTTTATCATCTCTTCACCGTGTGTGTGAACAGACATTCTGCAGATAGATAGCTTTAAATGTTCAGTGACACAAACTGAAAGGCCTTTCGAGAGGAGCAGTGTCTGCAGCGCTGAAGAAAAGTACAAGACGGTTCAGCAGAACCGAGAGAGAAATTCCAACGCACATCACTACAGCCTGTGCCCATGAAGTGGTAACCATGGTAACTGCATTAAGCGATCAGGCAGAGCCTCCGACGATGAAGCCTTTGACTCCTGGCTGATTTATCACGGTTTGAACGGAGCTGTCCCCCAGAGGCAAATTGTTTTGTTTGTTCCAGAGAGGCTTTACAGCAGATATATCACACCGTGGACACAGTGTGGCAATATAGCAGCTTGTCAACACACACTGGTGAGACTTCCTCCCTTCAACAGCAACTCAGTGTTTGCATCAGCAGATGGACAGCTCAGGGTCAGGTAAGCGTCGTGTTATCCAGCTGTGAGGGCATCACCTTCTCTTTAACTCATGTGAATCCATAAGCAGCTGACACCTTCTAAACAAACATGCACCGCTGACAGATCGCTCTGCGTCTTGCAGAGCTGCACCCTCTGCAGCAATTTAAGATCAGCATTTTCTCCTTTGAGCTCCTGCCAAAACACACACATGCAGATATTTTTAGCATCTAAGTTGTCAGGCCTCCTCATTAGGGGAGCGGTGATGGACTGAAAACAAAAACAGTGTTATGACAGAGGTTTTTTTTTTTTTATTGCTATTCACTGCCCAGTGTTTCCCTGTTTGTTTTCCCTCTCTTCTGTGTGTGTGTGTGTGTGTGTGTTGTTGGGCGTGGCCTCTAGCCTTCCTCTCGCCTCATTGCCTGCAGGTCATCAACCCTCGCTGTGTATAAGCTCAGGTCAAACTTCCAGTCTCAGCCAGATCACTCAGTGGTGACTGCGTACAGCCAACTCTGAACTCTCAGATTATCTTGTTATGTATTTTTGCTGACCCTGTTTTTCCCTGTACCCCAGGAATCCAGTCCTTCACTCTCATCGCTACATCCAGCTCCATCCTGTTGCCACCCTGTTCTGAACTACATCATTAACCAGAACCTTCCTGAGTCTCCATCTGAGTATGTCTCTACCAGTGTTTGCTAATAAACTCTGTTTCATGGCTGAAATTCCAGATTTAGATCACAGGCAGAATCTAATGACCAACCAATATTTTGCCTCGTCTAATTTGTGCCACATTCATTCTGAACTTCCGGACCTTTTTTTGCCAATAGTACAAACAAATAACTAGGTGTTCATGCTGTTTACTATACATTTTATATCCACCAAAATGAACTGAAATGTGCCAAGCTAGATGTGAGAAGCAGCTTTCATTTCTCTGTCATTATTTGGTGGCTGCTAAAAAGTAAACCACCTGTTGATGACAGAAATTCTCAGTATCACGTGTGAAAGGAAACAAACATTTAAAAGGATCACTGCAGTCTGAGGTATAGGTAAGAAAGACAAGCTAGAGAGTAAATACAGAGAAGAGCTGGGAGAACGGGGACAGACAGACAGATTGGTAGAAAGCACTGCAGTGCTGGCACTGCGCCCACATCATCTGCTCCCCTGTAGTCTGTCCAGACAGAGGTGAGACTGAACAAGACCAGGGTGTCATTTTTATTTCCAATCATTCAGTGTTCGCAGTCTTCACACAAGGGCAACACAACAAACTGCAGCCTCAAAAGTGTGGATCCCATGTCCACCTAGACAATGTCTGAGATGGGAAAAGTAATAATATAATGTGCGCATATATATATATATATATATATATATATATATATTTTTTTTTTTTTTTTTTTTTTTTTTTAAGATTTTTTTGGCCTTTTCAAGCTTTTTATTTTTGACAGAGACAGCTGAAGAGTGACAGGAATGTGGGGAGAGAGAGATGGGGAATGACATGCGGGAAAGAGCCACAGGTCGGCTTTGAACCTTCGGCAAGGACTGAGCCTTCATACATGGGGCGGCTGCTCTACCAAAGCTAAATGACACCCAATACATGCATAATTTTAATTTTAATGTATTTTATCTTTAAAGATCTTCTGAGATAGCCTTTAACATTATATAACATCAAAATAACACATCACCACCTTATACACTGTTGTGGCGAGAGTGTTAACTGTGTCGGGACTACAGGTGAAAATTAGCTGTCAAGCTAAAACATTTACACTGATGTTGCCAGTGTGCACTATTCCATATGAATAAACATATAAACAAACTTTATTGTCTATTTGCACATTCAGAACAAGCAAACATTAGAATTCATTTAAAGCCACCTGATGATGTTAAGTTCACTCAGTTCCAATGTTCACTCTCCTTTTATCTCTAGGTTTGGTCTCCACCAGCCTGTGTTTGGTTCCCTTAAGTTTTCTGTTTATCTGTTAAGTTCTGAGCAGTAACATGTGGACTCTTTTATGCTTTTATGCTCAAACAGCTGTCTGCTATAGCTGGAGGTTGATAAGAGCACTGCACCAAAAACAGCAACCAAACCAATGAGCTGCAAGACACCAAAGAGCTCTGTAAAACTATGGGGCACTGCAGAGTTAGTTAATAGAAAATAAAAAATAATGTAATAATGTAAAGTTAAAGTTTCTGATTTGATTTAATTCCCAGCTAATTACTCTCCAGGAACACTCCCATAGCCAATGTTTATTTATAAAGTATTGTTAATATTCTAAATGTTCACAGTAATTATGACACCTCATTTCAAATATTACAATTCGACAAAACATTTACTGTTGAAAATTAGGTGCCATAACCTGAAGGATGAAAAACATTCCCCCTGTGAAACAGATTACAAATGTGATACAGGATGAAAAATATGTTTGGGTAATGGAGATGGGAAATAAATATTGCTTTCAGCAGGGACAGAAAATTGGCAAAAAGAGTTGAGGGATGACAGAATAAAGCGTCTGGGTAACCCAGAAAACAGACAACGTGCTGTCATATCATGGTTTATTCAAAAGCCAAAGCAATGACATTTGAGATGATCTAGTTAGAGTCATGCACTCAATTTTGTTTTTGACAGTCAAATTATGAAATTATACAGGTTTATACAAACAAAGTGACACTGAGGCCCCCCCATCAGACAAAACTGAGACAACTGTGCCTACACTAACTTGTTTCTGGCAAATTGGCACCATTAAAACCAGCCCAACCAGCCATTAGTAAAAAGAAGATGATGTTTCTCAGACACAATTTCTTCCTGTGATTTCTAAGCAGTTTATAGATGTTTATTTGTGATGGATGTGGAAGGTAATGGTGTCCCCGAGAAGTGAGAATCATATTAAATCTAAAAAAACTGTGTTTCATGTATATGTGCTAAAATGTGGGTGAGCTATGACTCAAAGAAGGTGCCAATTTTGACACAATCAGGTACTCCATAAGCGTGTATGTCACAACCACCAGTGCTCCTCCAACTACAACCCCCCATTGTGTTTAGAACACCCACATGCATCTGCCCTTTCATCTCACACTGTATCTATCCCTCGGCATCATTCTTTCAGCTGGCCCACAACCCCCTGGAGAGCCATACTTTATTGATCTAAACATTGACAGAAATGTTGCATAATTTTGTTTGGGTACGTTAAAAATCCAACCATCTGCTCCACGGTTGCTTAGAACGGCCCTACCGTTCGCCGGTCACTGTTTGGCGAGCCTCATGATCATTCATCTTATTCTAAATTCCCACCTAGTTTATTGACTGGCATTCATGCCTGCTGATCACTCAGTTATCTACTCTACAAATACTAGAATGAAGGCAGTTACTTGGAGTAGACTAAAATCAGTACCTTATGTGTTCTTCCAGTGTAAAGGGAGTTTGATGCTATACCTTGTTCAAACCAGTGCATGGGTAATAAAACTGAAACAAGTGAGTAGTGCATTTATTCACAAAGCACACATTTTTTCTTTCGGGGCATTCCAGGCATCCCTCTCCTCAGGAACATTCCAACTTAGGGGATCCTGAGGCCAGATAAGCTGTATGGTCCCTTCAGCAAACTCTGGGCCTGTCCTGTGGTCTTCTTCCAGTTGGATGTGCCTGGAACACCTCCAAAGAAAATTGTCCAGGTGCTCATATGCCCGAACCACCACTGCTGACATGAAGGAGCAGCATCACTATTCCTTCATAGTAGGACCCTACGCCTCAATCTTTTAGTCAATTCATTACCAGAAGTAGGGTTGGGACATGGACAGACAAGACCTTTGTCTTCTGCTCAGCTCCCTCTACACCTACAACAGTCTGGTACAATGTTTGCATTAATGCTGACATAACAAAAATCCGCTTGGCCATCTCATGCTCCATTTTCCCGTCACTAGTGAACAAGTGGGCAAAAAATTTGTTGCTGTCAATTTAAGTGTGAGCAAAGTTGAAGCTGAAATGAAACTGTTGAAAAGAGTTGAAGACTCTGTTGAAGTTCACCCACTAAAGTTGAAATGTAGATGGTATATTAGGCTTGAAGGAAAGTAAAATAATATATATAGAAATAATAATGTTGAACCATTAAACATATGAATGTAATGCTAAAAAGTGGCTTATATTGCAGAGTGTATGAAGAAGGTTATAGTATATGAAGGTTTTTCCGCCATGGTTATTGTCTCTTGAATATCAACCTTCATTTCAAGATCTTAGATGGCTAATGTGCTATAATTCCAGTCTACCTCACTGGGTTCTGTATTTAGACTACATGCCACCTGAATCAAAATGGTAAGTTCCTAATGGAACAAATCCATTTTGTTCTGGGCTTCAGACACTATATTCTGAGTTGCAGTGCGACAGGGGAGTTGATTAATGGATGCTAATAAGTTAGCGTTTCCATTGAGTCAGCACGTGACACCAGCTTTGACATTGCAGCTCTCTGGTTGCAATGGTGCCAGACATTCTAGGGTTGCTATGTGTACAGTTGCCTGTCTCCTGAGGCACTAGCCAGCAGCTATCCAATCTGCAGCAGAGGGGGGCTGAAAGCGATGACGTACGTCCTCTATACAACCAGCAGAATATACTCCACATGACGAGGAAGACTCGCAGCTCGTTTTCAAAGTTTAACAGACGTGTATCCATACATACCTTGAAAAATATTACGACCTTGTGGGCGCCAGCGTAGGCAAGCAGAGAGGAAGGACAGAAGACAGTATTTGAGACGGAGGGGGACTTAAAGCAGCGGGCTGCTGAGGTGCGAAGCTGTGGTAGCTGAAGGCATTCAGGTTGCATTCACATGTATGAACTCACTCATGCAGAGAGATTACCTGGGATGGTGTCAAGTGCATGCAGGCCAGATTTGGGGTTCGATTAGATTAGATTCAAAAGCATTTTTTCAAGCATAAAATTTGTTTTTATTTGACGTTTTCTGTCTTTTTTCTTCCAGGTCCCAAATTTGCACATTTTCCAGTTCCAAATTAATCCCCAAATCTGGCTGTGGTATGATGAGTGCAGAGTGCCATGCCAAACATACAGTGTCATGTATCTCTTCACCACATTAGAGGCAAAATGCCAAGAGTCTTATTGTGGAAAGAGACATGGAAACAAGAGAAAGGAATCAGCTGATCTTCTCTGATGAGTGGATGTTAATTGTTAATGGATGAGAGGTGGAAATGGTATCAAAGTGACCACACTGGGAAGTCTTACTGCGATATGCCCTCAGAGTAATTTAATTTCACTTTTTAGTCAATCAATAGGTCTGTCAATCGTTGATAAATACATTCTAAAATCCATAATTTGTGAAACTGAATTGATGATGTAGAAGGGCAGTGATTCACACCAGTACTATTATTGCTGTGTGTTTGGTCTCTTGTGTATTGTCATGACTGTTAGGGACTGGATTAGTTAGCATTAGCCGGCATGCTCAAACAGACAGGACATCACAGTTCAAAACATGAACAAGTTTTTAACAAGTGGTCATGTTAACATCAGTTGTCTTGCTTCCTGTTTGACTTCCTGCTCCAGTTTCAACCTTTGCTTGAAGGAAGCTCTGAGCTAGCTTTGACAGTGCTTTAAACTCATGAAGAGACGCAGATGAATCAGCCCAGTATCACGCCAAAGTGTGCAGTAGACGTTTTGCGGCGCCTAAACATGGAAAGTACACACTTGTGAAGGTTCAGTACCAGCATAATGACAGAAGCAATAGCTGAACATAGTATAAAGAGCGACAAAGTCTTTGTATGGAGGCAGCTTGGGTGGATGGATGCAACAAATACCTAACCCAGCAACCAGGAGACCACTGCTTGTCTCATATGGAACCAAGGTCAGCATTAAGTTATGTACAGAAGTTGATTTATGTAAGTTATGTCATGTACGTAACGTAACCTAACCAAGTAGTTTTGTTGTGAATCTAACCCAACGGTGACCACACCAAGCTTTATTTGGAAATTTTAACCAGCCAATTAACCTGAGCACAGAAGATCATGTTGAAAACATGATACCTCCATGACTGGGCGAGGCAAAACATGGAGGACCAGTGGGTCTATTACAGACTTTGGCGTGATACCAGACTGGAGAAATACAACAGCTGAAAATTATGGAAACTAACCAATTTTTCAATGTATAGTAACTTTTTATTATCAAACTGCTGAAAGTTAGATGAGAAGGTTGATACCAGTCTCATTTATGTACTGTAAATACTTAGCTATAGCTAGCAGTGGTTAGCTTAGTTTAGCATAAATACTGGAGACAGAGAAACAGCTAGCCTGGCTGGCTCTATCTGAAGCTAACAAAATACCTCTAAAGCTCAGTGACTAACATGTTACATCTCACAAACAAAGTGAAAGAAGTCATTTGTATAGTCTGTATATTGTATTGTATAGTGTATGTTTTTTTCTTTCCTATGTTACCAAATTGCTGAAGCATTTCCAGAATCTTGTGACATTAAGATTGCCCTTCCTTTTATTTGATCCATCTTAGTCTTTTCTTCCTTCCTTTATTCCTCCTTCCTTCCTTTCCTCCATTATTAAAATGTTTACAATGGGGTCTTGCCATTCGAGGAACCCTGCTGTGACTGCACCCTGTCTGTACAGATGATTAAAGGTTTCAGCAGTCTGTTTGATTTACTTAAATACAGTTTCAGCCACTGTCTCTGTTGTCTCTGTCGTCTGGATTGCTGATATGACAACATCTGTTGTCTGAGGATTTCCTTTGACTTACGGGCTCAGGTGGATTTTCTTTCTGAATTTCCATGAGAGCTCTTGTGTAACAATGTCTATATACTATAGACTATATACTATATAAATATACTGTGTATGTGTTAATGTTCACACTTTTTAAATTCTCTCTCTCCCACGAGTCTACAGTATGATCGTCTTAAATATAATACTCAAAGTGTGTGTGTGTGTGTGTGTGTGTAAAACTGCAGAAGCAGGGAGTGGCCAGATAATAGAAACAGTCACTCCCTGCATCTCCCCTGAAAATATTCCTCTTCCCTGTAAATTATTCATCCTGTGTCTCGGGGGAGAGATATCCAGTAAGATGTCTGCACTGGCAATGGTCGATCAATGATCGATGGTTAGTGAAACCACTGCTGCATCAGAGCCCCGGGTTTACGACACCAACAGCAGAGAGCATGTCTTTTACTAAATTAATCCTGAAGACAGTCCCAGTTTTTATCAGGTAGTCCTTGTTACCAGTTCTCTATAGATAAATTAATAATGTGCCAGTTGAATCTTTGAAGACGCTGCTAGAAAAAATAGTTAGCATGTACGTCCCATGTTTTGTATGCTGCCGACCCTTACTGTACATACCTTTTAATGTCTGTATTTCTGACCTCATCTGCAGTGAGGAGCAACTTCCTCAGCTCAGTGTTTTGGTCTTATAACCCATAACTTTATTATCTGGTTCATTCCCACAGTTCTCATCCGTCCCATTTCTGACTGCAGCAGATGGACAGAGTTAGCACCTAGCTGGGAAGCATAGTGCTAGGTTGATAAAGAGCCAGATATTTCACCTAGGAGTTGGTGGAGACCAAAGATAGAGCTAAAAGGAGAGTACATATTGCACTTGGGTCACCTGTTACACACTATACGATAATAACATACAAGGCCAAACTGTCAAATGATTTTAATGTTATCCGTGCGCAAAATTACATTTAAATTTATCTTTTTTAAATTGTTTTTTATGTGGGATTTTTATCTTTGTTTCTGGAAGAAAAATGTATCTTAGAATAAAATATACATTTGCTACCCGCTACTCATACAAGCAGCAACCTTCATGGCTGTGAAATGAATCCAATGTCGAAGTGAGGCTGGCTCCAGAAGTGAGTCAGTCTCCATAAGTCCCCACGTTAAAATGTCCAGCTTCACAGCAGAAATAAACATGTTTACAGCCTGGTACAAAAAACAGTTTTGGTCTCTATAGCTAATTTCCCTGTTCATGACAACTGTACTGAGGGTGAATTTTTAGGAAGAGGCAGTACATCCAACAGACCACAGATTTTGAGCTTCAAAACGGCACTTCGGACACCTACAGGTGATGTCACAGATATGCTGTCCATTGTTTATACTGTCATTGGGTACAACTAGCTAAAACTAATGCAGTCCAATAAAACAGCCCTGTAGAAAACACTGAATTACTGAGTACTACCTTATTGAAGGTTCTAAATCAGTTTATGTTGAAATAGTATTAGAGACATGTTGATTCAATTTTATAATCATTTTATAGGCTGTAGTTTGTGGTACTGTTAAATGATGGTGCATCATTGAAAAGTGTTCCTAATATTATGTCTCATTATATCAGTGAAGGTAGAGTAAATAATAGAAATGCCTCTCAGTCCAAATCAATACAACTCAACAGCACCACAAAATGACTGTTCAGTTGAATCAACACGTCTCTAAACAGTTTGAACATAAACTGATTAGAAGCTTCATGGAGGTAGAATTACACTCAGTTTCCTTACATGATGGAATACTCTGGCAGAGTTTAATCACTTGTTGATAGTAAGACGCTAGACATTTTAGTTTGAACAAACAACTCTGCAAACCAAAGAATAAAAAGCTAAGTGATCTCAATCACTTCAATACCTCTCGACCCCTGGGCTCAGTCTGGCTTTGTGATCTTCTCACAGAATATCAGAAAAATCAATGCCAAATTTGTTGCATTTTCTTCACTGCAATTAAATTTGAAACCACTGCTGTCTGACTTTTCTGTCCAAGTGCATGAAATATGAGCCGGGCCCAGCAGTTAATTGTATCATCTGAATGAGCTTTGGAAGCTTTGGAATTATTGTGATAAACACTACACATTAAGCACGAGGTTAACAGGTTAAACAGGGTTTAAAAGCCTACAAATGTTTATATTTACTGATATTCACCGGTGCATGTTTGATAGATCGTGTAAAGTCAAAGTACAATAAATGATAGGAAACTCCCAAAAGCCCTCGATTAGTTTCTGCTTGGAGCCAAAAGATACATATTCAATATCTGCCATCAACCCTCATGGAGCACATAATGAAATTAATGAGCTGCCTATAAGAGCCAACTCACTTTCCCATTTAAATAAATCACACTAAGTAATTCCTTGGCAGTCTTGTGTTGAAGTATTAAATCAAGAAGGTATGTAGGCACACGGCGCTGTCATTTTTCACAGGCAGGGATGGTTCTCTCCTCCGGGCTTTAATGTTTTATAACTAAGTGGCTGTTACTCAGGGGCTCTTCTGCAAAGTTAATCAAAAAATTGTATTAAACATTATTAAAAAGTGTTGCAAGGCATAAAAATGGACTGGAAATGTGGCTTGAAATAGTAAAAAGAAGTTCATAAGTGTTACAAAATCTGGTTCAAACAGCTCATTTTGCCGTTCAGACCATTTCTCACTGTGACTGTGTAGACAGATCATGTTTTGACTGATGTCTCCTTCATGACCAGATAAGTAATGACCCGCCGTGGATGGCGAGCAACAAAATTGTATTTCAAAAATCAATATGAGCCTGTGTACACTATATTTAGAATATTTTCAGCACTTTACTTTGCTTCACTTTGTCAGTCTTTTCCAGCTGAACTGAAGCTACCAGACTCCTTTGACAAAAACAGTAATTTATCTTCTCTGTGAATTGTGGATTGATTTCAGCTAAAGCAGAGTTGGTGATTGTTGGAACAGTGTAAAGACTATTATAGAGACTTTTATTTTACAGTTAACTAGTAATCCTAACTTTTCTTTTGCACGACAACGGACATGGAATTTTTCACGAGTGGTTCACAGAATTAATTGTGTAAAAATGTCAGAGAATAACCATGTCCAATTCAAACAGTATCAGGAACATTTACCAAAAAACTTAACCCTCATGGCACCAGGAGGGTTAACTCAACAAGAGTATACATGTCTTTTTGGCGATATTGCTCTTATTGGGTGTAAATTCCAAAACAAAGGGGAAAAAATTGTGGTAATAGGTTGTACTGAAGTAGACTAATTTGCTATAAAATGCTATAAATAAGACAATATTTCAAATCTGGACTGAAAGTAATGTTTTGAAGTATGTAAGATCTATGTTAATTACAGAGGATTTTTATTATATGACCCATTAATTCTACAAATCTGATCTGTTGCAGCCACGTTTAGCTCTGGAGCTATTTTGGGCAATAACCAATTATGCATCCACTGCAGGGAATCTTCTGACTTTGACTTCCTGTTGTAAAGTTGTTTGAAGTGAACGAGGAGAGAGCAGTTTCACTCAGAGGTCAATCATTGGCGAGTGCACTCAAGTGACTCACAAACTCAAGTGTTTCCCAATCACTTCAAAACCAACACACAAAACGACATCTGCTGCCGATGCCGACCCAACTCGATCGCTACTGCTGCATGAAAACTAAATGCCCACATGAACCACCAGTCAGGTGGACACTGGGAGGGCCCCAAACCTTCACAGTGGGTCATGAGGCCTTCTTGATTTGAAGGGTTATAAGACTTCAAAAGTTTTTTTGAAATAATTTATAAAATAATATATTATTCATTCAAGATAGAACCTCTGACAGGATAAGGGCACGGTGAACACAAGCTCTATTCACTCTAAAGGCTAAACAGCGTTGTCCTGCATTAGAAAAGCTAAAATAACCAAAGAGCTCATTGAACAAAGAGAAGAAAACATATTATTATTAAAACTTACAAAATAAGGACTGAGAAAGAGAGAATTGTATTAAAAATATAGGTGAACCCACCTCTTATGATATATTTACAGTTTACACAGTCTGACAAAGAGATGAACATAATGAATGGTTCCATAACTCGTTGGTTGTCAATGGTTGACTTTCAGGACAATCTACCACAAACACTGTGTATGCCTTTAACCTCTCACTATGACTGGGTGATATTATCCTGACTTTTATGTGATGTGCATATTGTGTCATTGTTTGCTGGAACTAATAACATTAACGATGGCTCTGCTTCAGCAATTACTGCAATGCAGCAAATAGCAGGGCCAGACTGGGATAATAATTCATGCCGGGAATCTACTCACTTTGATTTACTCATTTCATTTTTCATTTTCAACAATGGCCTGACACTGTGGACCAATCAGCTGGCCAGGAATTCTCCTGGTGCTGCCAGACAGAGAACAGCTGAGGCAATTAGAGTTTTTATTAGTCCTGTGTTTGACAGGTCAGTGTGTGCTGTCTGTTCAACTGGAAATGTGAAATATGCTTTAGCTGTTTTTCACCAAGAGTTAAATGAGAGTGACACCACACTCATGTCTGTACAGTGAACAGAAGGCCACAATTTGCTAGTTAACTTAGCACTACAGGGAACAGAGGTGAAAGCTAACCTGGCTATGTCTGTAGGTAATAAAATCCTACAGGCACATCCAAAGCTCACTAAATCTGTGTGAAAACAAAGTGTTAAAACAAAAAGTTTCAGTTTCCGCTGGAGGATTTTTGTGCTCGACTATTTCTATGTGTTCACTCTGCTGTTCCTTTGTCTCAGTTGCCAGCTCATCTGGCTGTGTGTAAAATGTCCCAGCACTCCCAGTGTTTTCCCTGTGTTGTCTCGGACTTTGTTTGCTGGTTTTGGTCTGTAGCCGTGAAGTGAAGCTCACACGGAAATGTCAAAAGAACTGCCAATGGCTTCAGAAACGTATAGGTGACATCACACATACTATGTCCATGTTTTATACAGTCTATGGTTTTGACTGTTGCCTTGAAGCCTTGTTCTGTGACCGTTTTTCCTAAATAAACCATTAAACGGCATTAATTCTACTTCTAGCATCTGCATTTGACCATGTCATCTTGTGTTCCCTGTTGTTTTCGTGAGCTTTAAGAGGTACCCATTTGGACATATGCAGACTAGTTGTTCCCACCTCTTTATGCTAAGCTAAGCTAACCAGGTGTTAGCTTTAGCTTTATATTTAACGTACAGACATGAGAGGGGTATCGATCTTCTCAGCTAACTCTTGGGAAGAAAGCATGTAAGCCTATTAAACAAAATATTTAAATCTTTCCTTTTGAGAATAAATTGTAGTTCAAATCTTACAAAAGCGGTTGTTGAACTGATACAAAACAGTTGACTGCATAATTTACATTTCTTATATTGGTCCTGGAAATATATTTTTATTAATATTCTGATATTTTCTAAACCATATTACCCAGCCCACCCCATCAGAGTTTTCCTTGTTTCATTCCTAAGCTGGGCGTATTAAAGCTTGCACCCCCTCTGAGTGACAGAGCAAACACAAACATGCCAACACCCACTCTGAAGGTTGCTCCTGTCTTCATGCTGCTGTGGGGTTGTGGTGTTGTGTTGGCTGCCCCACAGCAGAGAGAGTGACTGTCTATAAATAGCTCCAGCTCAGAGCTCTGCAAGGAAGGCCCTGCATCGAATCAGCCGGGGATTAACCATTACTATCTCTCTCTCTCTCTCACACACACACACACACATGCAAACACACATACAATCCTAGACCCACTCATACTATACACGCAGGTACACATTAAGCACAAACATCCAGTATCTACTAGAGGATACTCACGTATGTGGTTTGCATGCAGATGAATCACGCTCATACATATTCACACACACTCAAAGAAAATGCATGAAATAGGCTGCTACTGTGTACACTCTACACAGTCAACTGAGCCGTTAACCAAACAGTTAGCATTCCCACCATGTACTTCGCTAATTTCTATATCTGGAGTTATGTTACTATGAGACTTCTGTCAACATTTTAAACAGCTCATGTTGTAAAATTATACACAGAGAGATTATGACGCTATTATGGATAGTTTAACTTTGGTCATTTTAAAGTCCCCATGAAGCCAAAATTGACATTTGAGCATTTTTTTTTCTCACTTAATCTTTCAACTATACTCCAGTACCTGGACCACCAATGACAAGTTTGTCATTTCCTAATACAGAGTAAAAAGTCTGAAAGGTAAACATGGACAGTAGCTCATAACACTAGCTGAAGTGCACAGAGATGGAGGTGTAACACACACTCGCTATTGGCTATGGTGATCAGCAATCGATATGTGCGACAGGTCCCTCCCTATCCTTCCCATTGTAGAATCTTGGTTGGAGTGATGAATCTGGCTGCACTGCTGCCTGAGAAAACATATTTCAGGGAAATCCTGATGAGTTTAAGGGGGTTTGTTGAGATTGAGGCTAATAAGTGATTCTAAGTTAGAGCCATTTTAAGTAAATCTACGACGAATGGCAAACTTTGCATGCATACGTCTAGTTTTCTGAAGAAAAAATGCAAATACTGGGGGATTTGTTACATTTCTGTTGTTTCTTGCGAGTGTATGATTCAGTGAGAAACTGATGTGATGCAAGCTGGTCCATTTAGGACTCATTAGGAAAAGCAGAAACTGCTTGTGTTGTAGGTGAAATACTAGGTTGCAGTTCCAGGCTGGAATGGTGCGGTTCATTTTGTATTGGATTGTAAAAAAAAAAAAAAAAAAAATCCAAAAGCTGTCCTGCTGTTTGATGTGTGGGTGTTTGTCAAATGCAGAACACGACAGATACGCCGACGATGCGGTCTGCTACCTACAAAATTGGGTGTGGGTGCTAAAGCAGAGGCAAGAGTGGAGAAACAAATCACAGTCTCTTGATGAATAGTTGCTGAACAATAGATGGTGGAACAGGGAAATTATGTGAGAAATAAAGTGTTCACTTCATTAAAGAGGAGAGAGAAAGAGACCGCAGAGAAAAGCAAGACACATTCGGGAGAGCTGCCATCGTTTGTGGCCCACTCACTTGTTCCATCACACAAAAGGGCGCCTGTTTCTGTTTCTCCATCTCTGACTGTAAGATGAAAAGCACCTCAGCTCAGATTTATTGATTTTAACACAATTAGATCAAACAGGTTGTCCTTGAAACACCTAAGCAGCAGAAGCACCTACTCTGCACTGCCGGGAGAGTAAATAAATGCTGACAGCAATGAGGAGAATTTCAATTTCTAGCTGAAACCATCTGTCTTTGATTGGATTGAGATTGATGCTTCAACTTATGGCCATAAATGCTCTCAAATTCAATCTTGAAAACTATGTTTTCACAAAACAACAGTGATTCACTTGTTATTTTCCCAGGGACAGAGGAAACAAGTTATGGTCCGCACTCCATTCAGTTTCTTCTAATCGAAGAGAAATGACCAAATCCAACAAAAACACCACGGTTGCCCGTAATAACAGGACATATCAGGCAGTATGTCCTTAACCATGTTATTCTTGAACATTTGTAATGTTTACATGCTTCAGTCTTGAGTGGCTGCTCTCTAATCCAGTGGCTTGATGAAGGCCAGATGGCTGGTGAGACTGCCTAGTGGACAAAGGTCATCAGTTCAATCTCCACCACAATAAGAGCCTGTCCAAGTGTCTTAATGACCCTTTTTGCTCTATAAACTGTCTGTGTTTACTGAAGAGCACAAGTCAAAGATGGAAAATCCCTGTGTGGATCCTGAGGTGAATTCACTTAAGATAGCAGATCAATAATTCATTAACGTTTCATCAAACTGCACAAGCCCGCTGTACCCACATGAATCCCACTTTTCTACCATAAACTCAACATATTTTAAATCATGTTGATGCTGCAATGACTTGTAATCAGGTGGATGGTGTCTCTGTCATTCGTACGTCTGTTCTCACACTGTGTAACTTTGGGCTCCAGGTCGGGAGAGGTACGTAACCCTTTACGTCACTTTACAGAGAAAATGTTTCCTGGTTTTCCCTCTGATGTTCTCCAGCTGCTCCGCCTCAACTATCTGTGATTTAAAGAGTTTCCTGATGGACAGTGAAGTAAACTGCTGCCAACTGTAGCTGCTGTTAGCTGATGTCATCTCAGTTTGTTAGCAATGCCCGGACTGTGAACTCAGAGCCAGCAGGAAGAGGATATTTTCAGGCCCAGGGCTCAGAGGAATGCTAATGGGGAGCTGAGCCAGTGTTGTGCCAGAACTGGGGCTGGTAAGTAATATTAGCTGGCTGCTACTGTATGTCTTGTGTTGTTGCACTTGCTTGATATTTGGCTGTTAGCAAAGTTGCCGAATCTCTATGCATGCAACTTGTCTGGTTTTAGATGACAAATAAAAACAAAAGAATATATCTACGAAGGACAGTTGATTTTGGAGGTAAATGATCAAGCTTTCCCTGTTTCCCAAAAAATGCTCACCTCTCATCAGCCTAGAGAGAAGAGAGAGATAAGTTGTTCCTTTTTACCTGGTATGCCAATAATCATTAATTTTTCATAGATACTTCATTGATCCCTCTATCTAAACATACACACATTAAGGGCTCATTGACATGCAAATGTGGAGAGAAGGTGGGGTGATAGGCAGCCATGTAGCAGCGCCCTGGGAGCAGTTAGGGGTTCGGTATCTTGCTCAAGGGCACCTTGGCAGTGCCCAGGAGGTGAACTGGCACTTTTTCACCTTCCATACTTTGGTCCATGCTGGACCACCCTGAGCTACTGCCACCCCCAAATGTTATGGGTTATCTTAATTTTAGCTTAGCAATAATTCTAGCTAATGTTGATAGAATTAGTTCTTTTTTTTTTTTTAAGAGCAAACATTTGAAGCAGTACTGTCATCTTATTGTCTTTACAGTTTGCTTGGCTAAATGAATGTAATATGATCATATTTGCCGCCAGCATCAGGCATGCTAAATTATTAATGTTAGCCAAAGTATTTCTTGGTAATAGTACAAAATATCTCACAAAATTGTTCTGTTTTGACCCTCAGGGACAGCGTATAATAGTCTCAAAATGACCAAATATATTTGTTTTATATGAGCGGGGGAACTTGATAGAATTTGTGAGATTATAGCTGGTATTTCTTTGACAAATGACTAAAGCAGCTGATGTAATCTATCATCAAAAGGAAAAGGAGTAAATGGTATCACATTGATCAGATGAACAATGACAAGCTGGCAGCTGTGAGTACGCTGTATCTCTGCATCATCCCACACTGGTGGACTGTCAGTGACAGCTTCAGCTTAGAGCAGTAAAGAGCCCTGCCTGGGATCAGCATCAGATCAAGAAAAACACAGCGTTTCTTATGTTTCTCCCTCTACAGGGAAATCAACACATAGGATCACATACTAGTAAGTGCTGGAGGCTCGACTACACACATCATCTTCTTTCCCCGCTGAAAGCTTTTCTGGCAGAATAATTATGAATGTAATGAAACATTCATGAATACATTTGACAAACAGGCAGACCGCTGAAAGGCCGTCACCTGCTTTGGAAGTGAGAATCAGGAGAGCTGATTTGAAACAGTTTGTCTGCCAACACCACCAGGCAAACTGATGATATAAAGAGACGATGTAGATCTGCCAACCCTCGAACAACACCATATTAACCTTTTTAAATCAGTCATTTCCCATGATACATTGTATTTTTTTCCACTAATTAACTAAGTTGTTAAAACTGATGCTGTGCTCATCATGGTGACAGTCTGTGGAGCCGTTTGTTGCAGTATGCCCAGCAACAGTACATGGTCTGCTGGGCAAGTGATGGTGAAGGGTCTATGTGTGTGTGTGTGTCAGCAGTGGGGGAAGTCTAACAACAGGGCCGGTGGACATGTTTGACTCATTCTAGATGACCAAGAGGAGGAATGTAGCCTACCATCCCATCACCTCATTCCATGTACACACACATTGTTAATACATTCTATATTTCAGGATGCAGTCTGAGTTTATATCAGCACGGCAGACAGATCCATGCTCTTTTACATTCACATATACATGTTAAACAGATGCATTGCTAGATTGGTTCTGTCACTCCTTACTGATTGCATCTGGATGCACCTTATCATGCATGACCAATAAACAGAGGTGGTGAACATGGAGCAAATGTTCCTGCGGTCTAATGTATGTGGGAAATACTAAAAATGTCATAATAATAGAATTTAGCAATCATTGCCTGACAATAGAGGGAAGACAGAATAAGACTACATCCATTCACCAAAATGGGATGTATTTTAATATCCTTATGCATGTCACCTGAGGATTAAACAAAATTATATATATAATAAATTTTATACACATTTTCATATGTACATTAGCATGTCTGGCTAATTAACTTAATTCCTACCGTAGAAACCTAACATTACTTTTGAAGCCAAAGAACATATCAATAGCTAACTAAATTAGTTTGTGGGGTCAGAGGTTACATAAATATATAGTTCAGGAGTAACACAGATGTGTAATATTTTTCCCCACAGTGTTGAAGCTGGTTTTGAATGCTATCAGTGTTCAGGCTAATGCTAGGAGCTGCCCATGCTCTAACATTTGGGGATGTTTTAAACCCCAGCAACTAAAGTCAGCGTTACTCAATTTCATTTTCCATTTCCATTTAGTCATTTAGCAGACACTTTTATCCAAAGCGAAGGTACAGTACGATAAGAAAGCGTGAGTGCAGCAGCAAGTGCCTGTGACAATTTTTAAGGAGTAAATTTGCCATGTAGTGCTAGAAGAGAAGGTATTCTCTGAAGAGCTGGAGATCTTCAGGAGTTTTTTAAAGGTAGAGAGGGACGCCCCTACTCTGGTAGGAACTGGTAGTGCGTTCCACCAACGGGGAACAACAAACTCCAGTCTGACCATCCGCACACACATTGGTTAGTCGTCATCATGGCCTTCGTCTTTCTTTTGTCCCTCCTCTCTTGTTATCCACTTGCGACAGATGGCTCTCTCTGCCTCTAATAATGAAAGTGTTTCCTTTCCACCGTCACCAAGTGCTTGCCCATGGTTGGAATTGTTTGATGTGTGGAAAGAGTCACAAGATTACTTCTGTTATGATTTGGAGGTATATAAATAAAATTGAATTGAATATACACAGTTTCTATTCTGTTATTTCAAATGTACCAAATAAGTATGTATACATTTATTAACATATAATAAGAACACTGCTGTTTCTTTACTTCCAGGTCTTCTATATGCCATCAACGGTATATTTTAAGGTCCACAGTGTACAATTCAGACGCATCTAGCGGTGTAGTTGCAGACTGCAACCTACTTGCTTCACCCTGTCCTTCCTAGTATTCTGGGCTACTGTAGAAACATGGCAGTCCACCATTATGGACAACATAAAAGTTCTGTTCTGTCTTTCCTAATTGGTGATGATACCCAGGTGATTATACATTAATAAATATGTCAAAGGGTCAAGGGGATTTTTATGTCAAAATGAGTAAGCTGGAAGAGAGTTAGCTATGTAGCCACAGCTAATGAAATCTTTCAGTGACAGACATAGCAACAGTAACTTAGTGGGGTGGGGTAATCAAAATGTGATTATTAAATTAATTATCCCCCAAATACCTTTGAAAATGAACTGTCATGCTGTTATGAAAGTAGAGCAGATATCCTGTTTAGGTGCCTCAGGGCTGTCAGATAACATAAACATTGTTTAAATATATGTGTATGTATGTACCAGCATATACTGTGTCGCATTAAAACACTTGTGTTTAGTCTAAATGTACTTTTTAAAATATTTTAATATCCAAGTTGCAACAGTGACGTGTTTATTTTTACTAACTACGTAAAGAATTCACGCACAAATCCATTCCTCTTGTACAAAACTGATAAACGGAAACATGGAGTCACTCAAATCAGTATTGACTGAGCTCCCTCGAGTGTTGTGCCTCATCAACAAATCAGCCAGCGGTCAGATTGTTGAGACACAGCAGCGGTCAGCCTGCTGTTGTAGCCTGCCTGGACTCTGCAGTACAAACAGACTCACAGGTCAGCGCTTCCCTCCGGCATCACGCATATTTGTTGCTTGTTTTTCCAACAGAATTATTGCTGTGGAAAGACTTTCAGTGAAGAGTTTCACTGACAGAGTATTTCTCTGTAAGTGTAATGTAGCAGTCGCATATTTCCTATGAGACAACTCTGATGAAAATGTGGAAAGCAGCGGCTCTGATGGCGTGTATTAACCCCAGAGTGTCACATCTGCATGAGTGCTGTTCTTCATTGCTAGCTTGCAAGTACAAACAGTGAAGGGGTGAAACTAGCGGCTATGTCATGTTATGAATAAACTCCCTGCTGAAATTTGAATCAACCAGCACAAAGCTACACCCTCATGCATAAACGTACATGATTTATGTTCACCCTCTCTGTAGTCTAATATGAGCACAATCTGACAGTCCTGCTGAGTAATGCTACAGCAATTAGCACCTTGCATCATGACTCTGCACTATGTTGCACCAAAAACCCAAATATACACATGTAAGAGACGAAAAGACACAGATGTGCAGCCCTGGATTTAAAGCTACGTCACGCCATTTTAAGAATGCACTGATACTGTCTAGATTCTAGAACATAGGGTTCCCAACCTGGGGGTCAGGACCCCTCCAGAGGTCACAAGATAAATCTGAAGGGTCATGAGAGGATTTTTTGTGCCAAGTTTGACCTCCTCACACCTCGACGTTCAAATATGAGAATATCGCTTTCTGGTGGAGTGTTAGATGAGAAGATACCACTCTCGTGTCTGTACAGGGAGCTACAGCCACGGCGCAAAGTCTGGAAACAGACGTGTCAAGGGGGTGGGGGGTTATGTGCCAGACTAATTCTCACCTCTTGTAGGGCTGGGTGATATATCGATATTTTAATGTATGTCGAAATATTTTCAAACGCGATATAGCACAAGACCATATCGTTCTTGTCGATATCATTTATTTTGCGTTAAAATGACTATACATTTCTTCCCTTGAGCTGCCAGTTCACTTTTATTTCTCCTCTCTCCCTGTCCAGGTCTCCTGCTTGTTGACGTTGTCACGTCAGAGTCTCCAATAACTCCAGAAAAAGTCGCTAAGTTGTCAACACTGGACCACTGATTAGTGTGTTACCAATCAAAGCAGCAGGGTTAGAGGTGGTGCACAGGTCTTGACCTGTGTGTCAGCTGCTGCAGTGCATTGTGGGATTTGTAGTATGGTGGGAGTGCGATTTACAGGCAGGCCATTAATAACAGACGTATAAAATTATCCTGCCACAGAAAAAATATCAATATATATCGAGTATCGCCATTCAGCTAAAAAACAGTCCTGTACATAACGTCCTGTAAAATTTGTTCTTTTTACATATTCATACATAGTTTTTTGTACAGATTAAAAAAACGTGTTAAGCCACGCTAGCAGTTTCCACTTGTTTCCATTGTTTATGCTAAGCTAGGCTAAAGTGCTGCTGACATTAGCTTCATATATACTGCACAGACATGAGAATGGTGTCAATCTTCTCCTCTAACTCTGCCTGGAAAAAAGCAACATGTGAAACTCTTCTTTTGGGAACATTTGGGAACCAATGATCACAGGAACATTCAGAGCATTTCAAATCAGGACAGATCACTTGTATTCTGGGTGTTTTTTTTCCATGGTAAACATGATCCAAAGATGAGATCAGTTTGCTAAATCTACTGCAAACCTGCTTCCAACAGGAATATAAATCTCATGCTGCAGCAAATGCAATAGCTGGCTTCCCCTCGCCTTATTCAATAGAGTCTTTGCTGTATTTGTAATGCCTGGATGCAAAGATACAGCAAATGTAATAAAAATAAAAACAAAAGATTCAATCTGAGGGAGAATCTCCAGCTTTGAGACTAAACAATGGACCTCAGCACTGCCCTGTGCTGATAGCAGACAACAGAGCAGGTTGACACGGGTTACCTGACATCATCCCTGCCTGTACGTCGACAGGTTCTGCACAACCATCAACATAAATATGCACACAATCCAGCAGGCACGCAGCCAGCCATGCACTGCTCTGCTCCTCCACTGCAGGCTGGGGCCTCGATGATTTTGGACCAATATCATCATATGCGTGCTGACATGCTTTAACAAGATGTGCGTCGTCCCCCCACACTCTATCTCAGATGCACAGCTCGTAAAAGCTGCTCAGCGGCGTTTTTCCTTTTTACGCAGCCGCGTCGGCTCAAGGGCAAGCAGAGCCCAGGATTAAGCAGAGATACTCCGGTTAGCAGGCTGCAGGTGGTCTGATGCTGGAGCTCATATGCAGTGCTTGCGGAAATGATTCCTCCTGGCATATGCCAGGGTCACAGTGCTGCAGCATCATGTGAAATAAACAGAATTATTCTGCTGCCGCGGTGACATTCAGGCGCGTAAAGGTACAAACACAGCCTCCAATCTGAAGGGAGGCATCGCTCGCCCGACATCTTACGCGCTGTATTTGTGTTCTCTTCTCTCCCAAACAGGAACACCAGGATGTTATGGATATATTCATAAATGACATATATATTTATGCATCTTACCCGGGCCGCCATCTTCACGGTTGCGGTAGATCAGGGTATGCAGCTCGGGTCAGTGATTCATAGGACTGCGAGGACAGTGAACGGAAAGGCTCGGCAGCAGATGGGTTTATAAGCTGCGGCGCACCTCGCTCTGATTGGCTGAGTCGAGCGGAAGCGTGGCGTTAAAATAAGCTCGCGTGCGGTTGAGGAAGATCACTCCGTCTGTGCGCGAGCCCCTCTCTGCCGTGCGGGATCACTCACGTGGCAGCTTGATAAAAAAAAAAAACAGGCCAAAACACAGCTGACATGCTTCACGATGCATGTGTGTCATGAGACTGTAAATATGAGGATATTAATATGTCCCTACTGTCTGTGATGTAATAACCGGAAACAAAAATGTGAATTAATTTGTAATATTATTACCTCCTCTTGTCATTTTATGTGTTTTATGAAACATCTTTTATTTTGGTAATATCACACAGGATGTGTGGCTCCAGCACCGCGGACAGCGCCCCTCTGCAGCCCGCTGAGACAGTGATGGAATGTAAAGGAGCCAGCGGGACAGTAACAAACATCATGTGCAGACACACAACACATCAACACACCGATGAACACAACAAGAGACATAACACTCAGCACGCTGAGAGTGTGTGTGTGTGTGTGTGTGTGTGTGTGTGTGTGTGTGTGTGTGCTGTGCCTGTGTGTGGACCAGTGTGATGACGATGATGTGTCAGTGTATTATGAGTTCTTTCTGAGCTGGTTTACATGGATTCAGTTACTCTCTTGCGTTCACCTTATATATCCTGATGGGATGACTCTGAGGTGTCGGTCTGCGCCATCACTAATGAATCCCCTAATGTCTCTGAGAGCATTTCATCTGTGTGTTTAGCAGCCATGTTAGAATATCAAGAGAGTGACTCTGCAGTTTTATTGTATTTTCACACATATTGTCTGTTTTTTTTTTTTTGTTGTTGTTGTTGTTTTTTTTATCTCGTGTTCTATGGACATATTCTTTGAGTGTCAGATTTAGGGAGCTCTATTTTCAGAATACAGAATAAATTAAATATTAATATTAATGTTTTCATTAGTGAATAATCACCTCAAAATAAGCCCATTGTGTTTGTGTTACCTTAGAATGAGCCTTTTTTTTATCTACAGGTGGCATGGTCTGCCATGTTGAACATCCATGTTTCTACAGCAGCCCAGAATGGACAAACTAAATACTAAAGACTCCAGACAACAGGGACTACACCACTAGATGTCACTAAATCCTGCATACTGCACCTTTAATAAAATGAATATTCATTATTACTATGATCATTATGTATGTTTGACTCAATAAATACACCTATTAAAGGTGGGCCTATTATCAAATTAATGAACTAGCAAATGCTAAAGTAGGAGTCTATTTCTGTAGCTGCAAATCTCTGAAGTTACAAAGCTGTTTAGTTTCTTTAATACATCCACAACAGTGTATATGTATAAAATATGTGTGTTATCAATTTATTATATTTTTTCTGGAATAAAAAGATCTAGATCATTCTTGATGTATGCAGCTATGTACATGTAACTGACAGTGATGCTAAAGATAACTGAGGTGCAGTTCACAGTGAACTCAATAATGAATATCTGACATAAGTAAATGAAAGGATGGGTGACATAGTGATCCAGTGGATAGTGCTGTCTCCTCTCTGTTGTCTCACAGCAAGAAGGTTCCTGCTTGTCTAGAGTTTGCATGTTCACCCCTGCGTTCAGTCTGCGTTGCTTCTCTCTGGCTATCTGTGGGCCTGTGGGTGTGAATGTGAGTGTGAATGGTTGTTTGTCTCTGTGTGTGATGTGTGTGTGTGTGATGAACTGGTGACGTGTCCAGGGTGTACCCCCTGAAGGATAAGCAGTTACTGGAAATCAATGGATGGATAAAGGTCCCTGTGATTTTCAGTATATGTGATGGCAGCCTGGACAAACATAAGTCATCAACAGAATGACCAAGCTAACAAATAATATTTACATTTGCATAAGATTCATTATTGCATATTACACATGGAGAGGATCATCCAGAGACACCTGCGACTGCTGGTGGGCACACAGCTGGACCCCCTGCACTTTGCTTACCGGCCTGGTATTGGGGTGCACGACGCAGTGATCTACCTGCTGCACAGATCACTGCTACACCTGGAGGACAGCAGGAGCGCTGTGAGGGTCATGTTCTTTGACTTCTCCAGTGCTTTTAACGCCATCCAGTGCTCAGAGTGAAGATGGAAAGTGTTGTGTGGACCAACACCTGGCTGCATGGACAACAAACAGCTCCATCACTGTGTGTCTGACGTGGTGCTCTGCAGCACAGGTGCTCCTCAGGGTACGTGCTCTCTCCCTTCCTTTTCACCCTTTACACCTCGGACTTTACTCACACCACCACCCACTGCCACATCCAGAAGTGCCGTTGTTGGATGTGTTTCAGAGGGGAGGACGGTCATCAGGGACTTTGTCAGCTGGGGGACTCCTGGACTGTCCTCTGGACTCCATAGAGGAAGTGGGGGAGAGAGGGATGTTAGCTAAGCTGACATCAATCATGGACAACACCTCTCAGGTGCCTGTTTGTTTCTTGTTTATTGTATAGTCTGAAGGACACTTCTGTCCGTTTGTCCTCTTTATTTTACTTCTGTAGTGTATATTACACTTTCCTGCTGCTGTAAGAAGTGAATAATCTAATCTAATCTAATCTAATCTCTATCACTGAATCACCTGTAGAAGGTTTACTGAAGCCACCTTTAGTGGTAAAGTACTGTATTTCACAACTGAGTTAGCAATGATGCTCTCAGTCACCAGTGAGTGAAGCACAGCTGCTAAAAGCTAAAAGCTGATTGCATTAGTGACGATGATGATCCAGTATGGGAAGCCCTTGTGAGTTAGGATTTAAGACAATGTCCAGCTGTCATTGTTCCACTGTTACTTTCTGACACTTACCATACCGTTCTGTTTATTTGGTTCTGTTTATGAGCTTGGTGTTAAAGATTTCTTCATACTTGAAATAAAAAGTTAAATTAAACTATTCAGTAAGTGAGTAAACTCAAAAGAATCTTGCAGCTGGTTATTTCTCTGAGTTTTCTCAGCTTCTACATATTTGCAGTGATAACTGAAATTTGTTTTTCGCCTGAATCCTTTCAGAATATTCATAGGAAAACTATGAGTTCCACTTATTCTAAAAGTCTCACAGATCGTCTTGGTTTCTAACAATTTTAACCACCCCAGCTCAAATTATATCCATCATTGATGCCTCTCTTAGCGTGTCAAAACATCTGCCAACACTCACTTATGTGCTAGAGAGACCGCAAGTGATGATTGAGCTGCCTATTACGGAGCTTCTTCCTGGATAGGAGCTCTAAAAACTCCCCATATACCTCTTCAACCCTGAACTAAATCTACTCCTCTGCTGCCTCACCTGCAGCTGCTGGAGATCAACTCAACACCTCAGTGCTGCCCTGCTGTGGTCACACCAAGAACTCAGGTTTACTGAGAGAATTAGTATTATATAATTAAACAGGTATCAGTATCAACTATATTTTATGGTACACCTTGCCTGTGAGTGAGTGTTTTATATCAGTGGAGTGACATGAAGTGAGATCTTGATGTTATGTATCACACTGTTGGTCAGTGTTGAACTGTCCTACAGTTGAGACAGACAAAGTACTCAGAAGTGACTGACCTTCTTATGTGATTTATTCATGACTTCAGATGAAATTCCTGAAGAACATTGGTATTGTACACACAGACATCAAGCCAGATAACATCATGATGGCGGACCACGTAAACCAGCCAATGAAAATCAAACTGGTCGACTTCGGCATGGCCTGTCATGTCACAGCATCAAAGTGGGGTGCATACGCTGCAGTGCTCCCTTTACAGGTAAGTAACTGGTCCCATGGTAGAGGTGTGAACTTACAAAGAAACAAAACATGCGTTGCTGTTTTTTTTTTTCTTCTCTCGGGGCCCCAGAGAACATCCTGGGATTTCCCGTAACCGCAGCCCTCGACATGTGGGCTTTGGGCTGCATTGCTGCAGAGCTATTCATGGGCATGGACTTCAACTGATTCAGGTGAAGCTAGTTTGTCACCTGTAGGATGAGGACACCATGGCAGAAATCAAAGACCGGGAGAACTTTGGAGATCCACTGAAGGAGATGCTTCACCTGGATGTGGATAAGAGGATCACACCCAGCCATCTTCTTGAGGATCCATTCATCACCATGAACAACCTTGCAGTCCGCTACCCCAACAGATTCTATTAAGTCTATGTTAAAAATCTGTGTATAGAAGCTCTGTGCTGCTGTGAATGGATGAATGCCTCATCTCAACTTCTTTTATCTAATCTGTCGCTCACATTATAATCACGGCACTAAATCACTTTTTAAAATGGTCACATCATTGTTGTTATTGTTCTATGATATCACCAGGCCATGGATGTAACCTTCCAAGGACAATATAGGAGCATTTATATTTTGTAAAGTAAATTCTAAATAAATATATTGGACATAATATTACTGAGGTGCTTAGTGTTTATTCAAGATATTTTTGTGAGGATACACACACAGTGTTCATAAAACATTTCTCCACCAGAAAAGAAAACCATATTTTTATATTATTTAAACAGAATCCAACAAAATGCCCTTCTGACCTACAGGGCCGTTTCTTGCTGTTTTGGAGGCCCTATGCAAGGGGCCTGTTTGGGGACCCCTATTTTGTCAAACTCTGAGGTAGAGGTCTGCGTGGGACAGAATTTTCAGTCCCGCTCCCGCATTATGCAGTCCTGCTCCCGCCCGCTCCCACAAAGAATTATGGTTTTCAGTCCCGCTCCTGCCCGTAAATCCCGCAAGATGCAGACGTTATTTCTCACGAAAGTTCTTTTCATTGGCTTGGGAAATGAGCTCTCTATGGACCGATCCTTCACCTAGCGCATGTAGTGAGGGTGCGCGGTGCCAGGCGTTTCTGCCATGATCAGAGATCTCAAACACGGAAGAGCGGAAACGAATCGTCTGAAATGTACACGAGCACCACATCCGCAAATTTAGGCATCTTAAAATGTTTTTATTAATGCCAAATAAAATATCCAGCACAAATTATATATGATAGACATAAATTAATCATTCATGCATTTTATTTTATACACGTTTTCAGTTTGCGGCACTGCAGATTATCACCTCTCCCGCCCGCTCCCGCATTGTGCCTGCAATGAGCTTTCAAAATTTGTCCCGCGCCACACTGCTTTGTGTCAGACTCCCGCGGGAGTGCAGGGCTCTACTCTGAGGTAGAGATTCCTAATATTTTCAGATGATCTGTGGCGATGCGACAGTCTGTTACATTTAAAGAGGAAAACAGCCTTCAGTACATTAATAAATGCAACAGATGCAGCATGTTCCTGAAAAATGTTGAAAGTAAACTTTGTAAACAAAGTGACATAACATAAAAATGCTGTCCTACTAATCCAAAACAGTAAAAAATAAATAATTTAACTTAGAAATAAAAATACAATGGACCAGCCTCCATATTAATGTGCAAACAATAAAAAAAAAAAAAAGTAAGAATAGTTATATAGTCATGTTACTGCTTGCTGGTCAGGAGCTGTTGAAGATCCCTCTGGCTCTGCTTGGACTGGACCTCCCAAGTATTTCAAAATCTCTCCTGCAAACACAAAGCTCCTTAGGTTATCAGCAAAACTGATCAGAAGCAAATATTCATATCATATAACTGCAGCTGTGTTGCACTAATGCAAAAACTCTAAATCTGTTTTATATTAAACATTACAATATACAGGGTCCCTTTAAAGCATACTACCAGTTTCAAAGTTGTCACTTTCAGACTTTTACTGCTTATCTCCACATTATACTCGTTAAAGTAATAAAAATGAAGGCAAATGAGTGATGAGCACCATATAATATTGAGGGAATATGTTTGCATATATTTTGCAGTGCCTTACAAAGTGGACAACTTGCATCTAACGTATGCATTATGGAACACTTTAAATTTACTCTAATTTGTGTTACAATGGTTCTTTTTAATTAGAAAGTACGACATCCAAAACCTTAACTCTGCTGTGGAAATAAAGGCAGCTTTGTTCAGTTTTTAGTCATTTAGTTGATGCTTTTATCCAAAACAACTTACACTGAGCAATTTGGGGTCCAGTATCTTGCCCAAGGACACTTGGACATGCAGCCTGGAGGAGCTGGGAACCGAACCACCGATCATCTGATTATTGGACGACCTGCTTTACCTTACCTTACCCTAGCAAACTACACTGTTACAATAAATATTGTGACAGTAAAAATTTGGTAAAGGACTTCAGCTAAGTCAGCGGAGTACAAAAATACAATAGAGCAGAGAATAGAGCACAGTGATAATTTAAAATTCATAGTGCTATATGAATAATACATTGCTATACTGCTACTACTAACAGTAACAATAATCAGTCTGATAATAATTGGTTTGATTCATAAAATACATACATGTGTAAATATGCTACGTAGTTCATTTGTTTCTCTTTTGTCAGTTTTTACGTCCGGCAGTTTGCATGGGGTATTTTATTTTGAAAATCCAACATATTCTCTATGCTTTTTCTGCGTCTGGCTTCCTCGAGGTGTCTCCTGTCAGCATTAACTATAACGGCCACGTATCACTGCAGCGCCCCTGGTGGAATTTGGGAGTTTCGGAGCCAGCATGACAAGAGTAGCAAACTGACTTGTTCAAAAATCAGCATTATGGCTCCCCCCTCCACCCACATCATGAACTGCACCAGACGCATACTTCCGTTTTGATGCTGTTGTTTATGGTGCCTACCGTTATTCTCCTCACTTCAGTGAATGGTGGGCGGCTGTTAATCATCCCATCATACCTGTCGGCAGACGTCACTCACTGTGTGACAGCTGTGACATTACGTGACTTTACATGCTTTTTTAAGCATATAAGTGTTTCACACAACAAATGAGGGGATTTGCCTGGCTACAAATAAAGACAGGTACTTTTAATTCTCCCAAAATATATTGAGGCTGAACTTGCAGTTTGGGGGCCCCTGGTGGGCCCTATGCAGTCACATAGTCTGCATATAGGAAGAAACAGCTCTGAAGAACTGTCTCTAACACCTATCTGTGAAATCACAGGACCTGACAAATAACCAAAGAAGACCATGCTTGTAAAGGTTTTTATATAAAGTACCTGTAACAGTTGATCAAATTATTCTTATTTCTCACATACATATTCATACATCCACATAGTAACAGACTGCAGCATCAGCACTCTAGTAACACTAGTAGCCTTGACTTTTGTTCAACAAAGATTCTTGTTTACACAATATGATTCACAAATGAAAAGGAAGGAAAACCATAATAACTTCATCATCATTTTCATAAGCTTCATATGTTACACGATAGTTTTTGTCTTGTACGTGTTGCAAGATAAAATATGGCACATAGTTATGTTGATCGATGATGAGAGCACGTGTAGGAGGGGGTGTAGTCAACCCATATATATCTCTCCAATTCTAGAAAAAGGTTCATTTGGAGGACAGGCTTCTTGTCCTGGCTTCCTTGTCTCTGTTTTTATGGTCCCACCGCAACTGGAAGGACCGGAGCACGGAGCAGAAATAGTGGAAAAATCTCCTTCGTTTCACAGATAAATGCATCTTCTCTTGTCTGTCAAAGGTTGTCAACTAACATTCACATGATAGTGAATAAATGACATATAATACTCTGAGTGTATGTGCGTGTGTGTGTTCAAAACCCTACCCTGCTTTCTACCTAGGATAGGGTGTCAAATTTTAATTTAATATAATTGACCGTTTGCTAAATCCCTGCCTCCACTCAGCTTAGCAACTATAACTAGGCACAGCAGGCCTGTCAAACCTTGGATTTCTCTACGTGCCAAAAGCAAAAACAAACAAACAAAAAAAACAATTTTAATAATGTAGTAAGAGAAATACCAGTCTTGGAACCCATACACCTGATGCTGGATTTGCCTCTGGAGCCAACAACCAATGTTTCTGCGCTTCTGGTGTAGCCAGAGCCTCCTGTGCAGTCTAATTAGGAGAATTGTTGAGAATTTCTGCTAATCTCTATCAACATATTTATAAAGATAACCTCTTCAGACAAGAGTGATGAGTTTCAAGATTGAATTCACTTCAATGTTTCCTGCCTCTTTTGCTCTTCAAACAGACTGTTGGTCTAAAATCTTGGTCTCCTGCATACAATTCTACATTTATATGCAGATAACACAGTGTTAATTTTGTAAGCTGTGATCTTTAGGACTTACCAACTTTCAAGCTACAGTACTAACTAGCTTTACTTCCAGGGCCAAGGAGTACATACAGTACATTAGTTTGTGGGCCTTCAGGTGACATAGAAAAGCCACATTCACAAATAGAACATCCTCTGTGTAGTATTTTGCTACTGTGAGAAAGCCGGTCCTGGACGCAAACAGAGTATGTCCTGCTACTTATTGGATCAGACCACTGACTAAGATAATATTATGTTGGGATGACACTTTACATACAAATATTATATGTTAAAATATTAAGACTAACTAGCTCTGTGCTGCAATGTAAGAACAATACCATTTGCTTTTCTGTCTTCTACAAGAATCATCAACTGGTGGGGTTGCTAACTTGGTTACTAAGCAGGATATCATGTATGTGGCCATCAAGTGCATATCTAAGAGCACTTTACAGTCACTTTTAAGTCAGGTGGAACAAAAAAGTCAAGTGAGCTAATATTTGCTTAATTAGCAAATTAGCAGGACTTAGCGAACGGTCAATTCAACTTTAAGATTGAACATGAAGAATCAGGTAGCACTTTTGGATTTCAACATAAAAAGTAGTCATTCCTCTACTGAATCTGGGTGAAATAGACAAATTTGTTTTTTCTTTCAGTTCACGAAACATCTTGTCTCCTTCTCCTTTGTCCATTAACCTGCTGTGATATCATTCCAAGCACACTATTTGCAGTTTGGATCTACAACAAATTAAGAAAAGAAAAATGATCATACAACAGTCATCTTGGGAATGCCATTCAGAGAAATGCTACTTTGTACACTGTTCAACCCATCAGAAACAGCTAGGAGGAAGGACATGTAAACAGGCTTGTTTGCCATGGATTCATTCTTCATGTGCATATTTGTCTCATGAGGTCCGACTCTGCATCAAGGCTACATTATTTTTACAGCATGGTACCTACTGCAGCCCAATCGGTTATCATCTGAACACAGAACACAACCAGAGTTAAAAGATCATCTGCATTGTGGAGACAGTCTGGAAACAGGCTTGGTATTCTGTTTTGTTAACAAGTTTTTAAAATCCAATTCCCTGTGTGTTTTTAGTAAATAGGGAACTGTTATTTTAGTTTTCATCATGTAAGAGAGCAGGCCAAATATCTTTTTTTTTAAACAGAATGCTGACTGCTCCAGCTCTCAGTGACTACAATTTTGGCCTACATTTTGCAAAATGACACATAAAACTTTATATTAAAATCACAAGCTTTCCATTTTGACTCCATGTCCTTGCCACCTGAACAAAGTCTCTCTTCTATGGTCCACATCTCTGACGTGTGTATCAACATTGTGGAAAAAGCTTGTCCGTGATTCCTTGATAGTCTTTGTTGTTCAGCAGTCAGAGACTTTTGAGCTGGCTCATGTTTCTTTGTGTTTTCATGTCTTTTGTATGAAGTAATGAGTCTTTAGAACGATATGGCACAAGATCTCTGCCCCATTTGAGAAGGCAGAGCTTTTCTAAAATTGACAGTTTATTGGCTATGGTTAGACTTAGTGATGTGACATCATCAAGGCAAGGAATCTCTTGAGGCATGTGGTTGAAATTTCTTGAGTTCAGTGGTTGTACGAAGTCTTTAGTGGTTCTGGAACTATGTTTTCACCTGAAAATATGATGTTTTTGTTACCTTAGAACCAGCCTTTTATATCTACAGATGCTATAGGTCCTCTTCTATTGTGGCGTCCACCATGTTGAACCAAACACTGGCTCTATATAGGGCCTTTTGCATGTTTTGCACGTTTCGTGCCTACCATCATTTATCTTCAACAACTACACCTCTAGATGCTGTTAAATTCTACACATTGGTCCTGTGCTACAAACTGGAGGTGTGGGGTTGTCTCTCATGTCATCCATTTGCAGGGCTAGGGCATCTTCTGCTTCGATTTGGACCTTTTAAATGTGTCTGTTTGAACTGAATTGCTGGATTACCCTTTAAAAATCCAAACGTTCAGCCCTCCTAGGCAACAACTGGATTCTAAAAGGAGGACCTATTTAATCTTGAGGGGGTCTTTTGTGCCCTAAGCACCACTGGAACCAAGAACAATCCTTGCATTTGCCTTTATCGATGTACAGTATGTGCAGCACAGGCAAGGGTACAACTAGCCATCCACACTTTCCCTTTGTTAGAGAGTGTTTGTGCTGAGTCGCCTCGATGTCACATCACTGAGTCTAGCGCTCAGCAGTTCAGCATGGCGTCCGCTCAGTCTCTTCTGTAACATGTGGTGCGGTGTGCCCAACACAAAGCAGCATGCTAGGAAACCTATAGAAGCACACATGCATGTCAAACAACTCAGTGAATAAGTAAGCCAGTGTGGTCAACAGACCAGATAGTCTCTAAATATGGGACAACTGGATTGGACTGGACCACAACCAGACAGGACAGGACCAGTTCAGACTGGACTGGAGCAGAATGACAGAGAGAATGTGTGTTGTTTTAGTTTGTTGCTGCGAAGAGTAATTAACAGAGGACAGAAGGGGGAGCGGGTCGGGGGGTTCGTTTTGGAAGAAAAGTCACATCTACACTTGGAGCGTCTGCCCCCGCCCACGCACACCTGGAATATAATCACATTTTCCATTGGTTGAGACTGATCACGTGATCTCGTCTCTAAAAATGTCATTCACGAGTCGGCTCCACCGATCATTCAGACAGTACGAAGCACACAACGTGAGTGCAGTGTTTCCAAACAGAATTATTTTTCTTTCTTTCTTTCTTTCTTTCTTTCTTTCTTTCTTTCTTTCTTTCTTTCTTTCTGTGAATTCTTTTCCTGTGGTCATTAAGGTGAGCACCAGTATGGACTGCAGGAGAAAGTGCAGGGGAACAGGAAGGAATTAAATAATTCCCCTTGTAAAATACGCCTTGAAGGCATCAGTATTGCATTTTCCCGTGTTTTTGTAAATGTAAACAGCTTACAGGAGGGCTTCTTTAAAGATTATTAATCTGCACCCAAGGGATTAGCATTTCATACTCTTAAAAATAAATAACTGATCTCCCAATTCACAGCAGATTAGACTGGATAAACCCAAATGTTCCCTTAAAAGTACACTACTTTATGTGAGATGCGAATTAATTCATCCACTACAGTACAATTTCGCCAATATAGGTATAGGTATATTCTGGCTCATCCATGTTATGGTATCATGTAATGCTCTTAAAGTTTCAACAGTGGATTTGGCAGCCAGTGTTGTGAGTGCAATAAGGTTGGGCAGGACAATGGGAATAAGGTAAAGTGGAGTTGGCAATAAGCAGATGGTCATGTGCAAGGATGTATGAAGTGACCTCATGCAAGGTGGTTTTGACATTTCTCTATAGCGAAAATGCCTGGATGCTATCACACAGTGTCATCGCATCAGTATCTTGTATCTTTATATTTATAATATCCACCCTCAATTTGTGTTGTCTGGCGTTTCTAAATGCATTTCTTCAAAAGACAGAAAAATAGAGATCAGTCAGATTTCATCTCTTTGGAACAAGGTACAGGTCAGACTGATGCGTGTCTCTGGACCTGAGGCAACAGATACAAAGATAGCTATCTGTTTCTCACAGCCTGTTAATGTCACATCACCATAGCACCCCTTGTCTGTGTTGTCAGTTACACCATTGTCGAAAAACTAACGATCATATCTCTGCCTTAAGGCGTTTTATTGTCACATCATGGGCCAACTGACCCAAGTGTAGGGTAGCAACAAGCCGCCTGTCAGTCTTGAGAATCTAATCAGATCCAATCATGTCAAATAATGTGGCTGATGGTGTGGCCAGCACCAACTGTAACCCCGATTTGATCTGCTTTGTTGCAGTAAAAGTGCCCTGTAGCTAACTGCTACCTTCAGGCGAGACACTGCAGTTGAGTTAGTGTGTCCGTATGAAAGGCTGATAATGTTTAGGTGGCTCATTACCCAACTCAATTTAAATGCTTTGATTAATCCCAAAGCTCTTTGTTCTGGGTTACAAACAGGAAATCTGATTAATGATAAACTAGTAGAGACGCCAGACAACAGTACTGCTCCAAGGTATCGCTACACTGTATTACATTAGTGCACCTGTCCTCAACCTATTAACTCCATCAATCTTTCTATCTATCCATCCTTCCTTCCCCCCTCCCAGCTCCTTCTTATCGGTCAAGGCCTATGAGGAGTTTGGTCTTTTCCTCCTCTTTCTTGCTCTCGTTCTTCAGGTCAGCAAACACCTGGGTGAAGAAGTGTGGGTCGGTGTTGATCTGGAGCATCTTGCCGCTCATGCGGTTGATGATCTCCAGGCAGCGGTCCCAGAAGGCTTCCTTCTCAGCCTCGACCAGGAAGGGCTTCAGCGGGTAGGAGATCTCGTTACCCATGTAGGAGTAGGACAGGTAGAGGCAGGTGAGCAGTGAGGCCTGCAACTCACGCTCGGAGGCCACCTCGGACGAGACCACATCACGGCACAGCATGTAGAGGAAGACCACATTGGCCGGCGTGATGAAGCCCTGATCCTGCCACCCTTGTAGGAGGAGGGAGCGGTCCACGTTACGCAGCCACAGCACTGGATCTGTAGGGGATAGACGCTTCAGTCGGTAACACCGGCGGCACAGGAACTCACCCAGGCTGCGCATCAGTTCGCTGGTGGAGGCCTGGACCGGAGAGACAGAAATAAATAGAAAAAGGTAAGAAAGAGGATCGAAAAAATGAGGCAGCAGCAAGTTTAAGAAGCAAAAGATGATAGAATGCAAAAAAAGACCAAAAGGGAAACTAGGATTAGGGTCACCTGGACGATGACACGTTTTGGGGTGCCTGCTGCAGTAGATGGCTGGATCCCGGAACCTGTGAGGGAATTCTTTTTGGCAGCAACAGTTACTACATTAGCCAGGGTCTTGGAAGTGGGCAGGTGGGAGGAGGTAGTGGTGGTAGTGGCCGAGGGGTCCTGGTTTGATGTGTAAGATGAAAGGTTAGCACAGGACTGAGACTTCTTCAGCTTCAGGCTGTTGGAGGCTGAGTTGGCCATGGCAGTGGCGTGGCCATCTGGAGAGCTCCCTTTCCCACCGTCCCCGGCTTCTGACTGCAGCTTCTTGGAGCCCTTCCGCTTCGCCGATACAGCCACGATGCGTTTCCATGGCAACACATTGATGATCGAGGGCCGTTTGAGGGACTTTGCGGCTGCTGCAGCATCCTTGGCGTTCTTGCTGTTCTGGACCGCTGTGTAGTGGCCCACCGTTGCCGGGCCATCCTCAAACAGGACTGCCTTACGGTAGCTCGGAGACAATGACAATACCGTGCCCATGGTGCCTACGTAAGAGTTAGCAGTGGGATGTAGGAAGGGTGGAGTGGGGAGCAGGTGGGTAAAAGCTTTTTGATAGGTCTTGACAAAGAGCTAGAGGGGACCAAAGTGTCTCACTTCTGGAGGAAGTCGAATCTGTGAACAAAGAACAGGAAGCAGAATAAATATTCTATTAGTTACATTGCATGTAGTAAACAACACACAATTAAGCCAAAGAAAATGCAAAGGTCCATTTATGAGGCTTTTCTAAACTGGTTTCATGGCTTCATGAGTTCTAAGGCCTTCACACTGGAGTTTTGAACTGTTTTGTGAGGAGTAAGTGAAGAGGAATCTGATAATGGTCCTCTTGTCATTTTTTTCTGGCGCTTTAAAGTGACCGGACTTATGACTGAATGTCAGGTGTGGCTCAGGAGGTAGAGTAGGTTGTCCACTAATTAGAAGATCGGTGGTTTGATTATTCGAGGATGCTTCTGCATGGTAAATGTCTTTGGGCAAGACTTTACTTCCAAATGCTGTACCAGTGTGTGTGAATGTAATTAGCTGTCTAAGCAGTTGGCACCTTCGCCATTATTAGAACAAATGAGTGAATGTCGGTGCAAGAGAGCCTTGAGTGGTCGAATGACTAAAGAGGCACTATAGAAGTACAGTCCCATTATCATTTACCAATCCCTTGGAGCTGCAGGAAAAATGAGGCCGGGCCTTCCCCTACTACCACCAGGTACCCTTAAGGAAGTCCCTAAACCCCAACCACTCCGGTGTAGCTGCTTGGTTGTCAGCAAATCAGACTGTAGTTGTACTGGACTGCTTCCAGGTGTGAATTTGTAACTGGGTGTATGTTATCAGGCATTCCCGAAAACTAAAGTAATGCTCTCTTGGAAACTCCTTAGAATTTTCAAGGTCAGAAACGGATTTAGCATGTTATAATGAGCGAGTAAGGAGGAAAGTTATCACTTATTCATTCTTTTTTTTTTTTTTTTTTAAAGATTTCAGTCGCATCTCACGGTCTTCCCTGAGCTGATGGAGTTTGCTCAGTATGGATCGAACTGATTGTTCCATGGTGAGGTTGCAGTCCTCTAGCAACCGATATAAAATGAGCAAACCCCCATGGCCTTAAGAGGACCACAATTATTTGGTCTAACCACTGTTTTTTATTAGATTTTTGGGAGAGTGAATCGGAAGAAAACCTAAAAAAAAAATTGAATTTTACAAAAACACTTGAACATTTAGCTATGATAATTGCTGTAATTAATTAAAAATGAATAGAACATTATGCATACATGATTTTATTATGTTTTATCTGAGATCTGAACATGACTGAAAACCTCAATATACATTGCATGGCTCCATAATTTGCTGGCATTCCTTCACAGTAATACGGACCACAGCACCTGTGCACTAAAAGCTCAACAGTGGTCACATAAACGAGTCTGCTGTTTATTTTCCTGCCACAGTAAATCAGCATGGCTCGGTAGTTTAGCAGAATGAACCTCAGCTGCCGTGAATTCCACCAATCGATCCTCAATGTATTTAAATAAACGTGTTGCTTTTGTCTGCCTACATAAAACATCACGCATCCTCTGCCACGTCCGCGTAACGCGGGCCTGCCGCCGCTCCACACTCACTGTTCAGCAGGATTATATAAGAACCAAGATAAGGCCACAGAGGCATGAGAAAGAAATGTGCGCAAGCATCCATCTTAGCTTCAAAATGGAAGCCTTGAAAACAGCCCCTCCAACAAGGCAGCTCCAGAAACATCAGCTGAGAGGCCTGAGCTCTCATATATCCACATCCTAAACATCAGAAACGTGATGCTGCTGACATTAATCTTTATAGAATCTATTTTTAGCACCATAAAGACCAGAAGCACAGACACACACACACACACACACACACACACACACACACACACACACACACACACACACACACCTGTGCGTTGTGGTTATTGGCATCTGAGCTCTCCCATGAGGATGTTTTATGTTTTAATGACTTGCATGGATGAAAGAAATGGTGTCTCCACATGCAGCTTGTGTTTTCCTACCTTCTAATTAATCGACTCTTCTTGTGGGCTCCATATATCACACCTTGACCCCCCCTCACTGCTGAGCAAATGCGGTCAAAATGTGAAAACGCTTTCCACACCAACACACACACACACAGGCTGACCAGGGTCCAGGGCGTGAAAAAACGGCTCGGCCCCTGCTAATACACAACCCCCACAGCACACAGGCCGTCGCAGGTTCTCGTCCCGGCTGGGATTCAAAGCTTCATTTATGAAAAAAAAAGTCCCTCTTTCTCCTCGATGGGAATCCAGATGCGAAGCAGATGCGAAATGTGCTTCAGTCCTTCGCTCGCAGCGAGTTGGAAGATGTCTTCCATTGAGAGGGCGAAAATCTCTACGGTCACGGCTGTGAGATGAAGCTCCCTCACTCATAAATAAATCAGCTCATATCGTCCAAAAAAAAAAAAAAAAAAAAAAAAAAGCTAAATCAAAACAAAGGCGGAGAATACGGAGAGAGAGAGAGAGAAAATGGCCACTATGAAGTCCAAAAATAGACAGCAGCTTAAAGCCTCAGCTATGCAAACCTGCCAGAGAGAGAGAGAGAGAGAGAGAGAGAGAGAGAGAGAGAGAGAGAGGGAGAGAGGGGACCCGTTGCATTGATGCGGGCATCTGCAGTTATTCGGGTTGGATGTGGGAGAGAAACGGCGCCCTCTGATTGGCTGCTGCCGGGATGCTGCTGCCGCTCAGCGTCGCCGTTGTCGCTGAAGCCATTGGCCGCCGACGGCCTCCAGCCTATCGGAGGGTGAGCTGTCCGAGGTGCTGAACCTGCCGAGCAGATGTGTGAAAGCTGCTGCTGCTGCTGCTGAGGAGGAGGAGGGGGAGGGGGAGGAGCGGGAGGAGGGGGGAGGCTGAGGATGAACGCGGAGGATTTTATGAATCAGTGTGAGTAGGCCGAGCCCCACTAACACTGGGAGAGCTAAATCCGCCTACAGGCTGCTGCTGTAACAGAGCTGCTGTATGGGGGGAGGTGTTGGAAAGAAGGTGAATCCCCTACATTTTATTTACAGGAAATGAACCTGCCTAATGCTTCTCAGAAAGAAAGAAAGATAGTAGCCTACACTTTTTACCCCATTACATTTGTTTGATTATTCTTCAGGTTATGATTTTACATGTCGCCTCACAGTGAGAAATGTTCCTGGTTCAGACCTCGTCTGGGGCATTTCTGTGTGGATGCATGTTCTCCCCGTGTCTGTGTGGGTTCTCTCCGGGTACTCCGGCTTCCTCCCACAGTCCAAAGACATGAACCTTAACAGGTTAACTGGTGACTCTAAATTGCCCGTAGGTGTGTAGGTGAGTGTGAATGGTTGTTTGTGTCTATGTGGTGGATGGATGAATGTTTTGGTTTCTTGGAGCATTGATTTCTATTGGATTTGCAGGGAAAATCAACAGTTAACTAAACAGAACTTTGTGTTTATTTTTCCTAATTAGGACCTAAGTACTTACAGTATATGTTAGGAAACATTTGAGGGAATATGATAATGCAGTAAGGAAAAAAGAATATCTCACTTAAAATGCATAACGATGTCATCCTCTGTCTAATGTGTTTATTAGAAAATCTGCATCTTTTCTGTGGCTGATGTTGATTCCATAATGATGTTTTTACTTTACTGACCTATTTTGTATTTATTTTTGAGAGCTAAATATGATAAATACAGAGTAGTCTGAAACCAAAAAAAAAAGAATTACAATGATCAATAATTACATGACGGCTCTTACGTAACACTGAAAAAGAAAAATTACTAATGGTGCCTAGAGTATACCCACTACTCCAGATGTCAATGAGCATTTCATCTTTTTAAACGGCCATAATACTTCACTCCGTCTTCTCACTTCACTGTGAAAATCTTTCTTTGTTTGGTCTTTAGTGGTTTATTATTACATGTTCATACAGTTTGGTGACTGATTATAAAAAGAGTCAACATTGGTGCAGCAGAGGCTGATAAATCCTGACTATGAGTCAAGGTTCAGTGACCATCCTCACAGCTCACATAATGCAACTCAGTAGCATCTTTCATTAGACGCTCCCTGTCTGTTAAATACCCTCATCTTTACAACTCTTTAATCACTGCAGTTAGTGGGTTCACACATGGGGCAACAAGGCTGACCAACAGCATGCCATCTTGACAGAGTCCAAAATGAAGGAAACTATCGTGACTTATTAGCTGTGTTCACCATTTCGTTCTATTGGATCTCCTCTGTTGTATAAACTCTGCTCTACTTTAGATAAACTACGCGTGTCCTGTTAGTGACCCACCTAAGCTAACAAGCTAACCAGTTTACTAACCAGTATAAGCTCCTCGGCACAGAGAACTTTACTTTTCATTGAACAAAATGGTGCACAGTGGTGAACAGAATGTCAGAGATAAACAATATACCAGTGGAGAGAAGAGGAACAGAGAGAAGGTCCACAGCTATTGTGAATGATTAGCCTGTTAACAGTTAGCTCTGCCTGATACAGCCGTCCACCATCTAGCCTTTAGTTTAGGTATGATGCTACCAAGACAACTCACACATTAAACCACGTGGAAAGTCTTTTTTGGTTTTATTTGTCGGTTGTCTTCCATCCTCAGGACATCTCAGAGCCCACCAAAGACACCCAAACCTGATGTAGGACATCAGCTGGTGTCTCCGTCCACATAATGGACCTGTTAGGCATTAACACCTTGGGTTTTTTAAAGCCTTAAGGAAGTCTCCATAAAGCCAACGTGGAGGCTGGTGCTAGAATGTGAATATATATTTGAAAGGCTTTCTACCTTAGTGCAGCGCTGCCTGCAGGTCACTGGCTTGGAGGACAGGAGGGGATTTTTAAAGGCTCTTAAAGAGGATTCTCCATCTGAACGTTGAGGTAAAAAACACCAGGATACTACACTCCTTACTACACTGATATACATGCCAGTAAAACTGTCCAAAGTTTATAGCCTGCAATAAGGGGACATAATACACACTCCAAAAAATATTTATGCCAAAGTGCAGGACTTATGTATTACAGTTGCATAGAAAATTTACATTCATTTTAATTACATAGTTTTAATATAAATGAACTAATAAATGTAATGTGAAGCAAGTAATAAGATCTTTGCAGTAGTACTAATAAACTCAATGTGCTTCCACTACACATAGCCAGGTTTATGCATTCAATATTAATGAAGCCATTTTGTTTGAAATTCATTTAGGTTCATACAAACCCAAAACCCAACAGCGAAACTGACTCCAGTCATTTTGAGTTTATTGGTACTAATACATAAATCTTATTACTTGCTGCAGTATGAACACATTCTATTTAGACTGCAACGTTTAATTGTCTGACATCAGGCATTGTTGTGTACCAGTCCCTGTGTCCTCTGTGAGATATCAATGTTTAAATTGTTGCACCATCAAGCTACCTTTGGTTTGCAGAGGACTCCCATTTTGTCCAAAATTAAGTGATATAACTATATTAATTAATAACAGTTTGTTTCAGATTGGATAAAGGTAGATTGTGCCTTGTGTGACTTGTTCAGTTGGATGGAATACTTGACTTAAGCAAATTCAGCCCTCTGCAAGTTGATTTTATGGAATTAATTTTAACACTAAACATGATTTAGAAATGATCCGTGTAAATGTGTTTGGAAGTATCTAAATCATTGCTATTACTACTCCTGGCAGGTAAACCACCTACTTCCCCTTTTTGGCAGGGCCAAACTACATATCCCATCATGCAATCCGCGGCTACGCGCGTCAACTTCCGGGACACGGGGTTAAAAGCTGAAATGTTTTGGTTTTGAAGTCTTCCACGGTTCCAGACACTTTGTCTGAGCAAGTCTTTAAATTCATGTTACATTAAACTTACTGTCAGCGACACGAATGGACGCTCTGCACCGACACCGCTCACTTTATAAAGGAACGACACCGCCATGGAAAGAAACGTACCGCAAGGTGACGAACCCTGTGTCTGTTAGCCGGAAAGCTAGCATGTCGGGGCGCCGCTAACCGAGTTTAACTTTTTTTTTTTTAAAACATAACTTAACATTGTTTTAAAATTGTTTAACGTTATTTAAACATTGTACTGTCCTGTGTTTCTCTTGTCTTCTGTAGCGCTGTGTCGACAGGCTGAAAAACAGCCGGTCCAGGCTGCTGGAGAGATACCGTCAGATCGAAGACAGCCAGAAGAAAAACTCCGGGGCCTCCATCATCGTCCAGGAGGTGATGGAGGAGGAGTGGACCGCCCTGCAGTCAGAGGACCGGGGGCTGCCCTCTTTGTGGGGGCCAGAGAGCCTGACAGAGGTCAGTCTCTCTCAGTCTGTCCCTTCAGAGTGTAGCTCGAGTTATGACAGATGTAGAGTCAACTTGTCACAAATGTTCGAAATAAGTCTTAACATGAAGTAAAAAATAGAGCTGCCTTGACCGTCTGCTCTGTTTTCCTCCGGACAGATGTTCAGTGTCAGGAATGAACTGTCAGTACTCGAAGAGATCCAGCAGGAGCTCATGTTTCACGGTAATGCATATCAACAAATCATGTTGGTTGGTTGTAATAGCAGCATGGTTGAGATATTTCTGCAGAGGAAACAAAGCTGGATGAGCCTGCTGAGTCAAGTCGTGCATTCTCCTCTCTGTGCCGCAGAAATGTCTATTATTGAGGAGTACGAGAGGAACCAGCAGTTTGAGCAGCAGTACATATCGTCTGTCGTGGACGGGATGGATCAGATGCATATTATTTGTCCCATATGTCACATGTGAGTGCCTTAAATGTTCAACAGCATGAAGTTATACTGTATGTCACAGGAAATCTGTCACTGCTGGCCTGTGTCAGCAGTTGTGTCGATAACAAATATATTTTTATGATTCAATATTATGTGCACGCATGAAAAAAGAAGTACACCCCCAGATGCCAAAATCCAAGGAGCTCTCTGAGGGGGATACATCTGGCAAAGACTTAAAAAAATGATTGTAAGTCAATCATTTCACAGTTCTGGATTTAATCACAACTACATGAGACATGTTTGACAAAAAACAAACATCCCGTTTGACCAGAAGAACCTCATACCTTCTGTAATACATGGTAGTGGCAGTATCATGGTTCAAGTCTGCTTCGCTTCCTTCGGGTCCGGTCAAAGGGTCATTGAATATCACACAGAAGAACGCATGAGGCCGTCTGTTAAAAGACAAAACTGAAGATAATGATCCACAGGATGGCTGGAAGTCCCCAAAAGAATGATGGAAAAAGAAAAGCTGGAGGGTTCTGGATCTGAATCCTGATGAAATGCAGTGGGGAGATTTTAAATGCCTCAAACGTAGCTCAGTTGGAAAACTTCTGCATGGTAGAGAAAGGAAATATTTCCCCCAGTCGCTGTCAGAGACCATCATTGGAAACATTTACACAAAGTTGTTTCTGCCAAAGGGAGCTGAAGCTCCTCACCCCCCCCCAGATGAAAATGATATTTCTGTTCTTGTTTGTTTCTGTTCAGTTATCACCTTTTTATTTACATAGAAAGTTTCAGCTCAGATTGTGTATTACTGTCCACAAATGTTAAAAAATAAAATGCTGTTTGTGTCTTGCAGGAATAACTTGAACATCAACAGCCATTTTGTCTCATGTACCTGTGGACTGTACGTTAACACTAAGGTTTGTGTGTTAGATTCTATCATTAAAAATGATGGACGAGTAAGGTCATATTACAGGATACCTTTTTATTTAGAAAAAAAGCTGGTGGTTCACTTCAGTAATTGCTTCATTTGAAGTACTTAAAAGCACGTTGTCCACTTTTGTCTTTAGAACCGGAACATCACTCCTGATGTCCTGCAGCATCTCCTGGAGTCCCGGGTGTCAGAGCACATGGAGGACTGTCTGCACAACCCTGTTTTCTCTGTAGCTCCCAACACAGACAGCCCTCCTAACCTGCTCATAAGCTGCAAGGTACAGTATAAGGCACAGTCACTGCCAGGTCATTTTAAAGAAGTTTCATATCAGCCGCAGAGCTGTGTTTTCCCTTTCCGTGTGTGTGTGTGTGTGTGTGTGTGTGTGTGTGTGTTGGCTTGTTGCCTGCGTAATGTTTTCTGCTACTTCGCTGACCCAGTTCAGTCAGTGTGCCACACACTAATGGTAGTATCACTTACTGTTTGTTTTCTCTGCTTTCAGGTGTGTGACTACCTGTCCATTGTGCTGTGAAAGCAGGTGTGCCTTCATGAGTGACTGAACTCGTGAGATTTGATGTTTGAGTTTTCTGTGCTCTCTTTCTATGTTTGAAATAAAGATAATTTTTTTTAGATTTAATGTGCGGGTGTTCTTTTTATTGGACTGTACCATTTCACACCTACAAACAAACTCACACACACACACATTTTTATTGAAACTAAGAAATTTGAGTTACTTGTGTAACCGTGTGTATGATTCTATAGTTTTATATTATTTACATATTTTTCTTTTATCTGGTGCAGCATTTATGGTATTGGTATTGGTATTTTCACTGTATATAGTGAATTTCATACAAATAACAGGAGATAAATTTCTCTGCAGAAACTACTCCATTGATAATTCATCCACACTGAGTGTGTAATCACCACATAATTATGGCTATTTTGACACTCATTTATCAGCCTGTAAAAAAGTAATGGTAGCCCATAGTATATTTGTCTGAACTGTAGCTCTTCAAACACACTGGGAGAGATCACCTGTGGTAACGCCATGTGATTAATCAAGACACACCTGCACATTTCAGACTAATTATCACTCAAACGCGTCCTGTCGTCCAATTTACCGTTGAGCACTAAATGTTCATAAATATATAAACGTCAGAGAGTGTAGCAGCATTAACTGTCGTTATAAAAGAGTAATTTGTCTGAGAAATTCTTAAAATTGACGATATTTTTTTGTCTGCGTTTCTTTGCATGTAGCACTCGGCATCGCCGATAGGGGGCGGCATTGCTCCGACGTCCGCGAGCTACCTGACCGGAAAACAAGCGCGCAAAGCAGAGCGGAGCGGAGGCTGGCAGAGAGGAAAGATGGCAGCCGCGGCAGTGGCTGAGTTTCAGAGAGCACAGTCTCTTCTTGGAACAGACCGGAACGCCTCTATCGATATCTTACACTCAATAGGTAAATATAACCCGCGCAGGACGCCGCTAGGAAGAGAACGGTCACACACGCAGACCCTGAAGCTATCATCCCTCCATCATGTGGAGTTAGCATTGATACTGTTAGCCCGTTAGCAGCTAAGCTAAGTTAGCTAGCACAGCGCTGGCCGTGTCTTCTTTCTGCTAGCTTGCACAGTGAGTCAGCAGCAGTGGGCTAGCCGGCTAGCAGCATACCGGCTAGCCTATCAGGGAAGCTAACGTTAGCTCACCCCGGCTCATTCATTTGACGGGAACTTTGGGTGACAGCTGGCTAGCTGTCGTTAGCATGCAGCCAGCGTTGTTAGCGGCTATGCCTCGTCTTGTCAGATGTCAGGCCGACGAGGAAATTAACGTGAAGCTGAGTTAACGTCACACAGGTAGTCACAGCGGCTAGGTAATGTTCATTATATTAATGGTTAAAGCTTAGCTGTCATTAGCATGTATTGTTTAATATGACAGTAGCGATATTTAGTTAGCCGCTTGGCTGCTTGCCGTCCAACCCGACCTACTCACAATAACTTGACTCAAAGCTAGTCTTCAAAGAGTGTAACATCAGCATTTTCATGTCAATACAGATCACATTACATCATTATATATGTGTGTGTGTATGTGTGTTGTAGTGAAGCGGGACATCCAGGAGAGTGATGAGGAGGCGGTGCGTGTTAAAGAGCAGAGCATCCTGGAGCTGGGTGGGCTGCTGGCCAAGACAGGACAGGCTGCAGGTAACACAACATGGTGTTCACATGTGGAGTTACTGTTTGGTTTGGACACTTGAATACTGTTTAAATAGGTTTTATTTGCCTTCAAACTCCAGCTGTGTCACAGGAGTTCTGTCCACATCACTGAGGGTTGGAGCGTAGTACACCGCTGTCACTTGATCTGATAATGTTTGTCAAATGTAAACGTTAATCGTTCACCTTATCTGCCCTCTTAGCTCAATGAACATGCTGACTTTTGTGTGTGTGTGTGTGTGTGTGTGTGTGTGCGTGTGCATGTGCGCTCTCCAGAGCTCGGAGGTCTGCTGAAGTATGTACGGCCCTTCCTCAACTCCATCTCCAAGGCCAAGGCAGCCCGGCTGGTCCGCTCCTTGCTGGACCTGTTCCTGGACATGGAGGCCGCCACGGGTCAGGAGGTAGAGCTCTGTCTGGAGTGCATAGAGTGGGCCAAGGCTGAGAAGAGGACCTTCCTCAGACAGGCACTAGAGGTGAGACTTTGTGTTGTCGCTCGGCTTGTTCAGCCTCTGGAGCGTTTGTTTTCATTCGCACAGACAACTACATCAAGACGCCGGGGAATTTTGGATCAGGATTAGGATGAACTTGTCTGGCATCCGTCTGGTTAAGCTAGTTGTGTGAAAAAGTAACTCTTTCAAACTTTGGATTATCATTTCCAACATGATCAAAACAAAAACCATGAACTTTCTGACTGACGTCCTGGCCTCCTTTGGGTATGAAATGTTGAAGGGACTCCACTGCTCTGGTCTGTTCTTCAGCAGCTGAACTAGATACAGTGAACAAAGTGTGCTTGGTTTAAAGCAGTCATGTAGACAGAAGAAGACTGTCTGTTAAGTGCTAACTCTACCCGTTATGTTTGATCTGATCTAACTGATGTCCTAAAATGAGCAGCATTGTTTCTTTTCATTGTCTTTAATATTTTAAGCTCGCCTGTATATTCAATGAATGGCAACAAAGTGAGTCACAGCTCTGCAGTTTGAAGGGAAGGCATGATTTAAAATGTGCTACTGAGACCTGTGGCTCAGATTCCTGATTCACTTTGACTTAATGGCTCTTTGGGGTCGTACCAATAGTTCAAAAACACTGTGATTGTGGGAAAATGTACACTTTGTGTTGACACATCCAATAATGAATTAAGGAAGTAAACAGCACTACTTACTGCGTGTGTATAATGTGAAATCATCTATCTGTAACTCTGAAACTGGATATGTTCAGGCTACATTTCCTAAGAGAACAATGGTAACTGATTGACATGAAGACTCTTAAACAAGTTGTTCTCTCCTCTCCTCAGGCTCGTCTCATCTCACTGTATTTTGACACAAAGTGCTACCAGGAAGCTCTACAACTCGGTGAGTGTGGAATCTTTTTCATAACTTACAGAATGTTTAGAAGTCAAGTGTCAAACTCCTGCACCATCCCAGTTTAGTCTTCATCCTTATTTCAGGGGTGAAATTTTATGGACGGGAAAGTTTTCCATCTGTTTGGATCAAATATGAAGTGAACATACAGAAAGTGTCACATTGACTCTGAACTTCCTGTCTTCCCTCTCCAGGCTCCCAGTTGCTGCAGGAGCTGAAGAAGATGGACGACAAAGCCCTGCTGGTGGAGGTTCAGCTGCTGGAGAGCAAGACATACCACGCGCTCAGTAACCTGCCCAAGGCTCGCGCCGCCCTCACATCTGCCAGGACGACCGCCAACGCCATCTACTGCCCCCCTAAACTACAAGCAGCTTTAGACATGCAGTCAGGTACGAAGCAGGACCACACACAGCAGAGTGGTAGGCGAAGGAAGTCCTGTCTGTTTCAGTTAACCTGACACTCCTCTGTGTGTGTGTGTGTGTGTGTGTGTGTGTGTGTGTGTGTGTGTGTGTGTGTGTGTGTGTGTTCACAGGGATCATTCACGCAGCGGAGGAGAAAGACTGGAAGACAGCGTACTCCTACTTCTACGAGGCCTTTGAGGGCTACGACTCCATCGACAGCCCCCGAGCCATCACAGCCCTCAAATATATGCTGCTCTGCAAAATCATGCTCAACGCGTGAGTGTCTGTAAAACTGTTGTCAGGATCGCTTTACACAGGCAGCATGGTTCATTACACAGTTCATGTTTTTCATAGAATATCAAGTTTTAAAACATTTATTGAAAGGAAGTCAGTTTTTTGTCCTGCTGTGTTTGATGCATCTTGTTTCTGTTTCAGGCCAGAGGATGTTCAGGCTCTCATCAGTGGCAAGCTAGCTCTGCGGTATGCCGGCAGACAGGTATCCCTCTCCATTCCTAAAAGTTTAATTCAAACTTGACCCCCGAGCAGCAATCACTGCTCGGTAACCAGGCCTGCCAAGCTCTGCAGCTCTCCACGTCCACACATACTCTGCACAAGTGTGTGAGGGTCGGACTAAACAGTGTGTTTGTCTGCTATGTTATACATGTTAGCATTTCCCGCTAACTAATTTGCTGTGTAGGACCTGCCAATCTTTAGTTCCAAGACTCCGAGCACATCATGAATGAAGTACCTGAGCTTGTGGGGTTGTATGTTGTGTTCATGATGATCCAGGATGGTCGGAGACTTTAGCAGCTCCGTCCTGCTCTTCATCAGCTTTTCCACCAAGACACCAAGTTTCTAACACAGTGTCATGTAGCCATGAATTCATATTGCCTCTTGTAGGATTCTGGTTTTAAATGAGTCAGCAGGAAAGCTAAACAGGAGGAGACAGTGTTTTGAACCAACTCATGTAGCTGACAGTTGAAATAGCTCATTGGCTGTAGCTGATGGGTTCAAATCGATTGTCACCTGCTACAGATGTGAACAGCAACCAGCATTCTTCAGTGTGTCTCTGTTGCCCTGCACATGTAACCTCTTTTTTTTTTTTTTTTCTCTGCAGACAGACTCACTGAAATGTGTGGCACAAGCCAGCAAGAACCGGTCGCTGGCAGACTTTGAAAAGGTTTGCATGCGTTGAACGCCGTTCAGAATAAAAGCAGCAGTGATTTTTGATAGGATGATGATCATAACGCGTCCTTCCCACCTCTCCTCAAGGCACTAACAGAGTACAAAGCTGAGCTGAGGGATGACCCCATCATCAGCACCCACCTGACCAAACTGTATGACAACCTGCTGGAGCAGAACCTCATCAGGGTCATCGAACCTTTCTCCAGGGTCCAGGTAAAGTCTGACATGTGACCGAGGGACAGAGGCAGACTAAAGCAGTGAAGCACAGCAACAATACTTGACAGTATCTGTATTTAAGTGTCTGTCATTGGTCTTCTCTCAAACAGATAGCACACATTTCCTCCCTCATCAAACTCCCCAAGGTAAGCTTCAGTTCATCAGTGTTCAGACTGTCATCATACACCAGTTGTTTTCACTGAGTTTATTGTGTGTGTGCCTCGCAGGGAGACGTGGAGAGGAAATTATCACAGATGATTCTAGACAAGAAGTTTCACGGTATGTGTGTGCTGCGCTCCCTGCACTCACTGTTTCTTTGTGTCGTCAGTTCAACACTTTGTCACATTATCTAAACTAAATGAATGACTGCACCTGTAACAGACATTTAGCAGCTTCCTCCGCTCATCTTCCTCCACCCGACAGGTATTTTGGACCAAGGCGAAGGCGTGCTGATTGTGTTCGACGAGCCGGTGGTGGACAAGACTTATGAGGCGGCCCTGGAGACCATCCAGAACATGAGCAAAGTGGTCGACTCGCTCTACAACAAAGCCAAGAAGCTAACATAAGGTCAGCCCACGATAGAACGATGATGTCTGTGTCCATGAGCGGTAATTCATAAATGACACGGTGCAGTCACCTGAGCATAACTCAGCAGGCTGAGATACACTTTGACTATTACAAGTGTCTTGTGCAGAGCTGAAAACAGTAATTGTGCAGTGTAATAGATTACATAGCGAGGTCATCACTTCTCCTTTATCTTAACCTCTGAAGGACGACTTGATGGATCAGTGAGATGACATTTGTTTGTTTTGTTAATGAGTGACTGTGTTTGGATTCTGCTGGATTGATTGTAAAAGATGTTCTGTCACCTCAGGCCTGGACTGTATGAGACACGCTGCTTTAAACTGCATGTGGGCAGAGTGAACATGTCAGCTGTTTTCTACTCTAATCTTTTTAGAGTGCGCCGTGTGAAACGACTTACTCTGACTCACTCCTTTCTCGTGTCTCACTCGCCGACTTGAGGCACAACTCTTACCCGAATGCACAGATTTGATTGGCTGAACAAGATCATGTGACATTTTTTACAACTCCTCAAACTGTTCTGTGAGCTTTGGGGACGCTAAACCGGCATCATAAAGTTAGAAGAGAAGAAAGAAAAACTGCTGCGTTTAAAATAGAAACACTGTGACTGCGGGGAGATGTTTCTCTCATATTACACTGGAAGGATAAGACTGGTGACGTTCTCAGTATTTCTTGTCAGTGATTCCCACCAAAAGACCAAACCATGAACTGAGTCTGATACATCTTTCCTCTGTACCACCTCCTGTACTCTGATTTAATGAACAGTTTTGGGGGAAGTAGCAACATTACATTTAATTCAATTAAAAAATAAAGTCATAGTGTTTCAGCTCAGTTCTCACAGCCTGTGCAGTGACTTTACATGTGTCTGTCTGAGCACAGCATGATCATGAAGAGTCATTAGTTCTCTCACCAGGTTATGAAGTGTATATTAATCCATTCATATCTGCCCGCTAAATGTGAGGCTACAGCCAGGACCAGGTTAGCTTAGCTTAGCAAAAACAGCCTGGAAGCAGGGAGAGTGTCAGTCTGTAACAAAGTGAGTAAATGTGAAACTCTTCCTTTAAAACGAGTGTCAGGCTAACAGCAGCCTCATCAACTGTTTGTGTAAACTTCTCCTCCCCCCCCTCAGGGAGAGCGAAACCATCGGTCCTCCTTGTTCCGGAGTGACGTGGGCCAGTCAAGACCTCCGTTGATTTATCACTTCAACCCAGGAGGGACGAGGGGAGGAGGACGAGGACGAGGACGAGGAGGAGGAGGAGGAGGAGGAGGACGAGGAGATTACAAACATTTTAACAACCCAGCAAGCAAACAAACAAACAAACCAGCCGACCACCTGAAGACGACCTCGACAGAACCAACAAAGTGAGCGGGTGGAGGGCGCCGCTCCTCCTGGTCCTCCCTCAGCCCCACCTCCCTCCCCCACCACAACCACCACCCCGCGCTCTCCTCCCATCTGTCTCTACCTTCCAATCTGACCGGGGTTGATCTGACACAGCGTGCTCCTCCCTATGGACAAATCCAGGCACTGTGCCCCCTCTTCTCTCCTCCACCACTGGTTTATGTAAAATTGGACAAGCCCCCGCCCTGCCCGCCCCTCATTACCCCCCCCTCTGTTTCTCTCTGCACTGGCCATCAGGGAATCTTGTAATATAACAATAAAAATACATATACAGTACTTATACATACATGTATTATATATAAAAACATGGTGGGTCTGTTCTCAGAGTGTAACGGGGGGGGTAAACGTGGGTTGGTTGGTCTGTGCCCCCCCCCCGAATCTGAATGTTTGAATTTGTCCATTTTTCTGTGGTTTTGAAGAAACACATGACATCACCTGACCCCGCCCCCCTCCAATCTCCTCACCTCCTCACTACCACCATCACCTCCCCTCCTTCACTCACCACGAGTGATCTCCCTCACTCACAAGGCATTCTGGGATTCGTGGACCACACAGGGAACGCGCTGTCATGTCCACTCGGGACCACGCCACAAAGAGGACCTCCATCACCACAGTTAGGGGAGGGGGGGGGGTCTCTTAAACTCCAACTTCCTCCACCCTGCAGCTCCTACTTCCTGTTTGTATATAACATTGCCAAGCGCCTCTGTTCATCTAAGGCCCGACGTATTCACACTGTCCTCCCCCACCCCACCCCCCTTTTTTTATAACACGTAAGAACAGAATCAACCTCGCCGCCACCGAGAGCTTGGTCAGTCACACAAAGTGCTTTTGACGCTCTGACACGTGACTGGAGAGGGAACTCAGCGTTCTGAGACGCAACGGTTCATCTGCGCAGAAAAAAAGGGCGCGTTTCGCTGAAGAAAATCAAGCTGTACATTTCTGGGAACTTCATTTTGCAAGGACTCGAGGGTTTACCATATATGACATAGAGAAAGACAAACGCTAATAAAAAAAAAAAATGAAACCTGTAAGTTGTGTGATTTCAGGAATCTGGAGATGAACATGTGTGTCAGGGTTTTTGTCTTTGGTTCATGAAGCTTAAAGGATTTAAAATGGAGTTGGAGACTGATGGAGCAGTGAGTTCCAACCAAATGCAGTTACCAGGAGTGTGGAAGACTCACTAAATAACTTTAAAGGTCCAGTGTGTCACATCAGGAGGCTGTATTTACAGAGACTGGTATTCATGACTATGTTAGTTACAGCTACATTAGTGTAAAATGACTAAAAATTACTACAGTTATCAAAGGAGCCTTTTATACCTACACATGTCAGATCCTCTTCCAGAGAACCACCATTTTGAGCTGCCATGTTTCTACAGTAGCCCAGAACGGACAAACTAAACACTGGCTTTAAGCCTTTCACATTTAAAACACAGTTCTTGCCACTGTAGTTTCTCCTTAATGCTAGAGGGAGAGCGTGAAGCAAGGAGATTGGGTCTGAAGCACACATTGTGACTGAGAGTTCATGAAAAGCAGCAGCTAAAGTCACAATACATGGTCAACATAATTAGATTAATGGTCGAAGGAGGTAAAAATAAATGCTTTGAATACTAATCTAAAAGTACAAATGCTTCATGTAAAGAAACTTAACACTCAAGACAAGAAATGACTCATAAATAAGAAATATACAGAAGAAAGTCATGAATTCATGCTGCTGTTGAAGAGTGTGACAGCTGTTGGAATGAAGGAGCTGTGGTAGATCTCCTTCTTACATGGTGGGAGTAGCAGTCTGTTCCTGAAGGAGCTGTTTAAGGCCTCCACAGTGTCATGCAGGAGGTGAGAGGAGTTGTTCATGATGGATGTCAGCTTTGCTAAAGTGTAGTGAATAAAGTAATAGTCAGACAAAAGCATTAAAACAAATTATATTTATATAATTTATATCAGTCATCCGTCTTAAAACAACATCCGCTTCATTATGGCTTGAAATAGAAACGTGGAACATGAAGGGTGGTGCTGATGAAGGTGTAAACATCTGGATTCACTGCTTTACACAAGAGAATGGACACGATCAGGAATACACCGAGACTTTTAATAACCTGAATCAGTGTTTACTGATCAGAGGTTGGCTTATTTCTTCTCGGTTCACCTGCCTGTTTAACAGCTCATGTCACTTGTTTGCCATTATTTCCTGAAAACTTCATTTTCAAGTCTCTCAGAGTCTCAACAGTGACACCTAGCGGCCAGACTTTCTCACATAACCTGAATTAAACTCCAAACTATCAGTGACATGGAAACTCCTCTGCCCTGTGTGACAACATGTAGTTTTTTTTTATTTGTAGTTTTCAACCTGAAATGTCTCAGTGACTGCAAGTGACTCCCTTTTAAAGTCTCTCTTGTGCAGTTAGGTGCTGGGTGGTGTAGTCTTGTTTGTGGTGTCACCTGCAGTGTCTCTTCAGGAATGTAACATCCACCCAAAGTTTATGGTGGCTCTTCTTCTTTTTCTCTTCCCTGGGGCATGGGAGAAGCCCGGGGCTCGAGCCAGCACACGTAAAGCAGGAAAAGCCCCCTTTTCTTTTTAAATGAGTCTTGATTAAGTGTAAATAACTCCCAACACGGTTCGACAACAGCACCGTGGCTCTGGATCTGCATGTGAATGGCAGGCTGCGCCGTAAAGCTAATGCGTAAACACTCCTTATCACAACACCATTATGCGGTTTCAGTCTTTATCTCCTCTGCTGAGAATCTCGTGTGTGCTCGTTAGGTCTACAGGATATGTTGGAAGGCGAATGTTAGTTGGAAGACTTTACGGGCTTGCCAACTGTTTATGCGCTCTGGTGCAGGCCCGAGGAGAGGCTTACTGGAGGTTTCTGTGGGGAGAAGAAGGGAGCCAGACAGGCGACAGTCAGCGCTGTCTTGGCCTCGGGGCAGAGGCAGGGAGTGAGCATGCGAGCCAATGAGAAGGAGACATCCACTCCCCCCTTCTGTCCTGCCCGGCTTGGCTCAGCTCGGCGCGCCCTGTAATTACGAGCTCTAGCTGGGTTGGGCGCCGCCACGGTGGACAGCCCGGCTGCTGCGTCAAGGGAGTTTGGGAACGCCAGCTCCAGACTGTGAGGACCGCTCCACACTGCTGGTTTACAGTTTAAGAGCAAACACACACACGCACACACACGCACACAGGAAAAAAGTCCTGAGAATGAACGGACAATCCTCACCTGTCTTCGAGGAGAAGAAACCTTCCCTCCCCGTGGCTGGAAGCTCCATCTCGGCCACCAAGGATTCTCCGACCCTGCCGGAGTCTTCGACCACAGACATGGGCTTCTACAGCGGGCAGAGCGCGCTGCACGGCTCGCAGGATTTCTACCAGGCGCAGCAGTCGTACTCGGCTCAACACATGAACCCGTACGCGTACCACCACTACAACGGGATGGGTCCAGGCGGTGCCTACCCGGTTGGCAAAGCAGAATACCCGTACCCTCACGCAGCGTACAGAGAGCACGGCGCGTTCAGCAGGGACGTCCAGTCAACGCTGCAGGACGCTGGTAAGTTGAAACTTTGACTGATCAGATTTCATTTGATTTTTGAAGAAATAAATGTATGCTGAAACATATCGAGGTCCTTCTCACACACACAGCTCTGTAACACATCATCACCACCTTTGTCCAGGAACGAGATAAGCCACATTGACCACCTGAGGCTGATGTATGGCAAGTGCTCATGTCTAGCCACATAAGCCCGGTAATTGCACATGAGTTTTACGCGCATGAGTTTTACGCACGGCTGAAAACTGAAGTTGCTCGATTTATCCACTTTATCCACTGCGTCATGAACACATCTCATTATTTTTTATTCATCCGATGCTCTCTCCATCTTCAACTTCTACTGAGAAGATATTACAGACATTTAGCCTTTTATACCTCATTGAAATCACTAAAATAAATGTTGTTTTTTTTTTTTCAGTTCTAAAGTTGAGTTTGTACCAACAGTATTTCTCTGTTAAACAGCTGAAGTAGTATCTTTAGTTCAGTATCAGTTGTAGATGTTCATGAGCAGCAGGAATCAGGGTTTTCAAACTGTAAAGCCTCTTTTAAAAAAGGTGGGGGTGGTGGTTTGTGGGGGGGATTGTGGGCTCTGCAGTAAATATGGGGTGTTAGATGGAGTTTCAGTTACTTCCTCCTGCTAAAAGTACAATCTTCATTTTATCTATCCGGAAGAAGAACTCAACAATAAACCCCCCTAGGATGTCATTTACCGTGAGCGGAGCAGCATGCCAGGTTTTATCATTTAATTCTGATCGATTCAAATTGGATTTAGTGGCTCCTCATCTTTGCCATCGTGAGTTTACCAGAAGAGCTAAAACTCTGTGACTCAGAGTTGGAGAGGGGTACAGGAGAAGGTGGGGTGGTGGAGGAAGAGGTGTCTGAAAAGGAAACAAGAGATCATTTGAGAAGAGATAAAGATTGAGCCTGGAGGAAAGTCAGATCAGGAGGAAAATACCTCTGAGCCTCATTGTTTTGTTTTTCCATTGTTAGTCACCATAAACGAAGCTCACACGATCATCATCTTGTCATAGATTTTTCAATTTTTGATTGGAAAATGGAGATCAGCCTTTAAAAAAACAAAAAAAAATCCTTTGGATGGAAGCCATGGCCTAGTTCTAGCCTTTTCAACTTCACGTGTCAGGAACGAAGAAGTAATTTACCATCGAGCAATTAGTTTGCGTGTACGGAGAGATTAACCTGAACAGCCACTGCTAAAGATAAATAAACTAATGTTGCAATACCGTGTACAAAAATATGGCCTCAAAACTCATCAAACTCATATCATATATCATATCAGATCAGGCCAGGTCAGGTCAGATATTAGAGTTCCAATAAGGTCACTGTAAACCCCACACACAGATCCTACGGTGATATTACAAGAACATAAACTGCAACATTTAGAACAACAAACATCATTTTGGCTCTTTAACTTTCATTTAACTCCCGCACAGCCAGACTGTGTTTAAAAACGTCTTCTTTTGGCTCTTTTTTTCCCCCCCTTTTTTCCGAGCTTGGACAGTGTCTCTGTGCAAACTACAGAGGGAAAAAACAAACTCGACAGACTGGTGTACTGTTTTTGACATTCCAGTTGGGAGTTGACTCCTGGAAATGGCCCCAGGGGACTTTGGCCCACAGCCACGCACATCAGGTGTCACGACATGTCAGTCAGCCTTGGCCTTTGAATCATGCAACGAGGATGGCTCCTTATCATGCAACCGCTGTGGCCACGCCCAAACTAATAAATAAATAAATGAATAGACAAATAGACGGCAAAATAAAATTATAGATAAATGATGAAGACATGAGAAAATGCAAATAGCACAGGTCAACACAGTCCACAAATGGACCCTCACTCACTCCTAAAGGTCTCTGATCTTTCAGATTTTATTCATTAAATTAATTGCTGTAATAATCACACTTTGTACCCACAACATGAAAATACTAGATATGGATTCCTTCATTCCTTTTGGTTAGTTCAGAAGCACAGGAATTAACCTTTAACACACCAAGTGCGCCTATGTCTGGAACTGTAGAGTGTAAACTCGCCTGAGTATATCAGTGGTCACGGTTCATAATGTAAAATTGATTCTATAGTAAGGAAATGAAAAATAAAACAAGAAAACAAAACTATTATTGTGTAATGAAATCTTGACCAAAGAGTCTCTTTTGAAATACATATATGTTAATTATTAATAAATACTGGAAACAATTTTTAAAATTTGTCTTTAAAAAAAAAAAAGAGAATTCAGATTATTTTAACATATCTTTAGTTAAATCTGTTTAATAAACATGTAAGTATATTACATATGTCTAAATGAATAAATATATGAAAGACAAAATGCATGTTTTTTTTTTTTTTTTTTTTTTTAATGTATTGTTTCCCATCATCAAAAATCATATATGTGTTGGTGTATTTGAATAAGGTCGTTTGTGTATCTAAAAAAAATATAGAGATACAAGAATAACAGCACAAATGGGGGGCGATGTATACAAGCAGGCCTCAAGGCGACATGAAAAGCACCTATAAATCTCTGTCTCCCTCCCGGCTGTGGGAGACACTCAGACCAAAATTATAAGTTCAGAGTGCTGGCGGAATTTCTTTGAAATTTCGGGGTTGTAGCGGCCACGGTTATTTTTGTGCTACAGCTTCTCTACACAAACTGCCCCGCAGAGACCCGATACAAGTTCATCTCATTGTGAAAGAAAAAGGACTCGTGTGACAAAGTTTCATACAGGATGTGTCACATTTTATAAACGCAGAAGAAAGAAGAAGAAGGTGACAAGCAAACACAGCAATATTTCACAACCTTTTACTGTTTTTTTTTTTTTTTTTTTTTTTTATCCAGTGAAAGAAGAACCAGACGTGGAGGTTCGGATGGTCAACGGGAAGCCGAAGAAGGTGCGCAAACCCCGGACAATCTACTCCAGCTACCAGCTAGCAGTCCTGCAGAGGAGATTCCAGTCAGCGCAGTACCTGGCCCTGCCGGAGCGGGCCGAGCTGGCGGCACAGCTGGGCCTCACACAGACACAGGTGAGGCTAACATGGAACATCAGTGCAGTTCATCACGGTGAGAGAAAGATAACACAGTGCAGTCAAAATGAGAGAACGCTGTGTTTTCTGAAGACAAATCAGTTGAAGTGTGATTGCTAAAAGCCTTTTGATGTTTTCATTTCAACTTCAAGCACTGTAGGAAGCTGAGCTGTCAGACTGTAAGTACGGACTTAACATGGCATTTGAAGAGTTGGCACTGAAAGTAGCTGAACTGTCATTTAAAGTGTGAAGTGTGAAGTTCTTTTAAAGTTATTAAAGATTAAAGAATTTTCACGTGAAGGTGAAGCAGAGATTGTTTGAGTGCGCTGAATGTAGCTGAAGTGTCAGTCGATTGATGGTAAGGATCGACAGCAGTTCAAATGTCAGTTGGAGTTTCTGAGCTCTCATTTAAAAAATTAAAAGTAGTTGATGTATGGAGGCTGAAAGCAGAAATTCTCATGTGCCAGGAGATAGCTGAAGTGTTGAAGGGAGTACTGATGTACTGTAAATTTAAAAATATAAAGAGAAAGTAGGACTAGGATTACAGAAAACCTGTAGAAGGTATGAAAAATAAATAATAGTATGAAAAAATGAAACAAAATATAATAAAGTACAAAGAGTGATGACTGGTTTTAATAATAGTGAAAGTATGAAGTGTATGAAGAAAAGGTCCAAAGACAGGAAGAATATTCACACTTTGGACTTTACGATCAATCTTAAGGCAGCAGGTTATATTAAAATATTATTTGACAGCTCTGATTTGATGCATGAATCTATCTTTAGCCAGCTGTGAAGGTAAGATCGAACAGAATGAAGAGTACAATAGAAATCCTGAGGCAGCTCTGCGAGCTGTTACTGTTCTGTCAGCACGGTTTATGTTGTCATTCCCATTCTGCCATAATGATTTACTACAATATGAATTATCTGCGCTTGAGTGATAAAGACAACTCTCGTGGCACGGGCTGTTTTTATCACGGTTGCTGTAAATCATTGTTCACTGTTGGTTGGTTTACATGCACACGCTTTAAGAAAACAAAGGCAGGAACACAATCCACCACAGCTTGAAATGTGTGATCATCATGCCCTCATGGATTCACTGTTTATACAGATAACAGAATTACAATATCTCTCATAGTATCATAATGATACTTTTTAAATGAGATGTAAATAATCGATGGCATTACCTCTGATGACTGATAACACTTCTAAGATAGTGTCGTGTGCTCTATGGAAGTTAAATATTTCTTGCTGGATGACTGGTGTATTACCACTGAAAAATATTTATTATAAAATACTTTTTGCCTTCTGTATTTATTTATTTATTTATGGAAATAACTGTAGTTGAGGAGTGGCGCAGACTAGTACATTAAACTGAAACGAAAGTGATAGATATCAAGTTAATAAAGCAGGCCAGAAAATTTCTTTGAAGCTGAGCGACTCTGTGGTGCTCGATGATCCGTAGTCCAACATTCACTCCCCCTTTTAGCTGCGTTTTTTGGTCCTCACCGTCCTGAAAAACATGTCTGCCTCTGCTAGATGCTCCTCTCTTTTCACCAGCCAGTTGCTAACTTTGCCTGACTGCTGACTGATTTACCAGAACTATTTAACTGAAAACTGCTGCTGTGACAAGCTTTCTAAAAGTTGCGCATACAGGCAAGAAACCAAAACAATAATCTAATAGAGGCTAAAAAGGAGTTGTTCTAATCTGTGGTTTTATATAAACCGTGAATCAAATGTGACTTTGAAAGCAGATGGAGAAGAAGAGAATTATGCAGTTCCCATTACGTCCAAAGAGCGTTTTTGCATCTTTCAGCTCATTGTTTTGGTTTCATGGTTCACATCTTTACTATTTGGTTCACTTTTAGCTCATCACACAAAACTGTATATTGGAAATTAATTAATTAATTAATTTTGTTTGTTGAGTTTTTCCTGATCTTTCACTTCCTCAAGTTGCTTCAACATTTAATTCTCCCCCTTCCAGGTCAAAATTTGGTTCCAGAACCGTCGCTCCAAGTTTAAGAAGCTCTACAAGAACGGAGAGTTTCCGCTCGGGGATATTCCTCTTGAACACAGTCCAGACGCCAGCGATTCCATGGCCTGCAACTCTCCTCCATCCCCAGCTGTGTGGGAAAACAACAACAGCAACAGTAACAACAACAACAACAACAGCAGCAGCAGCAGCAGCAACACGAACAGCAGCAGCAACATCAAGACTAATGCAATGATGGATCCTACCAGCAGAGGGCAGGGTCCCTATCAGCCTCCAGTTGATTCCTCGCCCGCCTGCATGGGAGATTACACACACCAGAACTGGTACCAGCAGCAGGGTGCACATTTAGGTCTGCCACAGACGGGCCCGACGCACCACACGCCATCAACAGCACCGGCAGCCACGCAGAGCATGGGAGCCGTCTACTGACGCTGAACACACACACACACGCACGCACACACACACACACACACCTGTGTTCCTGTGAGGTTTGACTGGAGCCCAGCGCTTAAACACCGGGGGTATTTTTTATTTTTGTTTTTGTTGGATGATTTGGAGTGCTGAAACAGCTGACACTGATCATCAGACACGAGTCATGACTGTAAAAACCTGACACACGTGTTGTAAAACACACTTCTCTACAGTAAATGTGGATTGAAAACAAGTGCTGGCCTCACACACCCTGTCGTCTTCAGCTCTCGAACTCATGAACTCATAACATTGAGTTCATAGCGCAGATTAGGGTGACGGAGGAGGGTTTTGTGCTGAGAGTGATACTGACATTTTTTTTTTTTTAATAACTGTTAATGGAAAACATTTTGAATATTTAATATTTTGACCATATTTATACCAAAAAAGCTGCATTGATTCAGTCTTTCCCTCAAAAGGTTCTCCTGAAAAAAGGCCCCACACAGCATCTTCACTCTAAAACCCAATACTACTGAGATTCTTCTGGGCTTTGCTTCAAATCCGAGCCAACCACACACGCCAGCACGGGGAACTTTAAGCTACGCAAGGCTTTAAATCTGAAAACTGTTCGAGGTAGCTGTGGTCAGAGGTGAACAACACTGAAAGGCTGATAACCTTTTAAAATAAAACATCAATATGCACCAGGAGACAAACTGTGGAGGGACACTGAAATGATCCCTGAGAGGGATTTAGAATCTAGATTCCACGAGGATATGATCATCGTCATCATCATCATGGATCCAGTGGATGATTTGCTTCTGTAGTTCCAGCGTATGCTATTTTTACCTTTCCAATCAATGTTTGCGTCCATATTTTTTATTTTTGTCTAAAGGGTTTTATTTTCTATGAAATGCACCTGAAGCAGATAACAGCAGTAGAACTGTTTGTGGACTGTGTCAGCTCGAGCTCGTGCTCTTGCTGTTGAAGTGAGGCTGGGATTAAAAACATACAAAAATGGGCAAGTGTGTCATGTTGTATGAAGCCTTTTGTGGCTTCAGGGGGAGCCGCACGATGCCCGATAACTTGCCTTCAAGTGATGTCACTTGTTTGAAAGTTGAATGTTGGTGTTAGAAAGAAGCAAGCTTTTTAAAAATGCCTTTCCTGTGCTGATGTCTTCTAATTGGTATGAACAGAAAAAAAAAGCCTCATGAAGTCACGAATTTCACACAGGCATCTGCTCCAAAGTCAGATCCCAGGACACGTAACTGTAACTGATGTGCTTTTAAAGACTTGTCTGTCATTCGTCAGTGTCGCTCTGACACCTCTTTCAAAATATTATCAGAATGTCGGTATCCACAGCCATTTGGCAGATTGGCCCTTGGCGTTGGAGGACGATGTCGCAGTGATTGAAAGAAAACAAAAGGGCGAACCTGTTTTTCTGCTGATGATTTCTGCCAATAAACTCAATGTTGAACAAGAGAGAGGCACAAGATGACATGCCATATTACATCCCGAAGTATTATGTCCAGCAGTCATAAAATTCAGTTCAGAGCTGAGCCAGGCAGTGTGTAGCTGAAATGTCGATCAGATAAATTAGACTCAAACGTCCACACAGGGCTCGAGGAACGTTTTGTTGATCTGTTCATTCATTCACAATGTGATCACTGAGAACTTTGCATCCTGTGCAATTTATACTCTGATTATAGTAATCTGTCAAACAGCCCTCCGGGGATTCAGTCTCATTTTGAAAAAGTTGTGGGATTGACAAGAGACACATTTAAAAAGAAAGAACAGGCAAAATTGAAATAGCTGAGGCCGAGATATCCCAACTTTTAGTCCCAAGTATTAGCCAAGCTCCAAAAACACTGCATCCTACAACTCCCATAATGCAACCTGGTAGCATCTTTCATTTAGACCCTCCTCGCTTGCAAATGGCCACATCTTCAAACTCCATGTTGACTTTTTAACGCAGGCTTTTTGTCGGAAATCTGAAATCTCCGACCCTAAACCGAGCTGATGATGTCACTACGACATGGTATCGACGTGACATCATCAGCGTAATTTTCCCAGGCTCGACAGAGCTCCTCCAGAGAGCCACAGAAGACGTCACAGAGCCTGTTTTCACAGGCTGCCGTACTGACGGGTAAATCGATCCTCATGGGTAAAATTCTTGGTGTGGCCCTTTAAGTCCTGATCACAAACACACTCGAAGGCCCCGACCTTTAAAATAAGCATCTTGATGAGAAGTGAGAGCGAGCTGGTGCTACAACATCGAGAAAGAAGTTGTATATATTCTGTTAACACACGTGCTGTACTCAGGTCTTTTATTTATAGTGTCAACTTTAGATCAAAAGTGGCACGGCGGTTCGTGCCTTAGCATTTTTATTATCAGAAAATTATAACAAAAAAATAAAATGTCTATATTTGAATCAGCTACTAGTGTATTATTTTTTTTGTGTGTGTGTGTGTAGGTGTAAGTGCAATACAAAGGCGTTGAAAGTGTGCTGACGGTGCTTTCCTGGTGTGCCTGTCAGAGTGAGTCAGACAACAGATACAGGTTGCACCCATCTATATATTATACACACACACACACACACACACACACACACACACAGGGTGCGTGTAAAGGAGGCTGTGGGAGGTGACAGTGTAGCAGACACTCTGGAGTCTCTGGATACTAATAACACACCGCTGACACAGGGAGAGACGGGTGTACACTGCTTTCATGTGGCACACAGTTAGAAAGGGGAGGAGTGTGTGTGTGTGTGTGTGTGTGTGTGTGTGTGTGTGTGTGTGTGTGTGTGTGACACAAACAAAATGCTCTCAACTCTCTGAACCAACCAAACCCACAGGTTAGCCAACAAAAAGAGGGCGTGATGAGAAAGAAGAAAAAAAAACAAGACACTCGTATATGGATACTGTGAAACGATGTTACAGACCTTCGATCACTCAGATATTGGTTTGACATGTTCGTTCTGATGTGGTTTGGTCATTTAAAGGAATAGTTAGTGAAGCTACAGCCAGCAGCTGATTAGCTTAGCTTAGCTTAGCTTAGCATAAAGACTGGAACTAAAGAGAAACATCTCTGTACACACTCAAAAAATGAAATGTTGACTTTAATTACATTTATTTTGTCAGTGTAATTGTATTAAGTTATTTCAACTCAAAATAACTTAATACAAGTACGTGGAACCTGTTGTCAAAATAAATTTAAAGTTCTTGGAGTCTTGCTGTCACCACAAGGTTGCGTCAACCTATGTAGATTCTAGGAAGTTAATTTGCCCGACCAGGAAAGTACATAACACACACTGCCCTAAAACTGCTAATTACAGATATCACACTTGTATTTCCTCATACATTGTGTTCATTAGCTTAGATCAGGTTTAGAGGTGATGATGAACTGACGTGTTACTTTGGGACACTGGCAGGCTGGATTCCATCTGTGTCTAGTCTTTGTGCTAAGCTAAGCTAAGCTAACCCTCTGCTCCTGATGGTTTCATATTTACCATAAAAATCTAAAGAGGTGAAAAACATCAGAAAAGTGTCAGTGTGACTAAGACTAGAAGCAGGCGGGCAATCGTTTAACTTCCCAGCATATTCTGTGTCGCATATCTACCATACAAACTACACATATACTACAGCACAGGTTGTCAAATGTGTTGGATAGCCAGATCTTTGTATCTGGCATTATCTTTTAATCAGACAGGAATGTGGAGAGAGAGAGATGGGGAATGACATGCAGCAAAGGGCTGCAGGTCAGATTTGAACCCTGTCTTTGGGAAGCTGCCAGTCATTGTACACATGTCTTGTTGTTCACCAGCCATAAATCTTCACAAGACCACAAGTTATTTGTTTTGTTTCTCTTAATGTCACAGTTATATATCTGTAGGTGTATCAAAACCAAATGACACGGAACTAGATGCTGCGCTGTCATTGTGTTGTAGATTTACAGCTTGTATGGACCATGCTGCTGATTTGCAGATATCTGGAAGAGAACAAAAGACAAAAAATGTTCTGTGCATGTGTATAGATTTAAGTAATATTTGAATAATAAAGCCTGATGGACCTCCAGGGACTGACACAGCATGTTTATATGAGATGAACTTTTATTAATGAACGTGTGCAGTAGAAGAGACGTGAGAGAATTATTTGCTGTACTGAAGTGTGTCAGGATAGAGTTTATCTGATTGCACTGTCCTGCCTGTGATTGTGCTGACCCCATGGTGGCAGCAAGAGCTGCTACAGAGACAAAGTATCTCTCCATGAACCACTAGGCTGTGACCAGCTGCAACTCTTTGCCCTGACCTGCAAAGGAACTGGCGGAGGAACTCTTCATTGTGATTATTTCAAAGGCCCTGGACACTCCCAGATACACTCAGTTTTAACAACTAAAAACTCTGGCTTCATCCAAACGCATCTTCAGGCACCCCACTTGCTCATCTTTTTGCAACAGTTGGAGTTAATGCACATTTAACCATGTTCTGTGCTGGCATCAACCCAAATATTTCAACCTATTTCTTAAATCCATGGCATCCTCCAACCATCTAACCAACCTCTGCCACTTCAGAAAAATGGAAAATGGCAATAAAATTCATTTAAAGGTTCAAAGAAGACACCAGGGGTGCGGTCGAATAGTCAAATTTGCTTAGGAACCTTCCTAACTGAAATGACCCGGAAGCATTAACGTAGCCACCATGATAAGAGCGAATTCTCAAACTGTGAAGGAAAGGAGCTTCGATGCTTCCTTTATTATCTCCTTTAGCATAGGATACACCGGACCATCCTTTACCAAAGGAAAGGAGGTAATACCGCCCCACAATTCCTTGCGGCCGCGACAAAAAAATCAGCACATCGTTTAGTCATTCACAACCAGAAAACGTGAATGTATTTAAATAGTGTCATGCAGATTGCACCAGAGAGAGTTTGTGAATATGAACATACGTGTTGATGTGATGTAAAAACTTTGGTCATGAAGTGTGTTCTGTTGTTGACTGTGGAGCTGCGTTCACACACAGAGTACAAACTGTTTCTAACTGTGACATGCAGAGTCCTGCAGATCATCATGAAGTTACCGTTGCTGATTAATCATATGTCTTTGCCATAACTTGTTAATATGTTTATAAATGAGTAGACAGGAGGGTGAGAGACCATACCAGTGTAACAAACTCATCTGACTGATTTTTTTGACTATTCGACAGTACCCTAGACTTGGACCCACATATGTCTAGCTTATCTACTTAACGCATAGATACACGTTGACGTGAGCATGAAGGAATTTGGTTTTACCGTCACTTGACCTAATGATTATCCACTGAACACAGCTCACTACATTATCGCACTAACAGTAAAAAAGAATGGACAGCGTAAATGTACTTGTAGTTTTCTGAAGAGCAGTTTTAAAGCTCAGAAAAGCTGGTTGGTAGTGGCTGCCTCTTCCGGCTCCCGACTAATCTAAAAATCCACAATGATGTCTGGATCACAGGTGGACCTGAGGCTATAGAGGCCAAACCGTTGTTCGTTCCAGGCTGTACCAGCATATTTCTGCTGTGAAGTTGGACATTTTAACATGAGAGGTTAGCCAACCTCAACTGGTTGCTTGAGGAATTGTATTTTTTGGCACTTCCACATTGGCTTCACTTCCTGGCCACAGAGTTGGTGCTTGGTTTTTTTCCACCTTAGGTTAGCAAAAACAACAATTGCCTATGATTGATTGATACTGATTGGACAACAGAGCAAGCACTTGGTCAAATCAAGACACCAAGCTGAGTACAAGGCAAAGGCAGCACGTTGTGCTTTTACAGAAGATGAACTGTTTTAGCCTCTCTAGTAGCATGGCTGTAAGAAATGACAATGTCCGGGCTGTTGGTCAGTCCACCACTTTGGTCAAGAATGTAATATCTCAACAACTGTCAGAGCATTCTGTCCCTGACAATACAATAACTATTGGATATGCTGATACATGCTCAAAATCCCATCAGGATAAATTACACCACCATCGGGTCAAAGTTCCAATGTGTCCAATACTACAAAACTAATGACACGCAAAGTGTGGTGAACATGGTGTAAACAGTATATCTACTTAAAATCAACATGTTAACTTGACTGTATTGCTTCATACAAAGTCCAGGATGTGTGTGTAGGACATTTTTCCCATGACCAGGACTGTAAAATGATACAGACCAGCTTTAAAAGTGTGATCAAGAAACAAATGTGACTTGCAGTATGGGAGGGCAAACAGACACCCACATTATCATATCATGTTCGCCTGAACCCACAAGGGTGCAGGGTGTGGATCCTAGACCACAGATCCAGTAGGCCGCCTTCCATGTTTGTTTAGGCTCTTACCTTCCTGTGCTGAGCCCTCAGCTTCCAGGTGTCAGAGAGGAATGTACCTGAACATCATGGGGAGACAGACAGAGAGGGCGGACAGGGACTTGTAGCAACCTGCGACTGGTACTCCACAAGGAAAAATGGTTTTCACCAAAGTCATTGTGGGTTTCTTTGTTTGTAACAAACAATCAGTATATTATATTCATGCAACTAACAGCAATATGACTACAAAGACAATTTCTCTCTCTTTCGTGGTCCTGAACTCTCTGAATCTTCTGATCCGTCCAGAGGATTTCGTCACTTTCTGCCTGAGAACCTGGAGAGTGCGAATGCCTGAAGATTTACATGGACATGAAAAGTTCTTGGAAAAGTGTTTGGAAGGTGTGTCGAGGTGACACTTTTACACTGTTGTTCTTTGGCATTCACAGGCAGGCTGAAGAGGGTGAGATGAGGTGATGACATCAGCTGCTGTGAGCTGAGTGGAGAGGAAAACTCAGCAGCGGAAGGAAAGTTTATAACAGTGTCATGAAAGATTTGGAGCTGACGTTACTTTCCTTTCCCTGCCTCCAGCCATGATGTGCACACTGCGCTTGGACTGATGTGTGTTTTTTGAAAGCCGATACTAAACTGACACCTGTACTTTTTTTTTTATAGAAGAATGCCCAAAGGACATACATGGTGCCAATATGAAATGTCAAATTTAGGGAAATAATCTGAAGCAGCTTGTAGATGTAAAAAACACACCACATAATTTCTGATTATTCCCACGTTACATTTAACCCTTTGCATCCAGTTCTCAGAGTTGTAGCTGAATCAAACGTCAAGGCTGTTTGATAAATAGTGGACATAGCAACATATGAGTTGCCCATTGATTTGTGGACTACTGCTTTTGAAGCCTCGAGCATTATGGATGTTGCCAGCCTGACTTCTTGGAACCAGAAGTGACTATAATTGGATGAGAGGGTGGAGTTGGAGAGGATATGCATTGTTACGCCTGTAACCTGATTGGATTTGAAAGAACACACCGCAGTAGCCACACCCTAAAGCATACCTGCTTTATTGTCCATTTCACTCTAAATGGAACCATAATTTACAAAATGAACATCATGCTGTGTGGAAGAAGACTTGAAACTAGAGATTGAGACCATAAACTCATGAGGAAAGTGTTTACTGATGTCATGAATCAAGCGAGAAGTCGGCTCATCTTCTCATAGGTTTGCATACAATAGGACTTCTTTTTGCAACCAGTAGAGTCGCCCCCTGCTGGCCATTAGAATGAATCCAGGTTTGAGCATTAGCTTTATGTGACCCCATCCAGGTTACAAAGGGGGGCAAATAGACAGAAAAGAACTATGTCAGCCCTAGACACCGACCATCTGAGTGTGGATACAAGTTTTAAAGGGTTCAAAAAGAGCTGGAGGTGTGTTCAGTTCAAGGAATATTTATTTGGAAAAGAAAAATATACTGGCAATCTCCTTTACCCGCACAGACACTGCAACCCTGCCACACAAGCAGGCCTCAGACAAAGAAGCACTAATTACATCCATCCATCCTAATTACATCCTGTACATCCATTATGTCTTTACATGTCCATCCATCCATTCTCCTCCACTTATCCAGATTTGGGACGTAGTGACAACAGGCTCAGCAGGGCACTCCAGATAGCATTCTCCCCAGCTCCTCTTGGGGGATCCCAAGGTATTCCCAAGAAGGCCCCAGAGGGACGTGCCTGGAACACCTCCAAAGGGAGGCACCCAGGGAGCATCTTGATCAGATGCCCGAACCACCTCAGCTGGTTCCTTTTGACGTGAAGGACCAGCAGCTCTACTCCAAGCTCACCCTGGATGTCAGAGCTCCTCACCCTATTTCTAAGGTACTTGTATCTGTGATCTCATTCATTCAGTCACCATACAATGCTCATGAGTCATGACTATAAGTGAGGGTCGGAATGTAGATAAACTGGAAAAATGAGAGCTTCATCTATACAGTAGATTTAAAGTATACCACCAGTAAATTAGCTTAGCTTAGCATAAAGACTGGAAAAAGTAACAGCTAGCCTGGCTCAGCTTGAGAGTGACCCAATTTGCCACTGCAAAACTAAATCTCACTAATTAACATGGAATATATTGTTTGATCTGCACAAAATACAAAGTGTAGTGTAGTGTACAATTCACCATTCTGCAACAGGTTTACGTGCAGGTCTATTTCATGGCGTACAGCATATGACATGTTGATTAGCGAGCTTTGTTTTCTTTGGGGACAGCCAGGCCAACTGTCTTTGTGCTAAGCCAAGCTAAATGGCTGCTGGCTGTAGCTTCATAGTTAGTTTGCAAATATAAAAGTGGTATCAATCTATTCTTTGAAATGTTTCAAAGCATTGTTTGCTTTCATGTTTATTTAACAGCAGTCTTCTTCTTCACCTTTTGTTGTGGCATTGCTACGTTTGTGGGCACATTACAGACACCAACTGTCTAACAGCTGGCGTACATGAACAGTATAGACTAGGAATGTCCAAAGTCTGGCCCAGGGGCCAATCACGGCCTGCGGTCAGATTTCATGCGGCCTGAAGCTTCATTTTTATATTATTATTTATGGCCTGCTAGGATTGTCAGATACTGTATGACTGGAAGATTTGGCTTTTTTTTGTTGACATAATGAAGTACTTGAACCTTTAAAGACATAACTGCTGCTATTATATATCTGTAGATGTGACACTAAATATTACTTTCTGAATGATCGTGTTAAAGAGAAGAACAAGAGTGATACGCTTTAAACTTAAATGTTAACAGACTTTGCATTACTCCTAATAAGTCATGTTAAAATGAACACGAGGCTCAGATTTATATCAACTTCATGCAAACTTTGTGAATTTGTATGTGACTTTTATTGTTTTTCATTTTTTAGATGGTAGTATTGACCCCCGGGCATCTTCACATTGTCAAATCTGGCCCTCTTTAAAAGACGTTTGGACATGCCTGACCAAACAGGGAACCACTGTATTACTATTTATATATTATCTGATGTCCTCCAGCTGCTCAGCTTCAACTCCATATGATAGCTTTACCCTAACCGCCGCTAACGTAGCTAATTAACTACTGCTAACTGAATCTGCCATTAGCAGGCAACAAAATTGGCTCATTGGTCGGACCGGACTGGGCTTGAACACAGCCTCTGAGACCAACAGGTTACACTACCGAGGAGATTTACAGACTTCCTTGATGGAAAGATGCTAAGTAGTGAATTGCTAACTGATGTTAACTAAACTGACTCAGCACTGGGGATGCTGTGTTTCGGGTCCCACCATGATGACTGGAAAGAAGATGCTGCAGTGCTTAGCAGTGGGGGTGTAATGCACACTCGCTATTGGATATTGTAAACGCCAATCAACATCAACGAGAAGTCCCTGTGATATAGGAAACACGTGAACGTCAGGAAGGAAATAGCAAACAGCTTTTTGTTTCATGTGAACTCGCATCGTTTTTATATCATTTACTGACAGGCGTGGTTTTGCAGGACTGTTAGTACTGTTACTTTATTTTTAATATATTGCATTGTGGGAGTGTTAGCACAGGATTAGTAGCCATAGAATACTTTCTTTGTTCCGTTGTGGACAATTTTGAGGACATTATCAGGTTCAATCCTGGTTCAAGTTTTTGTACAAGCATAGTGCTCTCACACAACATGACTGCCAATATCAGCCAAATATATCGGTCTAACTGATGCATAGTTCATTACGCCCCACGTACTCATGCACACAAACACACATACAAACACGAACACACACACACACACACACACACACAAAGCTCTGCAGTATCTCAGTTGCACTCACACTTAGTGTGTATGTGTTTTCTCACAGCATGGGTCAAGTTTAACAAGCAAATATAAAGTGACCCCTACTGTTTACAACTTGTTTTAATTAATGTGTTTTTTTGCCCACGTCTCTCTCTCTCTTTCTCTTTCTCCCAATATGTCTCATTCTATGCATCGCTCTCTCTCTCGCTTCGCTTTCTACTCTCTAGGGGGTCACATGCTGTCATCTGCCCAGTAGCGACTTGTGAAGTCTTTGGTTTTATAGTTTTTTACATTTTTGTCCTCACGCAAACTCTCGAGCTTTTGCCTCCCTCCATTTTTTTATTCGTCCTGCACACGCTTGGTGTTTATCTTTCTGCATAAACCGTAATGTATGCACTTATCCAGTCTGTGAGTGAAATGCTCAGCAGTGGAAATTGTATTCGTCTCACCTTGAACCTTTTGAAGTTTCCATATTAGAAAGCATGGGGGGATAGCTGCAATCATGTTGTCCTACTTGTTGCTAACAAGTCACATTAAATCTGTGCTATAACAGGAAGAGTCAGTAAATGCATTGAACTTTGTTCCCTGGGAGGCCTTAAAGTCTAATTTTCACAGATCTTTTGTATCCAGTTGCAGGCTGTCTGGAGATGTCACATACTGATGAAGTTAAAATGAGATTATTCTGACAGTGGATTGCAGCAGGAGGCTGTTCAGTCAGTTTTGTAGAGTTTCAGTCAGCACCATCGGGCCTAAAGCAAATACTGTCACCACTGCCAGCTAAAGGAGGCAGTAAACCTGTCTCACGATGGACAAGTGTGAATTTTAGCACATTGTTACATCGGTTAATCCAGTCATTCATTGTCTGACACTTCTCCAGCTCCAGGACGTGTAAATGTGATTAGCATCTATTCATCATCATTTAAAATTATTTATTTACTGCATGGAAGTACTGAAGCAAATATATCATAATAAATCATTCAAGGCCATGTCGTCCTTATTGGCTTTACATCATTTGTTCACACCAAGATTCTGAAAAATCAATTGAATGATATGAAACTGCATTCTTAAAGTCTTAAATTTAACTTGATAAACCTTCACCAAGCTAGTTGTTGTTCTTGGTTATTTTTTTTCTCTTATTTATTTCACATGAATACATACATACATATAGCATAGTATAAAAAGAAGAAGAAAAAGTCTGAACAGGCGCATCGCAGAGCTGTGTGTTATCCTTTATTCTAAACTAATCTTACCACAGCCACTCTATCTGTATCAGTCCCAATCAAACAGTCTGTGGTCTTTAGTAAAGATCAATGTTTGGAGTATAACGGAATAATAAAAGTGTTTTTTTACTGTGGGCTGAGCTGGGAATATTTTCCTGTCTCGTCTCCTTAGACGTAAATAAATTCTGTCGAAATCTAAAAAAAAAAAAAAAAAAAGATAATAATTTACACTCAATATGTGAACAAATGCACGCAGAGCTCAGAGCAGCTGACACTCTGGAATGCAACATGTTTCAATCTCGTGTGCCTAGACAGAAAAGGCAAGAAGTGACATGATGAAATACATCATGATCTAAAACTAAAAACATTATTAATGATAAAGAATCCTCAACATGAGACCTTCTAACATAATTTAAACTCATTCACGGGGGGGTGACATGCTGAAACACATTATAATGTGGAGGTAACAGGCAGATCATTAAAATCAAATCAGCTGATGTGGAAAATCTAGAAAACTCACACACACACACACACACACACACACACACACACACACACACACACACCGTCCAGGCTAAACCATCCATCTGGCCTCCATTTGTAAGAGGTGATCAAGATCACCAGCTCGACTTGAGAGTTGGATTACCAAAAACCTGGACAACAGTCCATGAAGCTGTGGAGTTTGGTTCATTGTGTCTTTTATGTTTTTATGTTGAATAATCTGACTGCGGAGTGCGGGTTTTAGTTTTTCCACTGTATAATTCAGGACATCCCCCTTAGGCGTTTTACCAGGATTCGGCACATGTCCACACATGCTGGTTAGATCGCAACCAAGTCTGCAGCTGGTGTCATGGGTATCCTGCTGAATTTTAACGGGACTATACACAAGGAAAGAGATCAGAAAATGACACAATAAAGCCAATGAAAAAGAAGTAGTTAAAATGTTTTTTTTTAATATAAGTCAATTGTCACATTTGAAATATTCAAGGTCTCCTCATAGTTTTAAATGACATTTCACCACGAGCTGTTGATTAAATCAAATTGTTGGATGGTTTGGAAAAAAATAAACTTTATTTGGATCATAGCAAATCATCAAATTGTGAGTTTATTGTCGTGGCAGTTGAGTAATATTTTTCCAGTTGGATGGAGGTGCAGCTGATTTTATGAACTGTGTGTGTTTCTATAATCCACTGTCAGAGATTTCATTTGATTGATTTTTGTATTTTTAATGTTACTTTGCAGCCATAGCACCATCAAGTCAAACCAGTCATAGTGAGACAAGGCACAGGAGAGGGAAAAGAATATTACTGTCAAAAAGAAGAGTCCGTGTAGGTCACTTTATTTAGCTGATTTTTAAAAAAAACATGTTTGTGTTGTTCTTCCTTCACTGTGCTGTTTGCTTTCACATCGGTCTGCTCGGGGAGGGAGGGAAGTTTCTTTTTGTGTTTACCTTAAATCTCTGTCCAACACGTGTACGCGCCGGCAGGATTTGTGACATCACAACTGGTTTGGAAGCCAATCACGGTCCAGCGTGCGACTCGCACAGACGTGATATGGCAACGTCAAGCTTCCTGCACACATGCGCAGAGATTTTTAGGGAAGTACGAGACATCTTACATCGAGCAGTTAGACACATTTGCATATTCATAGAGTGAGGGAGATGGAGTAGATGTAATTTTACGATGAGATACGATGAGTCATTATTCAAAACAGAGTATTCTATATATTGTTCAAAACACATCTGGAGGGGTCTTATATACAGAGAGCCTCTGTGCTGCGAGATAAGGAACCAAATCCACAGCTCATGATTTAAATACGCTGCTTTAAAAATCTACTCTGTGTGTGTGTGTGTGTGTGTGTGTGTGTGTGTGTGTGTGAGGCCTTCCTCTTTAGCAGACGGTCTTGTGCTGCCATGTTCCCTCTGCCCCCCAACAGGCTTCCATCAGTTCATTAGGACAATACGACGTGTCTGAAGTATTCCATAAAACTCGACGGTGTGAACTCTGCCAGAGGGAACAGGATGCTGCACCAAGGAGCGGATGAAACGAGTCGAGCCCTTCTGAGAACTCCAGTGTGTGGCTTTTTGAAAGAAGTTTGACCCTCGGAGGAAAGGAAAATAAGAAAATATGTATAAAATATAAATGATGGAGGTTATGAGGGACAGCAGAACAGTGGTTTCAATCAGTTTTACCAAACAGCTTTTCAACTTCTCCCAACACTTTAACTGTACTTCCTCAAAGAAGGAGGCTTTGCCAGAAATGTAAATAAGTGACCTCATAAACACCGATATTGTTGCTAAATGTACAGCACCCCCCCCCCCCTGCCGCCGACATGTGTTTCCCTTTTAAAAGACTGCAGGCAACTGACTCTGTGAGATTTAAGAGGAAGAGGAAGAAAAGATGGCACACAAGGCTTCACATTGTGTGAGGTGTCCGACTGCTGCGCCCAAATCTCTACCAAACGGTGAAGCCACATCGTGTTCGGCTCGAGATCACCGCGACTTCACGTAAACAGAGCAACGCTGTTTATGTGGTTTAGCATCAGTTAGCACTCATCAACACATATACGGACATTTGACGTCCTTACTAAAGTCTTTGTACGGCAGCTACACTCAAAGCATCTTAAATCTTACTTTCCCTTTATTTCGGGTAATATTCAGCATCTTTTTATAAAGTGAGGAGTTTTAGTAATAGGTTTCAGCGCTAACAGCACAACATCATTGTTGAGTTTTGAGTTTTGTCAGTAAAGTTATCCAGATGACTCAGTAAACCTCCATCTTGGAACAGGTCCTGGTTCTAAATATACTGAACACACTTCATCTGTTTTCAGCAGACAAACAAACAGACTTCTTTGTATAAATCATGTCCAAAAGTTCACTGCTGGAAAGTAATGAATATAATGAGTATGGTCTAGACCTGCCCTGTATGGAAAGTGTCATGAGATAACTTTTGTTATGAAGTGGTGCTACATAAATAGAACTGAATTAATGAATATTTGCAGGTCATCTTCTTCTTCTAAAAACAGGAAGATAGATGGTTAGTTTGAATTGCTCTTAAATAGAAGTACGGTCTCTAAATTAAAAATGTTCATGATGAATAACATGATAAAATGTTTATAAATCGTTTAGAACATTTTACAGTGTGTTATAAAGAAGTTATAGTTGATGATAAACTGCTAAAAAATGATTTAATGCGTGTTTTATGTGTGTTTATGTATCCGTTATGTATCCATAGTGTCTTCAACAACAGTTATTACCTGATTGTCATCCTTTGAAATTAAAGGACCAGTGTGTATGACTGCAACCCCCTCATCTCACGTTCACTTCTGTAGGATGAAGGAGAAACTACAATGGCTGCAAAACATGCAAACAATGTGAAACACTCTGTAGACTCAGTGTTTAGTTTGTCTGTTCTGGGCTACCATAGAAACATGGCAGTTCAACATGGTGGACTACACTCACTGATTCATATTTTCAGGTGATATTACACTAATGAATACATTATTCTATTAAATTTTGCCATATTCTGTAAAGTGAGCCCTCCTTAATCTGACACACTGGACCTGTGACCAGTGTGACATGACATATGCATGCTACAAAACCATGCACTAAAAAATACATAAAGAAGTTTCTCTCAGTTTACTGGATATTAGTCGTCCAACTACTTCACCATACATCACCATTTGTGACTTTAAATGATCAGCCTGATCATTGTTTGAAATATAGTTTGACCTCCTTCATGGAAATATTTAACATTGTTTGTAAGAAATCTTGCGTGCTGCCATGCACAGGGGTGCATCCAGGGGGGATGGATGACATGTCGACTGAGGAGGGTCACCGCTGGCTGCTCCTGTGAACAGATGCTGAAGTGTGCTGATGCTACAAATGAATGTAACTAAATCACCTTCAGTACCAAGTACAAATTCGAGCTACTTGCTGTGATGCAACTTCATATTTTTTAGTCCACCACATCTCAAATATTGTAATTTTCACTTCACTACATTTGTAGTATTTGTAGTGGACCATAGATTTTCAAACTTTTCATGTGACAAATTTCCACACTCTTCCTGTCCTGTCAAAAACACATGTATCATCAAATTTGGTGTTTTTGAATATGAATATTTCTGAAAGATTGATGAGTTGAGAAAACTGCCCTATTTGTCGGCTGAATACAACATTTAAAAATCATCTTGGATCAGCTGCAAAGGTCATCGTCACAGAGCTGAAAACATGAGAAGATCACTGTGCTTATATGCAGACATATGATGACCTTATAGACCATGATGCAGATGCTGTAGGGTGAACTATTAAACATGAAGTAAAGCAGTAAAATCAGCTCAACCTGAGTAAAATACAGTATACACAGCAATATGAATCCAAAAACATCTTTTATAAGAGTGACAAACTTCTGCAGAATGAGTACTTTTTACTTTTGAGACTTAAAGTAAATTTTACTGATAATAATGAATTACTTTTAAGGTTTTGAATGCAGGACTTTGTATCAGTCCTGGGCAGTGATGGAAGTATTTAGATCCTCAAACGATCAAAGCCACTCCATTCAAAGGACTACTGGGAGTATTTAGAGATCATACTGAGACAAACTCTCACAGTGATGCTGCCATTTGTTCTGTCTGGATCTCAAGAGGACTGAACTCAGATTCTAGAGTTGAAATTGTCTTGAGCCTATATGCTACAGACCACCTACACCAGAGGTGTCCAAACTTCTTTTAAAGAGGGCCAACACTAACATGTTCCAAGTTCCATACAAATGCACAAAGTATGCATGAAGTTGATACAAATCTGAACCTCATGTTCATTCTAAACATGACTTATTATGAGTGATGCAAAGCCTGTTAACATTTAAGTTTAAAGCATGTCACTCTTGCTCTTCTCTTTAATAAAATCATTCAGACAGTAATACTTTGTGTCACATCTACAGGTACATACAGGTACACCAGCAGTTATGTCCTTAGAGGTTAATGTTTAGTGCATTCAGACGCTTCATTATGTCAACTAACAAAGCCAAATCTGGCAGCCATATAACATCTGACAATCCTAGCAGGCCATAAATAATACATTATAAAAATTAAGCTGCAGGCTGCATGAAATCTGATCGTGGGCCGTGGGCCAGAATTTGAACATGCTTGACCTAAACGCTTCATTATTTATTTATTTTTGTTAGCTTCATCCCTGCATCTTCTTTTTGCCAGCTGCACTGATCCCATCACTGTGTGAAGTCTGCAGACAGAGCTTTTTGCTCTAAACGTGATTCACCCCACGTGACGACAGTCATGTTTCCGAGGTGATGTATAGCACGATGCTAAAGTGCTACGTAAGAAAGGTGTGGTCATGAGCGCAGTAGACTTTTCAACCCGTAGTGTGGCAGTGCAACAACGCCTTTTGCTCTTCCAGGAAAAAAATGATTTTATCACCTTTTTGGACACAAATTCTCTCAGGCACACTTGCACGTATCACCATGGCCTTTTGTTCTCGTGTTAGACTGCACCTGAAGGTAATTTGCAGATTTTTTTTTTTTTTTTTTTTGTCCTTTCAGTCTATCTGAGCGGTCAAAACAGTGACCTGACCGCTGGATTACTCCAACGCAGTAAATTCCTGCTCAGAATCTGCAAAAAGGAGCATTAAAGTTAAACCCCTGAAAACTCCTATCCATAAGAAGCATAACACAGTAATATATGAATGCATTTTTGTCATATTCATTCAACGGATCAATTTATTATGAAAGGATTAGCCCTCAGTAATCCAGTTTGATGTAATCCACTACTTCCTTGCCTTTTCCTGTAGTGCCCGAGGCAGAAGGATATTCCCTTGACTGACAATTACAGATAATTACAGCGTCGGAGTGAAAGCTTTATTTAACAAGCTGTGTCCTAAATTACCTATAATTGACGTGGTCATTTTATAAAATCATTGACAATGTTTGACGACTCTTTTCGCTTTTCCAGATGTTTGCGGGGCGAAAGACGTGACCCGTTTCTTCTGATTTATGACTTTAGAGAAAATGGCTCCAGGCCACTGGGGCACACAGAGACCTTCCACAGAAAACGTTCATTTATACACCACTGAAGCTTAAATGTGATATTATCAGTTCAGTGTGCAAAAACAAATTCTTTCTGCTAAGTTAAATAAACAAAATGAAATAGGGTGGCAATGATCACTGGGTTTGATTTATTTAAAATAACATGGCGCAACCTGACCCATAGCCAATAGATTATCGACAAAATGAATTCATTATTTGAAGAGCTTGTTGAATAAATCCAGTTAACAGATCATGGCCTATATAATATGCCTATATAAATTTAAATAATTAGCACTTCAGCTATTGTCATTGTTCAGTTTTGACCCCAGAGAATTGATTTTAGTGATTTTAGTCAGTGGAATTAATTACAAGAAGGAGAAAATCAGCACATTAGTCTTGAATGACCTGGTGTAATTTGTTTTATACACATATTTTATACATACACTTTCAAAAACATTTCTGGCATTTTCATTTTGGCTTCATCTTTTAACTATTTTAGAAAAAATATATATAAAATTTGACTCATACAATGAAGTAGCCGTGTCCATTCAGTGCCTATTTCCCATACCATCGTTAAAAAAAAGGGGGATTATAAGTATCATAAAATGGCCGCTTCTTCTTCATATACCTCATCAGAGCTCCTTGTTTCTTGTCAGCTCTTTAAAGGTATACATGCTACACAGAACCAGCATAGTGTTCCACCCTGTCAGAACTGATAAAATGCACAATGGTGAATCGGAAGAACTTTTCTTTAGTTCTTTAATTTGACCTGTTCCTTTTTAAAGAAATTTTTCCTCAATTTACTGGAACTTAGTCGTACAACTACTTTGCCACACGTCACCATTTGTGGTGATGGCACTGTCTGCTCCTTTTTAAAAACAACTATGAAGAAACCCTGAAGAAAAAACCCATGATGTTACACATGTATCCACTGTAACCCTCTGAAAAGACCGAAGAAAAAATAGTTAGTTTCTCAGTTCTGAGTTGTAGCTTTATCAAAATATATCTTGCCATGGCCGAACTCCTCTGGAGACGGAAATAACTCGACTGGCTGCATTGAAGTGAGACTGTGTTCCAAAGAAGGAATAACACATTCACATAGCTAGCATATGGTGGCTAATATTAACTTTGGATAAATATTGCTGTGTATTCTATACTTTTTGTTGCTGCTGTAAAGCTACACTTTATTTAGCATTTACCATCATCCTGCAATTGTAACTTGTGGCTAAGGCTAGTGTTTTTAACAGGCCGAGTCATCAACATACACAATTTCCAATGAGCTAACTGGCAAAATGAACAGCAAAAACATAAAAAAGCATAAATCTACTGTCTTTATTTGCTGAAGTGAGGACATTGCATAGCTTATCTGTGTTTAGAAAGTGTTCCAGGCTAGTTAGCTGCAGTGTACTTGCCTTTGTGTGGAGCCAAATGCTCAGTTCTCACCTCTATGGGTTATAGGAACTGAACATTCAGTCCTCACTATTGATTCAATTTAGTGCCATTTATATGAAGGTTATTACTCTGCCGTCGAGCCATTTTGTTTATTTCTTTTCAAGTTAGGTAGCTAACAAAGATCCAAGCGCACAGCTAACCAAGGTTAAGTTAGCAACGTTAGCTGATAACTAGTTTTAAGTTCATCAGAAGTCTTCAGTTTCTATAATTCTTTGGTTGAAATGGTATGCTATTGTGTTGCCAATATGGTTAAAGCCCTCATATTTTATAAAGTAAATTCAAATAATATAAATATCTTGTATCATTTTTAAAATTAAAATTATCTTGGTATTTGTCTTATTAACTTCCTTTTTTCAGCCTGAATTAAAAGAACCCTGAAAATGATCTCTGCCAGTTGTTATTTTTGCCTCCAGAGAAGCTCAGACTCTTAATGTCCATGTCCCTAACAGCTCCACTCAGCTTGCTGGTATAAATCCATTATTTGTCCTGGAAGTGTTGCATCCTGCTGTCCTGTCTGTCACATCATCTGAGTCCTCGGCATGGAGTCCTGCTGGTGTCCGGGGTACCAGTGAGCAAAATTGTTCATGTATCCTCCAGAGTGCACCGGCGCGCCTTTGGCGGCCATGCTGATGTCCCACAGGGAGCATGGAGAGGAGGAAGACGGTGGTGGTGGGGCAAGGTGGTCTCCCTCAGGTCCACAGGGCCCGTTCTTCATGATCTTCTTGTATTTGGATCGTTTGTTTTGGAACCATATTTTCACCTGAAGGACCAGGAAAGGGAAAGAGTTAAAAACAGATTAAAAGCTGATCCACACAACAACATGCCTCTGCAAGACATTTAATATACAATAAAAATGTATCTTTTGCCACGCAAAATTTTAATAGTGAAGAGATGTCAAGCAAAGATCCTCATCCATGGCTACACTCAAACTGGAGACCCTGTGAATATGCTCAGTGTTTAAAACCTCTAGACAACCAGGATGACTTTTTTACTGACCTGTTATCTGTTTTTCAGTTATGGATCATATAAACTCCCTCTCTATTTCATTAGCAGCAATAGAGAGGGAGTGCAGCACCTTGTGTTTGGGTCTCTGCTGTTAGTCTGTTACTAATTATTGAGTCTCTGCCAGCAACATTGGTAATGTTACTGGCAGAGACTTAAGATCCGGTAACATTACCTAACCTAGGTTTTTGCCAATAACAATAGCTAACATTATTGGTTCTTGTCTCTGTCAGTAACATTATGTAACATTATCAGTTCTTAGGTTAGGTTGCCAATAATGTTAGCTAACATTATTATAACAGTATTGTCAACTAACCACCCCTTGAAAGGTAAAAAAATATATATATATATTTATGGAGTAAATGCATTCACAATTCCACTGAAAAGTTCCACTGAAAAGACAAGAAGCAGAAACACAGTAACAACAAAGACACACTATGAAACCGTGCTAATAGCAACTAAGCTAATGTTAATATACTGTCAATGTTAAGCTGATGTAAAGTTATCAGTAGTAGTAGTACATTCTTCCTCTAAATGTTTCTTTAAGGCATATTACTGTGCATATTACTATGTTTAAGCTGCAAGCTAAATCCCAGAGAGACCCAACAATTCCCGTGAGCAAGCACTTGGCGGCAGTGGCAAGGAAAAACTCCCCTGGTGAGAGAGAGAGAGACGGAGAGAGGGGAGAACAAGAGGGAAGAAAAAAATCAGTACCATAATGCAGTAGAGAGTTGTAAAGTAATATTAACAGTAGTGTTATTATAATATTAACATTTATATAATAAATGCATTGAGCTGGCTTGCAATCATAGCTGTGAAGGCAGATATACCTGCAGAAAGCGATTAGGGAAACAATAAACCCCAAAATTATGGTAGAGAGTTATTAACATACGTTAAATGTGTACAGATGGAGAGGGAGAAGAGGGGAGCTTATTGCATCATGGGAAGTCCTCCAGCAGCCTAGGCCTGACTAGGCCAATAGCCACATGACTAAAGGATGGTTCAGGACTCACCTGAGCTGAGCAGCGCTATCAAACTCAAACCTCCAACTCCTAAACCTGCCTCCAGAATCAGAACTGGGAGCTTGTTCCACAGGAGAGGAGCTCCTCACCGAAAGCTCTGGCTTCCATTCTACTTCTGGAGACTATAGGAACCACAAAGAACCCTGCAATCTGAGAGCACCGTGTTCTCGTGGGAAAAAGAGGGTAATATTGGAGAGATAGGATCTCTTTTCACGGTTGCTGACAGTACACATGCAGCAATTTCGCAATGGTGACAAAGACAGATGGACAGACAGGTTAAAGACAAACCCTTGGGTTTGTCAAATTTATTTAGAAGTCCTTGAAGTTTGTTTTATGTGGGAGTGATTGAAACAAATATTCCAATCACTCCAATACTCACTGGGGTGGAGCTGGTGATCCCATCTAGAGTAACTCTGTCTTTAGTGTTTCAGGTGTTTGGGGCTTATTAGAAGAACTTAATGAAGTTTAATATCAGAAAATTTTTATGCCCTTAAGGCATGTTTGAGGTTTAGGATCAAAACAACAACAAAAAAATGATTACCACTCTTGCTGAGATGTGTTACTGCGGTAATAACAGAAAACTGAACAATCATTATGAATATAGCCATACAAATTAATAACTGATGCAAAATGATGCAGCGTAACAAGCAACAGCAATATAACTGTTATTGTGGGTGTGCCTACAACATCATGACTGTACCGTCGCTCCTCACTGAAAGCTCTGGCTTCCATTCTACTTCTGGAGACGACAGGAACCACAAAGAACCCTACAATCTGAGGGCACTGTGTTCTCATGGGGTAATGGGATACTATGAGATATAATGGTGCCTGACCATTGAAGGCTTTGTAGGTGATTAATTCTTTTCTGGGTTTTTACATGGAGCAAGTGCAAAGAGGGTAATATTGGAGAGACAGGATCTCTTTTCACGGTTGCTGACAGTACACATGCAGCAATTTCGCAATGGTGACAAAGACAGGTGGACAGACAGGTTAAAGACAAACCCTTGGGTCTGTCAAATTTATTTAGAAGTCCTTGAAGTTTGTTTTATGTGGGAGTGATTGAAACAAATATTCCAATCACTCCAATACTCACTGGGGTGGAGCTGGTGATCCCATCTAGAGTAACTCTGTCTTTAGTGTTTCAGGTGTTTGGGGCTTATTAGAAGAACTTTAAGTTTAATATCAGAAAATTTTTATGCCCTTAAGGCATGTTTGAGGTTTAGGATCAAAACAACAACAACAAAAAAATGATTACCACTCTTGCTGACATGTGTTACTGCGGTAATAACAGAAAATGAAACAATCATTATGAATATAGCCATACAGATTAATAACTGATGCAAAATGATGCAGTGTAACAAGCCAACAACAATATAACAGACTTTTATTGTGGGTGTGCCTACAACAACATGACTGTACCATTAGTGGTACTACAAAAATATTATGTTAATATTATTATGTCATGTTCATGTCACTGACGTTCTTCTTTATGAAATGATAATATTCAAATCTTTCGTTCAAAGGAATGAATACACTTTCTATAAGGTAGCAGCCAATAAGAATATTATGTAGAGACATAACACTAATGCAATATCAGAAAATATTGAACTGAATAGCCCTTCAATCATTTTTCTGTGGTTACAGACGATTCAATTCTCTTTTCGTTTCCAGGGTGCTAGCAAATTGAGCATCAAATTACACAAATGTGCCTCTCGGGCAACCTGTCAGCTTAGCGGGAACAAATGAATCATAAATAATTACACACAGTCAGTGAAAGATACTTTTGTCTCAAACAGGTTTTAACTGCGCCGTAAAGGAAAGGCGAACGCCCAAAGGACTGGTGCAGCGCCGAGAGAGAGCTCTGGCCTGCAGCAGAGGAGAGAAAGATAAAAGAGAGAGGGGGAAAAAAAAAAAAGAGAAAACAGTCTTGGCGCTAAAATTGTTTTCTCCTCACACTGACAGTCCTGGGAATTATTACCCAGGGATTTTATGGGTATTTATGAAGATGGTTGAAGTGGTTTATGGAAGATATTTGATTCTATAAAAAATCTAATTTCAGACTGCTCTAATTGACTCTAAATATGTGGAAAAAATTATCCCTTTACCCGATAATCAAAAAGGCACCCGGCTTTCACACCCAGCATTCAGCTTTGAGCGGCCAAGAAGTCATGCAGAGTGAAATTTGACATTTAATTTGATCTCTATTGTTCCAGTGTATCTGCTGACGTCAATCACAGCCTGTTAGAAGTCAGTATGGATGGTGGCAAATACATCAAATTAAACTATCACTCCATAAATCTGCAATATTATTATAATTACAGCACATAATGCAGTGTAGTCACACCCGAAACCTTTTATTCCAAGTCTAAATTAAGTGAATTGTACAATCAAAGAAGGAAATCACATCAGAAATCTGAAGAATTTTCTTCTTCTTCTTACTGTACAGCCGTTTTTAAGCCCCCCGTACTACCTATAGACTAATATAACAAAAATTACACTCACCAAACTGCAGTGCCTGCAGTATAATAATCAATTAAGTGGTACACCACAGTGGTAGCTCACGGGTGAAAACCTAAAGTGAGTGTGTGGAGTGTCGCTTATGAGCCCAGGAGTCAATCAACAGCACGTTAAGTTAATGCAGCCTCAGTGAGAGGATTTCTGCTGTAATTATTGGTTTCATATTCCAGCAGCAACACAGAGCTGACAGCTTCCCTGAGAGCGCGACTAATGACACCGACATTAGCGGAGGAGGGTGTCTGAGAGGCAAGCCAGGTGCCACTGAAAGTGTGTGTGTGTACAGTATGTGTGTGCGTGTGTGTGTGTGTGTGTGTGTATCAAACTAAACCTTGCAGTGTGTGTCCGCAAGAGTAAAAAAAAAAAAAAAAAAGTTGATCAGTGGTGCCCCGTGAGGATCGGGTGGGTGGTTTAAGCCCCAAGGGACAGTGTGTGTGTGTGTGTGTGTGTGTGTGTGTGTGTGTGTGTGTGTGTATTTCGAGGGAAAACGTTAGAACTGTGCTACGTGCCATTTCTCAGCTGCGTCTGGGAACATTAGCGATTCAGATGGAAAGTGGTCAGTGGTTGGCTGCCGGCCTAATGGCATGAAGGCTGAAGATAGAGATGTGGTGCATGATCACTATCTTCATGTGTGTGTGTTTATGTTTCCATCTGCATATGTGTATGAAAATGCACACACGCTACATATGTTTCAAAAAGATGCATAGATGTGTGTGTGCGTGTGTGTGTGTGGACAAAAGTTCATCCACCATGCGTGCGAGGAATGTGTGCATGTGCACAGTACACACTGCATGTTACATACGCACGCTAGGCTAATTACAGCTGACTTTAGAGCAACACGATGGTGTGTTTCAATACAAGCTGTTCTATGTCTACGTCCATTCACTACATCACCATCAGAGCAGGGAAAACACACACATTGTGTTATATTTTGAATGTAATATACATTTTCATTTGGATTGAAGGTATTGACTTTTGGAGGTTTTTCCTTGACACTGTCGCCAGGTGTTTGCTCATGGTGGGAATTGTTAAGTCTCTGTAAATATATAGAGTTAGAGTTATATTATAGAGTACAGTCTAGACCTGCTCTGTATGGAAAGTAAGTTAACTGTTCCGATTGGGCACTATATAAATAAAACTGAATTGAATAAAAAAAATGTTTTTATCCCAAATGTTAATATTTACAGCAATAATGTTACAAATTGAGCATTTAGTCTGAATCTGAATACACAGACAAACTGAAAATGTCTTTTCAAAGAAGAAAAATTGCAAGAGGATGACTTTAAAATCTGTACTCAGGTTAGACTCTCACCCTCAGGCCACATTAAACTTCACTGGATCATTGGATTATTCTGCAAAACCCTGGATTATAACGTTCAATGTCAACATTTAAAAAAACAACTAATTTCTTACAATATCGGCATATGGCACAATCGATGGTTGGATGGTAAAAGGCAAAGTACGATAAGACTCATCACTGGCATTTCGCAATAGCAACAAATGCAGGTAGGCAGACAGGTTGAAGACAAACCCTTTGTTAATCAGATTTATTTGGAAGTTTGTTTTATGTGGGGCGTGCCCTGGACAAAGACAATAATAGGTTTGGGGCTTCCGGGTTTTTAAGCTATTAATTCATGCTTGAAGTTTGGCCGACTGATTCACCTGTGTTGATTCATCAGTCAAACAGTAATATTACAACAAAAACTGATGTAAACATCCATCACTGCTTACCAAGCCCTAGGAACAGCACTGGGCATAGTACCTCTTCTACTGCAGTATACTCTTTCCATAATTCTGATTTGATCCATTCAGTCCAATAAAATCTGTAAAGCTTAGAAAAACCATGGAGTGGGGTCAAGCTGGTGGCCAGCTCAATAACTGTAGGAGGATGATTGTTGTGTGCATGCGGTATATGAGGAACTTTTATAAGAATCAATGAGCCACCATCTTGGAATGCAGATACCAGTCTGTATTATCACAATCATTGGGGTAGTGCATTGGTTCAGCATTACAAAAAAGATTTTGTGTGGTGAGAGATTATTAAAGATATGGTTACCAAATATAAGATGCTTGTTGCCCAGTTGGACTGCTGTTACATTCTGAGATCTAAAACCAGTTCATACTTTAGTCATGACATTAAACCGAATCATTTCTTTGCAGGCAAACTGTGGGAACCCCCTTTGCAGTGTTGCCACGTCTTGAAACCGAAACAGGGCAAGCATTCACAGAAAAGAAACAAAAAAAAAAGCACCCACATTCTTTCTTCCAAACCCACAAAAATGTGTCTGCATTCCAACTACAGTCAGAGATATCCTTTAATTGCACTCCAGTATCAGTCACACACTGACTTGACTCGATGTATGGACTAATGGAGCTAACGCAACCAGTCAAAAGGCCACATTCCCCCAATCCAAGACACCTCCAAGAGCACACAGAGAGAGAAAGGTAAAATAGAAATGCGCTGCTTTGGTTAATCATGTGAGTATGACTTTCAGCAGACCACATTCAAAACCCGTTTCGCCACTACAAAAGGCAAAAGCAAATGAACAGATCATCTCTTACTCCCAGTGTCAACATAGCTGTGGTGGTTAATTCATACGGGATTAGGACAGTTCATCTGATGACATCAGCTGCTTATGTATACTCAGTATGCACATGACACGCACGCACGGGTCGTATTTCAAATGAGGTATTGCCAAACAATCCTATCTAATCTTCCCTCAGTGGGACACCTGCTCAATGCTCAAACCTTTACTTTCCACCTTTTCGTCACGGTAATGTATCTTTGATAATGCCACGTTACACAACGTTTTAAAATCGAACCTTTGGGCGTCACAGAATCCTTTTATTTCCTGACACAAAAATGCTTCATGAAGAAGAAGAAGAGTGATTATGATCACAGACAGGATGATGATGGCTTGAAATAACAGCGGCTTTGCATTGTGACAGTTTGAATAGAGCCTACAATTAGAATATGACTGTGCTACTGATGAAGAAAATAGTTCCTGGTGCTCCTCAGTACAAAAGGCAGTTCATAATCTGTTTTGTGAAAGTTTAATTTCTAATTATGTCAGAATCCATTTACATGTAATAATAATAATAATGAGAGAAAACATGGTAATTAGCTTATATATTTGGTCAAAATTGACTTTTTGGAATCTGTTTTTATCCATAGAGATGTATAATCTCTGTGAAAATGGCTTTTTAATTAATTTTAATTAAACAATCAATTATAATTAAACAATAAAACACAATCCAAACTCCTGTGGAAAGAGAGCTGTGTCAAATGAAAGCTAGCTGTTCCGATGGCTAGCCTAGCTAAAGCTAAAACCAAACTAATGCCCCCCTTGCTGTTATCTGTAAATGAAAAAATACATATTTTAATAAACATCTTAGTTGCTTTAGTGTTTTATTCCATTTAACTGAATCAATGTGGTCATGACACAGTTTAAAAAAATAGCTAAGCACCTGCTAAAGGTAACTATCTCACAAGCTGCTATTTTAAATTGAAATTAATGTGATTTGGTGACCTTAAGTTTGCCTGATTTATTGATATTTATTGATTTATAGAGATTTCAGCCCTTAACTAGGGACTGTAAATAATAAATCAATAATTAATTTTAAACAAACAAATTTTATTTGCCCTGTGAAAATGAAAGAATTGTTTTTGTTGGTGTATTTTTCACTTTCATTTCCACAGTATTATCAGAAGGAAGAGTGCAATATCTCTTTCTGGTTATTATAAAAGTTCCATGGCAGGAATTTTTGCCATGAAAAATCAGTTTTTCTCAACTTCAGCTCTTCTGTATTTATTCTTTGCCTTTGAGGAGTAGAGCAGCACATGAACTCCTGTATGAATCAAATAAATGATAAGGCACAGCCAGATTATGATAGCTTTGGGTGTCAAAAAACTGTTTTGGATATTGTATTTCCCTAGTACTGTCAGCAGAACAAACCCTGAATTTCTAAAGTCATAACACAGTCTCCAATATAAAAATATCTCAGAGCAAGAGGAGTAAAATGATTTGAACGCAGATGGGGAAAAAATTGCAACATCAGTATCTGTCCTGTTCATCGGGGGATTGTTCCCAGACTACGAGTGCTTAGAACAGCAAATATCTGAGCTCCAATCAACTGAAATGCTGAGTCACTATTGTCTGATATCAATGGAGTGTGGCAAATTAGACATTTATTTATAGGAAAACGTTGTGGGTCATTATTAAATCCCCAAACGCCTCATAAAAACAGTACGACTGTCACATGTTGGTACTGTTAGAACTAAAAATCATTGCTTGTTTAAACGCGACAGCATCCCAAGTCGGCTCACTGACTCCATGTAACAGACAAAATGGCCGCCATAGGCTTTTATTTGCCTGTGACTGCACGAGTGTGTGTGTGTGTGTGTGTGTGTGTGTGTGTGTGTGTTCTAAAAAGTATGAAGAGGGAAAGATGACTGGTGGCAAGACTTCCCTTTAAGATCGGCTGCAGGGGTATAAATGTTCATTCACAGCTATGCCCAACACATACACACACGTTTTCGCGCACGCACACATGCCACCATACACTCGGGAATTTTGAAACGCATTTCCGGCATCTTTATTTTTCCTTGTTTTGTTGGCATCCATCTCATGCCTTTTTGTTTGATAGTTTTAATGACAATGACTGTGACTAAAGCTCACATGACATTTAAGGATATCTGAGGACACGTCAGCATGTGATCACACATAAGAGGAATGTGCGGTGACACCCATTAACAAGAATGTACCGGTGCCTGTTTGAAGCTTTTATACTGGACTTGTTCCTCTTTCACTATGAATGACGGACAAATTAATTACAAATCCATAATCAGATATATGATCGCTTCAATTTCTGGAATAATTTTTTTTTTTTTTTAACTCTTTTTTGGGCATATTTTACATTAAAACTACACAAGCTCATAAGCTCTGTGTGTGTTATGAATTTGAATCTGTTAAGTTCTTGCATTCCTCTGCTAATTACCCCCTTACATTTACTTTGAATATTTGGGCGAGGTGATGGACATACGCCCTTAATTGAAAAAATTACCCAACGCTATGTTCACATTAAAAATGTTTCAGACTCGTCATAGTAGATATATCATGCAGATGTTTATAGTGTCACAACAATTTTTAAAAACTAGTATTAGTGTAAATGAATCGTCATGTTCCCAAGATTTTTTTTATTGTTATGAATTAATATGTAATTTAAAAAAAATAAGTGGAGTTGCTATGTGTATGTGTGTGTATGTGTGTGTGTGTGTTGGTTCCACAGTACCTGGGTCTGCGTCAGGCCCAGCTTGGCCGCGAGGTCGGCCCTCTCGGGCAGGGCGAGGTACTGGGTCTGCTGGAAGCGCTGGTTGAGCGCCTGGAGCTGAAGGCTGGAGTAAATGGTGCGAGGCTTCCTGATCTTCTTCCCCTTGCCGTTCAGCCTCACCTCCCCGTTCTCGATCACCGCCGTGGGCTTCTCGTGTTCTGAAAAAGAGCAGATTTTTTTTTTTTTTTTTCCAAAGATAAATATCAACACGGGACAGAAATTTGGCCTCTAATGGCATCAGAGACACATTCGAGTGTCCTGCTAAGGATCATCCGCAGTAACACAGCAACACACTCAGACTCTTTATGCTCATGATGCTTCAAGGTGTTTAAAAAGAAGCTTTTTATTACATTTATTTAGCTTTTTTTTTTTAAAAAAAAGTCTGTCATTTTTGGAGATTTTTTGTGCTGTTTGCTCTGGTGTGTGTTGCTTTTTTTCCCCCTTTTTCACAGGAAAAGACAGAACGTGGGTCGAATGTAGATATAAAAGTAAAAACATTCAGGGAGCATGTCTGTTTTTATACAGTATACGAGTTCACAGCAAATTTCCGCGTGCATTTTTAAAAAATGTGTTTTTTTGGGTCTGATATGTAGAGACAGGTCATACATAAGCTCAGCTCGCTTTGTCACAGCGGAGAAGTCAAACTGAATCTTCAATTTTCAACCACAAGATGGAAGAAAAATAGCTGCAGTGACATTTTTGCTTAAGTGGACTTTTGTTCCGATGTTGCAAAACATAAGGCTTTTTCTTCTGTGCTCTAATACTGTGTGATGCAAAATCATAAATCATTGATAAGGATCGAGGATGACATGCTATAAACAGTCGAGTATTGTGACATTCAGCATGCTGTAAAACGACAGTGGAAGCAGGTAAAACAAATCCTCTTTGTCCAAAGCAGTTCAGTTTACACGCAGCTCAGCTGACGGCATTTTTTTTTCTCTCTCTCCGTCTTCTTCTTAATTTTCAGGAAAGCTACGCACAGCCATGTATGTTCGCCCACGCTGATCTTTGTTATGACATGAGCTTATAGCCTGCAGTGGCAGGAGAGAACAGCTGCCGACGAGCCAAGGCCTCACAAGATGTTCAGATTCTGTAACCGAGCTGCAGCTCAGGAGGGACACGGCGAGTGAATCGACACTGGATGAAAACACAAAGGGCACGGCAGAGAAATTTGGCAAAGGAAGAAAGACAGAAAGAAGAGGGCATAAATTTACAACCAGAATAACTGAGGCTCAACCCTTTGTTGTTGTTTTCTCTTTAAATAGGATTTTCTGTTTGTCTTACTGTGTTCAGAAAAGAGTTGAACATCAGATAAAAGTGAGACAATACAGAAATCATTAAATCTTCATACAATAAACGGGAAAATTTTAGATACATTTTGTGTCCCAAATGGTCTGAAAAACAAATGTCCAGCATGTGACCTCCGCCGAGGTTCAACTCTCTGTCTGACCCCAGATCAGCAGACTGAGACACGAAGAGAAACAAACGTCAGTGGACTTTTTGGGGGGAATTGGAAGCAGCAGAGCTGAAGTCCTGTCAACAGCAATCACAGATGGACGGAATATGAAAATCCCATTGTGTTTGACTAGGGTCCTACATGCTGACAACCAGTAACGTGTCCATGTGTCATCGCTGCAAAAAACACGTTAGGGAGAAATTCTCTTCAGTGCGGAATTTCACGTCACGTGTGTTCACACATGAACATGTTTAATAATTCTACGTGCACTAATATGTGTGTGTGTCGTGAAGATGAAGAAGTGCTGATGTGGCGCTCTCACATTGTCATCTCATTTTATCTGGAGGCCGTAAAAAAAAAAAAAAATAAAATAAATAAAAAAATAAAATAAATAAAAAATCTGAAAGAAATTTGAACTGAATTCAACTTTGAATTACTAATAATTAAAATATTCAGTGATATACAATAAAAAGGCACAAAAATGAGTCAGGATGGAACAAATAACATCTAAATAGACAGTTTTTTTTTTTTTTTTTTCATTTCTGATATGTGTCTGTGTTTTTGTGTGTGTTTTGTATGTCCATAAATGTACAAAGTGTCAGATGTACAGCTTTCAGCACAGTTTGTGCTGAAAAAAGATACCATAGATGAAAGAAAGAAAGAAAGAAAGCAAGAAAGAAAGAAAGAAAGAAAGAAAGAAAGAAAGAAAGAAAGAAAGAAAGAAAGACAATGTTTGCTTGCAGTCAAGTTTTTTTTTTTTACTAAATTTATAAAACAAACTGTATTATTATTATTAGTAGTAGTAGTAGTAGCAGCAGCAGTAGTAGTAGTAGATTAGTCATATGTGTTAATAATCAACATGTAACGTGTAATGTAATGTGTGATGGTGGACACACTTCACTGTGAGCAAATTTAAAATTAAGCGGCTCAAATCAGTTTAATATCTTTTACTTCCGCTTTGGTTCATTTCATCTGGATTTCTGCTCTTCATAACTTTCTATTAGACTGTGGGAATTTTAGGCATTCGCTGTTACATCATTTGTAATTTATGTTTAAACTTTTTTTATTGACTGTGAATATCATTATTACAAGTGTTCTGCGGCGAATGTGTGTCACTGCATGTGGGCGTTGATGATAAAGGTTATACAAATATGAAGACCATAAAAAATAATGACTGAATGCTCTTTAATTGATCTGAAGTAAAACGATGCGTTCACTGTCAGCGAAGTGAATCAGACTATTTTATTTTGAGGTGAATAGTTTTGTCCCAATTAACAATTTTTTACGACTTTTCAGGTGTGAAAGTGGTAGAGTACTTATTCATTATTATTATTATTATTATTATTACTATTGTTGTTATTATTATTATTATTATTATTATTATTATTACGGTCTGTCAGTGTGCAGACAGCAGCAGCTTCAGGCTGGATGTGATCTTTTTGAGGCTTTGGCTCTGGGCAGCTCGCGGGCCGCTGCGGGACACCACAGGCCCGGTGTCGGCTGCTACTTGTGGAGAGTCACACGGTCTGTGCAGGCCTTAAACTCATCTCCAGTCCAACCCCAAAGTACACTAAACATGACTGCTGTGGCCGACCTGTGTGTGGATCCAATTATTGTTCTCCACTGCGGCTCATTTCATGTTTCTCTACTCCACAGAGTCACTCTGAGGATTTTAATGGGCCTGAATGAGACATCTGTGAGGAATAACGTTATTTTTTCATCTCCTGAAATTTTCCTTTGATTACTTCGTGCGTGTTGTTGTGTTTCATGTCCTCTGTTGTGGTGCGAGTGACATGCTTTTCACTCTTTATCCAACACGAGGCAGATTTATGAATGAAAATCAGTGAAAACCAAATCAGCCATGACTCAATTAAAGTTAAGCTTCTGAAAGCTTCAGCTGCAACTCAACACCAGCTCAAAGAACACAGAGTAAATGTGACTCATGTGTTAACAGTCCACATGGTCAATATTTAGGATTTAACTGTGGGTGCAAAACAAAAGTTCAAACATGATTATTCCATTTTTCTCCTACCCGAATCCTCCAGTCTGGTGTGTCCGAGCGTGCCGCCGTGACCCCCGTGCTGATAGGGCAGGTAGGCCCCGGGGTGGTGGGCGCTCACGGGGCTGTGATAGGACGCGTACCCAAGAGGGCGACCGTACGACGATGCGCCGGTGGAGAAGGGCCCGTCGTGCTGCGAGGGTCCCACTGCGTGCAGACCGTGGACCGGGTAATGGTTGTGGGATAGGCCGGGGGAGGGCTGCTGGTGTCCGGGGTAGCCGTGGCCGCCGAATTCCAAAAACGCCGATTTGGAGGGATCAGGCGGGACTAAAGTGTCCGATATAGAGCTCATAGTCATCATTGGGGTGAGGGGCAGTGATGTGGTGGGAAATAAGAAGGGTCAGCTATGACCTCCAGGCGGGGGTCATCATAAGACAACCCACCATCAATGATAAAAAACAAAGTCTGTGGGCTCTCAGAGAAGTGTTTCCATGAACCAACAGCAGCCGTTGTGAAACGTGCTTCACCTTCGGTAAATGTCACGGTAGCCCTGCGGGATGAGAAGTGGACTACAAAGCGGGTTGAGGAGGGTTTTCCCTCCGCTCCATCCCAGCTGAACGCTCCACAAACGTCACGCTCAGAGTTTCAAACCATTGACAAAGACAAGAAGCGTGACAGGCCAACATGCAGCGGGAAAAAAAACAGAAAACAAAGCAGGAAACTCCTGAAAAAAAGAGCTGCAAAAATGATTTAATATCCTCTGATCGACTTATTTTCCTTCTTCTCTCCGACCAAAAGAACCCGTCCTGTGCTCGATCCCTCCCGTGTGTTCAAAGAGCCTCTTGGCAGCAGAGAGGAGTGGAGTGTGCGTTCCTCCAATCCGCGGCGCGTAGTGTGCCTCTGCGCGCACCATTCTCTGCCTCCACTTGGCACACACAGAGCGCTCTCATTGGCTGCGGCGCTGCGCCGTGTCACACAAATCACAAGCAGCACCGGCGGAGGACCCTCTCGGGTTTTTTGGCGGACAAGAATGCGCTAACAGTTGATGGACACTTTTCAAAAGAAGTCTCGAGGCGAGGAGACATTAAAATATGATCCGGGGAGTGTGAAAATCTGGAGGGAAAATCAACAGATACGGAATTTAATTCAAGGCCGTTAGTTTCGATTAAATGACAGAGTAATTAATGAAACAAAAGATACATTAACAGGACAATAAATTAAGATGAACTAAATTAGTATTTGCTAATAGGTGAGCTAATATCTGAGGAGCTAAATGAGTGTCTGTGGCATTTAATTCACTTGATTCTTTGCGTCATTACGCAAAAAATAATTCAACGCTCGCACTTTGGGTTAAAATATCTGATTAATCAGTTAAAATATTTACAATTTAAGTCACCATCTGTGATAATCAGATGGTAGATTGTCAAAATATTTATACTGAAAAGTAACTATCTATTAATTTGGGTGATTTCTTTTTTTTTTTTTTAAAAAGGACAATGGCAGGTTGGCGCATAGAACGCAGAGGCTTTCCAAAAATAAAATTCTTCCCGCCTGCCAAAAGCAAAATAAGGCGGATCAGACCAAATTATCTTCATAAGCAGCTGTTGAAAGGCCGCAGACCTTATTATCCAAATTATTTTTTATTAAACACACACTTACACTGATCCACAAGAACCCACTTTCCAAAAAAACATCATTATTCTCCCGTTTCTTCTTCTTTTTTTTTTTTTTGGCTGAGAATGAAACTGAGATCTAATCCAGATCAACCTGATTTTACGCCAACATCATAATCTTCAGGTGGGCCTTGGAAGTAAGAGAGCGCACACACACACACACTGACACTGAGGGCACCGCCTGTGGTCCCACACGAGGGACAATTACAACAAACATCGGCCTTCTAGAGAAACTCCTAACTTGTGATTTTGGCAGAGCAGAGGCTCGGACACTGTAATTTCACTCAGCTCACGGTCATTATGCTCATCTGCGGTGGAAATCCCGGGACTGTGGGCCTGCTTTCAAATTAAACTCCAAACCTCAGCATTAGCAGATAAATCTAAAATAGTGTAGGATAAAGTCATTTCACAGGAATTATTAGAAAATCACTTTAAACCACCGCGAAAAATACATTTAGGTCTATTAATGGGATTTATTACAGTTATTACGGTACACCCTTAAAAATAAAGGTTCCAGTTGGTTATGGTGACGCTCTAGGGGAACTTTTTTTTTTTTTGGTTCTGTAAGGAACCTTTTTCCTTTTGGTTCTCCTGACTGAACTGGCTTAAAGAAGCAGTAATCAGTATAACAAAGAACCTTTAAAAATGGCAAAAATATGAATTAAATTTAATTAAAGGTTGAACCTAAAGTGGTTCTTCATGGTGATGCCACAGGGGAACCTTTTTCCTATTGGTTCTTTAAAGAACGATTTTATCATAAAGTTCCCAGATTTTAGTGTTTAAATATTATTTGTCCCAGAGTTCAGTCAAGGTGCAACATGTATGTATATACATGCATTTCATTTGAGTTGCAACACTGGGTAAACTGGGTAAAAAAACTTAAAACCATTAAATAGCAAAAATAGCAAAAAAAAAAAAAAAAAAAGGTTCTCCAGATCAAAACCACTTTTTCTGAGAGTGTATGTGCAGGCCAGATGTGTCGCAATATCACTGAGCATAACTGAGACTTTATTACACAGAGTTCATTTCAGCTATATGTTAAACTGCACCAAACTCCATTTTGAGTTTTCTGAACATGTATGTACGGAATCAGCGCACCATTTACATTCATCACAACACGAGATGCAATCTGACTCTTGACTGAAAAGCCCACGAGGTCCCATCACAGAGTCACGCCGGCGTTCAGTTGTGGAGAGCAGCAACAAATGTGTTCAAGTAGTGTGGGTGCAAACTGGAGTCAGCCTGATGCCACTCTGTACTTTTACTCCACCAGATCACAGAGGAACTATCACATTTTTTAATCCTTCACGTTTATCAGCTGACAGCTGTTGGTTACTTTTCAGTTTTAGACTTCACTTAAAAAAAAAACAAACAAACATATGATGAGCTCATAAACATTTATAAATATGAAACCAGCAGTTTCACCTTAAAAACGAAAAAAGCAAAAATGTATTTGTGTGGCAGAACTTCTTCTTTCATCATCTTATGACCCCTCAGATGTATCTTGTGACCTTCAAAGGGTGCCTGAACCACAGGTTGGAGACCGCCAGACTAAACTAACTGTATTTAAAGCAGTAAAACCAGCTCCACCTCGAGCAGCTACACCACCAGCTGCTTACACACAAATGCATCAGCTTTAATGCTAAAATGTCATACAGAATCATTTATATTTATTGATGATACTACTGCTTGCAAATGAATGCAACTTTTATTTTGCAGTGTGTTTTACTTTGAGGACTTGCTGCAGGAAAAAGCTTTATGGACGTCTTCAAACTGGCCCCCCGAGGCCCGCGGGTCCCTCTTTAGTCACTAATCTCGGTTTTGACAGTTGAAGGCTGCTGTCACACACACACACACACTCACGCACGCAGAAGGAAGAGGTTTTTCTGAAATGCAAATTTTTGTGGCAGTCGTGCCAATAAAGTTGAATTGAATTGAACGTGAAGTATGAATGAATCAATGAATGTCAACTACTCCTCATCAGAATTAAGTCGTATAAATTTGACAGCATAATTTTAGCCATGCCAGCTAGAAAAAAAATAAATAATAATTTGAACATACTGTATGCACACACACACGCACACACACACACACGCACACACACACACACACACACACACACAGCAGAGTGAGAGATGTTTTGGCATGTTTCTTCTTCGCTTCTCCTCTCCTGCCTCTGGGATCCGGCTTATTATACCAAAAGGGCTGATGTGTGGAGAGTTACTACACATCCCAGCCTGCACTCCTGCTTTCATCTGCAGCCAACATTCCTCCCCTCCCTGACTTCACCTCTCTTGCTGAGCGCCGGGCACACCCTCCACGCCGTGTCAATGCTGTTATTTAGTGGCACAATCTTGCTAAGTTGTCAAATTTTCTGATCTGTTTTTCACACGCACACACACACACACACACACACACGGTGAAAAAGGGGAAGCGGTCAGTTTGGCAGTGCTGGAGAGTTTTTCAACATGGGAGCAAATTATCGCTCTTTCCAAACTAAACTGTGCAAAAATTGAAGGTTCTCTTTGGTGTTCAGGCCCAGGGGGTTCCAAATGTCCAAAACTTTCCAAGTTAACTTCAATCTTAGTTCTTGACCTGCACTAAAAATCGCTAAACATGAAGAATTATCCTCCTAAAATCATTTCTAAATTAAGGCAATTGCAAAACTTCATAAAAGTTTTGTGACATTTAGCACAACGTCTAAGTCTCGCTCTTGTTGCGCTCGTTGTACATTTTATTGACATCTTTTTGGCTGCCTCCTTATTGCTGAGGAATAAATATAGATGAATTTACAACCAAAGTACACTGCTAACCTCACTGATTCAACAAGTAAGACAGACTAATGACTGCGCTCAAACAGCCACGCTGATTTGTTGGCCTGCAGGGAGGCAATTTGTCATCCAGTGTCATGGGGAGATGAGTTACTGTCCGACAGCATGAGATAGAGCTCATGCACAGTAGCTTGTGGGAACACGTGCAGGTCAGTTTACACCTTCAGGGAGAAAGAAAAGGGGGGGGGGGGGGGCAAAAAAGCAAATACAATAAGCTCAGATTAATAAATATGAAACTATATATATTTTTTTAGAAATGATTGTAAAGGATAAAAGTTGCAAACTGATCCTTGTTTTGTTTTGTCGCTCACAAACTGAGCAAAAGATGTGATTAACCTTTGATCCTACAAATGTATCATAAGCCTCGTATATCATATTCCTCTGTGTCGCAGAGCTCCATTGCACTCGGTATCATGTTCCTTTATTTCCAGTAACACACACACACACACACACACACACACGCACACACACTGGAGTTTATTTTGAGTCAGTCCCACCTGCACTGTCCTGCTGCCGGAAATACTAATGTGTGTCCACCTAATGTGGAGAAATCTGAGGCTGGAAGTAGTTCCCAACAAATACACGTTTTATGAGTTACTAGTAAAAAAAAACAAACAAAAAAAAAACTAATACAGTCTGGTGACAAAGACAACGTAGGGAGAGGTTGATCAAACTCATGTCTTGTGTGAAACCAAAAGTCAGCATAGACTTATTTTTTAACGTAGGAATATAAGTTAACTGTAGCATATTTAACTCATGTCACGTACGTAATGCAACTTCAGTTGTGTATTTTAACCCAAACCCAAAGTTTTGGAGCCTAAGTCTATCCAAAGGATTGTTTCAGGACATTAACCATGTGACAATGAGGGTCGTGTATGTTGAACGTCCAGTAGCCGTGTTGCTGATAATCTCCAATGGTCATATCAGCAGTTATCAGCAATCAGTCTCTTAAGTTGTTTAGATATGAGGTCATGTTCAGGATTCACGGATTTGGAAGACGTGATTGAGGAACCTATCAGGATGACATGTGGCTATGTGGTCTGAAAACTACATTAAAACATTTTTTGGCCACTTGGGGGCAGCAAAACAAGAACAAGCAAGACTGATGAGAGATGTGAGAGTGAACCAAAACAATATACACAGTAATATTTAACGGCAAAACAGCGTTTTATTTGATCCTTTATTAATATAAAAATATTTAATGGTGCGTCTGTAACACAACATCTAACAATACCCTCTATACTAATTCATTATGAACTTATTCATATAGCAGGCAGTACAGTTTACACATAACAATATTCCAGATGAACCAGCAACCCACTTATAATTGCCATCTACGTCATTCTAAATTCTACTTGACATGGTAAATAGACTGAATGACACTTGAGCCTCCACAGCTGAAGCCTGACAATCCCTCTATAAACACAAAAAATAGTATTTTGATCCAAACCAAACCTAAAATTATCTTCTCCTCCTTTTTTTAGAATCTGCTTCCATTTCTTCATCTCTTTTCCCTCTACTACGACTTTTAAGTGGTTCATTATTCTCAGATGCAGCAGCACTCTAACCAACATGTGAACTGTAGCTTGCTGTAATATCACAGGAACCGTGAAATAGTTGCTGAACAGAGATGACTCAATGAGGAAGAGTACCAAATGTAAAGGGGTACACCCACCTTGAATGAAATGAATGTGCTGTTCACATTTCTTGTGCAGATAGGGCAGCGTTCTTCTTGATCTGAGGATGTAACAATAAAACTACGAAAGTGCTCAGAGTTTAGTCAGATTAACCAAAAGCGATCACACCTGAAATGTCAGTTATACTCACTAGAATGAGTGTACACTCCACTACAGCATTTTTCAAACCATTGTTTTGTCAATTAAGTCTTTCACATCAACGACTCAACGGAATTTCGGCAAGATAAAAAGTGATATGACGTCTGTACAACGTCTGTTCTGTATGATTCATTACGACGGCAAAGACCCTGAAGGCTTGCATCTGATCATCTAACTGTGTGGTTAGATACATCACAAGGTAACGGGACACGTTACAAAGACGCATATGTGAGGCAACAAGAAAGTTGTACACATTATATAATGTGTGTACAGATCATACATTGTATAAAACATGGATGTAGTCTCGTTGACGTCACCCACAGGTTTCTGAAGAGATGTTGGGAAGCTCGCCACTAATCCGAAAACGGGCAAAGTTGTGGATCATTGGCGGACCTGAGGCGGATTGAATGAAGCCTGGTTGCTCAAAAAAGCCATCTGTAAGGATACCTACCTGTCACTCAAAACGGCCATGCTGTTAATTCTGCATAACTTTAGACCTTGATATAATCTGAACAGAGAAATTAGCTATACAGACCAAAACTGTCTGCTGTGAAGTTGGACATTTTAACACAGGGACTTATGGAGACTGTCCAGCCTCAAGTGGATGTTCAAGGAATTGCAGCTTTTAGCTTCATTTCGCAGCCATGGAGGATGCCGCTTGGGTTTAACACTACGTGTGTGATGATGTGTGTAAGAAGTGACTAGTGGCAGAAAAAAAAAAACCCCAAAAAAAACCCACAATGGCGGATGCTAAAGAGGTTAGCATAGATGTCACTAGCATCAATGACATCATAACTGGACTCTGGCTGGCTGTGTTACATGATTCATTGATGAATAACCAGTCAGTCAGCATTACCTGTAGTCTGTTGTATGCTATGCTATCATGAGAGGCTTCTTCATCCAAGCATGACCATTCAGAACAGCTGTATATATATATATAGCGACAGAGGAAACACAGCTATAAACAACAGAGGTGTTATTTGCCTTGTGATGTCATCACCAGAAGCCAAATGATCTGGCCCTTTGAGGCACAAACAGCATTGCTTTTCTGTACGTTTGGTCATTTTAGTTTACACAGAGTTTATAAAGGAGCTGCATGGAGGAACAGAAGTACACACATGAAAGAGGTGTGCGCCTGTGTGCGCCTCAGCTGGCCCTGTTGAGGTGAGGTGAGGCGAGCGGTAAGGTAGACGCTGCCTTCTCTGTGTGCCTTCTCTGCTAAGACTGTAATTATGGCGTGCCATTATGGCGTGCAGAACAAAGGCGAGCCCTGCAGCCCTGCAGCAGCCGGAGAGCAGGGGATGTACTGCTGCCTCTATTCACACCGCAGTTAATAACAATACTCCTCGATGCACTGCAGACAGCGCGGCGTCAACCCTCCCACGTGTGTCTCCTTTGCGTGCGTGAGTGTGTTTGTGTATGTGTGCAACATAGAAGGGGGGAGGGGGGGGACAAAAAGAGAGAGAGAGACAGACTCGGCGTGATGTGTGTGCATGTTTGGTTGTATGCGTAGGTGAGGCAGTTTGAGGACAAGGTTTGAAGTTCACCTCCGTTTACCTCCATGACACACTTGTCCATAAATAGTCAGCCAGCTTAAAATGAGGTAGACAGTACATTTTGTAATTGAATTAGCCTCTGAACGTCATCTCGTCTTAATTGCTGACACAAAAAAACAACAAGGAAAGCCGATTAGTTGGGAGCATAAAAGGTGGCCTGCATGTGGTCTGATGTCCTAACCCTAACCCTGAAAATACACTGCATGCGGAACGGCTCGAGCATCGCAAGAACGCACGAAATCTTGCGAATTCACACGTAATCGCGCTATATTAACAACTGTAGTCTCTTTGACTCCTGCAATGGCATTCCACGCTGCATCTTTTTTGTTGGGGTCCTTATGAAAAGGATGTGAGGTGTCATAAATCATAAGTTGATTTTGGACCTCTCCTCATACAGTACATGGTGTCGATGGGGTGAAAAGACGCCTGAAAACCTCTGACCTGTTGACTTCAGGTCGGCCCCGCCCATTATGACGTGTTCTTGTAATGAAACTCAATCGAGGGTTTTATTTTGTATTTTGTAGTCGATTTCATGATGTCCCCGCACAATCTGCTCTGGTCTGAATTTATGCGCCGTGCTCCAGTGTCCGGGAAAAATAGAAGCTCTGCGTATGTGTTGCGGAGGGCTGCCGAACGCCGCAGCTGTGTCACAGTGGAACTGGAAACTGCGTGACCTGACACGTTGACTAAAATTGAAACGTATTGGCTCCGCCGCCGGGCGGAGTCATTCCGCATGCAGTGTATTTTAGGGGTAAATGTGCATGAGGGCGTTTGAGCACAGACCATCAGCAGATATGCAGGCGTGTATTCCAGTGATTAGTTTACACTTCATGGACCGTTTTTCCTGATCAACATTAATGATGGTTTTGTTCTTGCTGCGCTCCGAAATCTCGCATCTTCCCTCGCTTGCGCCATGATGGTTTTGCTGCTGCTGCGTCGAGCAAAGTGTGGCGCACAGCATGGCACACTGCCGGTGTGCTTGTGCCCAAAGTTCATCCAAGTTCATCCAAAGCAGTTGCACTGTGACAGACGTTGGTGCAATGTTGAGGAGGGGATGAAGAACAAGATTCAGGAATGACCAATCACATGACCTCCTCTCAATATCAACCCCACTGGCTTAGCCGTAGTCCGGTTCAGAAGCGGCTCAGAAGCGGGCCTCTGTTGTTCTATTTTTACACAGAGCACTTCAAGCTTCGAAGTGTGTTGGTACAGGTTTGCAAACGGAACCCTGATGCAGAGGACAAAAATGCAAATATTTATAAAAATGACTGCAAGTCAACAACTATGAGCAATCATAATTAAGACTTTGGATGGACTTTGCCTTTAAATGTCATCATCCTGCTGCACTACGCCTACCTCCAACTCTATGAAAGCTTCCCAGTCTGATGTTTAGAAATATACAGAACACTAAATGCCGTCAGATCCTGACCGATCCTGTCGCTGTGTTGGGAGATTAAAATAATGAATGTTAGCGCTGTTGTGCCATCCATGTGTACAATTACACGCAGCGCCTTTCTCAAACAGTCTGCAGATGAAGCACGTACCGCTCCTGCTGCTGTTTAATCACCTGCAAGGAAAAAAGAAAACCCAACGTTCTACAGGTTGTTGTAGGAAATTCACTCATGAGAGGTTTGTGTGTGTCTCAGATTCTATCCATTTGGCAACACCAGAAGTTGCTCAACATGGTCATGTCATCAAAATGTTGTGATCATTTTGCTGATCTGTCCTGTGTCCTGTCCTTTTCCAGGTGTCCATGGTGGACAGTAGGTTGTATGACTCAGGTCCCACTTGCCTGAAGTTGTTCAACATCCGCCTAGATCCTCATTCTTATGTTCAAAATTCTGTCATCACAATTTTTTGTGTCACGTGATTTTGTTAGTTTGTTCTGTACATTTATTACATGTCTGTACATCCTGGATGAACGAGACAGTTTCCTCTGAGGACAGTCTGAGTTAAACATTCTACAGATTGTAAAGCCCCCTGAGGCAGATTGTGAATTTGGGCGATGACATCTGACTTGACTTTTGACAATTTTGAAAATTTGAACACCAGCGTTGACTAATATCTGGTTCACACTTACAGTATGTGGATGATATTGTTATGACTCGGCCTCAGTCACGTTAAAAGTTGGTCAAACTGAAAGAGGAAAAACTTGACATACATGAATGATTGTGATGTGTTTGCACTGGACTCCATTAGCCCACACCATGATGGGAATAACGGCGCTATAAATAACAGCGTTAGTAACGTTAGTACTTTCTTCAATAACGATTAATCTATTTGATTACTCTTCCCATCAGTATAACGCGGTTACTGCCAAAAAATGCGGTGCGTTACTATGATTGAAGGCAACTGTTTTTCATCAAACCAAAGCCGAGCGGCAAACATTTTTCTTGTTCCTCCTTCCTCTGTGAGGGCGGGGGCAAGAGACAATCGCATAAATGATAACAACTGGCTGAGGTTGAGTAAAATTCCATGGTAAGCCAATCAGAGGTGGAGTTGGGCAGGTGTTGCTTACACAAATTGTCAGACACACAAAGACGACACAGGACATTCACGTGAGTCAAAGAGAAACAGGAATGGCGAGTCCGAATAATCCAAAAGTAGCCTTCTTTAAATGCCAGTATAGTATAGTATATATCATAAATAATTGAAGTCCAAATTCTTTGATACATCTGAGCATTTAAAAAATGACTTGAAAGTAACGCAATAGTTACTTTCCAAAGTAACTAGTTACTGTTATAATTTGTAACTCAGTAACTACTTTAGTTACTTTCTGGGAGAAGTAACTAGTAACTGTAACCAGTTACTTTTTTTTAGAGTAACTTGCCCAACACTGGCCCACACACATTCCCACGCCTGTGGGAAACAAAAAGCCCAAACTGTATGATTAGCTTCACCCTATGATTAGATGTCACCCGTAGGTGACATAATAAACACAAACAAATAAATAATAATAATGATAATAAAATTATTTAGGAAGATAAAGAAGAAGAATACATTATCTATCTATCTATCTATCTATCTATCTATCTATCTATCTATCTATCTATCTATCTATCTATCTATCTATTTATATTGAACCAGTTCAAGGTTTACAGAGAGTCTACAACTGTTAGGGGTAATGTTCTGATATACTCAATAAAAGGTTGCCAGATCCTTATAAAGGTGTCGTATCTATTTCTCATACATGATCTTCTGTAAAGGTAAACGTCATCATTTGCGATGCATTTTCTGGAAACAGTAAAAGCTATGTCAATAAATTTCCTGGAACTCTGAGTTAAATTCATATTTGTTGTATTTCCTAAAAGACAGAGTCCTGGATCTAATGGAATCGGTGAAACAGATATTTGAAACTGAGGGATTGTACCGGTGTAATTTTTGAGGGGTGAGGTAGAGTTGATGAAGAAAATGACCAGTTTGAATCTGGCAAATAAGCTATTCTAACACAAGCTAGACCACAGGTCCTCATGTACTGTAATGACCGGGTCAGACTCCCACCTCTCCCTTGATCGGTGTATGTTTTGTTTTGGATACTCTTCCATTATTATTAAATACACCTCGCTAATAAAATGCTTTGGGCCTTTATTATTGTGAAATATTTCCTCCATCTTTGTCAGGTTAGGCAGTGTCATTTGTTCCCCCCAGCTTTTTTTCAGGAATGTTCCATTACCACTGATTGACGTCCCATTTGAGCGTAGTGGGATAGACCTCATTGAGCAGATATCGCTTTGTGTTAGTTCTTGTGGATTACGCAGCACGATATCCAGAGGCAGTGCCGCTGCGCACCATCTCTGCAAAGAAAAGTTGTTCAAATGAAAGAGGAAAAACCTGACATACATGAATGATTGTGATGTGTGTGTGCTGGACTCAATTAGCCCACACACATTTTGTGCCAGGGTGAGCATTAAATTAACTTCATTTGCCTTGATGCTGGCTTTGTGCCCAACAATATGATTAGCTTATAAAATGCAGCGATCTAACAGGTTGAAGTGGTTTCCAACTGTTGGTGACGCCTTACAAAAAAAAACCTCCCTGATGGTTTCATTTCAATGTTCACAGATAAAAAATATGCAAATTTAAGTCCAAAAAATGATTGTAGACTGTACTCTTTATTATAATATTTACAGAGAGTCAACAATTCCCACCATGAGCACTTGGTGACAGTGGCGAGGAAAAACTTCCTTTAAGAGGCAGAAAACTCGAGCAAAACCTGGAGCATGGTGGACGCCTATGTGCTGTGACTGCTTAGAGACAATGAAATATAAAGAATGGACAGAGCCTGACTGACGTCACCCGTAGGTTTCCGAAGTGCCATGGAGGATGCCGCTTGGGTTTAACACTATGTGTGTGATGATGTGCGTGAGAAGTGACTAGTGGCATAAAAAAAAAACAAAAACACAATGGCGGCTGCTAAAGAGGTTAGCATAGATGCCGCTAGCATCAGTGATATCAGAACTGGACTCTGGCTGGCTGTGTTACATGATTCATTGATGAATAACCAGTCAGTCAGCATTACCTGTAGTCTGTTGTATGCTATGCTATCATGAGAGGCTTCTTCATCCAAGCATGACCATTCAGAACAGCTGTATATATATATATAGCGACAGAGGAAACACAGCTATAAACAACAGAGGTGTTATTTGCCTTGTGACGTCATCACCAGAAGCCAAATGATCTGGCACTGACTCACTTCTGCAGCCTGTCTCAAGTGGCCGCTTGAGGAATTACAATTTTTAGCACTTCTTCATTGGCTTCATTTCCCAGGACTGGAGGTTGCTGCTTGGTTAGAGAGGGAGAAGGGAGATAAATCATCGGAGGTCCCCTGGAAGTCTAGGCCAATAGCAGTGATCATCATTAACAATCCAATAATGCAGTGGTTAAATAAATAAAAAAATCAGGCATGTGGGGTTAAACATTATGCAGAACCAACACTTTTACTTTTGCTACTTTACTTGAACCTTTGACTTTGGTGCTTTTACTTCAGGAAAGGATCTATGAGCCATTTGCCTCATTGTAAAACCTGCTATTAGTAACGGTTAGCGTTAACGTGAATGCCTCCTCATGCGTTACATTTAGATGACCATCACGACAGACAGAGTCGACTGGCTCGGAGCCAGAGGCTGGCAGTACTCGCTCCAGTTCACATCTACCTCTAGCTTCTCCTTTCACCGAAGCAGGGATGAGAAAAAAATGACCCAGGCCAGGATACATGAATGTCACAGAGCAGTGACTAAGTTTGTGGTAGAAGGCTTGCACCAGATTAACCAGATGTTTCACTCAGTCATTCATTCGCATTATATATTTTCTAGGGAGATGACAAAGATTCTCAACCCTAAGTACAGAGCCCCAGAAAGATGCTATGATGCTAATCGACCTGTTTGTTGTCCTCTTTTCCAAATGAGAATCTATATAGAATCGATAAAGAACCGAATCGTTAAGCAGAATCAAAAATGGAATTGGAATCGTAAAAATCTTATCAATTCCCATCCTCTATAAGTGACTGCTGATGTTCAGGTGTGAATGAACAAGAACATTCAAAAGATTGTGACAAGTTAAACACTCCAGGAAGTAAACAAGAAATTCAGGATCAATTACCTGTGCGCACTTTTGAACACGTTTCAGGTCCTAAAACGTAAACAGGAAGAGCTTCTTTCAGTGTAAACAGTGTGCGTTTCTAGAAAAAGAACATATGAGTGTGTTGTAGAACTGCAAGACGAAACACAACAAATAAATTCTCAGTGAATTTTTCAGAGTGTATTTTTTTTGCACAGGCTTATCAAAATAGTGTGACCACTGCATGAACTTAACAGTCTGCACACCAAAAAAAAAAAAAAAAAGAAAAGGAAAAAAGAAAAAGAAAAGAAAGAAAATGAGATGAAAGAACAGATGATAGCGGTTTCAGCAGCTGTGTTCTCAGATCTTGCCCTTATCCTCCGGTTGACCTCGGAGTATTTATCATCCCGTTTAAACTAGTCACTGAAAACATGTCTCTGGAAAAGTTTAGCATGTCTTAATTGTCCCCTCGCACAGCTGACGGAGGGACCAGATGCAGTGACACTGAAGTCAAATGATGGCTGTTCGCCATGCCCACTGACACTTTGAGAAACTGACCGGGCATTTATTTCTACAAACCTGTGTCTGTCCCTCTCTCTCTCTTTCTACCCTTCCGCTCTTCCCTCTGCCCCACTCTAAACTGAATCAGCCAATGGCAGTAAAACGAATGGACAGCACTTGAGTGACGTCACCCACAGATTTCTGAAGCTCAAAATGATGATGAGCTCAGAAAATGACAGGACTAACTTTGAAACACTCTGAGTGAGATGAATTCATCTCTATCTCTCTGCTAGGAGTGCAGGGGTATGCTCAGGGTGGCATCAGCGTGTCATCGAGCCACCCTTTAAGGACCGCCCACAAAATCTTGGACTGAAAACTGCTGAAAAACTGTTTGAACCTCTAACTCCACATTTCAATAATTTATTCATTCAAAGTCTTTTCACATGTTTTCAGCAACTATTTTCCAACATATTTAATGTGCTTTGAAAGAAATCTCAGAATTACCTTTACACAGATTTTAAATATCATTTGAACAGGTGAGTTGTATATAAATTCACCCTCAGTACAGTTGTCATGAATGAGGAAATTAGCTATAGAGACCAGAAGTGTTTGTAGTACCAGCCATGTAATCAATTTAATACGGCTGCTTATGGAGATTGAAATGTTCTGTAGCCAGCCTCAAGAGGCCGATCGAAGAATTACAATACAGTGTTAGGTAGTTCCGCATTGGCTTTATTTACCAGCCACAGAATTTGTTGCTTTGTAATATGGATAAGGCAACTAGATCAGTGAGTTAGCCTGCTAACCCTCCAACATAGCTGATAGCAACAGCACATGCAAAATAGTATAGCTTAAAGTGGATATAGACCAATAGAACTTTTTTCTTTAACTCATCAATATGAAGTAAATGTTGGTTGCACAGTGTAACTATAGAACAATGACACCTTTGCACAGGATACCATCGTCTGCTAGTGTGGTCACTCCAATCATGTATGCATCCACAGGCAGTCAATCTGCTTTCAGTACAACTTGCCACTGCAGCAGTGGTGCCATAGACAGTAACATGCATAAATCAACAGGCCCATGAGAGCATGCATTTTCTAGAATTCAGCGAAAGTTTCCTCCTGATTATTCGGGTTTGAATCAATTTGCTTAAAGGCTTGAGAAAGTTTGTTTAAAGAAAAGCCTCCGCTTATGAAGAGTATGAATATATTACATAACACTCGACAAAATACTTAAGATGGACACATTTTTCCATTGTGCACATGAATGCAGGTGTGTACACGTTTGTACATGTTTCATTCATCTGTAGCATGTGTACAAAAGGAATCTGGTAATCCTTGAATAGTCCAGAGGATTGGAGAAGTTGCCTGTAAATCAACTCTGTTAAACTCTGCTCAACCACTTCAAAACAATGAAATACCTTATAATTATCATTATCATCACTGTGGTCAAATTGTTTTGAGGTGGCTCGGGGAAGGAGGCAAGAACCAAATCCTTTTGTTTTGATCACATAGAAGCCCTGGAGCTGATAGGTACTCATTGTTTTGCTAGGACACCTCAGCAGTGTTAGTATTTACTGACATGCAGTATGTGCTACAAACCCAGGTCCTGCGGTGAGAGCTGAATCTGACAGCGCCGTCTACAACTGACGTTTTCCAACATCATATGCATTTTGTATCTATGGTGTTAACGCTAGAGCTGCATGGATTAAATGACTTCAACGTTGAATTTGTTGGCTAATTTTATAATATGGCCCAAATTTTGCAGTTCCACACTTCAATTTTCCTTTAAGTTGCTGCCAAAAGATTGATTAGAAATGATACTGAGCCTGTTGTAATGTTACTGGAGTAGTATTTTTCATGTTGTGGCTAAAACCAATGTCTTGATGAGAACTGGCCGTAGAATAACTGCACAAAATAATTCTGCCTTTCTCTATTTTTGCCAGCATTGAAGATTAATGCTGGTCACCTTATTCGAATAAACTTTGGACTTGTCACTGGACCAACCGAGGGTTCCGTTCTTACATTCAGTGAACTGATCTGTACAGTGGAAGTATGAAAGTTCTGGTTTTGCAGAAACCCTGCTATATTGTGTTAAGACCTTTTCACCTGAAAACACTGTACCATGACCATCCTTTACAAACCTGAACTAAATCTTCTTCTCATTTTGGTTTCCCATGTAGGGATTGGCTCAGTTCGCCGACCGACCCTGGCACGGAGAACTGCGTATTCTATTTTGCACAGGCTTTTTTTTTTTTTTTTGTCAGATGCCCTTCCTGATGCAAGCTTCCACATTTATCCATGCCTGCGACCTGCAACCCAAGATTCAGTGTCTTCATGTTACAACATGTGGCCAAGTGGAGGTGGAGATCAAACCACCAACCCTGTGATCAGCGGACGACCCACGCTACCTCCTGAGCCACAGTTGCCCCAAACTTGAACTGAATGTGGTGTCTAAATCCGACCGTGGTATGATTCGTGTGCAGTCACAGAAAGAAAGTTGCATACGCATGTGTGCATATTTACATATTTATGTGAATATCTTCATGTAAGGCTGTCAGTCAGGTCAGAGAGGAGAGGTGTTCAGTTTTTACGTCTTTGAGGTGGCGCTCCTTTCCGTCTCCACCTGCCTGTACATTGTTCGAGATTTTCCATGTATACAGTACGTCAAAACAGCGTGACGCAAATGCACAACAGATTGGAAAACTAGTAAACAAGAGCATTAAGCAGACCGGCAGGGTTAAAGGGAGGGAGGCTACACAAGGTTTGGACTTAACTGAACTTGTGGTGAGCTGCCCAATTAAACACCTTTTGTGAGACCGGCAGCAGGCAATACCTGCCACCAGATGCAGTCACCCGCAGTACCACATGCACTCAAACACACTGATCTCCTGAGGCTCCGTGTCATCTCAAACGAGGCCAAAATTCTGTTCCTCATATGCGATGGCCAAGTTTGGTCTACAGGAATGTGTGTACTTGTTTAATTTGTAGGTGCGTGCATGCTACAGTGTCTTTGATCTGTCTCATTTTCACACCCTATTTTTTTTTCATCTCAAGGTGTGTGCAGGCGGTTTTAGGCGTGTTAGCTTTGATGTTTGTGTGATACTTTTGTTTGCAAACTTCCCAGTATGCGTGGATTGGAGTTCTAGGTTCCGTGTAAAGTAAAGTAAACTTAAAAAAGAAAGAGAAGGCTCATTACGTCAAGATACCAAATATCTGGTGCTCTGCTTGGTGTCAGTCCTTGGTGTTACCAAGGTAAACCCAACATATCTACAATGTTTGACCTATAATGAAGAAATGCTTCTGCTGAATGAAAGAACATCCTTTGGAGGATAGATTTTTAGAAAGTATATCATCATATAAAAACTGCAGTTTATGTTACAAAACCTTAGCTAATGGGCTCAGCGTTAATTCAGTTTGAGGTATTATCACAATTTATCCTTTAATTAATTAATTTAATTAGCTAACAACACACCAAAATACTCTGCTTCCATCACCCACATTGATCTGTAAAACTGAGATGTGTTGAAGAGTCAGGCTTAGAGTTGAGGGAGTAGTCTGCCCATACAACACTACGCTAACTGAGTGCTACTGATGTGTGTGATGTGCTACACAGTGACATAATGACGTTTTTTTAAATCTTCCTTGGTTTCGTGGGTCTCCTACTTGAGTGTTCGTGTCCTGAACTGTGCTGGGTGCCTTAGGGTTGGGCAAGCCCACGTTGAGGAGCAGATTTAGTTAATTGATGTGAGTAGAATGAATGGATTGAGGCTAAGAATGCAGCTCAAAGTGCTTTACCATTCAGTAGCAAAACAAAAAAAAAACAAAACACGTTTAAAATGAGACACAAACACAAGCAGGAAGGGAGAAGATAAATATTACTTTTAATAAAATACCATTAACATGGCAAAGAGGAAGATACGGAAGATAAAGAGAATAAGATATTCCACAGCCCAGTGTGTTCAAACGGTGAAAGGCCAGACACAATAGGTGCAGTTATGGAGTTAAACACATGTTTATGAGCTGTATCTGTATACCTGACATTATGAGATGTTTTCATGCAGAGAATATGGAGGATTTGTTAGACCGTCTGTCACATCCTATTGTAAGATATGCAAAGCAATTGCAATTCCTTCACTAAAACACACTCTTTTCCTGAACAGTGCTTCCAAAGGCTAGCATACACACTCCATCATAGATTATCCTGAGCCACAGCAGAAAAGAAAACCCCAAAAAACTAAAAGTGAATAAATATGAATAACCTTAATATAGTTTATTTTTTTTATAGGCCTGCGTGAGCTGCTCATCACTGTCATGGATGTTCGGAGACATTAATCCTTAACAGAATAGTCTTGAATCATTATCATAGGGTGTGGACATCACATTTGGCCACATCTTAATCTTGTGCCGGTTCTTGTTTACTGGTGCAGAGACAACAAGGAAATTGTTACAGAGTTATCATGAGATCACAGGTCTTGCCAGGCTAGAAGTTCTATGCATGTGGCTGAACCATCGTCATACAATACCAATTAATCACCCAGTTCATAAGAATGACTGGCAGCTAGGGACTTGGTTTTGGCATAACAGGAGCAGGAAGTTATTGAACTTTATTGAACTGGGTCAAAAGAATTGGTCTAGCCTGGGCTGCCAACAGTCAGTCAAACCCTGTCCGACAGTGCACCATCCTTTTCTTAAATGTGTACTGCACTGTTCCACCAAACATCTACAGAGCTTAGTATTAAATGCAAGTTTACCCATGCATGTGAACCAATGTACTCACTCGCTTTTGACTAATTCCCTGTGGCCATGGCACACACTCCAGTAGTCTAGTCCCTCGTGTCCATGTGTAAAGAGAGCTGGATACTGTGTTGAAGCTTGGGCTCTCTTCATTCTTGGCGCATAAAGCCAAAAAAGTTTGATTTCCGACTATAAATTTTCTTGGATCTTGGACCACACAGTGTGGCTCACAGAGCAAGTGCACGAGAGACTTTTACTAACTTCCGGTTTAGCCCTCTGCTAACTTGAATGGGATCAAATGATTTAATCGTGTGTCTCTTCTAGACTTTCCAAATGTTATGGGACTGAATAGATCAAACTCTGATAGTGAATGGATGAATAAAAGTCTTTTTGCCCAGGGTTTGATGCTCGGAAAATGTATCCAACATTGAGCGGCTGCTTCTTTTTAGGGCCAGGATGCATCATGTGATGGATGCTTTTGCCCACTATGTACAAATTAGCTCCAAAGCATGTCGCTCTTCCTGGAGCCTCCACTGAAGAGAGTGAGATGACATGTAGAATAGTTGGAATTACCTGACAAAGATGTGCAAAAGCTGTGCAATCCAACCAAATAGTTGTTCATCCGTTAATGCATGAAGCTGTTCCATCTCATTTAAATGACTACTCAGTAAAAACACTGACAGAGCGAGCACCAGCAGGAAGTTATCTCACTTTATTATGTATCTTATTGTCATTATTTTAATTAATCATCGTCAACACTGCATTGCACATAAACTTCCCTGTGCCCTACTTTTGTTGAATTATTGTTTTCTGCATCAACCGTCGTCCTGCTTTTTCTTTTTTGCCAGCTTCCCTGTCACACTGGGCCACGCCTCACAGCCAACCATGTCTCCTGTTGCTGCATAATGACAGGTACGGCTATTGCTGGAGATGTTGTAGCTACTAATGTAGTCCAATCAGCAAATTTATCTTTGATTTTAGCATATTTGGCAGCATTGATAGGTAGCTGTATATGCATTTGGCAAACCTCACAATCACTCATTGACTGGACAAAATAGGAATCACTCTGCTCTGGCGGCGTCAGAAGCAGGAAAGCAGTTCATTGGAAGTTAAATTAGCACCAGAGTGCAAGATGAGTCATCAACAAAAATTCCGACGTCATGGGGACTTTATGACCTGATCACACCAGCGTTCAAGACAAACAAAACAAAGAAATGCTGAAATTCCAGTGGAAGCTGTTTGACCTGTGAATTCACACTGCTGATCATCCACAACCAGCCAGAAAGTCCAAAATGGAGAATCCTATCAGAACATGGAATATGACAAGAACAATATTGTAAGACTTAACTCAAACATGTCTTTTAATATTACAGCAGGGGTAACTGTAATGACCAAACCGTCCGCGGCATGTTGCGTGAGTGTCACGTCATCGCAAGTAATACGCGGCCATTCTAGTCAATGTATCAAACCCGACCGGCTCCGCCATGGTCCGTTTCAGATGCATCCCTGAATTACGCGCCTGTTCTATTTTTGATGCTTGACACGAGCAGCACACGTCAGTCTACACAGAGCACCTCGAGCGGGTGGAAGCCGGACACAGAAAAAGCAAAGAGAATCCGGTGAATTTTCAAAATAAAATACCCCATGTAAAACCGTCGGCAAGTCCTTATTTTCCCAAATAAGTGCTGTAATGTAATCTGTAGGAGATCAATTAAGTGTGTAGTGATTTTGGTAACACTACACTGTGTTATAGTAAAGTTACTGAATATTTTTATAATATCTTTTTTCGGTGGACGGTCCCTGCGCTGCTCTCACAGCCGGCTGCACGTAAACACTAATGTTGTTGTTGTGGCTCCCAGGATGGTTCGTTTTGATGAACATTAGGTTGGAGCTCGTTGCCTATCTTATTACGGTTGTAAATATGCATGTTTTGTGTTTCAACAATGTTTCACTTAAGAGCTATACGTGGTTGGCTGTGAGGCGTGGCCGGGTGTGACAGGGAAGCTGGCAAAAAAGAAAAAGCAGGACGACGGTTGATGCAGGAAACAATAATTCAACAAAAGTAGGGCACAGGGAAGTTTATGTGCAATGCAGTGTTGACGATGATTAATTAAAATAATGACAATGAGATACATCATAAAATGAGACAACTTCCTGCTGGTGCTCGCTCTGTCAGTCAATGTCAAAGTTTTTTGTAGGCTGAAATCTGGATGAACTGAGTTTTAGTTCCCACTCTCTCTCACATTCGGCTGCACGTAAACACTAACGCTGTTGTTGTGGCTCCGAGGATGGCTCGTTTTGATGAATATTAGGTTGGAGCTCGTTGTCTATCTTATTACGGTTGAAAATATGCGTGTTTTGTGTTTTACCAATGCTTCACTTAAGAGTTATTGATCCTGGGAGTTCGAATCTGCCAATACCTTTCCAACTTTACCGAAGTGCAGTGGCCAAAATGGCACCTTTCCTTATCTCGTAATTACGAGATCTTTTAAGGTGTCAATTTTTTTTTTTTTATCCAGTGAATGCAATGCAGTAGTTTCTAATCTGGCTTGGATCCCTTTCTTTCAGGACACTAAACTTCAAGTAGATAGCTTTCCAGGCACTACCGCCTCACACATTACAGCCCTTCTCAGAAGAATTCCTATGCAGCCACAGGTACAGAAGGTTATCGTGTCTGCTGGTCTCAACAACTGCCTATGGGAACAAACTCCGACCACTATTTGGAAAAACATGCAGCTGTTATTCTCCACAGCCACCTCGGTGTTTCCCAAAGCCAACCTCTATGTTCCATTACTACATTATTCTGACCAGCTATCAGAAACCCAGCAACGACTCATTATGGACCTGAACAGAAACATCATTCAAAGATTACCCTTCCTGAAACAATAAAAAACACAATTTAAAGTTAATCTCTCTGACCCAGTGCATTAGACAAAGGATACTGCAGACCTCATCCAAAACCTTATTAAAGAAGATCTAAAAATATTCCATCAATTGGAACTAAAATCTAATTCTAAAAATAATATCAATCGTGAAGAGAAATTATCTTTAAGAAAACTGGCTAACAATTATTATTAAAAACACTGATAAAGGTTGACAAATAGTAATTCAAGATAAAAATTATTATTTACAAGAAGCCTATAGACATTTAAATGACAAATCATATTCTAAACTATTACCACGACCTCTTTACAACCGTACCCAGATAGTAATGAGGGAAAAGGTTGAACAGTTATATAAAGATGGCTTCATCACCTCCAGAAAAAAAAACCTCATGGGACCCGATGAGCCAAGACCAAGCTTGTTCTACCTTCTACCCCTTCTGCCACATGTAATTCCTTGTTGTCCTAGTAGATCTGAGCTGTACAATATTACAGAATATATACTGTAGATAATTTCCTTAACCCGCTTTCCCATAAACACTCCAGCTATGTTAAAGACACTTATGATTTCATCAAGAAATTGTGCAACTTATATGTCCCTATGTCTACTTACATATTTACTATACACATAGACTCCCTATATACTAATATAGATACAAATCTTGGACTCAAGGCTGTATCTGATATTTTTAGCAAGTATCCTGAGCCTTCCCGCCCAGACAAAATCCTTGTGAACCTCCTGAAGATCACTTTGAAGAATGATTTTGAATTTGATGGCAAATGTTAGCTCCAAACTTCAGGCTGTGCGATGGGGAGGAAATGCTCCCCTGCATATGCAGATATATATATATATATATATAGATGATCAGGAGGAGACAGCCCTCCAAAAATGCACAAAGAAGCCCACGCTATTTTTGAGGTACCTCGATGATGTCTTTGGATTATGGCCATATTCTATAGAAGATTTTAAACAATTTGTTTCTATCCTTAATGGCCATCACCCAAGGATATATTGAAATGTAGTATTCATCAGTTCAGAGTCGAATTCCTAGACACAAAAGTCTTCTTCACTCAATACAAGTATGGTTTCAAAACCTCAGCCACAAAAGTGTTTTTTAAAGACACAGACCGTCATGCCTTACTACATAAAAGCAGCTATCACCCTCGCCATACCTTTTGCGGCATTATAAAATCACAGCTCATTGGACTCCATTGTTTCACATTGAAGGAAGATGTAGAGGAAGCAACTACCACCCTATTTTCAGCCTTAAAATTGACAGGTTATTCTACCAGATTCAAAAGACATATCAAAAGTGAAGTTAACCAACCGTTTAAAGGTACAGAAAGTTACTTAAAAGACATATCAGTTAACTCTGGCATTGCAGCTTGCATTTTAACATAATATGGACGATCTTTCTTTTCTATGTGATCAAAGAAAAAGCTGCTATTAGTCAATTATAACGTTAAGACTTCAAACACAAAATCCTCCTGTTATTGGCAATAAGTAGCATATCCCTGAGACAAAAAAAACTTAATGTTAGATGAAGATGAAGTGAAGATGAAGTGCAACATAGTGAACAAACAGTAGCAGTAAAGGTGCTTAATTTCCAGTTAATAACTGGTGGATACTCATGGAATATGCAAGTTCTTGTGTAAGAACAGAAGCTGGTTGACATGCTCTGGTGTGAGTGTACTCCATTGGGCAGTCACAATATCCCCTGCAGTAGAGAAGACTCTTTCTGCAGAGACACTGGTGGCTGGACTACAGAAGTATCGCTTGCCCAACTTGGAAAGCACGGATACATCACCTCATTCTTTCTGCACCAGCTGAGAGGGTCCTCAGAACTTGCTAACCTCCCCCTCAGCTTTAGCATAGGAAGAGCGTACTTACCATATACGTAAAGCAAATAAAAATACAAAATGGAATAAATAATTATATATTTTATGGTTTAGAAAGAAAACAAAAAAATCACATTACTTGCTCATGAGTGTTGCTCACACATGAGCATCACATTCCATCCCTTTTCTTTTTCATCATCATCATCATCATCACCACATTCTTTATCATCAACATTATTCATGATAATAATCATTCTACATTATGAATCCTTCAAAAAAATGTCTTATCTTCAACTTTGTCACAACTCCAAATGGCTGAAAAATGACTGTATATGAAGAAGAAAACAAAAACCTTTGCTGAACCTCCAACAGACATCACATTAACAGGTGTGTGTGCGTGTGTATGTGTGTGTGTGTGTCTACTGAAAACGAGCGGTTCACCCACTCTTCGCTTCCCCTCTCCAAGTCCACTCAAGTAACAGCAGCATCAAGCCAAAAGAAACAGAGCGAGGAGCTCGACTGTCTGTCTCTCACTCGCTTCCTTCTTCCCCCTCGCTCGCCTGCTCGCTCTCGCTCTCTGTTTTTAACTACACACATGCGCTCGCACACATAAACAAACACGTGCACAAATTGCACATGTATGCGCAGCAGCGGAGGGAGATGATGAATACCCTGTGTGGATGGACTGAATTAAAAACAACATTAATGGGAAAGCTTTAATGGCCGTCATTTATCAGCCTGTCTAGAGTTGAACTCTGAGGCTTACGGATCAGATACGAATCAGTCTGACTCTCATACTGTTAGGAAAGAGAGTCAGTGAGTGAGGTTTGATTTTGGACCAGACTTGTGTTTCATATACTGACTACTCAAAGCACTTTCACACATCCACACGCTGATGGCAGAGGCTGCCATGCAAGGTGCCAAATGCTCATCAGTGCTGACACTGATACTTTATACATTCACGCACATTCACACACTGAGGGAGCAATTTTGAGGTTCAGTATCTTGCTTAAGGACAGAATGACTGAGGGAGCTGGGAATCGAACATGTTTGATATATATATATATATATATATATATCGTGTTTTCATACTAATACACAACAACAACAACAACAACAATAATAATAATACAAAAGGACAAGGAAAGGAAAATGACTGGAAAAAAAACTTAACAAAATCTTTAGATCAAAGGATCTCTCTCTCCACTCTCTCTTCTCCTCAACTCCAGACCGTAGATTGAAGTGCGGTTGAAATATTAATATTATTAATAAAAAAAACAAACAATAATAATAAAACAGGAAGCCTTGAACAAGCATATGTATATAACTCACCCATATAACTTGCTGCAGATGGCTGCCCACCAATGAGCTAGATGCCTCTTAAAGGAAGTTTTTCCTTGCCAGTGTCGACAAGTGTTTGCCCATGGTGGGAACTGTTGGGTCTCTGTAAATGATGTACAGAGAGTACAGTCTAGAGCTGCTCTATATGGAAAATGAGATAACTTCTTTTATAAATTGGCACAAAGATGTTTACAGACCATCACTGCATATTACACAAACTATTTGAGTACATTTTAGTTTGCTGTGTCGTACCAAGAAACACTATAAGATTTATTACTTTATTAAAAAGCAGTTTGGCATCAACGTCGTCATGAAATGTTCACGCTGAAGTGATGTTTTCGAGGACATGGAAAAACTTAGGCGAGGCCATGAGGGAACACCTAGGCTGACCTATGTCAACAACCTATGTGGTGTGTGTGTGTGTGTGTGTGTGTGTGTGTCTGTCCGATGTGTCCTTGCAACTACGTACACGACATCCACACCTCTTTCACCATTGTCTTGTCTTTCTGATAGACAGTGTCATGAAAATAATCTAAACTACTCGTGCATGTCGTTATAATTACAGTTTCAAAGTCGATACGCCTGTCACGCTTTTGTTGTCATGGCATTTCATCTGTTCACAATACAAACAAAACCTGTATTGGAGAAAAGACATTTCGATATCACTAATTTGTTTTGCCAGTTCTGTCGTTCCTGCCAGGATTATGTTTGTTGTTAAAGTTCTCCGTGTGACAAAGTGCATTTTTGGTGGTCAGGGTGGATGAGAGCCAAACCACATGACTTTTGACATTGAGACTGGAGTTCATGTCCTTACACCTGAGGCTGTTCAGACAAGACGTGTCTACAGTCATGCTCTTGACTCTTTGAGGCTTTATTTAGGGACAGACGCTAACATGTTCACAAAAACATGGTGGGTTCAGGTGGGAAAGGCGTTAACTTGGAGTGGACTAAGAGATCGACAGCGGGGGCAGCAACAGCGTGTAGACCCAGAGTATTTGGCTAAATTAAATGTTTATTTGGACCAAATTGAAGTTGGTGATTGTTGGAACTCTTCAGCTGCTTGTTTTAGTTCTATATGTATATTTTTGTTTAATAAAGAACATAGGTGTAAGAATATTTAATTTTTTGATGTATTTAGAGTCTATTTTGGTTATTTATTAGACTAAAAAAGCTAAGAGATTGCGTAACAGTGAACACACATCTCCCAGCTGAAACTACTGTCATGAGCCCTGAATTATGCCATCAGAATATCGCCTAACATTAGCACGTTCAATCTATCGAAACCAGAACTGGGAGAACAGACAATGCAATCAAACCTCCCACTCGGGCAGAACAGGACCAAACTGGTTGCTACAACAACCACAAGGCTCGGCCACCAGTGCATTGGTGGTAAGTATAGTTAGATCTTGTTTTTTTTAATGCACTTGTTAATCTTTTGTTCTGATGAATTAACTGGGAGGGTTTCTCGCATATCCAGGTTACTCCAATTATGAGTCACACAAAGTTGTCTATGGAAAAAATGAATGGGAGTTTCTCTACAACTAAAATAACTCCTCCCGGTTTATAATTCTTCTGTTTCGATGTTTCAATAAAAAATCTGTGTGTGTGCCAAATTCAAGATATAATTTGCTCTGAACAGCAGTGGTGGTGTGAGAGGATAAGCAAAGTCATCACGATACATCCTCTGGAAACACGAATATCTTTACATTTCATGGATAATGCAGTTGAGATATTGGCGGAGGACCAACAGACTGACATACATGCCATCCCGATCATCTTTCATTTGCATGTAAAGTTGTAGTATGTTATATATGTTGGCTTTATATGTTAGCTTAGCATGAGCATTCACAACTTTGCACATATGTTAGTTAACATTTCCTTGGGGTGTTGATAAAAAAGAAAAATCCAGTTAGTTCTTTTACAGCTTAGCCTGAGACTGATTTTCTTTGATCATTGTTACAAAGCGTTTATCATTATGATGATGTCAGGAGTCAAAAAGTCGATTATGGTGAAGCTATTTGAAAAATGCCAGGTTAATGGATACACATAAACTTAGTGTGCGCTTTGTGTACTTGAAAATCACTGTGTCAAAATCACTGGAAGACCAAAGGAGACAAGACTCTGCCTGCCTGCTGACTGGATCAGCTGGTTTTCTTAATTTGACTATAACCATTTTAAAAAATCAACTCTCATCGTTATTACTGCCAAGTGAGAGAAATATGCCAGATTATTGATGATCCATCTGCAGAGAACATAATATGTCATTATTATGAATAAAGTCAACTTCTGTCAGCCTCTCTATCTTATTAATATGGTCATATTTCTAATCATCTGTAATATAATGTATGTATAATGTAATGTATGGAGGTTATGTATAATGTATGTATTTGACAGAAAATGATGGCTAGTGTTTTCTTGTGGGGAAAAGATGTGGACGTAAAGCTGGAACAAAAAGGTTCAGTCAATGTCTGACAAGTTCACTTATGCTAAAAATAGACAGTCGTGTTATTATCAAACATAATTCATAGGATGGAGTAAAAAAAATATGAAAACAAAGACAGGTCAACAAAATGAATTCTCTCCTGATTAATGTCTGAAAAACATTCTTTTAGTGTTAGAAGAAATGTGACTTGTGAGAGATGAGTTCAGTATTTACTTCAGTGGCTTTGAGGCGAAAGAATGGCTCATAATCTTTGCTCACGTTCACTTCTCCCATCAGAGTCAATAGACTCAAAAACTGCTGATGGTCTCCAGAGACTGGCAGTAGTTAACAGATGAAGGAAATGACACTACAGTGAGGCATCCTTTTTTTTAAACGTTTCTGTTGGTGCCTTCCTTTGGCATTCTCCTTTAGGAGACACCAGGGCAGCCATATCTTGCTGCAGGAACTATATCTGGCCGGGAGTGTCTTGGGATTCCCCAGGAGGAGCTGGAATGTGTTGCTGGGGAGAAGGATGTCTGGAACGCCCTGCTAAACCTGCTGCCACTGCAACCTGACCCTGGATAAGCAGAAGGAAATAGATGGATGGATGTTTGAAATGCAAAGAATACTGTACGTCTAAGACTGTTGCATAACCACATGGAAATAAACACAGTCATTAATTATATTTAACTTTAAACAAACTTGAGAAAGATCATGACTTTGCATTAAAGAGAACAATATGGTGGACACCACTGTCAGTAAAGAATATGTAATGTCACCCATATGTCTCTGAAGCTCAGAACCTGCGGCTCTGGCCACCGCCATCTTGGTGGTTCCTGCCTCCTAATCTAAATATCAGCAAAGACGTGAATCATTGGCGGACCCGAGGCAGACTGAATGAAGCCTGGTTGCTCAAACAAGCCATCTGTAATGACACCTACCTGTCAGTCAAAGCAGCCACAGCCTTAATTCTGCATAACTTTAAGCCTTAATAATAGCCTTAATAAGCCTCATTTGAACAGATGAGTTGTATAAAAATTCACCCTCAGTACAGTTGTCATGAACGGGGAAATTAGCTATAGAGACCAAACCTGTTTTTTGTACCAGGCTGTAAACATGTTTATTTCTGTTGTTGGACATTTTAACATGGGGACTTATGGAGACACTTCTGGAGCCAGCCTCAAGGGGACAATTAAGGAACTGCAGTTTTTGGCACTAACCTGGCCAGTAACCTGGCTTCAGTTCAAAGCCAGGTTACTGCTGTGTAGTTTGACAATTTGCAGCTACTACCAGTGTTGGAAACCAGTGTTTTTTTCTGCCTAGCAACAAATTTAGTGACTTTTTGACCTCAACTCTGCTCTCCAGTGAATGCAAATATTTTGTATTGGGTTTCTTTGACTCTTTACCAGAAAATAAAGTTAGTTGTAGCAACTGTAGAACAGTTTTTTTTCTTTTGTTTATTTTAGTTAAAATTCCCAAACCATTTCAAGTCTTCCTTTGCACAGTGTTGCAGCAGTGCTCTCCATAGCTGGCTATGTGACGTTTGCGATGCTTGGAAAAATCCAGCATTTGTTTAATGGTCATGTTTGAACACCTTAATCCTTAGTGTCTCTCCGGTAATCTCAGCTCTCTCACTCAAATCTCTTAATTCAACAATTTATGCAGGGAGCGAGGGAGAGGGAGGATTTCCTCTCTTACTCCCTCAAGCTCTGTTTTGCTCTTTTCCTTTTTACTTCTGTCCCGTCCCCTCTGTGTCAGTGAAACTGGGTGTGGGAAAGAAATGTCAATCATTCCTCATGTTTCCCTAATCCATTTGCATTCAGTTGGTCATGGCGTATCATGTTTTCAGGATAAAAGAGAGATGGAGGGGGGTTAGCATTAGCAATTTTATTCACATAAACAGATACATCAAAATAAATACACACAGCCGTGGCGAAGCGTAGCAGCTCTTCTGCAAACATATCATCTCTAGCATTTAGTGGTATCTAACCATGCACATCGCTTTATGCCTGCAGGGTTTTTACTGTAGCGCCACTGTAGAAACTCAACAGCAGTTTACAGACACAAAATATTCCAGAGAATTCTGACTCATGATCTCATGATTCTGAGTTCTTGTTTTGTTTCAGAACTCAAATAAATCTTTCATATGTGACTCTAATCCTCTTCCGTATCTGTGCCCACCCTTCGACTGAGGGAGAATATTGTTGCAGTCACTTGAACTGCGTTTTTTATTCTGCAATATTTGTTTACATTTTGGTACATTGGCAACATTAAAAGTATGCCGAATTAGCTATTAGCTATTAACCACAGACGGCTGGATTACTGACTTAAAAAAACACAATCATGCTTAGGCAAGTTCTGCAGTTAAGAGCTCATATTTTCTTGGATTTCTGACCAGATTTATGGTTTATTCGCTATGATAATGATATGCTACATGCTTATATTTGACAACTTTCATTTATTAATGTTATTGCAAAAGAAATTGAACTATTTTAAAAAGTTCTTTAAAGTGTACTTAAGGTTTAGGAAAATTCTTTCCTTCACTTCTCGGGATTCAAACCCTCAGCTTTTGGGTTACGGACCAAAAAGTCTCAAGTGTAGTCAGAGTGGAGGTTGTGTAATGTAGGAAAAAATAATCAACCTGTGATATGTTTCTGCAGCTGATGGCGTCATTTTTTTGTATCACTATGCAAATAAACATCAGGTTCATGGCCACTGTGCCTCATTAGCTGGTTGTTGTTGATATCCGCACTGGTTAATGTATTGGCTGACCACCCAGATGGAACACGCATGGACACACACACACACACACAAGTTTCCCCCATTGCCATAAAGTCAGCAGACCAGAACTACACTGTGGAGCTGAGATCAGATCTGAAAGTGCACCCCTGATGTGGCGTGCTGATTCTATTGCATATAGCTCTGTGTATCCCCCTACAAGGCATGTGCACAGAGATTACATATCCCTTTCAACACAACACTCCTGAAGAGGTTTAACAAAACAATAGTTTTAGTTTTAGAGTGCTGTCGTGCTGTGATTTGGGCATAGATAATCACAGCCGTGCTGATATTCAGTATAACGGTACGACCTGGAGTGTGATATTTTTTTTAAACAACAGTGCTACAAGGGTTGTTTATTAGTTAAGAAATTGTGACAACAGATTATGGTTTGTTTGTTTATTTGATTATTTATTTGGCTCCACCAACACAAATAGTTCCACAATTGGACTGGGATTGCACTGTTGCCAAGGAACACCATATCAACAACATTTTCTGAACACTAGCTTGTTAGCTTCTTTTTGTCAATCTACACGTTAGCACAGACCAGCAGCTTTGTAACATGCATGCAAACCAGTGAAATGAAAGAGTCTGTTGAAATATCTGTATATCTGTTTCTCGACTAGCACTAAAATAACACTGTATGTGAGTTGTTGAGGTGACAAAATGTAACCTTTGTACAGAAGTAGTTTATCTTTACGGATTATACTGATGCTGAGTTGACAGTCTGACTGTCGACATGACATACTTTATTCTTGTTTTTTCAACGCTACAGAAATACTGTTAAAAATAATACTTTAACCGTTAACTATGAGTTCTGACTCTTAGTTATTGGTTTAATTAATGGTTGTGCATTGATTACTGATAGTGGCCAATCAGGTTTATTATCAGATGATCATATTCAGTTTCTGTGTGTGATTTTAAACTACTTAATTACTAATATGTTCATCTTTGTGGTGCAGAGTTTGTTCTAAACTCGGGAAGATGATGACAGTTTAACAAGATCAAATACACAGCACAAACACAGCACACAGTACACAGTGTACGCCTATAGACTGTTTCATCTGGGACACCTCCTCAGGCTGTTTTTGCTCAGATCCACCCTGAGAACAGCTGCTGTGCACACACACATACACACTCAATACCATACATACACGCAACAGTCAAATACTACCTGCAGTGTACTCATGCAGGTGAGCATTTAACCACCTTAATGCATGTTCATTTGTTTCAGTTGCCTTAATGGTGGCCTATTACCTTAGTTAGACTGGCTGTATTGAGTTGTTGTTTCAATTGTGGCTTTATTTCAGTGACAGACAACACAGAGGGCAAACACTCAGGTCAGGGTGATGAGCATGCTGCACACTGTGTTAACTGTGGCCGTGACGACAAAGGTCAAACGTAAAAACTAAAATATGAAACATCTGCTTCTCTAATCTTTGTCTCATCAGAGTCAGTCAGGTGACACTGTGTCAGTCTAAAGGGGGTGTTACTGAGAGTACAGGACAGGGAGATTCTGGCTGCCTTTCACATCATTTACATATAGTCCACTGAGCTTTAATCACTTTCCGTCGGCGTGACTGTGCTCTGGTGTCAGCTGTTGGGAGAAAACCAGATCCCTGCTGAACTCCTGCTGCTTCAGAACACATCTGGTTATTGACTCATATGTGATGGAACTGGTTTCATTGTCACTGATAATAAAATGAGGCTGGTGAAACCCGTGACTTCACACTATTAACATCACTCATTTGACACAAAAGACAGGCTGTTCTTTTAACAAACAGAATTCCTGGAAGTTAAGTACTGATGACTCCAACACCTGCGTCAGGTAACTTCGCAGGAGGCCTACTCATTAAATGTACCGACTTTACGAACTACTACGACTAAATTGTTGGCCTGCTACTGCTTAATGTAACATCAGCTGACATTTACTAGCTCCTTTCCTTTTACTTGACTGTGCAGGTGCTGGTAGATCAGAGCGCCAGTGGTTCAAAGTTAGAACACAGACACTCCCGAGCTCCAAGTCCAGTCAAAGCCATCAAATCCGATAGCCAGCTGAACAGCTAACTGAGCTAATGAGCTAACAGCATTAGCAAAAGTGGCCGCTAACAAAACAAGTAAAGCTAAAGTTGAGACCTCTGAGGGAGGACCAGTTTCACCAAAATCAGTGAATAAAGTTTTTTTTTTTTTTTTTTCCAGTAATCAGTGTGTCCCCATACTGACAAACTTGATGGGAATGTCATTTGTTGAGTAGAATAGATCTTCTCCTTTGCAGACTAATAACTGTTAGTGCCAGCCCCATCAATCCCAGCACGCAGGATCTTTTTACAGTGCTTTCAGATAGCTGGTGATATTGGTCAAATTGAGTCAAATTAGTAGACGATGCAAAGACTGGCCTCTAGCCTTCAGTCAGCTAATATTATTGCTTGAACTAATATTACACTGGTAATAAAGCCAAAAAAGAAAATGCATGTGCAGAACAGATCAGCCAGCCGGCACAAATCGGGAACTGACTTACTGTCAGTAAGTCCCTCAATGACTGTGTCTGTGCAGCTGTATATTTGTCCTGGAGGAGCAAAGATGCACTTTAGACTGAAAAGAGAAAGAAAAGAAAATAAAGTTCCAAAGAGTGTTTTCATGATTCATATTCTACACATGTAATCTTCTTTATTTTATAAACAAAGTCAGAGATCTTTCCACAGATATTCAATTCACAGTGTTATAAATCATGCAATATTATTTATAACAACCTTTTATTTTACCATTCCGTCAGATGACCAATCAAGAAACAGATCTCTGCTCTGAGTGCTTCTGGGAGCCTCTTTGCTTGCTCTGGGATTCTTGCTGTGATGTGACCATCAATTTTCGGCTCCAGGACCGGGGGAGTGAAGCCACGGGGCTAAATTAGCATGGAACGGAAAGCACGTAGAGTTTTTGTTCAATTTTCCTGAACATGGTTAACTAACTACAGTAACTAAATCCATGTATCTCCAGGACACAGACAGTGACTCCACCTGGATTCTTCAGAAATGAATGAAAGTAAATTAAATTAGATAGCAAATAAAACAGAGCGGTTATGTTAGCATGCCTTAGCATGCATACCTTGCCAACACTCTCTACCTTCCCCTTGCACACACACACACACACACACACACACACACACACACACACACACACTTGTTGGCACACTTACATGCAGAGTCATATTAACTGTTCTAACCTCTGCCTCACTCTACTTACTGTCTTCACAAACAACTGTTGCTGATTTTTCAGTGTCTGTGATATTGTTCCACAGCAGCTCTAACAGGCATGTGTGTGTGTGTGTGTGTGTGTGTGTGTGAGTGTCTGTGGTCGTTCTTGGCACAGCGTGTCAGCAGTGGAAAGAGCTGGGGGGAAATTTTGACACTTTTCCTTCCATAAAAGAGGCTGTGAGACCTGGAAGCCTCTACCTCCCTCCTGAGGTTAGACTGAGTTTGTCCTTATAAAGGGTTGGTTCACCCAAATAACAAAAACATATTTTCTCACTTAACCTCTGGTGGAATCCAGCCATGCAGAGGGTTCTATCTGCTCAGGTTCTGAGACATCTGTCTCTCAGACTTTCCTTTGCCATGAAATTTTATTTGTTTTTCCAAAAATTCATCAGCAACATCCCAGACACAGCAACCCTGTTACTCTTAATGATCCCCAGAGCACACTGTCAGCAGTTTTCATCTGAGGTACTTCTATGGTAGAAAGTTCTAATGAGAACGATCAACAACATTCAAGGCTGGCCATGTCAAGTTCCATGGAGTGCTGCTGACTGGAGTTCATCACAGCCCTGTGTTGGTACCCCGCTGGTTACGTACCGTTAATGTTTTCTGAGCTGTCTCTTTATAACATTAAACATTTAAAAGGGCCAAGCAGCAACCTCCATGTGAAGTGAAGCAGTTTCTCAAATGGCCACTTGAGGCTGGCTACAAAATGAGTCAGTCTCCATAAGTCCCCATGTTAAAATGTTTACAGCCTGGTCCAAAAAAAAAAAAACAACAACAAAAAAAAAACTGTTTGGTCTCTCTCCACAAACTAATCTGTTTTTGTGGTGCAGCAGCACCTGCTCAATTACTGCCAGTCCTGCTATAGCACAGGCTACATCTTTATAGTGCCCAACTGACAAAGTTTATGTTGAGGCACTGACTAAAGATGGACAACATGACAGCTCCCCAAAAATGAAGCCAAAATGTCTCGATTGCACTCCGGTGGCTTCCTCCAACAGTCCAAAGACACGCAGGTTCACTGGTGACTCTGAATTGCCCATAGGTATGAATGTGAGTGTGAAAGGTTGTTTGTCTCTATGTGTCAGCCCTCTGATGAACTGGCGACTGACTCCAGTCCTCCGCAAACCTGATAAGGATAAATAGTTATTGGATATGGATTTGGATATGAATGGATGGTTTCATTTTTGGTAGTTCTTATCATGCCGATTTATATTCAGGTGTAATTAGTTATTACACACTATATAGAGAGGGGGTATGACTTTGATACCACGGCTCTGATGTCAGTCACCAGGTTGGTGGCAGTGCCCGTATCTGGGATATTTTGGCTTAATTTTGTGCAGAGGAAGGTGAGTCTGTGTGCTGAAGCAATACTGGGTTTTAAGTTACATGAGGCAATAAAGTTTGTAATATGTAATCTGCACATCAGAACCAACAAGAAGTCTGTTATTATCACCAGAAGAGTCAATAGTTCAACAGTTGGGAAAGTCATTAGAAACTACTGCCAGAGTGTCTGTGCCACACTATATTACAGCTGGATGTCTGCCTGGCTGCACGTCTGTTGCGAGCTCCATTACTGCAATAGAAACACACAGTGATTACTGTATTTGTAAAATTTGACATGTTTACCGCCAATAAAATGTTTCTACTGTCATAAATTTAGTGTAAATGTGTGATCAAAGAAATAGCTGTGACAGTGCTTTTTACAAGCAAAGGTGGTCATTATATTTTATGCTGAATTCAAAAGAAGGCAGGAGTGATTGCTGTAGCCATTTCAGAAAATTTATTAAGTCTGTCCTCGCTTGATATCTCTCAAAATTGTATGATTTTTTCAAGGGAGTCTGGTGCAGTACCGTTTCTATGGTGAAATCAGTGTAAACAGACTGTTCACAAACATCTGCTCCGTATCTTGGCAGGTAAGAGGGCCCAACTACGTCATTACATTGAACTAAATAGAAATCAGACAGTGTGTTTTGTGTGTACTCACAGGCGGTCCTTCAACGTGGCCCAGGAAACATTAGCGTTTACAAAATGGTCGGATCACCTCGGCAAGTGGTCTGAGCGTTCTGATCACAATGCATCTTGGTGGTTCGCTGTCCACCCAGGACACAGCTCAGGCTCTGTGAGTCTGTGTTTAACAAGACAGGCAACAGAAAGCTGAAGCATCCTGAATATGTTTCACATTCGTTGGAAGTTTATCTGCGATAATGGAAAATAACCTTGTTCAGATCAACCTCTCCACGGTCTGCTAAAATATATAATTTATTAAAACAATCATATTGAGATAATTAGTAATCTGTTATTTATTGTGTCATGCACATACCAAATACATTTGTAATGGTGAAACAGTTGTCAAAACTGAACGTAACATTTTACATTAAACTGCAGACAAACAACAAAAGAGTTTCTAAAGCACATCTCTAGGTTGGAAGAAGTCGGAAGTGTATTCACTTTATTCATCATATAATGAACAATAAAACATGAAATGGCTTCATGTAGACCACTAAATCTCATAAACTCTCTTGTGCCTACAGTCATCTTTAACTTTTCCTTAAATTCTGCCTCACATGAGGCTGCATTCATGAGACAATGTGTTAAGGTTTGTACGGAATGTCTAAGGACCATCTTTCTGATTTTTGATTAAAGATTCTGTGGAAAGGTAGAATGTTTAACAGATATATTTTTTATATTTGGGGTTGACTCTGCCCTGTAATGAATCATCATTGCAATTATTCATAAAGTCTCACTTCGGGAAAAAAAAGAACATTTGTAAATATGTTTGAAAAATTGAAAAGCAAATGACGAAGATGTCCTTAAATTATGGGTTAGTCTCACTCGAAACAACTGCAATCAATCCATGTTGAATAGACACACTCAGTACCTTCCAAGTATTTTAAAGATTTGTTTCTGGTCTGTGTTTCTGTGCTTTTTAAATACATCGCTGGACATATCATCAGTTTATGCATGGCTGCAGTGGGAGTTCAGCTTCTTTAACAAGTGCAGGTGGTGAAAGGCAGAGAGAGGACCGGAGTGTGTGCTAATGGGCCGCTCTCAGCACAGACAATAATAATAACAACAACAAAGTGCAGCGCTGAACGGGCCCCCTTCAACCGTTTCCAAATGTCATTCCAGGCCTGGATGTAATGAGCCTCGGTGCAGAGTTGAATGGTTGGTAATTGCTGAACAGGGGAAATGGTTTGTCACCATGGCTTCCTTTAGTTTCCCAGCTTCCTCTGTCTGTGTGTGTCTGTGTGTGTGTTAACATCTGTCCTCATGTGTGTCAGAGCTGTGTCCCCAGACTTCAGGCTTCTTGACCTGATTGTCTACACGCTGCAGGGAATTGGACGCACGAGGTGACCCCCCCCACCCCCCACCCCCAAAAGATGATGATCTTATCTTTTTGGGATAAGGACGAAGAGGAAGTAAGTAGTATGGAAGCATGGGAAGAAATATAAGAGACGTAGCAGTGTTTGTGTATCTGGTTATTATATTTATCAGTGTATTAATAGTCTACAGCCATGCTTGTAACTTTAATGACGCTAATCTGTAAAATATCAGAATTAATTTAACAATATTATACAATAATAATAATAATAATAATAATAATAATAATATACAATAAGGGATGTGCTAACCAAGCAATTTCCTTTTTTCTCTCTCTCTTTATTTATGAAGTAGTATCTAGTAGTATAGAAAGTTTAAAATATAAACCTGCACAAAAACAGCTTCAGATCAGAACACGGTTCAACGTACCTCCAGGTGATTCATCTTCAAGAGGCCTTGACTCTGTCCCCCTCTCTCATCAGAGAGCTCACTATCTCCTCTTTAGGCACAAGTGGTGTTACAAGAAAGTATGGGGCAGAGCTAGCTGGGTAGCATGCTAATTTTGACATAACATCATAGCTCTTACCTCTAAGTCACACACCGTTATGTAGAGTACCACTGTGGTGAATATGGACAGCTGTACAAATGTATTTATATATTTATTTATGTATATTACTTATGATCATAAAAAAGCAGTCAACAACTTTGCCAACGACTAAAAAACTGTACCAAATTGACTCTCTGACATCTACTTGCTCACTTACTCTCTTCTTAGCTTCCACTGTCAACATCCTCTTTAGTTTCTTCTTTTTTATCACTGGGTCCATAGAGGCTGCAGAGCAACTGCTTACCCAGCTCCGGTTCTGCCACGACACTGGCTCTACTCCCTGTCTGCGTTTGCCTGTGTCCAGTCCTGTAAACCTCTTATTTCCGGTGGTCAAAAATGCCTGTGGTACAAACACTAACACTCCCCCAGTGCTCTAAACTCACAGTCTGGGCAGTCCGGCTAACAAATTGCGCTAACATTAACTAACAGCAGCTACAGTTGGAAGCAATTTACTTTACTGTCCATCAGGAAACCTGAGGAAACTCTCAAAGTTACATAGTATGGGGTGCAGGGTGGGAATGACAGAGACACCCTTCACCTGATTACAAATCAGTGTAGCATCAACATGATTTTAAATCTGTTATTTTATGGTGGAAAAGTTACACAATGTTACTTCAACAGTTTCATATTCTAAGGAGAAATTATTTTACAGGATTTACAGCACAGATCTAAATTGCATATGGGTGCACATGAATGCGGTTAGGTGAAATAAGAGATGGGCTTGTGAAGAGGAGCGAGGAAGGGAGAAGAGAAATATTTAACCGTAGAACAGAGTTGTGGTATTGTAATGAACTCTTTGCCCGGGTGGCGATTTTGTAAAGAGCAATTTCCATGTCATATCTGATCAAATGTGACGTTGTGAAAAAGTACTTTACCCCACACTCCCTTCTCCAGTGTCTGTGCTTCTCCACATTCGGTCTAACAGTTTCCTCAAAGAAAATCAAACAGATTAGACACATGCCAAACACATTAATGTAAAGACCATAGTTGTGAAAAAAGGTGTTTTGTTAATACCCAGAGGATATGCTAGTAAAAATCTGCTCCGCACATACAGTGTACTTATCCTTTAACTGGAAATATGCAGTTAATATGCTGTTACTGAACCATGCTGTGATTACATGCAATGTCCATTTTAGTTTGGGCGAATTAAAAAGTATTAGTGTTGAATTTATGAAATGCATTTTTGTAGTTGCAACTGGACACGCAGGAGGAAGCACCCCCGGAGGAACAGCCCTCTTCTTTTGGTGGCCACGTGAGTGTTTACTCTCAAAGTAATATCACCACTACTGGTAAGACAAAACACTGAAAAACACAATGAGAAAACACTGCAGGATGCACAGGTTTGGAGAGGCGACCATACTCTTCGTCACTTCTTCTACTTCTACTTGAGTACAGATTTTCAGTCGAGCTCAAGCATTAACTTTAAGTTTCACCACATAATGATTGACTGCTCAACTGGTTTTAAAGTGCTGTTAATTTGTTAAAGATTAGAGCTGCACCAACAATTATCTTTATAGTAACAATAAATCAAATGACTATGTGTAATGTTAAGTGTGTTTCTCGAAGTGACAAACCCACAGAGAATTAGCACCGAAGTCTGCAGTTCCCAGCTCCACAATTTAGCCTCTTTCAGCTCAGGGTTTTGGTTTTTCAGCCCGCAGCCCTGTACACTATTTAACCTTGTTTCCAGCCACTGTAGACAGCTGATTCAGCTATAAAAAAACAAACCTGACCAGCACCGAGCAGCAGGCAGACAAAGTTAGCAACTAGTTATGAATATAATGGAGCCTTTAGCAGCTAGAGATCAAGATATTTTCCCAATGCAGCACTAAAAGAGAGTGGACTTTAACCAGGCAGGGGGACAGAAACACTTTCCTACAATTCCTAATAAATGATAATCTTGCTTTGTGTGTGCTTGATGGGTAATAAAAAGCAACTTATTGCTAACACTTTCATTATAGCAGGTTTATTGGTTGTTAGTAAGGGATATCTGAAAGGACCATAAACAAAATCGAATTATTAACTATATACCACTAAAAATAGTCTATTCATCCATCTCATCCACTATATTGATTTAAAATTAAATATGATAACCTAACAGCCCTCTGATGTTTGGTACCAGGCCAAACAGAAATATATATATATATATTATTTTGAAAAATGGCCGGATTCTCTACCAATTACATGCCTCTTGACACAGGTTAAGACAGGTCAAGACGCTCATCTCGGTCACGTGATACGTCTTTGGAAAGCTTCTTCAGTGACTGAAACAAAATTACGGAATAGACTGGACATAAGGAACACACTTGGGTGTCATTGTCTCCCATTACTCCTAGATGGGACTGGTTCGTTGCGGAGAAACAAGCTCAGGGCTCCCACTAATTCAGCGTAATGGTGAGTTGTATTTTTATGCACTTTATATTTGTTTTTATGCTGGTCGCATCATTATATTGCATCATATTTAGCCCCCACACCCTGAAGGCTGGTCTGTGAAAATATTGTCTTACATGAAACCGGTCCATGGCGCAAAAAAGGTTGGGGACCGCTGCTCAAGACCACCTAAACCAAGACCAAGTCATGACAAAGACCAGAATGTATCAACGCTAAGACAAGACCAAGACTTCGAGGGATTGAGACCAAGTCAAGACCAAGACCAAGGCAGAGCAAGACAGAGTCAACACCAAGACAGACAGTGTAGCCTGAGTAGTAAGTGTTGCATTTCAGGATTTATAGACTGCTGTGTGTTTTCTTTTGGGTGCAGTTTTGCAGATAAACTCTTTGTGGTTCAGGAAGTCCAATTTTATTACAGAAGATTTGGCTGACATCTCCTCCCAGACAGCCACAGCTTCTCCTCCTGTCTCCCACTGTCTTGGAAAGAGGATGAAGGTGGATGGGGAGGAGTGACAAGGCAAAGTTTTTCTTATGCTACGAGACAACAATAATCAAACCGGTAATGTATGATTGTGACATTAGCTGTATTGTGAGATTTAAAGTAAGTGACCAAAGACAGAGGTGAGACAAAGCTGTCTTCTTAACTTTGCCACACAGCCCTCCACAGGGTAACACTGTGTGTGTGTGTGTGTGTGTGTGTGTGTGTGTATGTGGATGAGTAAGACCACATCTGGCCCTGTGTGTTACTGCAGAGGTCAGGGGTCTGCAGCAGCCGCTACTTGTGTATGTGTGTGTGTTTCTGGAGCGGAGCTGCAGGTGAATGCCACAGGCTAACATAATCACAGGTCAGGGTCATTAACTGCTTTCTGTGTGTGTGAGTGAGACTTGGATAAAGAGGGTGTTTTGAGGGTGAACAGGTGGTGGTCTGGTGTTCAAAGACGAGAAGGAGAGTAGAGAGAGTGTGTCCAAGAGAAAAAAGTGTAAGAGTAAGTATGTCTAACACTTGTATTCAATTAATGTCTCAAAATAGTTTCAAAATTTCCAGCCTGAAACATCTGATGGAACATTTTAGTGATTGTCAACCTGGGCCTTATTCCTAAAAGTGCGGCCATTGTGACTTTGGTTCAACGGTGCTAACATGTTGAACTTGCTTGTCCACCAAAAGTAAACACAGAAGTTCTGGATTAGCTTTTGAAGCTAAGTGTCCAGGGATCTACTCCCAGCTGAGAATCAGTTTGTTGAAGTTACGCAGCTGGATTCACTCTCAGAGAAACTCTTTGCACTAAAGTTTTCCTCGGTCAGTTTTGGATTTACTTAATCAGGCCAGATGATCTGTCTACTCTGCTTCAAATGGCCCAAAATATAAAAGTAAATTTCCTCAAAACGTTCCTCATAACGTCCACAGGGACCCGATAGCTTCACACATGTAAACAGCTAGTTTAATTGGCTTGCAAGTTGTCCTCAAAGTAGCCATAGCTACTGTAGCTTATCCATGGGGCTAAATTCTGATTGGATTCAGTGAGAACCAATGATTTCAAATTTAAGTTAAAGCTTTAGGAGGCTCGCGCTGAATACCCCAATGGGTGTACATTGTTCGCTTGACTTAGCATGGAAGTTAGCACGAGCCATAGTGAATGGAAGCCTTTGTTTTAGTCTCAGATCTGTAAGAGATGGTGACACTTTCTCTGAAAGTCTGTGTCACAAAACATCCATTTCAAATTCAGGTTCAAGGGTGATGAGAGGTCCTCCTGCTATTTTTAGCGTCAAGTCCAAGATGGCCGACCTTTGTCCTTTCTGGGCCAGGGTCAGGTGTCAGGGGTCAAATGTTGGCAGGCTGAAATGACAGTTTATTTTTAGTGCAAACAAGGCTGCTATTTAAGGCTACATAAAGAGGCTGGTCAGATAATTATACCACCGGTTGGTCGGCTGCCATTTATCCACCCACCCTACTGGTCAATTGCAGCCATATGTGTACAGACTAGGGGGTCTACCCTGCTGCCACCATCTGTGTGTGTCTGTGTGTGTGTGCATTCATTTTCCCCCACGTAAATGTTGGTATCTTTCCTTTCCTCTGTTGTTAACGTACACACTTCATATGTTCTTGTGTGGATGCGTGTATCTAGCTTGTCCATGTAAATGTTCATTTTTCTTCTGTAACCCAGTGCATGTGCATCCATGTGTGTGTGGCTTCTCTACGTAAATGTTAGTGTCTCTCAGTTGCTCTGTTGTTAGTGCGGCTTCGGCTAACCCTGTCTTCAATTTGGCTTGGAAACTCAAAACACTGCTGTCCACCCCTTGTGCATGCCGTTCTCCCAGCGTGGAGGGAATCAAATCAAACCGAATCTCTCTTGACACGTTGTTTACGCCACGCCCTTTCAAACCACCCAGATGCTGCGCTGAGGATGACAGTTTACACTGTGTTACAGCAAGGTAGTGTGGATGAAAGGACAAATGTCCTCCAGTGTGACTGAGGAGCATGACGACCGCATAAAAGAGAAGAAGTACTTCAGCGTGTCACTCACTGCTCCAAATGAACAGGACAGTTCTAGAAATTTTAAGAGAAGTCAAAAAATGAGGATATTAATAGAGTTTTAACATCATCATAAACTGTAACTGCATAATTTAATGACAACAATATTCACTTGAAAACATTTTAACATAATACTAATGTTTTAACCTAGGTGTAGTTCAGAAATCAATATTTGGTGGAATGACACTGATTTGTTCTCAGAATGCTCACCACCATTCTTCCACACGCTGTTGCTGTTGTGTGACTTTATGCCGTCCCTGTCGCAAAACTTTAAGCAGCAAAACCATGCATCCTCCTCTTGATCACGTTCCAGAGGTTTTCAAGCCTTCAAGTCTTCAAGTCTTGAGATTGATCCGGTGCTCCTCCATCTACACCTTGATTAATCTGGCTGTGTGGCATGGAGCATTGTCCTGCTAGAAAAAAAACAATTCTCAAAGTTTTCCTCAAGGATAATCTTGTATGTGGCTTGATACATGCATCAAATCTGCCCAATTCTAGCTTTGCTGAAGATCATGGATCTGAGACATGTGGCTTGTAGGCCTCTGGGTCTAAGTTTTAAATGACCAAGTGTTGGGAAAAGCTAAAGATTGCCCAGTCCTTGCTCCAGTCCTCTACAGTCCAATCCTTATGGTGTCTGTAAACCTTCTTTGGCTTGTCATTGGTCAGTGAAGAGTCATTTTAGACCGCTACCAGTCTGTAGCTTTGTTGTTTGCAATTGTTCTTATGAAGAGCTGAAATTTTAAAGATGCAACCGACCTGATGCTCTGTTAGGTAAGGCTGAAACTGAACTCTTCTTTTCTTTTCTTGGATGCTTTTTAATTCCAATTACTTTTGAAGTACAACTTGTCCCGTTTTTTGCCATCCAGCTGGTCATATTGCAAGAGGATAGCGATGATAAACCTCAGACTGAGATAAGCGCACAATGTTTCTGATTGATGTCTCAGTTGTTTCTAATGCATATCTTGATGGCTGATAATTTTACAAATGACTGCTCCGTTTTAAAGCTGCAGTTATGCAAGAATAAAGACAAACCCAACCAAGCGTTTTTCCTTTTTTATGTTCAGCTTGAACTCGTGACTCAGATCAGCAGAGACAGGTATCTTTGCAGAGCTGTAATCCCAACCTTAGCTGCAGTGGTTGCTCGTTATAGCGTATCTTCACCGGACATTGTCTCTCTGGCCAAAATTTTTAATTTCTGATAATAGTAAAACTAGAATACATATTGCATAAAAAAGAAGAGACTTGCCAAAAAGGAAAAAAAAGGGAAATACCTTGTGACCACATACACACTTACGCAAAACTCCCTACAATACCAGAGTCTGTAAATTCCCACGAGGCTCTAGGGCTGAGTCACCAGTTTCACTGAGGTAAAGTTTTTTTCTTATGATTCCTTGTCTCTTTGGTGTTCTTCTTTGAATCTGTGCTGCGTCTGGTTTCATTTTTACCTTCTTCACTCTCTTTGTCCAGTCTCTCTCTCTCAGCTTTGCAAGTGATGATTCTCAGAAACTGTCACACTTAGGTAGCTCTAGATATGAATCAACAGTCAGTTATATCTGAACTTGTTTATGTGTTCAACCAACATGAGTCAATCCTGCTAAACATGTTGCTCTTCTGGTGGGAGAGTGGTTTCAACTTTCATATTTTTATAACAACCTTTTTCTCTTTCATTCATCCTGATCCCAGTGTTTGACTTTAAGCATTTCATTTAATTACCTCTAACAATCAGAGCTGTATAAATGCCAGCACAGTCCAGAGTGGATTGATTTTATTGAAATAAGTGAGACTCTGCATCTCATTAACTGACTGTAATTATGTGACGAGGCAGCTGAAGACATAACATTTGTCAATAAAGCACATGGCAGTGCGGCTGTGTACACTTTGAGCATGGGTGGCTCCATGTAGGAATCAAACACACTGGCTGTTAAACCGATGTAATCAAACATTTGCCTGGTCTGTCTTGTCTGCCCCCTCTTGAGTCTTGTGACTTGAACCAATATCTGGATGTCTGGGCTGACTGATCTCAGAACTCACCAGAAACTCGAGACAAGGCTCAAGGGGGGAAGAGAAACCCCTATTTCCACCAAAAGACATTTTATCATTTTTATTTTAAGGATCCTAAGGTTACGGAGTCAGAACTTTGATCTTTGAAGCACATCGAAGTACTTACACTGCATCAAAAAGAGAACATACAGTCTAAATTTCCCTATGCGTGACACAGAAGATCTGAGCAGGTGGCTGGCGGTAGAGGTGGTGAAACCTTGTTTGCATGCAGTACATGGGGGTCAGTCAGTCAGCGACACACTGGGGAAAATAAGTGTAGTTTCCATAATCAGCACTATTCTGGAGTGGACCAGAGGTTGACCTCCTCAGGGGGAAAATACGTCTCAACGGAGAGTATGAATGTGACGTAATTAGTATCTAGTAGTATATCTTCTCGAGGTTGAACTGTGATACTGGCAAGACAACAAAATGCTAACACAAACATGCTAACCTGCTCACGATGACAATGCCAATATGCTGATGTCTGGCAGGAACCATGTTCACCATTTGATGGCAACCTATCCAATATTTGTTGACATGTCATTCTAAACCACAAATGCCCCATCATCAAAGGCATTAGGATTCATCCTCTGGGAACCATGAATGTTCATTTGTGCCAATCTGTCTAGTAGATGCTGGGAGCACTGGATAACTTTGATATACTGATGGTGCTAGCCGGACAGTCTGGGGATCTCAAATGTCAACAGGATCCTTCCTCTGTGAACCATGAAATTTTCCAACCTTTTCAAAAATCGCAAAAACTTAAAAGAATATTCTGGGCGTCAATGGAGTAGATACTCTCTGAATCTGTGCATTAAATATTTGACCTTTCACCTTTGTGACAGCATATACCTGCTTGGAAAAGTTCTTTTCTACAACTAACTTTATGAGCTACTATAAGAGTCAAATATAATATAATAATACAAAATAAGTTGCATTCACTGAGAAACATTGGCAATGCCCTGGAGCGTGGAGCTGAGGTCAAAAAGCCACTAAATTTGTTGCTAGGCAGAATAAAGTCACTAAATTCCCAACATTGGTAGTAGCTGCAAATTGGTCAACTACTTTACACAGCAGCAACCTCCGTGGCTTTGAACTGAAGGCAATGCAGAAGTGCCAAAAACTGCAGTTCCTCAAACGTCCACTTGAGGCTTGCTACAGAACGAGTCTCCATAAGTCCCCATGTTAAATGTCCAACTTCACGGCAGAAATAAACATGTTTACAGCCTGCTACAAATAACAGTTTTGGTCTCTGTTCCTAATTTTCCCGTAACTATACTGAGGGTAATTTTTTATAGAACTCACCTGTTCAGATTATATTAACGCTTAAAGTTATGAATAATTAAAAGCATGGACAATTTGGTTGACAGTTGGGCACCATCACAGATTGCTTGTTTAAGCAACAAGGCTTCACCTCAGCTCCACGTCATTGCCCATTTTTGGATTATACAGAATGACAAGAAGGTGCCGGCCGGAGCCACCACACTGAGCTTCACAACAGCTCTTCAGATACCTGTGGGTGACGTTACAGAGACTACATCCATGTTTTATACAGTCTATGACAATAACATGTTCAGACCCTCAATGCTCCAGTATGCATCCATCATGCATGCATGTGATTTGTCATGCTTTAACGCTGGTTGTAAATATTGATTGACCCGACATTTGGTTCATCAGCACTTTGCCTCATAGTATTGACTGCTAATTTACATATCTGATTGATCACACAGAAACTACGAGTCAAGCTAAATGACAAGCAATTCATCTGTGAATACTCAAGTAAACTTAAATCCAGACTCTTACTGCCTGTAGATGCAGAGCGAGAAGGAAAATTTAGAGGCGGCGCGATTACATAGAACATCAGTGTGAAGTGAAGCGTAGACGTGTACGTGCACTCAGAGGAAAAAAGAGAGAGACGGAAATAAGAGACAGAGCTGCAGTTTCTGGTGAGTTCTGAGATTAGTCAGAGGCTCAGCTGAATACAAACACACAGAAACACCCACTGTACAGTGCAGACGTGATCCAAGCATCCATCACCAGCTAGCTTACAGCTAATGACTGTACAGATGGTGCAGTGGCTGTTGGGCGAATAAGGCAACTGTTTGGCTTGTTTTCTGTCTGAACACACCTTAAGACAGTCCTCCATCTCAACACCATGATGGGTCTGGTCAACATCAACAACTGTACTGTGGCTAAACCTGTAATAATAAAGGTTCCAGGACGAAAGACAGAATCAGAGTGGAGAAACTTCTATTTTGTGTTCTGAGGTTGTGAAGAGTTCTGCTTTGGACTCTGTAGACTCCACACTTCTTTGCTCACTGATCCCTATCAACCATCAGACGGCTGGCACTCAGTAGCTCAGCTTCCGCAGCAATTACCTTTTCCCTCGAGACACTGGGAGAAACTGAGAGCATAGGCAACTTCTCTGTGTGTGTATGAATGAGTGAGTAAGACTGAATGTGTGTGTGTGTGGATGAGGTGCATACAGTATGCTTTACATTTGTGTGTGTGTGTGTGTGGATATCAAACATGTTTCTGCTCCAACTGGAAACCCCAAAGCGACCGTGTCAGAAAACTGAGCTTACCCACATAACCGAAAATACCCGTGATCCCTACATGTGCCCACATAAGGTATTTAGTTTCCCCTTTACAAACGGCCCCCAGCTCCTGCTATTTGAAAGCTGAAAGCTAATACACTCTGAGGTGAAGACAGTAAGGCAGTGACCGGTGTCCCAAATATTTCATTTGTCATAATTACACCATTTGTCTTTAGGTGGCTGTAGGTGCTGTAGGTTGTACCGACCTGTTGGGCAAAGTAAGCAGTGTGATTGGCAGATTATGGCTAAACTTCTCTTAGCATAAACCTTTCATTGGTTCCGTTGTTGTCTCAGTGTGAATGCAATGTTTCCTTTAAAATGCCAATCCTCTTTCTTGCTGAGAGTTAGAAGTTATTAGCAGGTTAGCTTAGCTTAGCTTAAAGACTGGAAACGGGGGGAGAGATGCCTGGCTCTGTCCAGACTCCAGGAGGTTACTGGTTAAGCTAAGTTAGCCAGCTGCTATTGGCATTTAGAACAGTGAGTCAGAGTAATCCTCATATTACTTGTTGACATGATGCATCATTTGAGACGAAACAGAATTAAGATGTGGTTAATATCATACACCAAAATGACGTTGCATGTGTTATGTTTTGCAACACACCACATGGTGAGTAAGTTATTTGACTCTTTGCGCCCAACAGTGATGAAAATATTCAAGTAGCAATACTAAACTGTAGATGGACATAATTACAAGTACAAATATGAATGAAGAGCGTATGAAGTATGAGTATGAAGAGCAAAATGTTCACAACAAATCAAAAGTAAAAGTACTGATATACAGGGAAATTGTCTCTGTTTTATTATGCCTATTAAATCATTACCTAATTATTATTGATACACTAAAGTATAGGAGGTATTTTTAATGGCATAGCTAGCCGAGGTGTCATACATACATATACATACATATTTTCATCCATAAAATGAAAGCATTAGAGTGAAAAAGTGCATTGTTAGCAAGCAAGTACCTCAAAACTACAGAATAATGTGATTCCAGGTCCTGCGTGCGTGAGTGTGTGCTGAGTGTGTGTAGATGTGTATGCCACAATGATGACAATCTCTCCATGTAGCAAAACAGACTTAAACAATGTCGGAAATGTAGTTGCTGAAGAACAGACAACTGCAAGCTGTTCAACATCTAAACCATGATGGAGACATGATGGAACCACGACTGCTGCTTCTCTATTACTCTACTCTCTACTGCCTGAGTGAAGCAGGTCAAACTCACCTCACCTTTTTACTCCTGTCCGTTTATCTGACAGCGGCTACAAGTTGCTTTGCATATTTTGCATATTATTTTCATACAACAGATGATCAGCTTCTGCCAAATAAAGCCCTTTTATCTACTCATGTTAATCTGCCGGTGTATTCATTTTTCTACCTGCGTATTAACTTTCAAGAATTTTGTCCCTCTTTAACTCTCACGCCATGTCTACCATGACATGTCGAGACCAGCTGTATATGCAAACTGTCCTGAGATGACTCCAGTTATGATTTGGCACTACATAAATAAATAAACTGAACTGAAATTGTTTCACTTTTTTTTTTCTTTTTTTTTTTAGTATTTAAATGAGTCAATGCAAATCAAAAGCATGTGTAAATATTCTCACTGCGCTGCAAAATGGGGTTTTTAGGACTTGATTATAGACAGAAATGTCTTTACAAGGCTGAGCTCTTTGCAGATTAAACTCCACTTTAAAGTATTGTAGTTAAATCAGCTCCAGCATGCATCGGTGATAATGATCCCATAATATTTATAACACGCTGGGGGGGGTGGGCTGTTAGCAACATGAATACTTGTACTGTGATATTTTAGGTACATTTTGCTGATAATATGTCTTTTTTAAATTGTTGTATTGGTATTTTTTTTTTTACTAAAGTTAAAGTCCTGAATTCTTTTTGCATGTATTGCCTCAGATGTTTTATCGTCTCCACGGTGCTTTAAAGGCAGTGATAAGATTCCGGGTTGTTTGGTCAGTGTTGTTTTAGTCGTGTAAAGGATGACACAGGAAATTACAAGTGATTTATTCATAGAAACACAGTGTGTGAGTCACAAATGTGGTTTTCTGTAAGTGTATTATTCTGTGTGTGGTGTATTTACTGTTAGTCAAAATGTACCACTGTGTGTATACTGTATGTGTGTCCACACATGCAGAATTGTGTGTGAACATCATCAGTGTGTGTGTGTGTGTGTGTGTGTGTTCACATAAGTGTGTTTTTCTGAAAGTAATTGGAGTGAGCTAGCAGTCAAGGCTCAAGGATAAGATAAGATTGCAGAAACCAAACGCTGCTGTCGGGAAATAACCATGTAAGTGCATTTTCAGTGTTTTTCTTCCCCAGGCTGAATGTTTCGCCGCTGCTTTTGCACGCCGACTCAGCCTCATCAACCCCGAGGTATTTCGTTAAGGATCCATTGTGAAATTTCAAAACTGCACATCAACGTCATTTAAAACAAACTAAAATAAAGCATTTCCCAATCCTGAAAGACCTGACTGACTTTGTGCAGATACGTGGTTTTTAGTCCGACAATGGCAAGAAGCATCTGGTAACACTTCTGTGTAATTGCTGCTGAGAAACCCTGAAGATCTGAGAGGAGAAGAAAATTCCAACATGTTTTTCCTTCGTCCTTCTCCTGCCCCGCTCGCCTCGTGTTGGAATTTCACCAGAGTCTGGGCAAAAACAAAAGAGACGGGTGTTCTGAGTGTAAGAAAGAAAAAAAAAGAGAAACGCTTGGATGAAATACAAGGAGGGCGTTTCTCAATGACTGTTTACGGTGTGTGTGTGTGTGTGTGTGTGAAAGGTGTTTTCTAATAGCTATGCTGAGATCTAAAGTTAAGTCGTGAGGAGAATTAAATGGGCACCAATTTCCTTTGTAGCAATCACTAACTCCTAGCAAAAGACTTACAGCTCCGACTGAAAACAAATGATTCTAATGAAGAATTATTTGGCTTAACTGGTGCTCCACGAGCTCCCCGTCTTTTTCGATTTTTGGCAACTTTTTTGGTGATAAGAGGATATTGTTGTGGTGTTTCTGCACTTCAATTCCCAGAGATCACCTGTCATTCAAACGGTAGGGGTGAAGTGCTTTTCTTAGGATCTGTTGGCACTATTTTAAAAGAAAAGATGTGTTTTGTTGAAAAAATCCAAAACTGATGGTTGATAAAATCAAAGATGCTCTATAACAGATAACACATTACAGACTGCGCCAGTGACATGACATGGTAAACAACTTCCTGCCTCCTAAGTCTTTCCACCTCACTTGAGAAGTGTTGTGAACGTTGTGTGGATGGATGAAAGCACACTGAAAGACACTGACGGCAGATGACGCCATGCAAGGTGCTAACTGCTCATCAGAAGTAACTAAACAGACTCGGACACCGATGGCACAGCCTTCAGAAGCAATTTGGGGCTCATTATCTTGTCCTTCGTCACACAGACCGGAGCAACCAAATCGAAATCTTCTGATTGGTGGATGACCCGATCTATCTCCTGAGCCAAAGTCATCTTTGACCCAAGATTCAGCACCAACGGAGAGAAGAGATATCTGTGTTGTCCCCTTGACCCCTTCATGAGTTAATTTTCTGTTGATTTGTCTGAAAAATGCCATTTTAGTGTCAAAATCAAAAAGGAATGCAACTCGACTTGGACTTCAGCACCAATGACCTGTGACTTTGCTTGGACTTGAGCTTTTCGACTTGGAAAACTGAATACAATCAAACCCAATGAGCAAAAAATATGTACAGTATGTGCCACAAATCAATTCATTTCCTGAATCAACCAATGTTAACACTATTCAACCCCGGCAAGTCCACACTTAATTCTTTGTTTGAACCATTCCAACAGCATCAAATCAAGTTACATGACAGAACCATGAAGAACTAACGTAACATTACATGAGTCCAAGTTGGAAATGATAGCAAAGATGATGTTTGCCTACAGAAGCTGCAAAAGGAATGGGCTGAAAATCACAGACAGAGAAGCAACACGTTTGTTTGACATTTTAAGTTGCAAAAAGACAGTAAGCCATCACTAATGTTAACATAGTTAACGTTGGTTTAACAGTCAAAGTAATTGCTGGCTAGCTAGTTAAATCAATGAGTCTGGAAACTGTTTCATAGCGCACTCTGCACTGTTGCGTCCACCACAAAGCCCCCCGTAATTATTCCGTACCACAGGCTCTGTTTCAGCCAGTGTACAGCAAGGATCTGTTGAAACACAGGAGAGTGTTGCAGGTTTCCTTCCTGACTTCTAAATCAGATGCAGCAATGTGTAATATTAGAAACATAATGTATGTTTGAACATTAAAGCAGATAAACCTCTTCCAGTAGACCTCCTATATAAAGCATGAACATGAAAAAAAGTGTATGATCTTCAGTTACTAATTTTGTATGGAGATACATTTATTATGACTTATTTAGGGCTCAAAACTCCAAATTTAAGGATCTGGAAAAAAAAAATGTAATTTCCAAAACACAGCTGTCATATTTTGTCTCACCTCACCAAAATATTACAGTTTTATGAGAAGTTGGATAAGAAGTTTTTCTTGTTATTTTTCTAGTAGTCATTGATATGTTTTTAACACCTACCCTTTTACACACACACACACACACACACACACTTTACTATTGAGAGAATTTGTTGTATCTACAGTACCTCGTACTCTCATTCAGAGACAGGAGCTATCATCGTTACAGTCCATCCATCCATCATCTTAACACTTAAACAAAGCATTGTTGTGGGGGAACAGGTTGGTGTGTCGTCCTCCTGTTTTTGGCCATAGGAAAGAACTGAGCTTGAACTGATTCACAGTCAGTGATCTGTGCACTTTTGCACGTTGTCTTTTCTTTTTCTTTCTTTCTTTCTTTCTTTTTTTTTTTTTTTTTTTACTTTTTCATTGATCAGGATTGAAAAAAGCAACACATGTATGTATTTTCACAAATCTTTGATTAGTAATATAATCTAAATTAAGATATACACAACATGTTGTGCAGAAAATAAAATATGAAGTCATATTTGCATTTTTTAAACATTTATAAATCAGAAAAATCAACCTTGAAAAGTGTCAATTTCACAATTTTGCACTGTTTAAGTTGACAAGACGAAGTAGACCTAAATCATTAAGATCACACGGACCAACAAGATACATTTAAATTGTATGATTTATTTATTGTTATAACAGAACACAGAACCATGAAGATGACTGAAACTCCATATTTGATGCCTTCATTCTGCAGAGTTTAGACCAGAAGGTCACCTGTCAACGAGACAGGACTCATCATGGTCATATACCCAGAAAGTAATGAACTGGGCTACACCTTGCACCTATTTGGAAATGTATGCATTCATTTTTTATATTTATTTGTCTGGATACATCAAAAAATATACTGCCAAAAAACTGTTAAATATAGTGTTCTATTATCTGAAATGGTCAAATGCAACCCAACGCTACAAACATAAGACCTTTTTTTAAGGATAAAATGCTCCACTTTTATTAACTGCATCAGTGAGATGCAGATTCAACTCGTTTTTTGAGCAGACTTTCATCGTTTCAGGTTCATTCATTTCCTAAAATTGCTAAGAAAAAAAAAAAAGATCATTGAGAGAGAAGGTCTAATCTAGTGTAGCGTGGACAGCGTGTGCAGCTACTGCCAATGTCTCCAATGCTGGAAACACCGGGAGCCTGCTGGAGCTTTGGCATCCACTAGACGCACATTTATGACCCTCTTAGAGAGTCACTGCGTGGGTACCTGTACTGTAGCTCAACTAGTGTCTCTTATTCGAGAGGCCCTCCCAGTAATTGTGTGTCTGTGGGGAAGTTTTGGGTACATAGTCATCAGCTCTAAATAACGGAATATAGGCGTGTAACGCGTTGAGTTTACTGTGGCCGCAGAGGAATAAATCTCATTCACGTATGTCACTGTCTGTCCGCCGGTGCTTATCAGAGACACAAACTGGGGCTACGGAACTAAAGCTAAACGCTGAAGTCTTACATGTTATGTCGCGTGTCGGGAAGGGCCACGGAATTTAACTGAACTGAAAATTGACAGGCCAGTTTGGCGCAGAATTAGTAGCCTCTACACATTATATAATGTGTTTTACATTATGGTGGACAAAATAACACCTGTTTTACCCATGATTTATGATTTTTTATTGGAAATATGATAGAACGGGACATTTTTGTATCATGGAAAATGTAATAAAAATACTTTAAAAGCAGAACAAATCTAAAATTGTATATGCATATTTTCACTACATTTCACTCAAGTGCAACAAGTAAAACAGAGTGGGGCGATATGGGTGTTTGTTTACGCTGAGTAAAATATACTGTGACTGGATCTGACAGCCTGTTTAGTTCTCAATCTGCTGTGTAGTGACATTTTAATCAGGAGATCACATGGTGGGACATGCAGACTAGACCTGGTTTCAGCGCACACACAGACACTGACCACACACACAGCCCGCTATCACCAAAATAAATACTTTATACCCACACGTAACCGCATTTCGCCAACATATCCAACCACACCAATGAGCCCACCCTGACTCTGCATCCAAATCCGCCATCCCAACTGACTCTAATTTAGTGTTTCAAGTCTCTGTGTGGCACCAGGGTGGCAGGGTGGCAGGGTGGCACCGCTGGGGATTTGTGGGTGTCTACGCTGCCAGGGGGGCATGTGCCCACAAGCTGTCTGCCAGGCTTCAAAGCAGCCTCTCATTTTGTTTGGTGAAAAATGCTGCATTTTACACACTGTCACTTCTACTGAGCACTTTGGGAATTACTGTTGTGAAGTTGTTTTTTAACCCTTTATCGCTCAAGTTTGTGACTGTGCCAGCGTGAATGAGAGGCATGCGTGTGCGCTGGCATGGATGTTGATTACTACTTCTTTGTTTAGCTGTATTTAGAACAAAGAAAGTGCTCAGAGATGCACTTCAATGAAAGAGGAGGAACAGTGCTCTTTGGAGAGGGGGTAGGGGCCTGAAACCAAAAGCCCACTGAGATCCAAGGTACTTATCTCAAATCATCAGTTCACCCAAACGGTGAAAGTATATTCTAACTTACCTTTAGTGGCATCTGCGCTGTCAAACATCATAATTTTTTTGTGGAATCAACATCTTTCATCAATCTTTTGTCATGAGCTTAACACAAATATATGTTTGATCCTTTTTTCAATGTTAGTTGTTTTATTTTCAGGTCACTTCAGTTCATCTGACTTGAAGTGTTTGGACTTGAGATGATGACTTAAATGACTGAAGGTGCTGCTGACTCATTGAGTCGCTAAAGAATCATGAGTAACATATTTGTCGGTTTCCCAGCATGCGGTGTTTGAGAGTGCAAACTCTCCAGAGATCCTTCTTTTTTTGTCGTTTGAAGGATACATGATGGGAACGAGCTGTGTGTCAGGTTACACATGGTAAGATAAGTCTTGGTTGTTTCCATGAAAACCAGTACTAACCACACTAAAGGTTAGTATTCAGTCACCTTTGAACTGTAACCTTGGCAAAGCGGTTCCAACAGCAGCCAACACAAGAACTGTTGATTCAACTTCCTAAGCTGACTGAATCGGAACCTTATCTTGATATCTTTTGTTTAATGTTTTGTCAGGTTCAATGAACTTTCCAGTTTCACAACTAACAAAACGACTTGAACTAATTATTCAGCTTTAGTTTGGTCAACTCACACATTCAAGGCAGCTGGAAAACTTAAGTTGAACAAGCTTAAAAGTTTTCAACAGCATGGTAGATTCAGTTTTTGACAAGGTTTTGTGACAGCCACCTCTGAGATTTTGTAGAAATTCGGCTTACCTAACCTCTTACCTGAGAGTTCCTCAAACTGTCTAAAGGGGACAAGATTCCATGAAGTTTTACTGTGTTCTGACTAAATACTTCTCCTAGCTTGTACTTCATCCACACATATAATACTGTAGATATACTTTTCTTACTGTTAACAGATCCCAAAAAACACAATGTGTTAATCAGCCCAAAACACACTACTGAAGGCTGAAGACAGTCACAAATACTTTTATTTATTTCCTCAAACAGTAATTACTGACAGCAGTAGGACTGTAATTTTTTTTATTATCAGACATTACTTGAAAAGGAGTACATAGTATTATATTATATATTTTATTCGTTGGGGTCTAATTTAGCTGCGGATTAATATACATTTGGTGCTCTAGTGAGTATTTACAGTAGCCGGATGGTGTATGTGAGAGTCACTTAAAATAAATCACAGTGCTCGTGTTCATGGTGATAAGAGAACATGTAACCCAGTGCAACACTGTGGCCTGTTGATGTGTTTTTAATACTTTGTGGACATCAGTAAAGCTCTATGACTGAGAGGAAAAACCTATATTAAGCTTTGGACGCAGACACGTTACTTGTTGGTAGGAAGAAGTCATTTCATTTCCTTTTGTGAGGACTACTGTAAACTACTGTGTGTAGAAATCTCGGATATCTTTGGGATAAATCTGGGCAAACAAAACTCCATGGCTAGATACTCTTAGGGGTAAGGAAGTTTTGTTTTTGACATATAATTTGGACAAATTCACCCTTTATAATACAGGGAATTATGAAGCCTCATAATTCAGAAGTTTGCACAGTGTTTTACAGTAAGACATATAATGAAATATACTGAAATATAGTGACTTTTGCCATCTTCTTCTAAAAAAATATGTTATTTTAACAATTATTCTTCAGCTTCTTTTGCAAATTGAAATCTAGGCTCATTGTATTGTGTTTATTGTCCCTATTAATATGTTACTATTCTGTTTTCCAGAAGTTGTATCACATATTTACATATTTACATAATACATATTTGAAGTAAAATTTGAAATATCTGTGTGTTTATGTTGTGTGTGTCTTGCAGGCAGGTTTTCACAAACATTATGACCGGCTCTAAACTAAAACGGTATAAAAAAACACACATCAGCATTAAAACCAGACTGCATGTCACGCAACAACAAATCTCGCATGTTTACTGTCCAGCAGAGTCTTATCATGTGTTTGAAAAAAGATGAAACCATTTTACCGGAGAGAAATATCACTTTAACACTCCTTGTTGATGGATTTGTACACACACAAGCTGCTGCCTGTGTAATCAGAGATGCTCCAAAGCTCTAATTCAATCTGCCCTCTCGCCCTCAGGAGGATGAAGGACCACATACACTCTGTGATTAAATGACCACCCACACAGACAGGCAGACAGACACACAGACAGGCAGACAGGTAAGAAACACGGTTTAATAAAATAAACTTGCGTATGTAGTTTGTAGCTTAGAAATTTAAGGTATCTTTGGTTTGCTATGTGTCTGTCTGTCCATGAGCTACTCATATTGTCTCATGTGTGTCCATGAATACTTACATTAAAATCCATTATAAATGAATTGACAACTTAATACTAAATAAATAATAATAAGTAACTATGTGAATACATGAATTGCAACTGAATCAAAAGCTAAGCCTTACGTTTAGCAGTTTTCTCCATCATGATTATTATATTTAGCTCCTGACTCATTTATTTATGTGGACAAAGTGAAGTACCAAGAAGTCAGTTCATTAAAGGGACAGTTTGAGTTACTTATGTACGGTCAGTGTTATCAACAGTAGATGACACCACGTTTGGAGTAGCAGTCAGGAGAAGCAGCACAGAGACGGAACAAAGACTGCAGTAAAAAAAAAAATAAAAATCAGTATCTGTTTAAGTGTATGTTTTATAAAGAATATTTATATACAGACAGCCTTTGGCACTAATTGTCCATATTCCTACACTTAACTGTGTCACACTGCACATCAACTGGTTGGATCGGAGTTACAGCAGTTCAAAATACGACCATCTTTGAAATCTTTAGAAATGTGAAGTTTGATTTCACAACTTTCAGACCCAAACAGCTGATCTGTGACATAATACAGTACAGTGGGGAAAATATTCTTAATATAAGGTAGGTGTAAAAGCATTTTTTGTGGCTAAAATACTTAAACGATGTCTGGTAGAACATGTTCCCCGTGTATAAAGGGCTAGGACTCGGGTTGCACTTTGCCCTGTGGGCCTGTACCGTGTGTTGTCCCCTACCTTTCCTGTCTGTCTTCGGCTGTCCTGTAAAATAAACCGTGAAAAGACTTTAAAACGCTAACGCTAGCTCTAACCCTGAAGCCGTGTTTTGCTCTGCTTCTGTGCCGGTCCTCCTGACAGTTTCTCCAAACTGGGGAGCTGAGCAAGCATACTACTTCAAAATACCCAAACTATCGTCTTTCTTTCATTGACAGTTAACAGGTAGAGAAACAAGAACAATCACGTTAAGTTTTGTCTTATCGAATCCTAGCCATGGCTATCTCACTAGTGAGCTGTCACTTATAAAGCTCTGTTGCTTTAGCTGTCTATTTGAAGCAGCATTTCTACAGCATTACTTCTTATATGGTGAAGGAGAGGTCAAGACATCTAGTTACTGTTTTTGTGGGAGAGGTCGGGTTGACCTGAGTGAGGGTCCACTTATGGTGTTCAGACAGAAAGCAAGACAAATGTTGACCTCACATCATTTGACCACTGTGCAGTTTGTGTTTATTCACCCCAAACAGCCAGGGTACCAAGTGGAGGCTAACGAGCAATGGACACACAGCTGTGACTGTAGGAGTGTGCCTGTTTGTTTGTGTTCAGCCTCTGACTGAACTCAGTCTCTCTCCTTATTCCTCCCCTGGTGTATGTTTATGAAGCAGAAAGCCCGGAAGATTTCTCGCCCAAGTTTAAACTTTTACAACTCGCAGGGACACGTCCTTGCACATATTGGCGCCTAATCGCCTATCTATCAAATGACTTTCTGTGAAACCGTGGCACAGTCACAAGTTAATGTCTGTCTGCTTAGGAAGTTAACTGACCTGCTCGAGGGTTTTCCTTCCCACCGTCGCCAAGTGCCTGCTCATGGTGGGAATTGTTGGTCTCTGTAAACAATATTATGAAGAGTAGGGGTCTGAACCTCTCTGTATAGAAAGAGTCATGAGGTAACTTCTGTTATGATTTGGAGCTATACAGTATAAATAACACTGAATTTAAATTTGTATAAAATATATATGTATAAAAATATCCCACATGGTACGCTTGCTAGACTGAAAATACTGTTACAGCGTGTTACAGCAGCCATTGTTGCCTATGAGTCAAACATGACAGAGAAAAGTATCCAATCCTCATATTTGACAAGAAGAGTCGCAAGTTTAATTTAAAATGCTGAAAACATTTCCTGTCGATTCACTAATCAATTTCAGCTCTACATCCACATTTAATCAGGTACAGACACACAATTAATGTTAATTCCATAAAAAGAATTTGGATTCAAAAGAAATCTCATCATCGAGTGCTTTTAGTGGCAGTTTAATCAGGTTAGTTTAATTGTGTAGTGGTTGTACATTTATATATTCTCTCATATTAATCTGGTGAAATTTAAACAAGAAGGCCGTGATGGAGGGAGTCAACATAACATGACAACATGATCGCTAGCTGGAGGCGTTATTGCTCATAAGTGGTGGGTCATATTAACAGAGAAGGGAGACTAACTCAAACATGTCGAACTCAGAACACGCTTTGCCAAGAATTAAAAACATATTTTTATGCGGAGCAAGTCTCCACAACATCCTTATTTGAAAGCGTGTGTTCTCCCTGCTACCATGAGAGCGCTAAATTGCTGTCAAAAACATAAGTTTGTAATTTGTCTACCACTCACAATCGGAACAAATTTATTTTTGCCCTGAAAAAAATGAATCATAGTCCTGCGTGTTCATAAAAAAATATTTTAAAATGATTTCAAGATTGCCATCGACAAACACACACTGACGTTGATTACTGTACAATAAACGTCACCTCTCATAATGAAAGCTGTAACCACATCTGAAGCTTGTGGCAGTTCAAAAGTCCCGAAAGCTGTTTTAACTTATATTCACTGAGCCATGTTATCATATTTTCACTTTGTTTTGTGTTGATATTTAACCTGCTGCACGTTGTTGTCAGCCCAGTGGTGGCTGAACTCAGATCCCAGGGGAGTTAGAAGCAGTCCAATGAGACACACACACACACACACACACACACACACACACGCACACACACACACACTGGTGTCTACTGCCCTCTACTGTTTTTAACACTGTTCAAATTGATGGTTCCAATAAATGTATGATAGATAGTCATTTTGTGATCATATTGAGCTGTTCATAGCACTGAAATAGTTAGTGAATTTGTAGTGAATTGTTAAGGTATTTAATTTATTTCTATATATTTAATGGGAGTGGAATTATTATTAATTATCTTAAACATCACTGTGTCATCATTGTGTGTGTGTGTGTGTTTATTATTATTATTTTGCCAAGATTAATTGTAAAGTTTATTGTGTGTTTAACTGTGTGTTTCAAGAACCTGAGTCTAACCCAGAAACAACGTTCTCCACTTACAACACCCCAAAAAATTATTTAGATTGTTTTTTTTATTAGCATTATTTTTTTTGGGTCTTTATTATTTCTTTCTTCTTTTTCTGTGTCACATGAAAATGATTTTTCCACTGAGACACTCGAGTGGATTGTCCCAATAATGGCTGTTTGACCCATCTATGTGTTAGTTAGTCTTTTCAAATTAGAGAAGTCATTTGATCACTTTTGTCTCTGTATCTTTTATTTGATATTCATTCATTTCAAAAAGCCTGTCAGATCTTAAATATTCTCCACACAGGCTTGCTTGAAACTGACAAAGCTTTCCGAACATGTCGTGTCTGCCAGTTGTGACTCACTCACATGGGTTTGACTGACTTAATATAGACAAATCTCAAATGTAACCTTACTCAGTGTTCTTCATATTTGCTTGTTTTGAAGGGACATAACAAACCAAAAATCTGATAAGATTATCTGATCCGTGTGAAGCACCATGTGACATATAACGCCGCATACATGACGGTAGAACCTTCCTACCTTCTTGTCTTTTTTTAGGACATTACAGTTGTTGTAGTGGAACAAGTATTCTTATCCCTTATTTAACTAAAAGTAGTGATGCTGCAGTATAAAATGATTCCATGACCAGTAAGAGTCTTGTAATTAAAACGTTTAAAGAGTACTCTACCAATTTAGTGTCGCACTCCTCTAACATTGTCGGACTGACGATCACTCGGGGTGATTTACCAGACTTCACTTAGCTCCCTCTGGAGAGACAATACAACTGTTTTCACACATGTAGTAGCACTCCGAGAAGACCTGTAAACAAACTTTGACGTGAAAAAATCAGCCGAGTTCTCCTTTCAGTTAAAGTATCGGCAGCAAAACAAACAGTACTTATTAAAAGAAGAAGAAGTGTTATTACAGTGGAGTTATAAGCACTAATGTATATTTAAGACACTGTTGGGCAGTTGAATTAACAAGATTTTATGTCATTTTATGACTTTAAATCTTAATTTGCTCAACAATAAACAATAATAAACAATAGATAAATGTAGTTAGATTTTATATTATATATATATATATATATATATATATATATATATATACATGACAGATGTCTTCATCTTAGCTCTGACATTTAAAAAAAGCAGAGAGAACTGCTTTGTTTAAAATGTTGTTAACTAAAAGAAAATGCTCCGCATTAAAACCTTTTAAGAAACATTTTGTTTCGCATGATTTTTACGCCCTCACAGTTTGGATCAGGCTTTTTTGGTAGCGTAAAGACTGTTTGAGTGTCAGTCGAGGCAGTCAGAGTTAAACATGAGGAAGCTGTCCGGCCTTCTATCCCCGAGGGGCAACGAGGGGAGGAATGTTTTCCCGTCGCACAAAACCTTTGATCTCACACCCCCTAATCACTTCCTGGAGATTATACAGTACGTGCACCTCCACACTGCCCTCACTGAGTGTGTGTGACTGTAGTCTGTGTATGTGTATGTGTATGTGTATGTGTGTGTGGAGGGGTGTGTGCGCGCTTGCCTGAGGGCAGCCAGGGCAGATGTAGTCCTCTGTGCTCCGCCTGATGACAGACAGAGATAGGGAAGGAACAGAGACAGAGCAATGATGTCATCACTGACAACCAAGAAGAGTTATAAATAAGTTTGGCAGACATGCTGAAGTGCATAAAGCGTATAAACTGACCGAAAGAGTCAGCACATTTTTACGCTCCAAAAATAAACAGATGGAAGTGCTGGTAAAGTCGTTGAGCTAGCTGTCAGGACGACTTTGGCAGGTCTCGGTGTTATTATGGTTTTTGGGGTGCAGCGAAGGCGTCTCAGGAATAGCAGACGCAGGAGTGAGCAGGAGTGTTTGGCTCGGAGAGGATGAGCACTGCTTTGATACTTTGTGACTGAATAAATAGGATTATTGCATCAATTACAACACAAGTTTAAAGTGTGGGTACTTTCTTGGGTAGATGTCTTTTAAAGGACCTCTGTGTAGGATTTAGTGACATCTAGTGGTTGTAGTTGATGACTGCAACTGCCTCACTTCACCCTCACCTTTATAGTATGACATATGCCACATATGGAGGTTACACAGGGTCAGTCATTTGTCCTGAGGTCATTGCAGAGACAATGTTAGGTGTTATTTTTATATATATGATATCACTATTCTGATCATTACTATGGTAACCGATGTTAGAAGATAGATACAACAGATAGGTACAACATAGAATCCTCCATATAGTCAGATAAGAGTGTTGGAACACTAAGGGTAAACATATTTCCTTGTTTGTAGACTAATGACTATTTATGGACACTGAGTAATGGGTGTGTCTCTGTCCTGAGGGCACATAGATGAGCCAGATAGGACAGCTTCTGAGATGACGTCATCTCATGTCATGACGTGTGTTGATAAATCCTCCATTCTCATTGGCCAAACTCCATTAACCTTTCAGTGTAAGACATCTCAGGTTCCTGTGCACTTTCCCTCCACTGACTGAACTCATTGATGAATTCTCCACAACACCACAGTGTGAAGGAGAAACTACAGTTCAGTGACCAGTACAGTGTTTTGTTTGTCTGTTCTGGACTACCGTAGACACATGGTGGTTCAACTTGGCGGACTCAAAGAATACCAGTCCGGGTTCGGGTGATTATAAAAACAACAGCAATGCATATTGTGTTTGATTTCTGCCATTTGCTCTAAATAGAGTCCCCTCAATCACACATGCTGAATAAAGAATCAGTCATGTGTACCTACAGTACAAACTGAGAAGAGACAAGAAGTGAAAGAAATACATGTAAGTCTGCAGAAAGACTTCATTCACTCCTCATTGTCCTGATTGTTCTGTCCTCATTACATGATCCTCACTCGAACTGAGGGTCTAAGGACAGAGGGTGTCACTCCCTGTACAGATTGTAAAGCCCTCTGAGGAAAAATGTGTTTTGTGACTTTGGGATACACAAATAAAATTTGATTTGATTGTTGGCCTCCAATAAGACCGTATTCACTTTATCCAAACAATGATCCTATGCAGTGTCAGGTTGTATCAGACAACCTTTAATAGCTACTGTGGTTGTAGAAAGTGAAGTTACAGTTGCCGTGGCCACTCTGATCAGTTTGGAACAAAGTCAGCTAAATATGTGCTTTGTCCGTCCGACACAAACACACACATTTCTTGTGTGAGCCGGATGACATCATCTAATCTGAAAAATAAATCAGTTTGACAGGTCTATGGTTAAGGTTAGGATATGTTTAGGCACAAAAGCCACTTGGTTAAGTTTCGGGAAAAGACCCATGCTTTGGGTTAAGGTTAGGGATCTTCTTCCTTTATGGAGACAAAAATATGGAACAACGTGGTCATGGAACAATCATACTCATGCGTAAAAAATACAAAGATATGTCGGCTGTGTGTTGGAAACCAGAAACAAACGTCATTTTCCTGTCAAAGTCTGACTGACCCAACCACTGAAACCTTCCCCCTGTGTGGACTCTGTCGTGCTGTAACGTCACCAGGCTTCCTCCTTTCTTCCGTCCAGGCAAATGGGCTTTCCCACACACACGGACACACACCTTTAATTCAGACAACTACTTTCATTATACAGTAGGCTACCTCTAATTTACTTTTCATACCTTTTAGATTTTATGTCATACAAACTAGTTTGTATTGCACACAGTCCGGCCTTTAGCTGCATTACCTTGCTTTCAGACAGCCCCTTTCCTTGGCACTACAATGTCACATCATCTCGCAGATTTTTTTTCGTGAGGTGGGCCCTTTTTATGTAAATAGAACATGTTTTTCTGCTGACCTTGTCCACAAGCAGGCTGTTGCTTTACTTCCAGGCTTCTGGCTTCTTTTCAGACTTGGAGCACTTGGACTGCAGTTTACTGTAGGTAACACACTGACTATGGAGAAATACCTCAACCCTACTTCAAAAAGCCTGAACTGTCTGTTGGACAGTTGAACAGGTGTGTATGCCACACTGGAAGTAGAGCAACACTATTGATTGGATGCATTGCATTTGTATACAGGCCATATGTATGCATGTGCTGAGGCCATGAACAATTCAGATTTTGAGAATAGTTCTAATAAAGTCATATCTGATAAAAAAGATTGTAAAATATGCCATGAAATGCCTGTATACAGTAAAACTTTTTTCAAAACATCTATTTATACAGCATTTTAAGGGATTTTATACAGAATAAAGTAGTATTTTATATTAGAGACTATTAATTGTATTAATAATAATATAATATAATATAACACTGTAATATTTAATGGCATATTTTAGTCTTTTACTCTCATGGTTTGGTAGTTTTTCACTGTGAAGACATTTTAAAATGTGCAATAAAACACCAACCTTATACGTGAAATCAATATAAATATCCTATTACTGTAATATTAGAAAAAAGTTCTACCTATTTATTATGGTAAAATTGTTTTTTACTGTAAAAGCAACAGTTTTTTTTTAACTGATCTAACATCACCTCCCTCTGTGGTGACAGACATAAGACACAAGACACAAGACATGTGGAATGTAGGAACAACTACTAAAATGTTTGAAAAGACCCTCGGAAGAATCTCTGACATCTTCGACACTATAACAGCCAAATGAACCATGTGCACTTCCCAGTGGTTTAACACTAGCATCTCTATGACAAGAAACTCCAAAACGCCCAGGTATCTGTGGATCGAAACTGTAGCGTGGACCCAGGACCAGGCCAAGGCCAAGGCCCATTGTGACCCCCATACCAAATGCATGTTGATGGCTGGTTGATAGATGTACAGTATGGGTGGATTAATGGATAGTCCTACTGGTTACAGGCCTGTTTGGTAACATCAGCTAAACTCACCAACATAAACACATCAATAGCCATCTGGAAAAAACACAGAACAATGTTTTAAAGTGGCAATTGCAGTCGTCAAGTTACCTCGGAAGCTTGAGCATTGCATTAACAGGAGCTCTAAATGTAACAAACACCTCCAGGTGTACACAAAACTTTCAAATTAGACATGTTTTTGTTTCCTGTGTGGTCAAACTGGAATAATAATAATGGATTAAATTTATATACCAGAGATCTTGATACCCATAGTGGTAGGAGGAGGGGAACTCACCTCACCACCATAGCATCCACCAGACTATTGACCCCTGCATACCCACACATCAGTTAACATCTCACAGCATCACTGCTTCTCTTTTTGTAGTAGGACCAGATGAAAGACTGCCCCCTATTGGTCCATCAACAACACTTCCAGCAGCAGGTTAGTTTCCTCATGAGGTCTCCCATCCAGGTCCAACCGAAGCCCACTGCTTCTTCCTTGCTACTTAGCTTCAGTCATTCACAAGTATCAGGATGGTGGTCTATATGTACCTATGGCAACTGGGCATGTTCATTCATCATTAATCCAGGAATTCCACTTCACAAAAAACTGAAACACAGCAGTAATAAGTTGTAATACCATACTAGCAGACTACAGTGTCAGTGTTTAAGCCTTTAATACAAAATTTAAAAGCAAAACAATAAAAACAAATAAAGTCTGTGCTGAAGTTGGAATTTAATCTTTTTAATTGACACGAGGCTTGAAAGTCCTTCATATGCATGCATCCATACGAATTCTGTAAATCCACCAGGAAGATGATGGAAAATGATCAAAAGCTACAGAGTGAAAGATAATTCAGCACAGAGGGGAGTATACTGCTGCACTTTGGGTTCAAGTTCAGTGAATTAACATGCTGTTCTAACATATTAATTAACTGACAGCCTATATTATTGTGTAATAGGCCTATTAATTAGGCTGGAGTATATTTAATATGAAATTAATTCATTCAAAAGCAAATAAACGGGGGAAAGACACAGCAAAACACTAATAATGTGTTGCTTTCCTTGTGATTTGTTCCCTAATAAGTAAATAATGGCTAAATGTTAAAGTCAAACAAGGGAAATATTTCAAATTTTTATTTGTTATTATAAATACACCAGCATGTCAATATTTGACCGAGTAAGGTTTTAGGGTTACAATCGTTACTGCTGCCTCCGCACGCCGGGTACCCTCCCCGCGCCCGGTCTGATGAAATCTGAGAAGTGTCGACGCAGCAGCAGCAGCAGCAGCAGCGCGGTGAATGAAGCTGTCTTTGCCGCTAACGCTGCTGGGAGCAGCACTCGGCGGGGACTCGTCGTGGTGTTCCCTAACTTTAGCAGTCAGCTAAGGGAACTCCGCCAACAAACAGCATGGCAAAAGTAAACAGCGGTTCCTCCGGTTGTCGAGCCATGGTGATGGCAGGAAAGTACCTGTCGAGTCCCTCACCGCCGGCGCTCACTCGGAATTCCGGCCACCGACAGCGGAGGATGTTCGGCCCACAGCGCCGCATGGCGAGCTCTGACGCGGCTGGCACGGGAGGAAAGACCGCGGCTTCGGCCCACAAGGAGCACCTGGGGTGCTTCTCCGCCTCAGACCGGCATGTGTTGGCCAACCGGAATTTGATATACCGCGACGTGAAGGCTTTCCTCAATGAAGTCGGCGGAGACCCGCGGGAGGCTCGGTACTGGCTGACCCAATTCCAGAGAGCGGCTTCAGCTCAGTCTCCTTTTGCCGTACTGGAGGTATGTCATGGTAAACTTTTCAAACGTTAGAGGAGATGATGAAACTTTTGTCTCAGATGAAGTCACACTATAAATAAATAAATAAATAAGTATAAATTAGTATAAATAAATAAAAAACATGTTAAGAAACTGATTGTAGCCTAAATAAAATTATGAATTATGCATTAAATGTAACTTTAGTAAACACAAGAAAGCTGACAGGACATCTGTGACAGCTGATGTGCTGACCAAATGAAGTCTGTTTTGTATTGAGACAGTCCTAACTAAATAACTAACTAACTAACTAACTGTCTCTCTCTGTCTGTCCCAGGTGGACAGCTCGGTGTTCGACAGCAGGGAGATGGTTCAGAGGCTGTCCTTCGGGCTCTCCTTCCTGCAGAGGATGGATATGAAGCCTGTGGTGGTGATGGGCTGGTCAGAACGAGAAGAGACGGGGCCCAAGGAGCCTGTGGCGGAGTCTCCTTGCACCCGAGGGCTTGTAGAGAGGAGCCAGCAGCTGACCGAGGCTTTGCAGCAGCACTCGGCTACCGTGCTGCCGCTCTTCTCCGCTGAGTCCTTCCTCCTGCTGCATGAAGCCCCACGTGGGAGCAGGTTAGGATTGATACATATCATGTATTTTGTCAGTTTTCAAAGTAAATATTCTAAAACCTGCTGTAATATTACAGGAGAGATTAGAGAGCTGAGTGCTGTAGGTGTTGGTGAAACCCAATGACAGTATAACAGTCTATAACAGTGGTGTTGAGAAGTTGAGGCGGCCACATTCAGACAGGATCAGGTGCTGCAGGGTTGTACAGCAGTGTGTGTGTGTGTGTGGGGGGGGGTATCTTCATGGACTAAACTCTGATACTAACGTCCTTCTACTGTCCCCTGTAGTGCCCCACCCTCCATCACCGTGGACACCAGCCTCCTGCAGTGGAGCCTGGACTGCAGGACAGTCCCACTGGTTTGCCCGGTGGGGAGGGATGAGCGAGGTTGCTCAGTGATGTTGGACCCAACCGAGGTGACGGCAGCTATTTCCCGAGCTCTGCAACCACACAAAGTCATGTTCCTGAACAACTCAGGAGGCCTCCGCAGCCAAGAACGCAAGGCACGGCAGTGTGCTAAAACACCTCTTATGTAAAGTTACCATCGTCAGGTTTGTACCTATATCAAGAACTTCCCTTGAACGTTTTGTGTTTGCACTACAGGTACTGGACACAGTGTCGCTGCCTAGTGACCTGCCCAGTCTGTCTACAGCGGCCTGGCTGAGGCCTGTAGAGCGGCGCAGAGTGACCACCATAGCCAGGCTGCTCAATCAGCTGTCGACCGAGTCCACTGCAGTGATCACCTCCGCTGACACGCTGCTCACCGAGCTGTTCAGCCACAGAGGTGAGACGCACGCATCCACGGACAGCTGTCTATTTTAAGGTGTAACCTAAGAGAGCTGGCCCTCATATGTATGTGTGTGCACACGTGAGCAGGCGGTTTTGACCAACCGACTGATTAACGTGAGTTTGTATCTAAATATGATTACTATAATTGCTTTTTCTCTCTATGCCTCTGGCTCAGGTTCTGGGACTCTCTTTAAAAATGGAGACCCCATACACCGGTAAGTACTCATCACGTGTACATGTATGAAATGTGACCCACAACCCTACATTCACGTCATAATCCAAAGCTCTTTAAAAGGGTCAAGTTGCCTTCCAGTTTCACAAGTTTAAAAGAACAGACTGCATTTTATCTCATGCAAGTGTGTGTGTGTGTGTGTGTGTGTGTGTGTGTGTGCGCAGGTACAGCTCTCTGGATGAGATTGATGTAGAGCGTCTCCTAGCTCTCATTAATAAGTCGTTCGATAAAACTCTGAGACGAGAATACATCGACTCTCTGGAAGGACGGCTGCACTCCATCTACCTCTCTGAAGGGTTAGTGCAACTATTCCAGGGAAGGTTGTGTAAAACACAGTTGGCTTCCTGCCCACGGTGTTTGTATGTCAGATATGAGTTGAGATCTAAACCCAGCAATCCTCCCTCCCCCCTCTTGCTCTTCCCTCCAGCTATAGCGCGGCAGCCATCATCACCATGGAGCCGGTGAACAACGGCACTCCCTACCTCGACAAATTTGTAATCAGCAGCAGTAAACAGGGTCAGGGCACCAGCCACATCCTGTGGGAATGTATCAGACAGGACCTAGGCAAACTGTTCTGGAGGTCCAGGGCCACCAACAGGATCAATCCCTGGTGAGACACACACACATCTGAAGTTTTCACGTTGGCATATACATTAACATTAATTTGGCATTCAAACCACACATTCATCACCTCAGATTGGGAGTATATCCATTTACAAGTGCTTAGAAATCTTTGAAGAATAAGACAAGTGCTAGCAAGCGTTGGCAAGATGTAGATTTCAGCTTTTGGCAGAAGATGAGCCCATTCCACTGACCACTGAGTTCTCTGGCTGAACATCCAGAGGCAGCGCAAGGGTCAGCGCCAGCAGGTAGCATTTTGACTATGATCAGCTCAAGGTGAAGTCTAGGATTCCTGACCCTCCAGAAGTTCAGAAGCAGGCTGTAGAAAACCTGACTAATGCATAACTTTGAAATGTGTAGACGGGACAATAGCTAGGCCTAGTCAGACACAGCTGGCAGCACACTGGTAGAAACTGCCACACAAATAAATCAAACAATCAAGGTCACACAAGTGAAGTCACAACACACGTTGATAGAAACGTGTTCAAAAAGAATTTACTGCACCTGGCACTAGATGAAGATCAAGAAACCTGTTGCTCCAGAAGTTCAGGTAGGCAGCAAGCTCTGACAGTTGCACATATTAAGCCTTCTAGTTAAGATCTGGGATCATGCCTACATGACCCAAAGTGACCCAGTCAGTTGTGCATAAATATGTCCTCACATAGCAGCGTAGCGGTGTAATTGTAGGCTTTTCTGGCAGATTTTCTGTTACGCCTCCGTTCCAGGTTCTCTGAGCTTACCTTGGAGCTCGTTTGGCCGACCTAGTCCATCGAGTTGAGCTGAGAATAGAGATCACAGAGCGGCGTATGTTTCTGCTGCCACTTTAATCAACAAGAAACATGTACTTACAGAATTTACACAGAAATAACATAATGCTGCCTGAAGTTTAGATAAACTATTCACCACTAGATACATTTCATATGTTGTCAGAAATAACATTTAATGTGATTAAAACAGGAATGCTGTGTCTGTGTCTGTGTATTAACTAGGGATGTTTCTGACTCAAATATTGGAATATTGTAGACTTGTCAACTGGTCTAAAAAGTACAGTAAGAAAACAGTCAAAACAGTCGAAATTGAGCAAAATTTGAAGACTATAAACAGAAACCACACACCATCCAGTCAGGCTCACAAGTTACTCATGAATTACATCTGGTATATCCTGTCACACATTCCACATGTTTATTACGTTATATTTATTATTTACATACATGATGCTTTTAGAATATTTATTATATTTTTATTATATTATCTCACCATACTCTGGGTTTACAAGTATTTCTGGTGTAGCAAGAGTAGTAATATGTAATTGACTAGTCGACTAGTCATCACACTGGACATTGAAGAGGAGAGATTTTTTTCAAAATACATTATATATGTTTTTGAATAGTTGATAGTTGTTGAAAACATGTGAAAAGACTATTTCACTAACGATATATTATTGAAATGTGGAGTTAGAGGTTCAAACAGTTTTTCAGCAGTTTTCAGTCCAGGATTTTGTGGGCAGTTCTTAAAGGGTGGCTTGATGACACACTGAGGCCACCCTGAGCATGCCCCTGCACTCCTAGCAGAGAGATAGAGATGAATTCATCTCACTCAGAGTGTTTCAAAGTTAGTCATGTCATTTTCTGAACTCATCTGACATGTTTCAGTCGCTTCAAAATGGTTGCCTGACTGCTCCCATGAGTAGGCGTGGCTTCAGCTCATTCAACAGACACGCCCCCACAGTCCTGGAGCTGAGAATTCATTTTTTACCTGATTTTGACACCTCATTTACTCTTTACACTGACTTTAAATCACCTGAAAACTACATTAGGCTGAGAATACACACCTCGAAGCACACTTGTCAGTTATAACTTGGACCACTGATGTAGAGTAGAGCGGATCGTTAATCCTGTGTGTTTTTGTGCCATTTTTACAGGATGTGACATTTGCAATGTGAGACAGCAGAATTGAGACTTCATCTGATCTATGCTGTTACACACATGGCTTTATCAAACTATGTTTTAGTATTTATTTCTATTTTTAACGTGACAATTAACTGCTAAAATGTTAATTACAGTTAATATGTTTATTCAAAGGATCCCATTCTTCATCGTTTTCGTGATCGAAATAGTCTGACGTGATTATCCTGTCTGTCTGTCTGTCTGTCCAGGTACTTTAAACATTGCGACGGCAGCTTTGTTAATGGCGTGTGGACCGTCTTCTGGTTCGGCCTGACAGACATCAGAGATTCCTACGGGCTGGTGGAGTACGCCAAGAACCTCCCTGACTCTTTCCATGCCTCCTCCATCTCCCCCTCCCAGCAGCCCCCAACACCCACCACTGGATCCTGAGTCGTCTCCTCTCAGCCGCTGGTTGTGTGGATAATTAACTGTGAAGGGCTGTTTGCGCTGTACTTCTTTCAGCTCCGAGGCTCTGAGCGGTTTCTTTTTATTCAGCCTTGGAGCTGTGGACTTTGTTTTCTCACTTTTGCTCTGACTAGACTTTTTTTGTTCTGGGGTTTTTTGGGTGTGTTGAAACTTGAGAGCCAAAGCTGCAGTGAGAATTTCATACTTGCAATATTGTGACAAGCTATAAATCATCCTCTTTTTAAAAGGTCAACTCTAAGCAGTCTCGTGATTAGGATTGAGGGAGTCTTTCCACTCTGCGGACAGAAACACTGACACTAAGGTTGCATAATTTAAAAAGGAAATGTTTACCATTTATTTGTGTTATTTTTCTTTGCACACTCAAAAATAGTCTTACGTTGTAACGGGAACCAGGAAATCTGTGTTTTCAGCATGATTACTGTACTGCGTGCCTTTACAAACACAGCCAGGTGCTGTGACGCCTCCAGATCTTTCTGTGATCACTTATTTTGAGGTGCCAATACCTAACCATGACGAGTCCTCTGCTCAGCTTCTGAAAACACTTGCATGATGATTTCTGTGGCTGTGTAGGGAGATTTTTTTTTAACCCTGATGATGTCAAAGTAATGTCATCCTTGGCTTTGGTTTGGAAACAACACTCTTAACATGAGTCCTAAATTTACCTTGAACACTTGATAAATACGGGTCCAGATCTGACGTGTTAAGGCATTACATTTTTATATATATATATATGATAAGCTTAGAATTATTTTCCATTAACAGTAATAACTTTAAGAAGGGTTAGAAGATGTTACAGAGTGATTTTTGTTTATTTTATTTTTAAATTTTAGCCTGAAAATACTGATTTCACTGCCAGGCCGTTTTCCATGATATGTGATATTCCTGACTAAGCAGATTTAATGATCTGCTGGTCAGATGGAGGAGGTCAGTGCAATTTTGTTTCTGATCTGTGGGTCAGCAGCAAGCAGGTTGTGCGGAGGAGAGATGGTGTGCAGGCTGATGGATCAAATGAAAACCAAAAACTGTGTACACACCTAAGGCCTGTACGCCTTTGTGGGAGAGGAAGTAACAAAGAAAAATGTAAATTTGACTTGTGTGCTCCAGGAATATTTTATGTTAGGCAAAAACATCAAATAATAAACCTGGACGCATCAACCAGAACTGTCTTTGTATTTTGTTTATCTTATTTCAAATGTGTGTAGGTGTGTCTGTGTGAATGTTATCCATTAAGACCTTCTATCACAGGCTGCAGGACTGAACAGGATTCCCAAATCACCAGTAAGTCAAAACGTTCATTAGCTTCCATTTCATGGGACATTTTTTCAAATGATGTGTTTGTTAGGGCGCTTTCACGTCAGGATGGTCCGGGGAATTTCACCCCTTCATTTACTTCGGTTCACTTTCACACTGCACTTTTGAAAGTGGACCACACCGCCTGGCCCCTTTCATGCAGTTACAACAGCTGCTTGTTTAGGGCGGTATTGCAACAAACACTGACCAGGAAGACAAAAAGCATGAGGAAGAAGAAAACCCGGCTCATCGATTGGCCAGGACCGAAAACAGAAATTGATCCCCCTCAGCCGGCAACGATATCAAACAATGGAGTGACACCAAATTTATGCAGTCTTGGGGTTTCTGTTTTCACTTTGGTGTTCAAATCTAATTGTTTTTTCACAAGAAGCTGTCGAGTATGAGCAGCAGGCCAGGTGAGTCTGGTTAGTATACTGTTGTATGCAGGATCATTTGGACCATTTATCAAAATCACACTAATAATAACCCTGAAAGCTTTAATTTAGCTGACCTGATGTATTTGACTAATACCATTGAACATGTGTGTGTCTTGGGGTTCATTTTATTACATGCTCTCATTGATGAACACACACTTTTTAGCTTAGGTTTAAAGAAAAAACAAAGGCCTTGGTTCTTTACATCCATGATGACTCAAGGTAAGGGACAAAGCGACTATTGGCTGACTTTCAGACAACTCAGAAACACAGAACTCATCTTTATCTCTTACAATTAAGTCAAAATTTTAGAAAGCAGTAAATGTAAATTTAAGAAATCCTTTATATCTATTCCTTCTTGTGGTAGACCCAGTGACTGATTCATAAATAATGCCATGCAACACACTGTTGCTGAATCATCTTTGGCTCATGTGTACTCTTGCATCAAAGATATCTTCATGGTCATTCTGCAAACATACAACGAAATTCAAGTGCACTCGAACTGCGCTCAGCATAGAATAAAAAAAAAAAAAGTAATAAATATTCTTCTCCCATTTCACATCACACATAAATTGTGTTTCTCTCATTCATGCCAATGTATGCAGTTAAAAAGATCATTATTTTGCTTTCATTACAGAGGATGGGATAAAAACTATTGAGGAATCTTGTGCTGCATGTTTTTATAGACTGCAGCGTTTCCTGGAGGGTAACACGGTGGAATGAGTCAGGATGGTGTTTGTCTTTTGTAGGTAGCAGGAGGCGCAATTTAAATTAATGTTACATCCCTTATCACAAACTGTGATGGCTCTCTTTATGCAGATGACACCGTTCTGTATTGCTTTGCTGATACTGCACACTCAGCCACTGAAATCCTACAACAAGTCTTTGACAAATTACAAGATGCACTTTGAAATCTGCACTTTGTCCTGAATGCAAGTAAGTATACTATTCTCTTGAGCCAAAATTCCCAGTTAACAGTAAGAAGCCTATAATTAGTTGTTCTGGTTATTTTACTCATTGCATCTTGTATGAAAAGGTTGGGTGGGAATCCCTAATAGTAAAACATGAGTCATAATTTCCTCATTTAAGTGATTTGGTAATATTTCAAAGTCCTACTTCTAGTTTTTGTGCTGTACATACCGGAAACACTTGATGACAACAGACTTACAACTGAACACACTTTATAATCATTGTAGATCAATGATTATAAAGTGCTCTGGTCTTGAATGTAACTGTGTTCTGTTCTCACCTGCTCTCATGTGACTTTTTCATGTGAATTATTTATTGTGTTTGTCCTTGATTTTATCCAAAATGAGGGCATGTCCTCAGTGCTTCCTCAAACTGTAAAAGACAAAAGGTTGAAAAAAATATAATGTGCATGCTCCTGTTTTTTTAGTCAGTCAGTACGTTTACATGCAACAAGAAATTCGAATTTCTGATCGTATCAGATAATGACATGCATAAGACCGGATCACTTGTCTGAGTATACATGCCGTTCAGAGAATCGGATAAACGGCCGGAGCATGGCTAACTCCGTTACTCTAGGTGTCGCTGTAGCCCTCTCAACAAAGAGCCACTTTCGGTTGACCTCTACTTATCAGCAACAACAAACTATCTGACGGCATTCAAACAAAGATTACATACGAGGGGATGGACGATGTTACAGCTGCGTACGTTTCACGTGTTATTTTCGTCCTAATAATGCATAAAAAGAACAACAGATCTTTCGGCTTCCGGGTGAAAGCCCCAGAGGAAAATGCCGCGCATGCGCAGAACGCAAAATCTGCTTCAGATCCGATTGCTGAGTATACATGGCCTATGAACAAATTATCTAGGTGTTCTTATCCGATTTTGAGATGTCCGATGTGGTCCGAAATAGGTCCGAAGTAGATCGGACTAAGGTGTTTACAAGCACTTTGAAAAGTCCGAACTAAGTCCAATACGATCAGAAATTCGAATTTCTTTCTGCATGTAAACGTACTGAATGTAAAGAGGAACTTCAAACTTAATACACCACCGCAGTTAGTAGTAGATATACTATTTGGTTACAAAAAATATTTGGTTTGTTCTGACAAAAGAATTAACGCGTTGTATATGAATAACTTCCAGGTTCCTCCTCCTTTTTCTTTGGCCTGGCTTCTCAGGTGTTCTAACACCTCACAGATTTAAACCCTCGAGCTGGAGGAGGAACCACAAACAAGACCTCGGACTGGAAAGAAAGGTACTGTTTTCTCACTTACTGCTTTCACAGAATAACCAAAAGATAGCAGAGGCTTTGATGTCTGTCAAATCCCCTGCACAGATAGCTTGTTTTAAAGTATTTGGTCTTCATTCACACATAGTTCTACCATTCAGAGTAAAACTACAAAAAGTCAAGTGTGGGGGAAGATTTGTAACTGGATTGACCTGTTTGTTCACTGCCGTATATCAAAGCAACAGTTTGCTACTCTGGGAAATATGCTCTTTTGCTTTCATACTCTTGTTTCTGTTCTTGCTCTGTCTGACAGTAACAGAATCCACCAACCAACTTCTTTAAAGCTCACTATTATATTTAATCTTGTTTGTTCAATCTGAACAAAAACTTAAAACTTTTTTTAAAAAAAAGGCAACCAAAGAAGAATCAGGAAGTGGCTGCGCATAAAACCTCAATTTACTGTTTTTATTCTTTGGTTAAAGTTTCAATTAAAGCTACAACAATGTTCTTGCTGATGGGGAGCACCTGAGTGCACAGGTGAACAGAGTTGGCTGATGAGGTGGGAGTGGCCAGCAGGGAGAGTCAGCAGAAAGGAGGAGAGTGGAAAATTACTGGCAGAGCAGTAGAGCAATGGATTGTGACAATTTGTCTTGCAGTACCACTGTGGGTTTTTGATATCATGAATTTGTTTTATTTCTTGAAAGATATTTCATTTTTTTTTTTTTTGTTCACTGTAGATAATGTTGGTATAGTTTACCATACAGACATACTCTCTTCTGTAACATACTTCAATATGTAATATACTGATGTGTAATATGTTTCCAGTTTGATTATTTTGATGTTGCCTCTTTGGTTTGATTCACTCTTTTTTTCATTTTCATTCTAAGCTGACTGCTGCTGCCATCTGCCACAAAGACCTACAAACGTTTCAGAGCCACTGTTCAAGCCAGCAGGTGGTCAGTATTCAGTTCTCAAGAGATAGATGTACAGTGGACTGTTCCTTCAAATGTGCTGATATACATAAGTAACTAACCTGACTAAACCTGGCTAACATAACATAACAATAACATAACACAACTGAACAGGTAAAAGATATGTTGGGTTATTAATTGACACTGGTATTACAGCAAGAAGAAACCATAGCAACACCTGCCCGAGCTGCTGGAAACACTGGAAGACCTGACAGATGAAGAGTTTAAAGTTTAAAACAGTTTCCCTGCAGCAGGCGGGGTCTTCGACTTCCCTGCAATCTCAAAGAGCCAATTACAGAATGCAGACAGGATGGACACACGTCAGATGAGATCAAAGAAAACTACAACAAAAGTAAGTCAGGTGATCATCAAGTTTTGAAGATGATCAAAAAAATGACTTAAAAGTGCAGTACGTTTGTGAACCTCATCCAACATCCAAAGGTAAGTAGGAGGCTAACAAATATATACATAGAGATGGAACAGAGTTATAAATGCAGTGTTATGATTACGTGGGATACCACCTGTATGAAGCTAGAATGTTTGAATACCAGTTTTCCAATCAATATATAGTCAATACACTTATGATCCTGTATAATTGTTAGCATTGTTGTATATACTAGTTCAGGTTAAAACATTTGTAAAACATTCAAATACATATAGAGAATGAATACCATAGAACTTTCTTTTAATATCTAGTTTGACAGTCTGTCAAATTAGTCAACTCTGTCTAACATTACTCTAATGGAAATCAACTTTTTTTTTTGATTGTTTTATTTTCAAAGCTTTATTTTTGATAGAGACAGCTGAAGTGACAGGGATTTGGGGAGAGAGAGAGATGGGGAATGACATGCAGAAAAGAGCCACAGGTCGGATTTGAACCCTGGCCTGCTGTGGCAAGGACTGAGCCTTCATACTACTTCGTACCTACCAACTGAACTAAACGACACTCCAGTCAACTTTTTGTTAGCTCTACTTGCAGTGCTCAGTGGAATCACAGTGCACTTGACACACCCTACTCTGCACTGATTGGCTGGTACCCAGCCCTTCATTGGTTTGGGTTGGTTGGGGTTGAGGCCACATTGCTGCTGATGAAATCACATTCATTGTGTAGAATGGCCACGAACAGCCAGAAAGTGATGCAGCCATACCTAGCAGGATTAAACCGTTTGGGTGAATAGGGAGATTATCAGGATAAACCAATCGTCATTGTAGGGCAGGTCATGACTTTGCCTTCCTGAGGAAAAAAAGGTGCAGCTGTACCAATTTGCCTCAAAACACATAGTCCAACCATCAGTCTTAAATTTGATCTACAATCTGTAAGAAACAAGGTTTGAAAGTTAGACTGGTTGCATAGAAAGTCTGTTTTTCAGAAATTATGTATTATGCTGAATAGGTAATGTAGGGAGATATAAATGTGTTTATACCGTTTCTCTCTTATTCTTTCAGAGACTCTCACTGAATGCCAGCGTATAAATAAATCAACCTGAAGAAGTTTCAGTATTTGCTTTCGACAAAATCTGGAAAGCAGTGATTATTGATGAATAGAGTCTACACTGAGCTCTATGTGACAGAGGAAAAGACAGAAAACATCTGTGTGCCAAAGATCAGACAAACTGCAGCAGCTACCAGCAAAACAGTGAATTTGGAACACTCTCAATATGGAGACTTCTTTGAAGCTTCCATGCTAAAATGGATCAGTTAGAACATTAATGACAAAAGGAGTGGCTGGTATTGGAAAACAGTCATGACACAGAAGTTTGCCTAGATTGGGCTGAAGACAAAGTCAACAACAACATACAGATCATATTTCAATGCGCTTTCCGAGTTGAATTTGATTAAGGAGAAAAAATACAGCTGGGTGAGCCTTCTTCATCACTTCTTTGCTGATACCAAAGAAGCAGGAATATCTGCTTTTGATAAACTCCAGATCATGTTTATCCTTGATGGTCTGGATGAGTGTCAACTTTCTTTGTTTCCACTAACAAAATGTCTATGCGGTGCCGCTAGATCAGCAGTCAACAGTCATACCATAAAGCCTCATCATAGGAGCCTCTACAATCTTTATTTTATCTGGTTATCTTTAAGCAATGATTATTCCTCAGTGCATTGTGCTGATGAAGTCAATTACTTTGAATGAATTGACTTAGTCAATCAGATCATCTATAGGTTGATCATGCAAATATCATTGTAGTCTGTTAGTGCAGTTCTAGAAATGCTAGATAATGATGAAACTTTAAGTTACTGATGGTGCACTATCACCTAATAGAGTGTGGGCTGGAGTCCTCCAGACTTACCAAGAGCGCCGAAACGAATATATCCCAAAGCAGCACTACTAACTAACTACGGGCTACGGCGTCGATACCATAAGCAGATCTATAGGTGATGCATTGATAGCTAAGCATCTGTTCCTCGGATGTTGCAGGATGGTTAACGCAGTTGTATGCATGGTTGATGTTGGTTGGACAAATCTTATGGGTTGTGGGATGGTAGCGTAGCAGTCTGTAGATGAATACCTGGGGCAACGGTTGTGATGACTGGATGGGGGTTACTCCTCATTGCTCTATAGTAATCAATACTCTAGACATTACAATATTCATCCAATGTTGTCATAGATTACAAGTCTAATTGCATCAAGTGAGCAATCCTCAAAAATAGCCTTCTTACTATCTCAATGATGACATTATTCAATGATCTATTTTTCAGTTTGATGATGTCTACAAAGCTGCCACCACCTGGTGAGTCTCAAACCTGAATCTTACTATGCAGACAATGGTTAATGTTTAGTCTTAAGTTGTCTTGCAGGTTTACCAATGATTCAACCCAGTCTATTTTGTGGGTGTACAACTTATTAATGTACATATTACATATATACATACTGTGCTCTATTTTCAGGATTTTCATTCTGTTTTCTAAACATTCCATTTACAGGCTGGACCAACAGGCTGTCTTACTGGGTTCTTATAAGCTCTGGCCTCAGTTCTAAGCTCAAGTCGTGTAATCTGAAAGAGCTCGGCTTGAGTGGCTCAACACTAAGCTGACCTCAGGTTTGACATACTCTAGAGGCTTGAAGAGTCCACAATGCAGACTGGAGATTCTCAGGTCTGTAAACTCTATTAGGATGTTTTTACATCTCTTTGTGTATTGTTTTGCTTTTGATTTTTGTGTTTTATGTTTTAGAACTTGGTCATATGTGGAAAATTGGAAATGGATAGATTGCCATGAAATTTGGTGATGTTCATGTTCCCCGTATAAAGTTAGCATAAATATAGAGCTACAATGGACCAATGAAATGAATTGAAATTTTCCTTTAAACAATGGTTTTCAAACTGTACACAGTGTCAGATTGATTAAAAAATTGTAGAGTGGGGGAAAAGAACTTTTTTTTGGCCTCTAAGACATGAACAGGACGCAGTAAAAAAGAACTAAAAAGAACTATGGAGAAAGAGACCTTTCTATCAGACAGTCAATCTTATTTTGTTTGCTTTATTCTTCAACTGGGCTGAGTGTTTGTAATCTGAATTCATGGGTTGAAGCTCTGTCTTCAGTTCTCATGCCAATCCTCCTGTCTTAGAAGAGCTGGACCTGCAGCAACCACCTGGCCGCTCCAGGTGTGAAGGAGCTCTCTGTGGGGCTGGAGAGTCCCACTGTAGACTTGAAATCCTCAGGTTGCCAGCCTTATGACTAAGCGCACATCTGTTACTGTAATGTTTTGCATAAAGCTTGTAGAAATTCTGTCTCATTGAATAGAAGAGTAGGCATTTTGTGTTGATCTTGATTCTTTTTTTTCTTCTTAGGTTTATTGGCTGTTCACTGGCGAAGGCTGTGATGCTGTGGCTTTCCTTAACTCCCAGACCTCGATCTGACAAACTTGAATCTGAGTATGAACAAGCTGCAGAGGATTCAAGGAGTGCTGGTGTTCAGTTCGGACTGGAAAATCCACATAGTAAACTGGTGACTCTCAGGTCAGTCATTTTAATTTGGTTGATATAACGACTGGCACTTTACCTGCAGCTCCCCGGGTGTTGTGATGCTGATACTGAGCTGTGGAGAAAATGTCTCTACAAACCTGAGAAAGGTGTTATAATTAATCATGGGAATGATAACCAGAATTATCCAAATAATATAATATATAATATCAAAAGGCTGCTCAACATTTATTTTGAATTGAAAAATTATGTTACTTAAACAATAATCCTCAGATACTGATTCCATTAACATAAATAATTCTATTTAAAGCTGAATGATGATCATCCTGATTATTTGACTTACTGGATACTATTAACCTTTTGACATTAGTTTATATTCTCTTCCATCATGTCATGCTGTTGTGTGTATTGTGTATGTATTATCTGCCTGTATTTAGTAAATGTATTTTTAAATAATTTATTCTTGTGTTTGATCTTCAGACTGAGTTCATGTGACCTGACAGAAAAAAAAGCTGGCCAGAAGTTCTGGCCTCAGTCCTCCACCTTCAGACCTCAGCTTAAGGTGCTGGACTTGAGTCACAACAACCTGGAGGATTCAGGAGTAAAGATTCCTGTCTGCTGGACTGGAGAGTCCAAACTGTACACTAGAAACTCAGGTCAGCAGGGAATTTTTTTAAATTTCAAGTATGTTGGAAACATTTGTGTTTGTAGAGAGAAGTCTGTTTTTCATCATACTTTATTTTTGTCAGCTTGACTCACTGTAGCTGTCAAGAAAGGAGCTGTGAAACTCTGGGCTCAGCTCTCAGCTCCCAGACTTCTAGTCTGAAAGAGCTGGACCTGAGTAACAACGACCTGCAGGATTCAGAGAGTGAGCGTCTTTCTGCGAGACAGGAGTCCTCAATGTAGACTGAAAACTCTGGAGTTGAACAGTTCCCACTGACATAGATGCTCTCTTACCATGCTACAATACACAGGATTTGGAATCACTTATATCAACATTTCTTCACATCCTTTTATTTAACCTCTACTTTTACAAATAAAACAATAAAGTAATAATTCAGTCATCAAATGTCATTTATCTTGACACAATAATTCTTATGTTGTTTGTCCATCACCTCAATGTCTAGTTGGTTGCTTCATCACCAGCTTGTCCAGTCCATTTCTGGAAACCACAGGATCTTGGCTCAGCCATTCTCCAACAATCTTAGGAGGTGTCTTCCATTTTGACCTTGGAATTTCCAGCCCATACTCAGTACCAGATGTTCCTCTATGATCTTGTACTGAGTGCCTGTTCTTAATGCTGCATGATTAGTGCTTTTGTGCAGTCTTTCAGTCCAGCACTCCAGCCACACGGTAGGATTTTCTTGATGTCAGCCACTTCTCCTTCAATCTGTCAGTGGTACATGCCGTACGAGGCATTTCCTCCATGATAGTTCATCCTCCTCCTCTGCCCCATCGGGTTTCTGTTGCATGAGGCTGCCATCTGCCTGATGTACTCTTGGATCTTGTTTGTTTCATCCTGGATGGTGGTTCTGTTGGTCACCAGTCCTCCAGCCTCCTTTGCTTTGTAGTGTACAGCCTCAGGGTGCTGGATTTGAGTGAAACCCTTCATACTTTGTGAGAGCTTCCATGTCTTGTGCTTGGTAACCTTTCTATCTCTTCCCTTGCTTGATCTATTATGCCAGATGTTCCAGCTCAATGAGTACAACATTTCAATGTCATTGCTGTAGATTCTGAACAGGTCTGGATCAATGAGTAGATATCTTGCTCATTCCTGGCATACAGCTTGAGGTCATACATGTGTAGAGAGGTGGCTGATGGTTGTTCCATTCGGAGCTAGTATTCATAGCCACTCTTTCTGATGATCTGACTAGGATTTCAGGCTGAACAGCAGCGGGGTAGTACACCACCTTGGTATATTCCATGCGTGGTGACTTGTGCAATTGGCTTTGAGTTGGCCAGAGTTGTTTCTGGGCCAGCCCAGATTCTTGGTACAGAAGTCCTTCATGTCCTGTTGATATTGTACATCTCAACCTCCACCAATCCATGTCTGTGGCATCATATAAACATTTTGCTCGTCAATTCAAGTGGTGAAGGTTAGTCTATCTGGTCTTGCAGTCTTGGGTGACTGCTTTATCAACTCCATTAACTGGTGTTTGGCTCCCTAATTATTGCTGCCAGTTCCTTCCACGAGCCCTACTCATGTAGTGGGCCATGTAGCTTTTCACCTTAGCCATATGATGTCTGACAGAAGCTTCCATGTTTACAGAGGCAGGTGATTGGCTGGTAGTTGAGGATTGGACCCTTCTGGGGTTTCATGATCCAGGAGTCTTTACAACCCTTGAGCTAACCAGTCCAGCAGCATCCTTCCATCAGCAGCTGGTTTATTTGTGCACCAGGCATTCATGGAGTGCAGTTAGCTTCTTTGAAGCAGTAGGTGTGGATGTGGTAGGTCTGTCTGTCCAGCAGCCATGCTGTACTTTCTGACTGGATGTCTGCCAATGTGATGGTTATTGGTTCTTGTTCTGGAAGATTGCTGTGGTCTAGCCACTGGGTATCAATGTTATGTGATGCCCCCTTTCACCATATGCTCTTCAGTACTGCTCCAGTCTCTGCCTAGGTGGATCTGAATTTCTCATGTTAGTGTTATTATCCTGCCACTGAAGTACACACTCCTTATGGTTCAGTAGAAAGTATCCTGTTTATTCTGCTGCCTTTTGTTTCTCCTGTGTATCTCTTCCAGGTGCCGTGTAGGCTGTGAGCCTTTGCTTGGTAGTCTCCGATTGCGTAGGTAGACAGCTTGTTGTACTTTCCTTTGTAGTTTTGACATTGACTAACTTCTGTCAGTGTGCCTCTGATCCTGGCAGTAACCTCCTTTCATGACAATGTGTACGGCTTGTCGGCTCAGGATCACTATTTGCTATGATGTATGTAGCTGATTCCAAACTTATTTGTGCACATTTTCATCATTTCAAGTTCTTTAATGTACAGCTTCTGGGAGAAATTATCCCACAACCTTCTTAGTCAAAGCAACAGTTGCTTGGCTTTGTCATTGTTAATGACTGTCCAGGCTGCTTAGTCACAAGGAAGGCTGTTCTTCTCTGACCTGCCTCCGCTCTGAGCGTCAACCCACTCCATCTGGAAAGAGCTGGACCTCGCTACAACCATCCAGGAGAATCCCAGGAGAGAAGTTGCTGTCTGCTGGCCTGGAGGATCCACAGTGGAGACTGGACACTCCTAGTATGGTTACACTGCTAGAGCTTTCCTCATTCGCCAGCGGGAGCAGAGGAATACTACAAATAAGATTATATTGATCTAACTTTTGGTCTTGAGTTTAAAATGGTTTTAGTTTTGAAAAAGATTAGACTTTGATCGTGAACAATGTTCACCCAATAGACAACTAAACAATTGTTTTATTTTTCTATCTTTCAAATAATGTGTTTCTATTAGCTTTGGATGACACAGGGCCACCACAGATTGCCTTTCCTTTGCCCAACTTGCTGTTTATTCTTTCAGTCTGGACCATGGTGGAGTGCAGAGAGTTAAAACACAGTACGGAAGAAGTGTAAGTATTTTATTTATTACTGAGAATTTTATGTTTATTTATTTTATATTTATATATATATATATATATATATATATATATATATATATATATATATATATATATATATATATATATATATTTATATATAAATAAATAAATAACAAAGATATAAACATGGAGTAGAGAGATTATACTTCAATTGGATTGATACAAAAATATTAATATTGTTACAAGTATTGCAATATTTAATTTATATATCATGCAAGTTCAGAATTTAATTTTGCCCACTCACAGCTCTGGTTCTGGCATGAAACTGACTCCACTCCCCGTCAGCATTCACATGTGTCCTGAGCCTGAAAACCTCTTGTTGTGTGTCAGAAGCCTGGATCATGAGTTAGAGACTAAGTCCTGACTTAGGCAGTTAACAAACTACAGGCTAGCATTAATTAACAGCAGCTACAGTTTACTGCAGTTTACTTTACACTATCCATCAGGAAACTCAAATATATAACAAGTAACAAGTACTGCTGTATTGTCTCTCATTCTTTCCATCAGATTCTGCCTGTGACCTCAGGCTGGACCCAAACACAGCACACAGACAGCTTGTCTGTCACAGAAGACAGCATGAACAGGTGAAATGCGTGGAGGAGGAACAGCCTTATCCAGTATCATCGGAAAGATTTGATGCGCCTCCAACGAGTGTTGTGTAACAGTGGTTTGACTGAGAATTGGCTGTTACTGGGAGTTGAGACTCAGGACAGGTTTGTATAGCATGACATACAGAGAATCAAGAGAGGGAGGTGGTTATATGACAGCAGGTTTGGGCAGAATGACATGTCCTGGAGTCCTGGAATGCTATAAACAATATTCAGAACATTTGGCACAAAAATATAGAAACACCTGTCACGTATCCCAGAAACACACAAAGTAGCAGTGTATCTGGACTGGCCTGCTGGCACTCTGTCTTTCTACAGGGTCTCCTCTGATACACTGAACACATCTACCGTCTACAGATTCACTGAACCCCTGTACCCAGGTTTTGGCTTGTCAAGTTGGCTCCTCAGTGTCTCCTGCTCAGACAGCGCAGAATTGTGAGACTAACACAAGTATAAACCCCTTAAAGACATAACTGAGGGTAGCAACGCCAATTAAGGTTTGCATTAGAACATCATACAAGCTCTGCTACTGCATCAGATTATTTGCATGTGCATCATGCAGATCCTCCATCGATGTGGCTGATTGAATACAGTGTGTGGCAATGTCGGACTCCTCAATTAAGAATGAAAATAACTACCGATACCGACAACCCATTTTCCAAAAAAAAAAAAGATCTTGCTGTGTAAAATATAAATGAAGCACAATGTGATAATGTGACATTGAACCCCATGTTTAACTGGCTACACACATATGAGACAACTGATCAAATGTTGAAACAACTTCTCCACACTCTCAGATGCTAAGCTCCATTGTTCAGAGAGTCCCTGGTAGGTGATTTATCATCCCTCCCATTCAATTGCACCTCTCCTTAGCAGCTAAGAATTACATAACCTAAACGTATATAATTTTAAAGAACTAAAGTCTATCAAAATCTGAAGTCAAAATCTAAAGCTGCCAAACTCTGGTTGAGTTGATATAGAATGACCCTGGAGCATCTACAGCAGGGGTCGGGAACGTATTTGGCTGAGAGAGCCATATAATATTTTTTTAACACTGAATACAAATAAATCGTTGCATTTTAAGTAAGACCAACAAGTGTCATAGTGTAATAAGTCTCTGGATTTATTCTTTTTAATAATGTTGTTATACTGAAGCTAACCAATAATAAATACAATACTTCTTAAAATTAATGCGACTTCTAGTGCTGCATGGTCCCGATCGTGCACCGATCCCCATAACAACCGCTGTGTTTGGACGTGAAGCGGCGCTCCGTACTGCTGAGTAGTGGTGTGCGATACTGCATATTTGGTATCGATCCGATGCCAAGTAAATATGGAGCCCGATGTCACCCGATACAATACTTTTCAATAAATAAGGTGGATGTGTCATTGAATTGCTGAAATCTCAATTGTTTTCATGACCTTAAGTGTTTTGTGATGTTTCCTTTTTATTATTACTGTAAATAGATTTAAAACCAAGGACAGAATTAGGACAAAGTTTATAATTAAATAAAAAATGCTTTTTCGTTTTTTTTTTTGTTTTTTTTTTCGTTTTCAGCTTGAAAATACAGCCACATGGCGCTCCTCTTCCTCTCTGCCATTCTTCTGTTGTATTTTCTCTGTGCGTGTGCTGATGAACCTGAGCCAGCAACTTGCGCTTGTTTGCTGCGCATCCCCGGTCCGTCCGCGTGACTCAATGGCCAGCGCAACATCTAAACACAAGGCGGGGAGGGGAGCAAAGTGTGCCTGCTCTGTGCTGACACAGGAGAGGCGAGTCCGGCGACCTGGCCGTTTCCTCTTTGCCAAAACCGCAGTATTGCAGACAAAAGCGGAGCTTAAAGTGAAAAATCGATCTCACCAGGCTAGTATCGATCCGATACTGATACCCACTTGGTATCGATACTATCGATATTTGGATCGATCCACCACCACTACTGCTGACTGAACTCTCCGGTCCTTAGCTCATCAGCAGTTTCTTCTCGAGTTGTTCTGTGTCATTAAAGATTGAACAAAATAACACAAAACACAACTGCTGCCAAGGCTCCGTCCAGCATGTACTAAAACACAGCACGGACAGTTCAGTTCAGTTCTGTAAAACACCATTCCTGTTCAAAACGATCATCACAAAATTGAATGGAAGTGACAAGTGTTCAGAAGGTCACCCACTCCACCCTAGACCAGAAATTCGGCAACCTTTACCACTCAAAGAGCCATTTTGGACCCGTTTCTCACCGTAAAAAGCACTGCAAAACCCTTTGACATTTAAAATGACACGGCGTAAGCGTTTTTATTATTACATTCTGTGGGGGCTGCAGAGGGAAATGAAATTAGGCAACATTTTTGCATGAAACAAAAACATTCTGAGCAACAACAACAAAAAAAGCCTTAGTAGGCCAAAGTTCAAGTTAACTACTTAATGTCTGTTTGGTCCTTCTTGTATTTATGAAAAACCGTCAAACTTAAATTATCCACCGGCAGCAAACGAAAAAAATGTCGTCTTCTTTCTGTGTACCATCATCCTTTTACTGGAGCGTGCAGTTGGCTGTCAACCTGAATAATAAAAGGACTATTTCACTGAACAATTGAAATATGAATATGCAAAATAATAGGCAGTTAAAATATGTATCATACTTGAATTAATGTGATTTCTGCTCCTGAGCCTCAGCTTTTAACGTCTGGGGTAGGACTGTAATGCGTCACCACCATCTCAGATCAAGAATTTACAGCTCACTGCAAATGCAGTTGTATTCAAGAACGGATGGATGGAGGTTTAAAGGGAGTGACAGGAAGGATAATGTTTTTTTTGTCCTCTCACAGACTCACAGAATCGTTTCCCAAATTATGTTTGCATTGAGTTTGCCAGAATGTAAATACTGCAAATTTATCATGTGAAGACCTGTGTTCAGTGTGTTCAGAGTGCAGTCATGTCTACCATGAAGTGCTTTTTCCAACCACTCTGGCTGTTCCAGCTCCCGGGAATGTGCTGGTCAGGAAAGTTTTCACTTCTTCCAGACTACTGGCAGCAAAGCGTTCAGACCTCCTCTGGACAGCCGAACCTTGTTGTGCAGCAGGAGGTCAGAATGTGTGCTTTCCAGCTCGTCCAGTAACAAACGGAACTGATGGTGATTTAAAGCTTTTGCCATTATCTCATTAACAATCTGAATGACCATTCATTACTTCTGCCATTCTGGAGAAGCGTTTGGGCACAAGACCTCCCTGGTGCAGGATGCAATGAAAAGTCATCGGCTTTCTGCCGCGCGACTTCATAGTAAAGCACAAAAGCCCTTCTACGCTCTGTCATACTCGCGCCCCATCAATGCGCTACTGACACCAGTCTGGATAGTGTTGTCCTTTCTCTCTTGAACAATTCAAGACAGCCTACTTATATCTCCCCCTTGTTTGGCCTTTTGGTAGTATCAAGTCAATCATTTCTTCCTGTTCTTGTTGATGGATTTATATACCGGCAGAACAGCACTATTTGTTCACTTCACAGGATCACTTTTGTCTTTAGATTCATCACAGGCAATTGAGAATGCCACAGCCGAATTTATGTCTTTTAATCTGCTGTCTGGTTGATGTCTTCAGCCATTTTATAGTTCTGTCTTTGATTGTCTTTGCAGAGGGCATATCCTGATTTTCTGCACAATTTCACTCTTGTTTTAAAGTCAGCAAACAGATGCTCCTGAAACCTTAATGAAAGATTCTTTTATATACTCTCCGTCTGTAAACGGCTTCCCGTGCCTGACTGTTTCCTGAGCTAGCATATATACTTGAACTTGCAGATTTCCTCCACTTCTTGAAATGATTTTTGCTCAGGTCAACCTTCGCGCCAGTTCGAAGCGGCTTTTTTCTTTCATCTCCCTCCGGATATTTCTGAGCAAAGGCTGCGTGTTTGTTCTGGAAATGTCTTGCTACGTTAGATTTTTTGTTGTTAGCTAGTTTTTCATTACATGATAAGCATACTGGTAAGCCAGTCTCGTCAGCAGTGAAAGCATATGAATCTGCCCACCTAGCATTGAAACTTCTGTTTTGTTCAGACACTTTTCTTTTCTTAGAATTCTCCATAGTTGGCCTACCTGGGGTTCGAAAAGATCAAAAATCAGGCGCTGCGGTGGTCAGACACTTAGAAGAAAAGTCAAACAAGATCAATTTTAATTTAATAGTCATGAATTATTTTCAAAGAGCCGCGGGTTGCCGACCCATGTCCTAGACCATGCACCATTCTATGTGCATGCGGTCCCCATGACAGCCTGGACCAATGACAGTTCGGCCATTACATGCCTTAATTGAAGAGACCCTTTGCAGGCTCTTTTTCTTTTCAGTTGCAGTTCTGGGAGACACTGCTGGCACTGCTTTTTCATTCTAGTTCAGATGGACTTCTGAAATATCAGTGCCTTTCATATTTTTTTTTTTTTTTTTTTTCCTTTTCATATTCTGTGTGCATCCATAAGAAGTGAGTACTGTATTTAGTTTGTTCATTTTATCCCACGTGTGAATTGTTTCTGTGTTTATCACCTGTCTCACTTCATTATCATATATCATTATTCGTACTTTCTTTTTATATCATATTGTTCATTATTCATTACTACTTCCAGATGTTTAAAATTTCATATTTGTTTGTACTTTTCTTATTGTTTTGCAATTTACCACACACACACCTACTATTTCACATTTTCTCAAATAAACAATTCAGAAGAACAGAGGGTATCACCGTCATATTAATTGTTCTCACTGGACAAACTGGCAGGTGTACAGCCAGATAAATCATTCATTTTAACAGAAGGGTCTCAAGTTTGGGGATTCATGAAACCTCTTTTTTTATATACATATTTATATCCACCGAGAGATATGAAGTATCATCCTGCATCCCATTCCCACCTCATGGACAGACATCTCAGGGCTCGCATCAGAAGCGGTCCTGTAGCATTGAGAGACATGAGAGAGGACAATAGCTCAGGCAAGAGATGCAGACACTCTTAAGCGCTCTCACGCCACAACCAACAACAAGGTAACAGGGTAATAAGCCACATACATTAATTTAATGGCGTGAAGCGAAGTAAACATAACAATAAATATCAACATTAAGATGTAGCTATTTTATCATTTATTTGCCAACTATGACCCAGCACAGATGTGCAAAATTAATCAATTAAGAAAAATGGTATGATCTATGCCTGCTGCCTAATACAGCAGTCAAATAATATCTGCAAATAAATAAACAAATAAACAAAAAGTCTCTTTAAAGAATTACATGTAAACTACACCTTTAACATCCGTGTCAGTGTTTCCCTTGCAGACAAGGAATCAAAGGCTACAGACTCTCTGATTAACTATATTAAAAATGACTAAAAAATAAGATTCTAGATTTCTTTTAGATGTTATGATAATGTTTGTGTGTGGGTTAGACCTATATAAATGAAATATACATATCTATATCTAGGCTAATATATCTCTCCCATCATTTAGGAATAAGGAAGCCTCCTGCCACATGTATATGTAGCTGTACCTCTCACCTAAGTGAAGCACCCAAACTGTGTTTCTGTGTCTCTCATTAGCTGCAATGAATTGCTGAGCAATTTGTCTCTATTTAGTTTTATCCAATTTATCTTTGGATATGACACCCAACAACACTGTTGAGCCAGGCCTTGTCATTGTGTAGCTGAGCCAGGTTGCAACCTCCGAAGACCACTGAAGCCTCTTTCCGCTCAGCAGAGGAAACTGAGCACAGTAAAGAAGCAACCACACAAGTATTTCTACTTGTTCTGTGCATGACCCAGAGGTCATAATTTAGTATTTTTGGTCCTGATGTGTGTTTGGTCTATCTGTCACTGTTGTTCCTTCTGCCTGGGGTGGTGCTACCACCAGCAGGTTCTCTCTCTCAGGTGCTGTTCCTCCCAGCCTGCGGATGGTGCAACCACCATTGGTATTTCAGGTGCTGGCTGCCAATTGGTGAATGGACTGGTGGAGCTGCTATAAATGGCCACCACTTAGAAATTCTCCCCTCTTTCTCTTGACCTGTCCCAACAGCACCAGGCTATGTTGTATTGTATCATGTTGTTTGAATTTGTCAAGTCAAATCAAGTCAATTTATTTATATAGCACATTTAAAAACAACAGAAGTTGACCCAAAGTGCATTACAGTCAGAGCAGATCGCAAGGATAAAAACAATAATGTTATAAGAAACAACAAAACAAGATAAAATTAATAATAATAGACAAAATCATTAATGAGTGCAGCCTAAGACTGAACTAAAAGCAGATCCTTAAAAGTAAGATTTTAAACTGGATTTGAAATTGTCAATGAGTAGAGGCAGGACTTTGTGATGGGGCTATTCCAGAGCTTGGGGGCAGCAACAGAGAAGGCACGGTCGCCTTTAGTTTTTAGGTGCGAATGGGGACTGAGAAAGAACCGATGTGATGATGACCTGAGATCTGGGGGCAGAGTATGGAGACAAGAGATCAGAAATATGTTAACAGACTTCAAACCATTTAGGGCATGAAGCAAATATTAAAATCTTAAAACTGATTCTAAATTTCACTGGCAACCAGTGTAAGTGTGCCAGGATTGGGGTGATGTGTTGTCTCTTTTTAGAACCAGTTAAAAGTCTTGCAGCTACATTTTCATTTGGAGTCTGGGTGAGTCAGTTAGCCCTATGTAGAGGAATTACAATAATCAACCGAGGGAGGTAATAAAGCATGGATGACTGTCTCAGGTCCTTCTACAGAGATAAAACAGCTTGAGTTTGGCGTGGTTCTGAGATGATAAAAAATAGCCTTAACAACTGACTGTGAAACTTGGGGACTGTCAAAGGGAGACACAGATTCCTAACCACGTTATGACGGTTGGAGCTAGGGGACCAAGTGCATTGCTGAGGTGGTGACAAAATCAGATGGACCAAAAGACAAATTACTTCTATTTATTTTCATTTAATTGTAAAAAGGTTCTTGCCATCAGCATTTGATTCTGGATGGCAGATTTAAGTAAGGAGCAGGTGCTATTGGGTGTGAGTAGGAAGTAGAGACTGTGTATCGTCTGCATAACAATGGTAAAGAATATTATGTTTTTGAAATTAAGCCAAGTGGAGAAGCATGTTCTTAGGGAGAAATGAAGAGGACCTAAAATTGGGCAGAGATACATTTAATAGGAGCAGGAGATTCAGCAATGAATGTTCTGTTATTTAGATAGAGGAGGTAAACCATTTTAGGACTGTCCTGTAGCCCAACTTCGGCCTCAGGCGTGTTAAAGAATGGCATGATCAGTTTGTACTTGGTATTGTCTGTGAGGACTTTAAATTAGCAGTCCTGGTAGTTGTAGGGGAGTGGAGTAGCTAATTTGTTTTTCTTTGTTTTAGTTAGGTAAGTTAGTTCTGGGTCAGATTGTTTTGTTTGTTGTTTTGGGCCATGCTCACCTGAAATGATATTTACCACCTTTTCCTGAAGACTGAATAAATGATCAACTGGTTGGACTGCAGCTCTGTGGCCTTGGTCATCCTTGGGAGTGAGAAGAGAAGCGACCTTTCTTTTTGTATTCGGTTCCCCTAGGCGGACGTAACAGTTCAAAAGAGCCTGACTTCTGGCAACATTCCTCGCAGAGTGGTAGCAGCCTCACTGCTTGACTAGAAAATCTGCCGGACTTAAACACTGCTAGTTTGCACTTGAAGAAGGTCGGTACACTTACAGGTATTGCAGCAAAACATCATCTGTCCTCCTGTGTGCTTTTTCAAGTTTCCTGATCATCAGCAGCCCTTCATTTTCAAAACGTTCTGTAGATTGCAAACTCAGTGTCCAGAACCTTGAAAAATTCTGTTCTGAAGTAGTCAGCTGAGGAAGGAGATACATGAGCAACAGCCTGCATCAGCCAGGCGTTTGGGAAGTTTTCGGACCGAGGCATTTTAGATTGGAGACAGGTTGAGTTTCACACATTTGTGGCGCTTTATTTGTAGATACTTTGAAATCTCTCCGTTTCTTTTTCAGCTATGCTGACTTTGGCGCAAGTGACAGCAGCAAACGCCACCATCAACTGTCTGTGAGCGACTCTGAAGAGACTTATTGAGGCCTCCAATTCCTCTGTAACCTCCAAGGCAAGCAGAGGCCAAGAACTACATTGTGCTTTTGCAATCTTTCAAACAAGCCATTTGCCTGCTGACTGAACTTATCAGATGCCATTTCCTCCAAAGCAAGCAATACGGGGCTGATACTGGTTCAGTAGTGAGATCAGATAGCACCTGTACATACAAGTCCACCTTGTGGTCTGAGGGCTTCGTTGCAGCCCTCTCTGCTTTGTAATATCTGAAAAATGGACTTCATTTTCATTGGCTGGCCAAACAGAACTCCCAATTCCTTAAGCCCACTGCAAAGGTAACTTGAACAACAGGAGGCTGTGCAGGCATGTTGTGTGATTAGAGTTCCACACAATGGGCCCCACAATGTACAGAAGGAGCCAGGGATGAGTAGCTAGCGATAATGGCCTGTGCTCCTGAATATATCCTGCCATGTTTGCAGCACCATCATGACTTGCCCTCTCAACCCAGTGATTGATAAGAATTCAGACGGAGCAGTACATCCATAATAACCTTTGCAAAGGTTCTCCTGTGGTCATAGACATGCTGTACATGCCAACAAATTCTTCATGAACTATCAGATCATGATCAACGTTCTCACACATACTGCTTCCTGCTCCTTTCCTGACATGTCTTGTGTTCCAACCATAATCACAGAACTGCGGTTCATGATGACCTGATATTATCTGCAATTTCACAAATTGTTAGGTAGCTCATTAAACTCAGGTTCTCGTTTTGAACTTGGGGACATGTATAGTCATTTCAGACTTAACCATTTCCTTAGAACAGGGTCATCCTCAGATTTGTATTTCAATAGCTGTGCAAAATTTGCTTCACTGTCATCATGCCCTCTTAGGCTAGACCCTGCCTTGCCAAGAACTGCACAACACAGACTATAACAATACCCAAAACTGTGTATACAACCAAGGCCATATAAGCCTTTGTGGAAGGAAGTAACAAAGAAGAATGTAAGTTTGATTTGTGCTCAGGAATATTTTATGATGGTTTGACAAAAACATTCAAATAAATATTAGGCAGCTCCAACCAGAACTGTTTTTGTGTTTTGTTGATTTCATTTTATTTCAAATGCTGCAGTGAAAGTAGATATTATCCATTTATGTGTGGAAAGTATCATGAAGACCTTTGTTATGATATGAATTAGATTGTGATATGTTCAATGCTTCCATTTCATGGGATGTTTATTAAATGATATTTGATGAATCAGAGAGTTACTCACAGGTCCTTGGGCCAAAGGGTTTGGGCATTCTTCAAATCATTCTGTTTAACTCTGCTAAAAATGTTTGTAGTTAATTCCATCATGGGTTGTGAGTAAGAATTTTGTCAAAAGTCTGGTGAACTTAGAGATATAAGCCTGGATGCTGTCTGTGATTTCTTTAGAAAGGATCTCTTAGTGTTCAGTTTACACAGGAAGAACAATTGTAGCAACAAGCACTGCTTTCACTGTACATATGGAAACATATTGTCAAGATATTCTTTTTTTGGCTAGGATTTAGATGGGAAATCTTTCATTTTGATGTGTTTGAGGTTGGTGACCTTGATTTTGATTTGATCTCTTCTAAGCCTAAGTACAGAAGGTTGAGGGAGTAGTAACAGTAGAAGAGCAGACCTTATTTGTTAGGAGACAGAACTGTAAAGATGACTATACAGTGTTTAGTTCAATTGGGAGGAGCTATGGGCACTCTTACTGACAATGAAGAAAAAGGCTATGATGTTATTTTCTGTATGAGGTAGAAAGCAGAAGCACCCTTGCAGTATTTATGGTGTGAAATATCAGCTCTAATACAGAAGATTCTACTTCTCTGTTCATGGGGTAATACGACCGTGCCTTTATCACAGAGGAAGTGGCAGAATAACGTAGGTCTGGTTTGTATATTGTTGTATTCAGCATGTTATTTGGACCATTTATCAAAATCACACTAATAATAACCCTGAAAGCTTTACTTTGGCTGACCCTTTGTATTTGACAATTTGAATGGCATTTGAACATGTGTGTGTGTCTTTGGGTTAATTGTATCATATAGTCAAGTTCATTGTACTGCTTATCATTTATAAACACACACTTTTGAAAAGCTTAGAAGTTTGCAAGATAGATCAAGTTCTGGTCCTCAACACAATTTTCATGACTCAAGGCAAGGGATGAAGTGAATGGCTGACTTCTCAGACAGCTCAGAAACAGAATTAATCTGAATTAATCTTTAACTTTCACAATTAAGTCAAATTTTAGAAAGATAAAAGATAAAGATAAAAAAAATCTATTCCTTCTTGTGGTACACTCAGTGACTGCTTAATAAATAATGTTATGCAACACAGAAAGTTCATCACTACACCAATAAGACTGATTACTTGTTACAGTTATTCTCCTGTAGCATATTGTATGGAAAGATTGTCACAGGTTGAGTGGGAATCTCTAATAGTAAGACATGAGTCATTATTTGAAGAATTCAATTGATTGTGAATTCAATTAAACTGATGATGAATATTATGCACTACACCATAACTACTACTTCTAGTTTTTGTGTCACACATACTTGGAACACTTAAGCATACGTTAAACTCAACGCAATTGCACCTGTAGGTCAATGATTATCAAGTGTTCCGCTCTTGAATGTAACTGTGTTCTAGTCTCGTCCTTTGTTTGTTATCATGTTAATTATTTATGGTGTTTGTCCATAATTCTGAATTATTCTTCCTCTTTTTTATTGACCTGGCTTGTCAGGTGTTCTAACACCTCACAGATTTAAACCCCTCAGCTGGAGAAGGAGCTTCAAACAACACCTCAAGCTGGAAAGAAAGGTACTGTTTTCTCACTCCTGCTTCCACAGAATAACCTGAAAGTAGGATAGGAGGCTTAGATGTTGACTTACAAAGGCAAGTAATAGGCAACATTTGTAGTGGATCTTGCTTGTTTATTCACTATTAATCTTTCTTGTGCCATTTATCAAGCAATAGCTTGATATTGCTCTGTCTGACAGTAAGGAATTCACCAACCAGTCTCTTTAAAGCTAAACCATTGTTAAATCTTGTTTGTTTAATGAACAAAACTAATCCTGTAAAACCGGCGTCACACAACCAAAAGGCAGAATCCAGGAAGTGGTTGTGCATAAAGCTACTACTGTTGCTGCCACAAACGTTTCAAGTCACCGTTCAAGTGAGCAGGTGTCCAGTATTCTCAAAGATAGATTTACTGTTTACTGTCCTTTAAATGCACTGCTAATACATAATTAAGCAGGTTAATTACTCCATCCATCCATCCATCCATCCATCCATTCTCTTTCACTTATCACAGGATTGGGTTGTGGTGGCAGCAAGTTTTAACGGGCACTGCTAAAGGTGCAATATCTCTGAACATGTAGGTTCAGAGATACCTACATCTCTGAACCTGCATGTTCAGAGATGTAGGTAATAAATATCTCTAGCAGCTCATCCCGTTGCTTATCTGTCAGGAGCACAAAACAAAAGTGATGACAGGGCCTATGCCAGCTATCTGACTTCCAGCACATTCTGCAAAATCTATTAACATCCAACAAATACAAACATATCAGTGTGCATCAGTTCACAAAAGGCGATTGCAAGTGCATGTCCTTTGTGATATTTCAGACCACCAGCTACATTTACATCATATTTACCTTCAAAACACCTTCATAATGTCCCGGACAACAAGACTGCGTGTCGTGTGGCAGTAAAGCAGGTGAAGAAAGAGAAAGAAAGCGTCTCTCTCCTGGGCCTCTCTCACAACTGTTCCCCAAAACATTTAGCCCACAGGTGGTTATCAGAATAGAAAACAGTGCCATCTGGTGGCATGAGTGATTATCATCCGTTTTCCACCTGGCTACATTTGTTTAATACCAGCATAAAATAACCAGCAGTAACAGGTAAAAGATATGTTGGGTTGTTAATTGACACTGGTATTACAGCAAGAAGAAACCATGGCAACACCTGCCGAGCTGCTGGAAACACTGGAAGACCTGACAGATGAAGAGTTTAAAAGTTTAAATGGTTCCTGCAGCAGGCTGAGATGTGGAAGGCTTCCTGCAATCTCAAAGGAGCCAATTACAGAATGCAGACAGGATGGACACCGTGGATGAATCAAAGAAAACTACAACAAAAATGCAGTGGAGGTGATCATCAAAGTTTTTTGAAGATGATCAAAAAAATGAGAAACTTGGTGCAGCGTTTGTGTGAACCTCAACTCAACATCCAAAGGTAAGTAGAGAGCTAACAAATATATACATAGAAGATGGAACAGAAGTTATAAATGCAGTGTTATGAGTTCGCTGGGATACCACCTGTGACTAGAGATGTTTGAATACCAAGTTTTTCCAGAAATCCAATATATACGATCAATACATATGATCCTGTATAATTGTTAGCATTGTTGTATAGCTAGATTCAGGTTAAAACATTTGTAAAACATTCAAATACATATAGAATGAATACCATAGACTTTCTTTTAATATATACAGTTCTTGACAGTCAAATTGTTGGAGTCAAATTAGCCAACTGTGGCTAACATTACTAATAATCATAACACCAACAGCTGCTCTTGTTGCCCAGTGCTCAGTGCTTGTACAGCACCATGACCTGCCCTATGCCTCTGATTGGCTCGTACTTGTGCCTTCTTTGGTTTGGGTTAGTTAGGGTTGGAGTGCAGCTGTCCAATTTGCCTCAAAACACATAGTCAACCATCAATTACATAGAATTTGATCTATAATCTGTAAAGAGCAAGGTTTGGGGATTAGACTGGTTGCGAATGTCTGTTTTCCAGAAATTATGTATTATGCTGAATAGGTAATGTAGAGATATAAATGTGTTTGGCACGTTCCTCTCTTATTCTTTCAGAGACTCTCACTGAATGCCAGCGTAAACTAAATCCAACCTGAAGAAGAAGTTTCAGTATTTGTTTTGACAAAATCTGGAAAGCAGTTATTGATGAATAGAGATCTACACTGAGCTCTATATGACGGAGGAAAAAGACAGAAAACATCTGTGTGCCAAAGATCAGACAAACTGCAAGCAGCTGCAGCAAAACAGTGAATTTGGAACCCACACTCTCAATATAGGAGACTTCTTTGAAGGCTTACCATGTAAAATGGATCAGTTAGAACATTAGCCCGACAAAAATTGGCTGGTATTGGAAAACAGTCATGACACAGAAGTTTGCCTAGATTGGAGCTGAAGACAAAGTCAACAACAACATACAGATCATATTTCAATCAACTTGAGAGTTGAATTTGATTAAGGAAAAAAATACAGCTGGGTGAGCCTTCTTCATACTTCTTTGCTGATACCAAAGAAGCAGGAATATCTGCTTTGATAAACTCCAGATCATGTTTATCCTTAGTGGTCTGGATGAGTGTCAACTTTCTTTGGACTTCCAGCAATGAGATCCTGGCTGATATAGCTGGTCAGCTTCAGTAGGCACGATGCTGCTAACGACCTCATCCTTGAAACTCTTCCCATCTGCCTGCCTCTGGATAACCCACATCACCTGAGGCAGCCAGTCCATTCCCCTCAGGTACATTGATATGTTGGCCAATTGAGAGCTACTGATCCTAAAAGAGTACTTCAGAGAGAGATTCAGAATGAGGCTGTCCAGCAGGTCATCACCCACGTTAGATTCATCTAGAAGACCTCCACATTATATTAACACATCCCACAGTCTTGTGTTTGGATCACAGCAGCATTTCTGGAAGATGTACTGAAAACCAGTGACGAAGAGAGCTTCAGACCTTGACTAGGATGTATATACACTTTCTAATGTGCGTCCATGGAAGAGCTGAGACAGATCCACTCCTGGAGCCCTGAGATATCAAGATGTGGTTCTGTCTCAGGAAAGCTACTTTTGAAGCAGCAGCTGCAGAAAGGCAATCTGATCTTCCATGAAGCAGATCTTATGGTGTGGCATTGATATTAGAGCATCTACTGTAATTTCACAGATCTTTAAAGAGGACCGTGGACAGGAACCAGACAGACTTTTAGCTTTGGCTTCCATTTGAGCTTTCAGGAGTTCCTCGCTGCTGTTCATGTCATCGTGTCATTCATCAACTCTGGTGTCAACCTCTTGTCTGAAGACCAGTCAGCCTCCCAGCAAAGTGTGCTCATCCGAGCATGTGCAGTAAAACCTCACCAGGTGCAGTCAACAAGGCTGCAGTGCAAATGGATGTCAGGTCTTGTTCCTCCGCTTCCTCATTGGCCTCTCGCTGCAGGAAAAATCAAGCACTTCTTTAGACCTAACTGGAAACAATCCGGTAGCTTACAGAGCAACAGGATAGTCAGTAATAAAGAGAAGATCCGGAGAATCCTCAGAACTGATACATCAGCCTATTTCACTCAATATGATGAGCTGAATGATCATTCTCTAGTGGAGAGAGATCCAGCAGTACCTCCAGTTCAGGTAGTCTGTCTACAAAAAACCTGTCTCTGCTGGTAGTCAGCTCTGGTCTGCATCTTGCCCACTGTCACTGGACCATGGGTTGAATGTTTTGATCTGAAGAAATTCTCTGCTTCTGAGGAAGGTCTTCTGGGACTGCACCAATCGTTCAAACTTCCAGTCCTAAGCCCTGTGGGTGTACAACTTTATTAGTAGCACATAGTACATATATACATACTGTGCTCTATTTTCCAGGATTTTTCTCATTCATTTCTGGCTATTCATTTACAGGCTGAATGGCTGTTGGTGTCTTGCACAGGTTGTCAAGCTCAGCCTCCAGTTCTAAGCTCAAGTCGTGTAATCTGAAGAAATAAGGTAACAACACTAAGCTGACCTCAGGTTGACATACTCACGAGGCAGAAGAGTCCACAGCACAGACTGGAATTCTCAGGTCTGCTGGCGTTAAGGATGTTTTACATCACTTTGTCATATTATTTTGCTTTTGATTTTTGTGTTTTATGTTTAGAACTTGTGGTCCCGTATGTGGAAAATTAAATGGATAGATTGCCATGAAATTTGAGTGATGTTCATGTTCCCAGTATAAAGTTAGCATAAGCCATAGAGCTACAATGGACCAATGAAATGAATTGAAATTTTCCTTTAAACAATGGTTTTCAAACTGTGCAGTCAATGATTGATTAAAAAATTGTAGAAGTGGAAAAGAACTTTTTGGCCTCTAAGACCTGAACAGGACATGATAAAGAGAACTAAAAGAACTATGGAGGAGAAGGGGCCTCTATCAGACAGTCAATCTTATTTTGTTTGCTTTATTCTTCTTATTTGAGTGGCTGTAATCTGAATTCCATGAGTTGTGAAGCTCTGTCTTCAGTTCTCAGCTGCCAGTCCTCTGTCGTAGAGAGCTGGACCTTACAACCTTACCTGGAGCCTTTCAGTTGTGAAGGAAGCTCTCTGTGGGGCTGGAGAGTCCACACTGTAGACTTGGAAATCCTCAGGTTAGCCAGCCATATGACTAAAGCACACATCTGTTGCTGTAATGTTTATAAAAACATGAAATTCTGTCTCATTGAATAGAGGCGGGCATTTTTAATGTTGATCTTGATTCTTTTTTTTTTTTTTTTTCTTGGTTTGTGGCTGTTCACTGGCGTGGAAAGGCACTCTGTGATGCTGTGGCTTTTTCCTTAACTCCCAGGGCCTCCGTCTGACAAACTTGAATCTGAGTATGAACAAGCTGCAAGTTAGAATTGCTGGTGTTGAGTTCCGGACTGGAAAATCCACATGAGTAAACTGGTGACTCTCAGGTCCAAGTCATTTTAATTTGGTTGATACTCTTGGCTTCTGGCACTTTTACCTGCAGCTCCCAAAGGTGTGATACCTGATACTGAAGCTGTGGAAATAATGTCTCTACCAAACCTGAAGGTGTTATGAGTAATCATGGGAATGATAACCAAGAATTATCAAAATAATATAATATATAATATCAAAAAGGCTGCTCAACATTTATTTTGAATTGAAAAATTATGACATCAAACAATATCTCAGATACTAGATTCCATTAACATAAAATAATTCCTACTTTAAAGCTGAATGGTACGATCATCCTAGTTATTGACTTTTGAATGGATCTTATTAACCTTTTTGACATTAATTTATATTCTCTTCAGCATCATGTCATCACTGTTGTGTGTATTGTGTATGTATTATCTGCCTGTATTCAGTAAATGTATTTTTAAATAATTTATTCTTGTGTTTGATCTTCAGACTGAGTTCATGTGACCACAAGCAGAAAAAGCTGTGAAGTTCTGGCCTCGATTGCTCACCTTCAGACCTCAGCTTAAAGGTGCTGGACTTGAGTCACAACAACCTGGAGGATTCAGGAGTAAAGTTCTGTCTGCTGGACTGGAGAGTCCAAACTGTACACTGAAACTCTCAGGTCAGCAAAGATTTTTTAAATTTCAAATAATATTTGAAACATTTGTGTTTATTAGAAGTCTTGTTTTCATCATGCTTTATTTTTATCCAGCTTGACTCACTGTAAGCTGTCAGAAGGAGCTGTGAAACTCTGGAGGCTCAGCTCTCAGCTCCCAGACTTCTGATCTGAAAGAGCTGGACCTGAGTAACAACGACCCTGCAGGATTCAGGAGTAGGCGTCTTTCTGCAGGACTTGAGAGAGTCCTCAATGTAGACTGAAAACTCTCAGGTTAGAACAAATTCCCACTGACATGAATGCTCCCTCACATACAATACTGTACAAGTTTTAGAATCACTTATATCATCCTTTTATTTAACCTCTGGTTTTCAAATAAAACAATAGTAATAATTCAGTCATCAAATGCATCATTTATCTTGACACAATAAATTCTTATGTTGTTTGTCCATCACCTCAATGTCTAGTTGGTTAGCCATCACCAACCATCAGTCATTTCTGGAAGCCACACACAGGATCTTGGCTCAGCCATTCTCAACAATCTTAGGAGGTGTCTTTCACATTTTGACCTTAAATTTCCAGCCCATACTCAGTACAGATGTTCCTCTATGATCTTGTACTGGTGCATGTTCTTGCTGCCATGATTGGTGCTTTTGCAGTCTTTCAATCCAGCCTTTTCCAGCCACGGTAGGATTTCTTGATGTCAGCACTTCTCCTTCGTCTATCCATTGATGGTACATGCCGTTGCAGAGGAGCTTGTTCCTCCATGATCAGTTCATCCTCCTCCTCTGCCCCATCAGTTTTCACTGTTTGCATGAGGCTGCCATCCTGCCTGATGTGCTCTTGGATCTTGTTTTATTTCATCCTGGATGAGTGGTTCTGTTAGTCCGCAGTCCTCAGCCTCCCTTGCTTTGCTTAGTGTACAGCCTCAGGGTGCTGGATTTGGAGTGAAACCCTTCATACTTTGTGAGGAGCTTCCATGTCTTGGCCTTCAGTAGCTTCTATCTCTTCCTTGGCCAGTCTATTATGCCAGATGGCTGTCAATAGGTACAACATTCCAGCTCTGTCATTTGCTTCAGATTCTGGTGAGGTGGATCAATGAGTAGATATCTTGCTCATTCCTGGCATACAGCTTGAGGTCATACATGTAGAGGAGGTGGCTGATGGTTGTTCCATTTCGGAACTAGTATTCATAGCCACTCTTTCTGATGATCTGACTAGGGGTTCAGGCTATCCACAGAACAGCAGCGGGGATAGTGCACCACCTTGGTATATTCCATGCCAGTGGTGACTTGTGCAATTGGCTTTGAGTTGGCTTCCAGAGTTGTTTCTGAACCCATTGAATTCTTGATGGTCCTTCATGTCCTATTGATATGTACATCTCAAACACTCCACAATCCATGTCTGTGGCATCATAGGCTGTTTGTGTCATTCAAGTGGTGAAGAGGTTGGTCTGTCTGGTCTTGCAGTCTTGAGTGACTGCTTTATCAACTCATTAACAAGTGTTTGGCTCCTGGTATTGCTGCCAGTTCAGCCTTCCTAGAGCCCTACTCATGTATTGAGCCATGTGGCTTTTTCACCTTAGCCGCTATGATGTCTGACAGAAGCTTCCATGTTTTACAGAGGCAGGTGATTGGCTGGTAGTTGAAAAATTGGACCCTTCTGAGTCTTTCATGATCAGAGTCTTTGCCTTGAGCTAACCAGTCCAGCAGCATCCCTTCCATCAGCAGCTGGTTTATTTGGCTGCCGAGCATTCATAGGTGCAGTTAGCTATTTTAGGCAGTAAGGTGTGGATCTGTAGAGGTCCTGTGCTCTCCAGCGCTTCATACTTTATTACTCTGTTCGGATGTCTGCAATGCTATGATGGATTGTTGGTTCTTGTTCTGGAAGATTGCACCATTTGTCTGTCTTAAATCCACTAGCCACTGGGCATTGGTGTTATGTGATGCCTCCTTCTCCCATATGCTCTTCCAGTATTGCTCAGTCTCTGCCCTGGGTGGATCTGTTCTCATGTTAGTGTTATCCTGCCATGAGAGTACCTCATATGGTTCAGTGGAGAGTGTCCTGTTTATTCTGCCACTGCTTTTTGTTTCTCCTGTATCTCTTCAGGTGGGTAGCCAGAACTGTGAGCCTTTGCTTGGTAGTCTCCGGTGCCTTGGTGAACAGCTTGTTGTACTTTTCCTTTCTGTAGTTTTGACATTATTTAACTTCTGTCCGTGTGCCTCTGATCCTACAGCATCAACCTCCTTCTCCATGGAGGGCAATGGCCCACAGCTTGTGGCTCCCAGGATGCTGTTGCTATGATGTATATCAGCTGATTCCAAACTTGTTGTACACATTTTTCATCATTTCAAGTTCTTTGTGCTCTGCAACTACAGGAGGAATTATCCACAACTTCTTAGTCAAAGCAACAGTTGCTGACTGTCATTGTTAATATGGGCTGTCCAGGCTGCTTGGTCTGAGGAGGCTGTTCTTCTCGACCTCCGCTCTGGCGTCAACCCTCCCATCTGAAAGAGCTGGACCTCCAGCTACAACCATCCAGGAGAATCTGGGAGAGAAATTTGCTGTCTGCTGGCCTGGAGGATCACAGTGGAGACTGGACACTCTAGTATGGTTCTTACAAGAGCTTTTTCACTCATTCCTTGACAGAGCAGAGGGAATACACTAATAAGATTATATTGATCTCTTTGGTCTTGGTTTAAAAATGGTTTTAGTTTTGAAAAAAAGATTAGACTTTGATGAGTGAACAATGTTCACCAATAGACAACTAAACAATTGTTTTTATTTTTTCTATCTTTCAAATAATGTGTTTTCTAGTAGCTTTGGACCACAGGGCCACCATAGATTTGCCTTTCCTTTTAACACTGTTTATTCTTTCAGAGTGGACCATGGTGGAGTGCAGAGGTTAAAACCTGGTCTGAAGAAGTGTAAGTATTTTATTTATTACTGAGAATTTTATGTTTATATTTATATATATATATATATATATATATATATATATATATATATATATATATATATATAAACAAAGATATAAACATGGAGTAGAGATTATACTTCAATTGGATTGATACAAAAATATTAATATTGTACAAAACATACCAATATTTAATTTATATATCATGCAAGTTCAAATTTAATTTTGCCCACTCACCCAGCTCTGGTTCTGGCATGAAACTGACTCCACTCCCCGTCAGCATTCACATGTGTCCTGAGCCTGGAAACCTCTTGTTGTGTGTCAGGCCTGGCTCATGAGTTAGAGACTAAGTCCTGACTTAGGCAGTTAACAAACTGAGCTAACATTAATTAACAGCAGCTACAGTTTACTGCAGTTTACTTTACTATCCATCAGGAAACTCAAATATATAACAAATGTATAAGTACTGCTGTATTGTCTCTCATTCTTTCCATCAGATGCCTGTGACCTCAGGCTGGACCGACACAGCACACAGACAGCTTGTCCTGTCTGAAGACAACGAGACAGGTGAAATCACGTGGGGAGGAACAGCCTCATCGGTATCATCCGGAAAGATTTGATCGCCTCAAACAGGTGTTGTGTAACAGTGGTTTGACTGGTCGCTGTTACTGGGAAGTTGAGACTCAGGACAGGTTTTGTATAGCACTGACATACAGAGGAATCAAGAGGAGAGGAAGTGGTTATGCCAGCAGGTTTGGGCAGAATGACATGTCCTGGGTCTGGAATGCTATATTAATATTCAGAACATTTGGCACAAAAATATAAACACCTGTACGTATCCCGAAACACACAAAGTAGCAATTAATATCTGGACTGGCCTGCTGGCACTCTGTCCTTCTACAGTGTGTCTCCTCTGATACACTGAAACACATCTACTCGCTACTACAGATTCACTGAAGCCCTGTACCCGGGTTTGGCTTGTCAGTGTGGCTCCTCAGTGTCTCTGTCAGACAGCCCATATAGAATTGTGAGACTAACACAGTGTAAACCCCTTAAAGACATAACTGAGGAGGTAACCTTAATTAGGTTTGCATTAGAACATCCTTACAAGCTCTGCTACTGCATCTGAATTATTTGCATGTACATCTGTGAATCCTCCATGCGTGTGGCAGCCAGTTGAATACAGTGTGGCAATATCAGACTCCTCAATTAAGAATGAAAATAACTACCGATACCGACAACCCATTTTTTAAAAAATAGTCTTGCTGTGTAAAATATAAGCGAAGCCTGATAGTGAGTAATGTGAAAACATTGAACCCCATGTTTAACTGTACACTTACTTTGAGACAACTGATCAAATGTTGAAACAACTTCTCCACACTCTCAGATGCTAAGCTCCATTGTTCAGAGGTCTAGTGAGTGATTTATCATCCCCTCCCATTCAATTGCACCTCTCCTTAGCAGCTAAAGAACACATAACCTGACGGTATATAATTTTAAAGACAAAGTCTATCAAAATCTGAAGTCAAAATCTAAAGCGCTGCCCAAACTCTGGTTGAGTTGATGTAGAATGACCTGGGCATTGATCCTGCATAACCGCTGTGTTTGAGATGAGGCAGCACTCACGTGCTGCTGAGTAGTGGTGTCGCGATACTACTATTTTAGTATCGATCCATTTCCAAGTAAATATAGGCCAATATACCCGATACGATACTTTTCAATAAATAAGGTGGATGTGTATTGGTTGCTAAATCTCAATTAATTTTTCATGACCTTAAGTGTTTTTGTGATGTTTCTTTTTATTACTGTAAATAGTTAAAACCCAGGACAGGAATTAGGACAAAATTTATAATTAAATAGAATGCTTTAACATGCTTTTAAATGCTTGAAAATACAGCCACATGGCGCTCCTCTTCCTCTCTGCCATTCTTCTGTTGTATTTTCTCTGTGCGTGTGCTGATGAACCTGAGCCAGCAGCTTGCTTGCTTGTTTGTTTGCTTTGAGCATCTAAGTCACGTCACGTGACTCACGTGACGGCGCAACATCTAAACACAAGGGGAGGGGGAGCTAAGTGTGCCTGCTCTGTGCTGACACAGGAGCGGCGAGTCCGGCGACCTGGCTGTTTCCTCTTTGCCAAAACCGCCAGTATTGCAGACAAAGCGGAACTTAAAGTGAAAAATCGATCTCACCAGGCTGAATGTCGATCGATACTGATACCCACTTAGTATCGATACTATCGATGTTGGATGCGATCCACCCACCACTACCGCTGAGCGAAATCTCGTCGTTAGCTCATCCAGAGTTTCTTTTCCGAGCTGTTCTGTGTCATTAAAATTGAACAAAATAACACGAGTACAGCTACCGCCAGGCTCCGTCCAGCATGTACTAAAACACAGCACGGACAGTTCAGTTCAGTTCTGTAAAACACCATTCCTGTTCAAAACGATCATCACCAAAATTGAATGGAAGTGACAAGTGTTCAGAAGGTCACCCACTCACCTAGACCAGGGGTCGGCAACCTTTACCACTCAAAGAGCCATTTGGACCCGTTTCTCACCGTAAAGAAAGCACTGCAAAACCCTTTTTGACATTTAAAATGACCTTACGGCATGCAGCGTTTTTATTATTACATTTAATGAAGGACTGCAGAGAGAAGTAAATTAGGCAACATTTTTGCATGAAACAAAACATTCTGAGCAACAACAACAAAAAAGCCTTAGTAGGCAAAGTTCAAGTTAACTACTTAATGTCTATTTAGTCCTTCTTGTATTTATGAAAAACGTCAAACTTAAATTATCCACGAGCAAGCGAAAAAAATGTAGTAACTATCTGGCGTGCCATCATCCTTTTACTGGAGCGTGCAGTTGGCTGTCAGCCTGAATAATAAAGGACTATTTCACTGAACAATTAGAAATATGAATATGCAAAATAATAGGCAGTTAAAATATGTATCATACTTAGTTAATGTGATTTCTGCTCCTGAGCCTCAGCGCACAACGTCTGTAGGTCAGGACTGTATGCCGTCACCACCATCTCCAGATCAGGGTGACTCACACCTGCAAATGCAGTTGTATTCAGAACGGATGGATGGAGGTTTAAAGGAGTGACAGGGGAAGGATAATGTTTTTTTTTTTTGTCCTCTCTGAACTCACAGAATCGTTTCCCAAATTATGTTTGCATTGCGAGGACTGCAGAATGTAAATACTGCAAATTTATCATGTGAGAAGACCTGTGTTCAGTGTGTTCAGGGGTGCGGTCATGTCTACCATGAAGTGTAGCTTTTCCAACCACTCTGGCTGTTCCAGCTCAGGGAATGTGCTAGTCAGGAAAGTTTTCACTTCTTTTCCAGACACGCGCCAAAGCGTTTCAGGAGCCTCCCCCTCTGGTAGCCACCGAACCTTGTTGTGCAGCAGGAGGTCAGAATGTGTGCTTTCCAACTCGTCCAGTAACAATAGGAACAGTGGTGATTTAAAGCTTTTGCCATTATCTCATTAACAATCTACAGACTGACCACATTCATTACTTCTGTACATTCTGGAGAAACGTTTGAGCACACAGGGCCTCCTGGTGCAGGGATGCAATGAAAAGTCATCAGCTTTCTGCCCAGCGACTTCATAATAAAGCCACAAAGCCCTTCTGCGCTCCTGTCATGCACCGGCGCCCCATCAGTGCTGCTGACACCAGTCGGGTAGTGTTGTCCTTTCTCTCTTGAACAATTCAAGACAGCCTGCATCTCTCTCCCTTGTTTGGCCTTTTAGTGGTATCAAGTCAATCATTTCTTCCTGTTGCGGTGATGGAATTTATATACCGGCAGAACAGCACTAGTTGTTCACTTCACAAGATCACTTTTGTCTTTAGATTCATCACAGGCAATTGAGAATGCCACAGCCGAATTTATGTCTTTTAATCTGCTGTCTGGTGATGTCTTTAGCCATTTTTATAGTTCTGTCTTTGATTGTCTTTGCAGAGAGAGGGCATATCCTGATTTTCTGCACAATTTCACTCTTGTTTTAAAGTCAGCAAACAGATGCTCTGAAACCTTAATGAAGATTCTTTTATATACTCTCCGTCTGTAAGCGGCTTCCGTGCCACAGACTGTTTCCTGAGCTAGCATATATACTTGAACTTGCAGATTTCCTCCACTTCTTGAAATGATTTTTGCTCAGGTCAACCTTCCGCATCAGTTCGAAGCGGCTTTTTCTTTCATCTCCCCCTCCGGATGTTTCTGAGCAAAGGCTGCGTGTTTGTTCTGGAAATGTCTTCTTTCATTGAATTTTTATTTGTTAGCTAGTTTTCATTACACAGTAAAAGCATGCTGGTAAGCCAGTCGTCAGCAGTGAAAGCATATGAATCTGCCCACCTAGCGTGAAACTTCTGTTTTGTTCAGACACTTTTCTTTTCTTAGAATTCTCCATAGTTGGCCTACCTGGGGTTCGAAAAGATCAAAAATCAGGCGCTGCGGTGGTCAGACACTTAGAAGAAAAGTCAAACAAGATCAATTTTAATTTAATAGTCATGAATTATTTTCAAAGAGCCGGGTTGCGACCCATGTCCTAGACCATGCACCATTCTATGTGCATCACGGTCCCATGACAGCCTGGACCAATCACAGTTCGGCCATTACATGCCTTAATTGAAGAGACCCTTTGCAGGCTCTTTCTTTTCAGTTGCAGTTCTGGGAGACACTGCTGGCACTGCTTTTTCATTCTAGTTCAGATGGACTTCTGAAATATCAGTGCCTTTCATATTTTTTTTTTTTTTTTTCCTTTTCATATTCTGTGTGCATCCATAAAGTGAGTACTGTATTTAGTTTGTTCATTTTTATCACGTGGTGTTTCTGTGTTTATCACCTGTCTCACTTCATTTATCATATATGTCATTATTAGTACTTGTTCTTTTATATCATATTGTTTCATTATTCATTACTACTGAATGTTTAAAATTTCATATTTGTTTATGTACTTTTCTTATTGTTTTTGCAGTTACCACACACACACACACCTACTATTTCATTTCTCAAATAAACAATTCAGAAGAACAGAGAGTGTCACCGTCATATTAATTGTTCTCACTGGACAAACTGTGGAGGTGTACAGCTAGATAAATCATTCATTTTAACAGAGGTCTCAAGTTTGAGGATTCTAGAAGCCAAAACCTCTTTTTATATGCATATTTATATCCACCCGAGAATATAAGTATCATCCTGCATCTGAACCCCCCACCTCATGGACAGACATCTCAGGGCTCGCATCAAGCGGTCCTGTCAGCATTGAGAGACATGAGAGAGGACAATAACCAGCTCAGGCAAGAGATGCAGACACTCTTAAGCGCTCTCACGCCACAACCAACAACAAGGTAACAGGGTAATAAGCCACATAAATTAATTTAATGGCGTGAAGCGAAAGTGACATAACAATAAACATATCAACATTAAGATGTAGCTATTTTATCATTTATTTTATCAACTATGACAGCACAGATGTGCAAAATTGATCAGTTAAGAAAAATGGTATAATCTATGCCTGCTGTCTAATACAGCAGTCAATATCTGCAAATAAATAAATAATAAACAAATAAACAAAAAGTCTCTTTGAAATTGCATGTAAACTACACATTTTAAGAACATCCAGTGTCAGTGTTTCCCTTTTGAACTAAAGGGAATCAAAGGCTACCAGACTCTGATTAACTATATTAAAATATTATTAAAAAAATAAGATTCTAAAGATTTCTTTTAGATCATTATGATAATGTTGTGTGTGAGTTAGACCTATATAAATGAAATATACATATATATCTATATCTCTGAGCTAATATATCTCTCCCATCATTTTAGGAATAAGGAGCCTCCTGCCACATGTATATGTAGCTGTACCTCTCACCCTAAGTAAACACCCAAACTGTGTTTCTGTGTCTCTCTCATTAGCTGCAATGAAGTGCTGAGCAATTTGTCTCCTATTTAGTTTATCCAATTTATCTTTGCGGATATGACACCCAGCAACACTGTTGAGCCAAGACTGTGTCATTGTGCTTCGGAGCCAGGTTTTTAACCTCCGAAGACCACTGAAACTTCTTCCAGCCTCAGCAGAGAAGCAGGCACAGTAAAACAACCGCACAAGTATTTCTACTTGTTCTGTTATGACCCAGGGTCATAATTTAGTATTTTTTGGTCCTGATGTGTGTTTGGTCTATCTATGCTGTTGTTCCTTCCTGCCTGGGGGTGGGTGCTACACCACCCTTGAGGTTTCTCTCTCTCTCTCCAGATTGCTGTTCCTCCCAGCCTGCGGATGGGCGGCCCACCGTTGGTGGCTGGAGTGCTGGCTGCAATTGGGTGAATGGACTGGTGGAGCTGCTATAAATATAGCCACCACTTGAAATTCTCCCTCTTTCTCTTGACCCTGTCCCAGCAGCACCAGGCTATGTTGTATTGTATGTTGTTTGAATTTGTCAAGTCAAATCAAGTCAATTTATTTATATAGCACATTTAAAACAACGAAGTTGACCCAAAGTGCATTACAGTCAGAGCAGATCGCAAGGATAAAAACAATAATGTTACTAAGAAACAGCAAACAAGATAAAATTAATAATAAAGTAGACAAAATCATTAATGGTGCAGCCTAAGACTGAACTAAAAGCAAGATCCTTAAAAGTAAGATTTTTAAAGCTGATTTGAAATTGTCAATGAGTAGAGGCAGGACTTTATGTGATGGAGCTATTCAGAGCTTGGGGGCAGCAACAGAGAGAGCACGATGCCTTTAGTTTTGGAGTGCGAATGAGGACTGAGGAAAACCGATGTGATGATGACCTGAGAGATCTGAGGGGCAGAGTATGGAACCAGAGATCAAGAAATATGTGCGAACTAAACCATTAGGGCTTTGTAAACAAATATTAAAATCTTACAAAACTGATTCTAAGAAATTTCACTGGCAACCAGTAGCAAATTATTGCCAAGTTAAGAGTGTGTTGTCTCTTTTGAACCAGTTAAAAGTCTTGCAGCTGCATTTTGCACCATTTGGAGTCTGGGTAGGTCAGTTAGCCCTATGTAGAGGGAATTACAATAATCAACCGAGGAGGTAATAAAAGCATGGATGACTGTCTCCAGGTCCTTCTGAGATAAAAACGGCTTGAGTTTGGCGATGGTTCTGAGATGATAAAAAATAGCCTTAACAACTGACTGTTGAAACTTAGGGGACTGTCAAAGGGACACACCCAATTCTAACCACGTTATGACAGTTTGGAGCTAGGGGACCAAGTGCATTGCTGAGAGTGGTGACAAAATCAGGTGGACCAAAGATAATTACTTCTGTTTTATTTTCATTTAATTGTAAAAAGTTCCTTGCCATCCAGCATTTGATTTCTGGATGGCAGATTTCGTAAGGAGCAGGTGCTATTGGGTGTGGGTAAGTAGAACTGTGTATCGTCTGCATAACAATGGTAAAGAATATTATGTTTTTGAAAAATTAAGCCAAGTGGAAGCATGTATAGGGAAAATAGAAGAGGACCTAAAATTGAGCCTTGAGGAATGCCACATTTAATAGGAGCAGGAGATTCAACAGCGAATGTTCTGTTATTTAGATAGGAGGTAAACCATTTTAGGACTGTCCCCTGTAGCCCAACTTCGGCCTCCAGACGTATTAAAAGAATGGCATGATCAGTTTGTACTTGGTATTGTCTGCTGAGACTTTAAATTAGCAGTCCTGGTAGTTATAAGGGGTGAGTAGCTAATTTGTGTTTTTCTTTATTTAGTTAGGTAAGTTAGTTCTGGGTCAGATTGTTTTGTTTGTTGTTTTTGGGCCATGCTCACCCTGAGCTCAATGTTACCTTTTTCTGAAGACTGAATAAATGATCCTTTGGTTGGACTGCAGCTCTGGCCTTGGTCATCCTTGGGAGTGAGGAAAGAGGGAGGCGACCTTTCTTTGTGTTCGGTTCCCTAGGCCGGGCCAGTAACAGTTCAAAGAGCCCTGACTTCTGGCAACATTCCTGTAGAGTGGTAGCAGCCTCACTGTGACTAGAAAATCACACTTGGACTTAAACACTGCTAGTTGCGCTTGAAGAGAAGGTCGGTACACTTCTGGGTATTGCAGCAAAACATCATCTGTCACTCCTGTGTACTTTTTCAAGTTTCCTGATCATCAGCAGCCCTTCATTTTCAAAACGTTCTGTAGTTACCGCTCACAGTGTCCAGAACCTTGAAATTCTGTTTCTGGTAGTCAGCTGAGGAAGAGAATGCTGGGCAACAGCCTCGCCAGCCAGCAGGCGTTTGGGAGGTTTGGACCGAGGCATTTGATTGGAGACAGGTTGGAGTTTTCACACATTTGTGCTTTGTTGTAGATACTGAAATCTCTCAGGTTTTTCTTTTTCAGCTATACTGACTTTGAAAGCATAAGTGTACCAAACATACCATCAACTGTCTGTGAACAGCTCTGAAGAGACTTATTAGGTACTCCAATTCCTCTGTAACCTCAGAATAGGCAGAAGACCAAGAACTGGTGTGCTTTTGCAATCTTTCAAACAAGCCATTTGCCTGCTGACTAAAACTTATCAGATGCCATTTCCTCCAAAGCAAGCAATACCAGACTGATACTGGTTCAGTAGTGAATGAATGGCACCTGTACATGATCCACCTTGTGGTCTAGAGGGCTAGGCTGGCCACTCTCTGCTTTTGTAATATCCTGAAAAATGGACTTCATTTTTCATTGACTAGCCAAACAGAACTCCCAATTCACTTAAGCCCACTGCAAAGAGTAACGAGCAACAGGAGAAATTATTGCAGGCATGTTGTGTGATTAGGTTCACACAATGGGCCCACAATGTACAGAGAGCCAGAGGTTGATGCTTCTTGATAATGGCCTGTGCTCCTGAATATATCCTGCCATGTTGCAGCACCATCATAGAGCTTGCCCTCTCCAGCCCAGTGATTGACAAATTCAGACGGAGCAATTACATCCACCAATAACCTTTTGCAAGGTTCTCTCCTGTGGTCATAGACCTTCATACATGCCAACAAATTCTTCATGAACTATCAGATCATGATCAACGTTCTCACACATACTGCTTCTGTCCTTTCCTGACATGTGTTGTGTTCAACCATAATCACAGAGACTGCAGTTGCGGAAGTGACCTGATATTATCTGCAATTTCACAAATTATTGAGTGGCTCATTAAACTCAGGTTCTCGTTTTGAACTTAGGGACATGTATAGTCATTTCAGGAACTTAACCATTTCCTTAGAACAGGGTCATCCTGGATTGTATTTCAATAGCTGTGCAAAATTTCCTTCACTGTCATCATGCCCTCTTAGAGCTAGACCCTGCCTTGCCAAGAACTGCACAGCACAGACTATAACAACAATACCCAAACTGTGTATACAACCAAGGCCTGTACGCCTTTGTGGAGAGGAAGTAACAAAGAAGAATGTAAGTTTGATTTGTGCTCAGGAATATTTATGATGGTTTGACAAAACATTCAATGACAGATGCTCCAACCAGAACTGTTTTGTGTTTTGTTGATTCATTTATTTCAAATGCTCACGGTGAAAATGAATATTATCCATTTATGTGTGGAAAATATCATGTGAGATAACTTTTGTTATGATATGAATTGAATTGAATATGTTCAGTAACTTCATTCATGGGATGTTTATTCAATGATATATTTGATGAATCAGAAAGGTTACTCACAGGTCCTTGGGCCAAAGGGTTTGGGCATTCTTCAAATCATTCTGTTTAACTCTGCTAAAAATGTTTGTAGTTGAATTCCATCATGGGTTGTGAGTAAAGGAATTTGTCCAAAAAGTCTGTTGAACTTAGAGATATAAGCCCAGGATGCTGTCTGTGATTTCTTTAGAAAGGATCTCTTAGTGTTCGGATTTTTAGGAAGAACAATTGTAGCAACAAGCACTGCTTTCACTGTACATATGGAAACATATTGTCAAGATATTCTTTTTTTGGCTAGAATTTAGATGGGAAATCTTTCATTTTGATGTGTTTGAGGTTGGTGTTTAACCTGACCTTGATTTTGATTTGATCTCTTCTAGAAAGCTAAGTACAGAAGGTTGAGGGTAGTAACAGTGAAGAGCAGACATGAAGAAAAAAGGCTATGATGTTATTTTCTGTAGAGGTAGAGAAAGCAGAAGCACCCTTGCAGTATTTATAGGTGTAGTAAATATCAGCTCTAATACAGAAGATTCTACTTCTCTGTTCATGAGGGTATCTGACCCCGTGCCTTTATCACAGAGGAAGTGGCAGAATCTTTGCGTGGAGTCTGGTTTGTATATTATTTGTATTCAGCATGTTATTTGGACCATTTATCAAAATCACACTATCAGCGCACAAACTTTGCTTTGTAGCTGACCTTTGTATTTGACATTTGAATGCCATTTGAACATGTGTGTGTGTCTTTGGGTTTAGTGTATCCATATAGTCAGGTTCATTACATGCTATCATTTATAAACACACACTTTTGAAAAGCTTAGGTTTAAAGATGAATCAAGTTCCTGGTCCTCAACTGAATTTTCATGACTCAAGGCAAGGGACAAAGTGAATGGCTGACTATCAATTAACTCAGAAACAGAATTAATCTGAATTAATCTTTAGCTTTCACAATTAAGTCAAATTTTTAGAAGATAAAAGACCAAGATAAAAAAATCTATTCCTTCTTGTAATGGTACACTCAGTGACTGTAATAAACAATGTTATGTAGCACAGACAGTTCATCACTACACCAATAAGACTGATTACTTCCATTTAGTTTATTCTCATAGCATATTGTATGGAAAGATTGTCACAGGTTGGTGGAATCTCTAATAGTAAGACATGAGTCATTATTTGAAGAATTCAATTGATTGACAATTCAATTGTGATGATGAATATTATCCACTACACCACAACTACTAAATGTTCTGATTTTTGTGTCACACATACTTGAGCACTTAAGCATCGTTAAACTCAGCATAATTTACCTGTAGGTCAATGATTATCAAGTGTTCCGCTCTTGAATATGAACATGTTCCTGAATCTCAAATCTGCTTGTTTATTTGTCATATTCAATTATTTATAGTGTTTGTCCTTAATTCTAGATTATTCTTCCTCTTTTTTTATTGACCTGGCATGGTGTTCCTAACACCTCACAGATTTAAACCCCTCAGCTGGAGAAGGAGCTTCAAACAACACCTCAAGCTGGAAAGAAAGGTACTGTTTTCTCACTTACTGCTTCACGACTCAACCTGAAGTAGGATAGGAGGCTTAGATGTTGGCTTACAAAAGGCAAATGCAGGCAGCATTTGTGGTGGATCTTGCTTGTTTATTCACTATTAATCTTTCTTGTGCTGCCATTTATCGAAGCAATAGCTTGATATTGCTCTGTCTGACAATGAAGAATTCACCAACCAGTCTCTTTAAAGCTAAACCATTGTTAAATCTTGTTTATTTTAATCTGAACCAAAGCTAATCTGTAAAATCAGCGTCACACAACCAAAGGAAGCGAATCAGGAAGTGGTTGTGCATAAACTACTGCTATTGCTGCCACAAACGTTTCAGAGTCACCGTTCAAGTCGACAGGTGGTCAGTATTCTCAAGAGATAGATTTACTGTTTACTGTCCCTTTAAATACATAACTAATACATAATTAAGCAGTTGATTCACTCCATCCATCCATCCATCCATCCATCCATCCATTCTCTTTCACTTATCTAGGATTGGGTTGTGGTAGCAGCAGAGTTTAACTGAGGCACTGCTAAGGGAATTCTAAAAAGCCTCTCTGAACATGTAGGTTCAGAGATACCTGCATCTCCTGAACCATGTTCAGAGATGTAGGTAATAAATATCTCTAGCAGCTCATCCGTGCTTATCTATCCGAACCTAAAACAGTGATGACAGGGCCTATGCCGTACCTCTGACTTCAACTTTTGGTCTGCAAATCCTATTAACATCCAACAAATACAAACATATCAGTGTGCATCAGTTCACAAAAGGCGGTTGCAAATTACTTTACATGTCCTTTGCTTGATATTTCAGACCACCAGCTACATTTTACATCATATTTACCTTCAAAAAACACTTCATAATGTCGGACAACAAGACTGCGTGTCACGTGTCGCAATCAAAAAAGCAAGGTGGCGTCTCTCTCTCGACCTCTCTACAACTGTTCCCAAAACATTTTAGCCCACAGGTGGTTATCGAATGAAAACAGTGCCATCTGGTGGCGGTGCCGTTATCATCACAGTTTTCACCTGGCTACACGACATTTATACAACATAAAATAACATAACGTAACAGGGTAAAAAGATATATTTGGGTTGTTAATTGACACTGGTATTGTAAGAAGAAACCATGGCAACACCTGCCGAGCTGCTGGAAACACTGGAAGACCTGACAGATGAAGAGTTTAAAAAGTTTAAATGGTTCCTGCAGCAGGCTGAGGTCTTGGAAGGCTTCCCTGCAATCTCAAAGAGCCAATTACAGAATGCAGACAGGATGGACACCGTGGATGAGATCGAAAACTACAACAAAATGCAGTGGAAGTGATCATCAAAGTTTGAAGATAGTCAAAAAAATGACTTGGTGCAGCGTTTATTGAACCTCAACTCAGCATCCAAAGGTAAGTAAGGGAGGCTAACTCAATCTCATACATAGAAGATGGAACAGAGTTATAAATGCAGTGTTATGAGTTACGGCTGGGATACCTGTGACTAGAGATGTTTGAATACCAGTTTTCCAATCCAATATATACGATCAATACATATGATCCTGTATAATTATTATAGCATTGTTGTATAGCTAGTTCAGGTTAAAACATTTGTAAAACGAACAAATACATATAGAGAATGAATACCATAGTTTCTTTTAATATAACACAGTTCTTGACGTCAAATTGTTAGTCAAATTAGCCAACTGTGGCTAACATTGCACAATAATCATAACGCAACAGCTGCTCTTGTTGCCAGTGTAAGTGGCAGCTGCTTTATGACCTGCCCTACTATGCCTCTGATTGGCTGCATTCTTATTGCCTTCTTTGGTTTGGGTTAGTTAGGGGTTGGGTGCAGCTATTACCAATTGCCTCAAAACACATAGTCCAACCATCAGTCTTAAATTTGATCTATAATCTGTAAAACAAGGTTTAAAGGGTTAGACTGATTTTATAGATCTGTTTCAGAAATTATGTATTATGCTGAATAGGTAATGTAGAGATATAAATGTGTTTATGCCGTTCTCTCTTATTCTTTCAGAGACTCTCACTGAATGCCAGCGTAAACTAAAATCCAACCTGAAGAAGAAGTTTCAGTATTTGTTTTTGACAAAATCTGGCAATTGATGATAGATGAGATCTACACTGAGCTCTATATGACAGAGGAAAAGACAGAAAGAAAACATCTGTGTGCAAAGATCAGACAAACTGCAGCAGCTACCAGCAAAACAGTGAATTTGGAACACTCTCATCTCAGGAGACTTCTTTGAAGGCTTACCGTACTAAAATGGATCAGTTAGAACATTAGCCAATAAAAGGTGGCTGGTATTGGGAAAACAGTCACTTACACACAAGTTTGCCTAGATTGGGCTGAAGGCAAAGTCAACAACAACATACAGATCGTATTTCCAATCGCTTTCAGTTGAATTTGTTGATTAAGGAGAAAAAAATACAGCTGGGTGAGCCTTCTTCATCACTTCTTTGCTGATACCAAAGAAGCGAGAATATCTGCACGATAAACTCAGATCATGTTTATCCTTGATGGTCTGGATGAGTGTCAGCTTTCTTTGGACTTCACAACAATGAGATCCTGGCTGATATCGCTGAGTCAGCTTCAGTAGGCGATGCTGCTAACAAACCTCATCATGAAACGCTCTTCCCATCTGCTGCCTCTGGATAACCCACATCCTGAGGCGGCCGGGTCAAATTCCCTCAGGTACATTGACATGGCGGAGGTGAGGCTTCACTGATCCTAAAAGGAGAGTAAGCTGAGGGAAGAGATTCAGGAATAAGGAGCTGTCCAGCAGAATCATCACCACGTTAAGTCATCCTGGCCTCACATCATGTGCCACATCCCGGTCTTGTGTTGGATCACAGCAGCAGTTCTGGAAGATGTACTGAAAACCAGTGACAGAAGAGAGCTTCCAAGACCTTGACTGAGATGTATATCCACTTTCTATTAGATCATGGAAGAGCTGAGACAGATCACTCTGGAACCACAAGGACCAGCAAGATGGTTCTGTCTCTCTGGGAAAACTTACTTTGAGCAGCTGCAGAAAGAGCAATCCCGATCTTCATGAAGCAGATCTTATGGAGTGTGAAATTTGATATTAGACATCTACTGTGTTCACAGATCTTTAAAGAGGACAATGGTTTGACCAGGACAGACTTTTTAGCTTTGTCATTTGGGCTTTCAGGAGTTCCTCGCTGCTGCAATTCATGTCATCAAATTGTCATTCATCAACTCTGAGTGCCAACCTCTTGTCCCTGAAGATCAGTCAGCCTCCCAGCAAAGTGTGCTGTCATCACAGAGCAATGTGCAGTAAAAACACACTCTTCAGAATTACTGCAGTCAACAAGGCTTTACAGAGTCCAAATGGTTGTCAGGTCTTGTTCCTCCGCTTCCTCATTGGCCTCTCGCTGCAGAAAAATCAAGCACTTCTTCAAGACCTATTGAAACAATCAGGAAGTAGCTCACAGAGCAGCAGGATACAGTCCAGTACATCAAAGAGAAGATCAGGGAAATCCTCAGGGCAATGCATCAACCTATTTCACTGTCTCAGTGAGCTGAATGATCATTCTCTAGTGGAGGAGATCAACAGTACCTCAGTTCAGGTAGTCTGTCTACAAGCCTGTCTCCTGCTCAGTGATTAGCTCTGGTCTGCATCTTACTATCACTGGACAATGAGTTGAATGTTTTGATCTGGAAAATTCTCTGCTTCACAGGAAGTGCTGAGACTGCTGCCAATGTTCAAGCTTCAGTCTATTTTTTGTGAAGTGTACAACTTATTATTGTATATTACATATATTACATACTGTGTTCTATTGCCAGGATTTTCTGGCTATTCCATTTTGGCTGAATGGCTGTGGCTGTCACACACAGGTTATAAGCTCTAGCCTCAGTTCTAGCTCCAAGTCAGTAACCAATCTGAAGAGCTGCGACTTGAGGATTTACAACACTAAGCTGAGGTCAAGTTTCCCGAAGCGTTCAAAGAAGGCTTGAAGAGTCCACAATGCAGACTGGAAATTCTCCAGGTCTGCTACAGCTTTGTTTTAAGATTTTTATTTTTGCATTACTATGTTAAATTGTTTTGCTTTTGTGTTCTTGTGTTTAGAAGTTGGTGCAGTATGTGGAAAATCAAGAATGGATAGATTGCCATGAGATTTGGTGATGTTCATGTTCCTCATATAAAGTTAGCATAGTCATAGAGCCACAATGGCTACATTTTGTAGAAGTATATCAGGTTGAAATGAATTGAAATTGTCCTTTAAAGCAATGGTTTTCAAACTGTGCAGTCTAATGTCAATAGACTGATAAATTGTGGAGTGGGAAATGAATGGTTTTCCTCTGGTCAACTGCGTTCAGAGAACCTGAAGAGATGGTAATATTAATGAGTGCTGCTCTTCACTTTCTCCTCTGTCAACTTCTCTGTCGCTAATGTGTAACCTCTGAATAATGCAGATTTAAGGAGGTATAATAAGATATAAGACAGGACATGATAAAAAAAGGAATTTAAAGGAAGTATGAAGAAAAGAACTTTCTGTCAGACTGCATTGATCAAAACTTATTTTAAAGTTTTTATTATTCTTCTTCAGGTTGAATTAGCTGTAATCTGAATTCCCTGAATTGTGACTCTGTCTTCAGTTCTCAGCGTACCAGTCCTCCTGTCTTGAGAGCTAGACCTTACCAACAACAACCTGGTGACTCAGGTGTGAAGGAGCTCCTCTGTGGGGCTGGAAGTCACACTGTAGACTTGAAATCCTCAGGTTGTAGCCTTATGACTAAGCACACATCTGTTACTGTAATGTTTGTAAAGCTTGTAAATTCTGTCTCATTGAATAGAAGGCGGGCATTTTAATGTTGATCTTGATTCTTTCTTTTTTCTTAGGTTTATTGGCTGTTCACTGACATTGGAAAGGCTGTGATGCTGTGGCTTTTTCTGTAACTCCCAGACCTCCCGTCTGACAACTTGGATCTGAGTATGAACAAGCTGCAGGATTCAGGAGTGCTGGTGTTCAGTTCCGGACTGGAGAATCCACATAGTAAACTGGTGACTCTTGAGTCAGTCATTTTTAGTTTGGTTGATATAACGGCTTCTGGCACTTTTACCTGCAGCTCCCAAAGGTGTGATACTGATGCTGAGCTGTGAAAAAATGTCTCTGCAAACCTGAGAAGGGTGTTGTGAGTAATCATAGGAATAATGTAAATTACTCAAAATAATATATATAATATATAATATCAAAAGGCTGCTCAACATTTATTTTGAATTGAAAAATTATGTTGTAAACAGTATCCTCAGATACTAGATTCATTAACATAAAATAATTCTATTTAAAAAGCTGAATGGTACGATCATCCTGATTATTTGACTTACTGAATGGATCTTATTAACCTTTTTTGACTTTAATTTATATTCTCTTCCATCATGTCATCACTGTTGTGTATTGTGTATGTAATTATCTGCCTGTATTCAGTAAATATGTTTTTAAATAATTTATTCTTGTGTTTGATCTTCAGACTGATTCATGTGACCCTGACAGAAAAAAGCTGTGAAGTTCTGGCCTCAGTGCTCACCTTCCAGACCTCAGCTTGAGTGCTGGACTTGAGTGCAACAGCTGGAAGGATTCAGGAGTAAAGTTCCTGTCTGCTGGACTGGAGAGTCCAAACTGTACACTGAAAACTCTCAGGTCAGCAAAGATTTTTTATTTTTATTACAAATATCTTGAAACATTTTATTAATTTTGTAAGAGGAAGTCTGTTTTTCATCATGCTTTATTTTTATCAGCTTGACTCACTGTGGCTGTCAGAGGAACTGTGAAACTCTGGGCCTCAGCTCTCAGCTCCCGAACTTCCTGGTCTGGAAAGAGCTGGACCTGGTAATAACGACCTGGGATTCAGGAGTGAAGCGTCTTTCTGCAGGACAGGAGTCCTCAATGTAGACTGAAAACTCTCAGGTTAGAACAAATTCCCACTGACATGAATGCTCCCTCATATACAATACACATACACAAGTTTGGAATCACTTATATCAACATTTCTTCATCCTTTTATTTAACCTCTGTTTTACAAATAAAAACAATAGTAATAATTCAGTCATCAAAATGTATCATTTATACTTGACACAATAATTCTTATGTTGTTTGTCCATCACCTCAATGTCTAGTTGGTTAGCCATCACCAGCTTGTCAGTCCATTTCTGGAAGCCACACAGGATCTTGGCTCAGCCATTCTCAACAATCTTAGGAGGTGTCTTCCATTTTGACCTTAGATTTCCAGCCCACTCAGTACAGATGTTCCTCTATGATCTTGTACTGAGTGCCTGTCTCTTTTAAATGCTTTTATGAGTTAGTGCTTTTGTGCAGTCTTTCAGTCCAGCCTTTTCCAACCACGGTAGAGATTTCTTGATGTCAGCCACTTCTTCTCCTTCAATCTGTCAGTGGTACATGCCGTGCAGGGGCTTGTTCCTCCATGGTTCATCCTCCTCCTCTGCCCCATCGGGTTTCTGTTGCATGAGGCATTCACTTAGCAGCTTGCCTTTGGGGGCCATCTGCCTGATGTACTCTTGGATCTTGTTTGTTTCCTTCCTGGATGGTGGTTCTGTTGGTCACCCAGTCCTCAGCCTTCCTTGCTTTACTCAGTGTACAGCCTCAGGGTGCTGGATTTGTAGAAACCCTCCATGCTGTGAGAGATTCCATGTCTTGATCAGTGACTATCTCTAACCTGGCCAGCTTATTATGCCAGCGGGAGTATCTGATGACTGACAATCAGTATGTTGATGGCTGGGACCTTGTTCTTCCACTACTCTGACTTGGATGTCTGCCAATGTGATGGTTATTGGTTCTTGGTTCTGGAAGATTACTGTTGTCTGCTCTTAAGTCTAGGCACTGGGCATTGGTGTTATGTGATGCCTCTTTTTACCATATGCTCTTCAGTACTACTCAGTCTCTGCCCTGGAGTGGATCTGTTCTCATGTTAGTGTTATTATCCTGCCACTGAGGAAGTACACCTCCTTATGGTTCAGTGGAGAGAGTGTCCACTATGTGATATTTATTCTACTGCGCTTTTGTTTCTCCTGTGTGTATCTCTTCAGGTGGGTAGCCAGAACTGTGAGCCTTTGCTTGGTAATTCTCCGATTGCCTTGGGTAGACAGCTTGTTGTACTTTCCTTTCTGTAGTTTGACATTGATAACTTCTGTCCGTGTGCCTCTGATCCTGGCTCAACCTCCTTCTCCATGGAGGCAATGGCCTTTTGGCTTGTGGCTCCAGGATCACTGTTGCTATGATGTATATCCAGCTGATTCCAAACTTGTTGTGCACATTTCATCATTTCAAGTTCTTTAATGTCTACCTTCTAGGAGGAGTATCACAACTTCTTAGTCAAAGCAACAGTTAACTGACTGTCATTGTTAATAGGCTGTCAGGCTGCTTGGTCACAAGAGGAAGGCTGTTCTTCTCTGACCTCCGCTCTGAGGCGTCAGCCCTCCCATCTGAAGAGCTGGACTTGAGCTACAACCATCCAGGAGAATCAGGAGAGAAGTTGCTGTCTGCTGGCCTGGAGGATCCACAGTGGAGACTGGACACTCTGAAGTATGGTTCTTACAGAGCTTTCCTCATTCCCTTGACAGAACTGAAGAATACTACAAATAAGATTATATTGATCTAACTTTGGTCTTGAGCTTAAAAATGGTTTTCGTTTTGAAAAAAAAGATTAGACTTTGATGAGTGAACAATGTTCACCAATAGACATGTCTGCAAAGACTACTAAAATAAGAGCCAATATGTAATACTAAGGTTTAGCATAGATTTGAACTCATGCTGCTTGATCATTTCTAATAAAGTATATATAATGCTCTTTCTGCAGTGGAAGACAATGTCATGGTGAGGGCCAAAACACAATAACATTGCTGAAAACACAATCATATTTCAGAAAGCAAAACAACAAACAACATTTAGAGAAAATTTTTAGACAACTAAACAATTTTCAAATAATGTGTTTTCTAGTAGTTTTGGACCACAGGGACACCACAGATTTGCCTTTCCTTTTAACACTGTTTATTCTTTCAGAGTGGACCATGGTGGAGTGCAGAAGTTAAAACCCTCTGGTCTGAAGAAGTGTAAGTATTTTATTTATTACTGAGAACAAAATATATATACAAGGAAGGCTGTGCTTCCGCTCTGAGCGTCAACCCCTGATACAAAAATATAAATATTGTCATAATATTGTCACGAGTATTACCAATATTTAATTTATAATTATACATATATATATATATATATATATATATATATACATATATATATATATATATATATATATATATATATATATATATATATATACTATATATTACACCCACTCATTCAGCTCTGGTTCTGGCATGACGACTCACTCCCGTCAGCATTCACATGTGTCTGAGCCTGAAAACCTCTTGTTGTGTGTCAGCCTGGATGTAGTTTACAGTGAGACTAAGTCCTGACTCCTGCAACGTTTTGTTCATAAATCCAATCTTATCTTCAAGGAAGGCTCTGGAATGCGTCAAAGTTGAGTGCAGCAGAGGTTTTATTTTCTTCACAGAAAATTCAACCGGATTTCATTCATAACGGAAAGTGTTTTTTCATCTCAAACATCACCTCTTATAATGGTATAATCACAACATTGGTACCACCCATTTTTATTCCCCTTCAATAAAATAATAGTATCAAATCACATGATTCTCTAGTATCCAATCAAATTATTTGGGCTGGGTTTTCTAAACTTGCTATCATGGCATATATCACATCCACTGACACAGCATGTGCTCACCCCTGCCCCCACCTTGTTCAGCTTTATTTCAACTCTGACCATCTTCCACAGCCCAGGTGAAGACACTGGGCACTGGAGGCCTTCTGTTCGAATTTCCCCTTTAATTAAGTTTCACTTTCGTTAATTGGTTACTCTTTTTTAAAAAGGGTTACAAAAAACAGTAAGTACTTCCATGATTACATGCTTTCACACTTGTGGATTCACACTAGTTAAGGCTTACGGCGATGATTGTGTTCACCATTGTGGATTCATACTCTGGAGACTCTTGGCTGTGAGCTTAGGATCCACCCTTGAGGTTCTTGGCTATGATAAGTGAATCAAAACAATCAGAACAAAATAATTGAATCTACATTCTAGCACAAACCTATAACAAAGCCTATAAAATATTACATTCTTTTTTCTGGTGGTCCACAATGCCACAGGAATGCTCCCCGAGTGCTCTGAGCTCTGTCTGGGTAGCTGGGCTAACAAGCGAGCTAACATTAGCCTAATACTTAGCTACAGTTTGCTGCAGTTTACTTTACTATCCATCTGTAAATCACAGAGAGATGAGGCTGAACGGCAAAAATTCTCCATAAAATATGAACTCTTTACAAAAGAAAACAATATCAAAATAAAAACAGAAATAATATTTTTATAGAAATAAGACATAAACATAAATGAAGATAAAACTATATACAGGAGTTAAATTAGGCTGCAGACATTCAGCTGTAGATCACTGCATTTGTTATAATTCTCTATATTGTTCTTAATTAAACTTTTTCATTTTTATAAGTTGTTGTACATCCACAAATATATAACAGAAGTAACAAGTACTGCTGTATTTGTCTCTCATTCTTTCCATCAGATGCCTGTGACCTCCAGGCTGGACCCAAACACAGCACACAGACAGCTTGTCCTGTCTGAAGACAACGAACAGGTGAAATCGTGGAGGAGAACAGCCTCATCGGTATCATCCGAGGAAAGATTTGGTCGCCTCAAACAGGTGTTGTGTAACAGTGGTTTGACTGGTTACTGTTACTGGGAAGTTGGATGGGGCGTGTTTAATGTAGGACTGACGTACAGGAATCAGCAGGAGAGGAGCTGGATTTATGACAGCAGGTTTGGGCGGAATAACAAGTCCTGGAGTCTGGAATGCTATGATACAGGTCACATTTGGCATAATAACATAAGAACATGCCTCAGTATCACGATAACACACACAAAGAAAGTAGCAGTGTATCTGGACTGGCCTGCTGACACTCTGTCCTTCTACAGTGTCTCCTCTGATACACTGAAACACATCTACACCGTCTACTACAGGTCCTGAAGCCCTGTACGGGTTTGGCTTTGAGTCAAGCACCTTGGCTCTTCAGTGTCTCTGTCAGACAGCGCAGGTGTGAGACTTACAAGTATAAACCCCTTAAAAGAGACACTAGAAACACTAGAAACACTAGACCATTACCTTTTACCTTAGCTTGAGGTATAACTGTGTGTTGCTGATGGATCAAATGAAAACCAAAAACTCTGTAAACAACCAAGGTACTATGCGCCTTTGTGGGAAGAGTAACAAAAAGAAGAATGTAAGTTTGATTTGTGTGCTCAGAATATTTTATGATGAAGCAGCAAAAACATTCAAATAAACCAGATGCTCCAACCAGAACTGTTTTTGTGTTTTGTTGATTCATTTATTTCAAATGCTGCAGTGAAAATGAATATTATCCATTTATGTGGAAGCTATCATGAGATAACTTTGTTATGATATGAATTGAATTGAATATGTTCAGTAGCTTCCATTTCATGGGATGTTTATTCAATGATATGTTGATGAATCAGAAGGTTTACTCACAGGTCCTTGGGCAAAGAGGTTTAGGCATTCTTCAAATCATTCTGTTTAACTCTGCTAAAAATGTTTGTGGTTAATTCCATCATGGGTTGTGAGTGAAGAATTTGTCTAAAAAGTCTGTTGAACTTAGAGATATAAGCCTGGATGCTGTCTGTGATTTCTTTAAGAAAAGGATCTTAGTGTTCAGTTTACACAGGAGAAGAACAATTGTAGCAACAAGCACTGCTTTCACTGTACATATGGAAACATATTGTCAAGATATTCTTTTTGGCTAGGATTTAGATGGGAAATCTTTCATTTTGATGTGTTTGAGGGTTGGTGTTTTAACCTGACCTTGATTTGATTTGATCTCTTCTAAGCCCTAAGTACAGAAGGTTGAGGGTAGTAACAGTGAGCAGACATTTGTTAGAGACAGAACTGTAAAGATGACTATACAGTGTTTGGTTCAATTGGGAGGAGCTATGGAGGCACTCTTACTGACAATGAAGAAAAAAGGCTATGATGTTATTTTCTGTAGAGGTAGAATTAAATGAAGCACCCTTGCAGTATTTATAGGTGTAATAAATATCAGCTCTAATACAGAAGATTCTACTTCTCTGTTCATGGGGTAATACAGCGTGCCTTTATCACAGAGAGTGGCAGAATAACGTAGGTCTGGTATGTATATTGTTGTATTCAGCATGTTATTTATCACATTAAGGTAACACTTTATAATGAGTATACACTATTAAGCAAGTTAAGAATGAATATATACTGAATTCATCATTTACATCATTTACATATACTAATGAGTAACACATGTACTCATTAGTATATAGTTTATAAAAATAGTTACAAATGTTTTACTCATCATTGATAAATCAAATCAAATCAAATCAAATTTTATTTATATAGCCCAAAGTCACAAAACACAGTTTTCCTCAGAGGGCTTTACAGTCTGTACAGGGTGACTTGCCCTCTGTCCTTAGACCCTCCAGTTTCAAGTGAGGAAAAACTTGCCCCACAAAAAACCGCTAACAGGAAAAAAGGTGGAAGAAACCTCAGGAAGAGCCACAGAGGAGGATCCACTCTCCCAGGACGGACAGGCCAGACAATAGATGTCACGTGTGCAGAACAATCAACACAAACATATTGTACAATTACAATGAATGATAGAATGACAATGAAATACAATAAATGATAGAATGATTACAGTAGCAGTGGAGCCTGTGATAGAGATAGAGAGACACAGTACAGCAGCAGTAAATCATTAACTGACGCTATAAACTGTAATGGAGATATGGTAATAATGACAGTAATAACACATGTAGTAGACGTCAGCAGCAGACCGCAGCAGCATGATCCACGAGGAACCTGCTGGACGGCACAAACTCGGAAGAAGTTTAGTTATTAGCATGCATTGTGGTAATGGTGATGGGAGAGAGAGAGAGAGAGAGAGGGTTTCACTAAAGGGAGATGTGACTGCATCTTCAACCATTACTGTGCATAGCTAGGCATAACTCCAGAGACAGGCGGGGGCCTATGGCAGCATAACTAAGAGATGACCTGGAGTCAGCCCTAACTATAGCGCTTTCAAAAGGAAAGTCTTAGAATCTACTCCAGAAGTGTTGACTGTGTCTGCCTCTGTTTTATGGCAGGGCGTTAAAGGACAAATCCTGATCAAAAACAACTCCAAGATTCTTTGCGGTGGAGCTGGAAGAAGAGTGATCCCATCTAAGGTAACCAAGTCTCCGGGAAGAGAGTTTCTGAGGTGTTTGGAGGTCCAATTACAAGAACTTCAGTTTTGTCTAGATTCAGCATCAGAAAAATTGCAGGTCATCCAACTTTTTATATCCTTAAGGCATGCTTGGAAGATTTAGTTAACTGATTGGTTTCATAGGCTTGATAAAATAGAAATATAATTGGGTGTCTAAACATAACAATGAAAATTAATGGAGTGATTCCTAATAATGTTCCTAGAGGAAGCATATATAAACTGAATAGTAGTGGTCTAGTACAGAACCTTGTGGGCCTTGTTGATAAACTTTGGTATGCATGGAGGATTCTCGTAGCGTGAACAAACTGAGATCGATCTAAAAATATGACAAACCAGCTTAGGCGGTTCCTTTGATACCAACGATGCTCCAGTCTATGTAAAAGAATTTGATGAGTCAATGGTGTCAAATGCGGCACTAAGATCTAACAGGACAAGTACAGAGATGAGTCCTTTGTCTGATGCCATTTGTAACTTTGACTAGTGCGGTCTCCGTGCTATGATGCCTCTAAATCCTGACTGAAAATCCTCAAATAAACTGTTCTTATGGAGAAAGTCACACAGCTGATTAACTTCTAGCTTTCTCAAGCCTCTTAGAGAGAAATGGAAGGTTTGATATCGGTCTGTAAACTGCCTAAAGCCTCTGAGTGGACTTTTTAAAAAAGAGGTTTAATTACAGCTACTTTAAAGGACTGTGGTACATATCCTGATAATAAAGACAGATTAATCATGTCCAATAAGAAGGAACTGACTAGGGGTAAGACATCCTTGACCAGCCTGGTTGGGATGGGGTCTAAGAGACAGGTTGATGGCTTAGATGAAGAAATTATTGAAGTTATTTGAAGGTCAATACCTGGGAGAAAAAACAGTCTAAATATATATCCAGGTTGCAGCTGTTTCCAAGATTGCTGTATCGAATGCAGATCAGTGCCTGTCGAAACAAGGCAATGATGAATTTGTCTCTAATAGTTATTTTAGTCATTAAAGCACAGTAGTTATGGATTAGTAAATACTGAATTCATCATTTATAGAGCATGTTTCTGACGTAAATACTCAGATTAGTATATGGTTTATAATCACAGTTATAAATATTTTACTCTTCTGTACTAATGGTTACTAGTGTGTTAGTAGATATTTCTCAAAATTCACAAATTCCATTTCCAATGGATGACCTATAAACAGTTATTAATGCAGGAATTCATGAATTCAGACAGTTCAAACAGCTTGTCCTCTCTTTAGACAATAGACAGGTGAAATGCAGAACAGCCTTATCAGTATCATCTGGAAGGATTTTGTTTGAACCAACAGGTGTTGTGTAACAGTGGTTTGACTGGTCGCTATTACTGGGAAGTTGAGACTCAGGACAGGTTTGTATAGCACTGACATACAGAGGAATCAAGAGGAGGGAGAGGTGGATTATGACGCGGGTTGGGCAGAATGACATGTCCTGGAGTCTGGAGATGCTATAGTAATATTCAGAACATTTGGCACAAAAATATAGAAACACCTGTCAATCCCGAAACACAAAAAGAAAGTAGCAGTGTATCTGCACTGGCCATAGCACTGGCACTCTGCCAAATAAGCCTACAGTGTCTCCTCTGATACACTGAAACACATCTACACCGTCTACTACAGATTGACTGAAGCCCTGTACCCCGGGTTTGACATCTTAGCACAGAATTCTGAAACTAACACAAATGAAATCTCCCTTGAGAAATAATTGCATAGTAACATAATTAAATTTTGCATTGGAAGAATTTCTGTGAATCATCCATACGTAGGTAGGCAAACTGAATACAGTGTGGGAATGGCAGAATATGAATAACTATAGAGAAGTACAAAAAAATTTGCTGACTGTACAGTGTGTTAAAATGACAAGGACAGTTTTCAGTTCATCTCAGTCACCTTAAATGACAAGTTGTCTCTGATTTATAACATTTATATTCTATTAAATATGAGATTTCAGTATTTTCACATCGTGACCTTTTGATTATCTTTTTACATTTTACACAGCATGACAACTTTTTTTTGAAAACTGGTACTGATTACTGATTGTAAATACATTAAATAACTATCACAGAAAAAAATGTTGACTATAAATATTTTTCAGAACTGGAGTTTGATTTCGCGAATATCTCGATGAATATAAGTGGACTTTAGGATAAGACTAAATGTGATTGTAGGTAGGTTTCTTGTCACAGTTCTGTTACTCTGGGCCACAGTACTTTTCCATTGACCCAACCCTCCTTGCCAGCCTCCCACCTCATCAGCTAACGCCACTCACCTGTGCTCTGGCACCTTTCCATCTGCAATCAGTATATATGCTCCAGCTCCTCCTCCTCCTTGCCAGATTGTTCTTTGTACCATGCAAGACTTTCCAAGCGTTCTTCCCGGATTGCTTCTCTGTTGCCGACCCTGCCTGTCCCGACTTCCTGCATCGTGTGTCAAGCCTGGTAAAGATCTCTTTTATTTGTCCCGTCTTCTGTCTCTGCGTCTCCTGGTGTCTGTCTGCCTGTTCCTGGTCTATGCTGGTTCGGGCTGCAGTGGTATCTGGATCCCTCTACTCTGGACATTTGCCCTTACCCCTGATTCAGTACCTCTTCTTCACCTGCTATTTTGCCTGCTGTCTGTGCAAATAAAATTAGATTACCAACGGTCTAAGCTGTTTGTGCTGCATTTGAGTTCATACCACCCGTTTCATTTCTGTTATTTGCTGTATTGATAGGAGTTGAGAAGTTGTTGATGTCTTCCTGAAGTTTTTTTCTTGTCTTGTAATCTTTTAATGCTGTCAGCTGTGTGAAGCCAAAACCATTTTATGGTGTGGACAACAAAGCTTCAACGAAAGTATCTAGGGAATGCAAGTAAGTATAGGAATGCAGTGTTGTACATAAAGGCTGACTTCATTGTGTCGTCCCTGTGGTACAGTAAGACATGAGTCTACCTATGCGAGTCCACAGAGCAGGGCCACTGACAGGTCACTCTTCCTACTTACAATCATTGAGAGTCGTCCCTCGTCTCTGCATTTCAGACTATTCCGTCATTCAAGTGCAAATCACAGCCATACCAAAATGTATTATAATGCAACCATTCTGATACTACATACAATGACAGTGGCAGATCCAGTCAAAATCTATTTTTATTTTACTGGATGAAATACCATCTTCAACTCATTCTCAGAGTGCAGTTTACCACTGATTTTGGATATGCAGTTATATTTCTTGAAACATTTGCATAATTTCCAGTTAGAGGGCCAAGTTTTTGTTTCTTTGCTACAACCAAGCAGCAACATTCATGGATGTGAAATGAAGCCAAATGCAGAAAAACTGCCAAAACTGCAGTTCTTCAAATGTATCCATGAGGCTGGTTCAGAAGTGAGTCAGTCTCTATAAGTCCCCATCATTAAATGTCCAAATTCACAGCAGAAATAAGCTGTGTTTTATAGCCTGGTACAAAAAGCAGTTTTGGTCTCTATAGCTAATCTTCCCGTTCATGACAACTGTACTGAGGGTGAATTTATATACAACTCACCTGTTCAGAGCTCAAAGTTATGCAGAATTAAGAGTGGGTTGCTTTGAAAATTGTCGCCATGGTGTTGGAGCAAAAGGCTTCCATACAGCCTACAGGCTCCACCTATGCTCCACCTATGCTCCACCTCTTTGCACAGTTTTATATTAGCCGGAGGTGGCAGAGGCAGGACTGCCAAAATGCCTCTTTATAAATCTATATTTATAGTGTCTATGGTTCCAGCTCGTGGAAACTTCACACGACACAAACCAGCAAGTATTAAATAATAAATAAATAATGATCAGTAGGTTCAACCTCTTCAAGGTTTAAACTCTGTCAATATGCCAATCCAGTGCCAGTTCTATTTCCTATTGATACTTCTGTATTAAGTAGGATTTTGAATGCAGGACAAAGAGTATGTAAAAATATATTTTCAACCTCATTGTGTGTATTAATGGAGTGTGTGTGCCCTTCACTGCTACTAAGCATATCCCATCAGTGTTTCGCCACCAACCAGACAAAATCTTGCAGGTTGCTGTAAGAGGAGAAAACGAAAGCGCCCCCTATTGTGTTCAATCTGAGCTCAAACACTGAACCTGCAGCCGTTCATAACATCTTTATCTTCACCCTGTCTTGAAAAGCAGGTTTGTCAGCGTATCGCAGCTGCCTACATTACCTGCTGCCCATTAGCGGAGGAGCTGTTCTTTAGTGTGTTGCCTGATCAGGACAAGAGAAGAACCAGCAAGAGCAATTGGTAAGACCATTTTAAAAACCTTCTGGGCCGTTTTAAATCACAGTAATGTTCCTTTTGCGCGTGACAGGTTTTTCATAGGAATCCAATTATAAGGTCAGCGTCCTGAACTTCTTCTTTCTGAACTTCTAGATCTTTTAACACTCTAGCCCCCAAATTCAAATGAACAAAGACAGACCATGTTGCTTTTACATTTCCAATAAATTCTGTATGATCTTATTTAGCATCATTCATTATTTTTTGTTTGAATGAAATGTGTTTGAGCTACTAGAGACAAGAGTCACTAAAGATTGTATACACTTTATATGTGAATATTATCTGGTAAACATAACTAATCATCATATGAAACTTCTTGTAACCATTAACCAAGTGAGACTTTGTTGCAAAGGTGTGGACAGACCTTTTTTTTCATAATCAGCTCTATTAATTAATTCAATAATTTAACATTTCATTGTTGACTGCATGCTGAAGAGTAAAGAGTAAGAGTATGAAGTAAAATTGCCATAATCCTTCTTAGAATCTTTTGCATTTTTGCATATTAACCCTGAACTCATTCTTTGATTTTTCGATATGTTACTGACTGCTTACTAACTAATCTGCTGCTTTAAACACAAATAGATGAATGGTGCGTAGAGGTCTAGGTTATTTTAAACATCATGTTCCATCATGTAATAAATAAATAAACCAATGCCCTCCAGTTACCATTCCTGGGGCATGCAAACATGCAAACTCAATAGGAACTTACAAGGCCACATGGGGGTATTTGAATACTTGTATTGAAACTCAATGCCACCAGGAGTGGCATCACTAAGTGTATTGTTTTCCTGCTTCAGGAACACTGTAATCCAATCTGCTGCTTTGTGATGAGACAGGTTATGGCCCAAATGTTTGTCTCTCTACAGATGGCTGCTGTTTAACAGACCACAACTGATGTTGGCACTCTCATTGTGTGTGTACCCATCCTGCTGACATCCTATTTCATTATATTCCATAAATGCCATGAAGAACATACCGGAGAAGTTCCCTTGACAGAAAATCTGAGGTGAAGTCCACTCTGTGTTTGTGTGTGTGTGGTATCTCCACATGATATTTCCATTGAATTCCATTGATATTGAATTGAAAACATCTTGATTTATCTTAGCATGTCGATGAAACCATTTCTGCAGCTGGTTATAAGTTAAGAATGTATTATTACCAAAAACGCATCTCCTCCGCCTCCAACCAACTGCTGCTTAACCAGCCCAGAAATCTTTAGATTTTAATTTTAAAAAGCTTCTGGTCTCAGTATATTTTTGCTTTTGCTGCCCTCTGCTCTGTAATTCTTTAGTTCTGTGGCCTTACATAGTAAGCTTTTAAAAGTTTCTTTCTGCAGTCCTTTCAATTGACGTGCATCTCTGCCATCTCCACGTTGAGAATGAGCTGAAAGACTTTAGCAAAACTGCTTCTAATTCCACTGTAATGAACAGAGTCTTACGTTTGAGCTACAGATTCTGATTGTCTGTGCATTGCTTCAACTCAGCCTCATAAAAGGTGCCACTAACTGGTGGGCCTTTTAGTTTACCATTACCAAGAAACATTTCCACTAGCAATAAAGGCTTCTGTTAAAATGTTTGTTTGAGAATGACACTATTAGGTCAAAAGTTTTATCTTTTGGCTTACTGGGCTACAAAATGCAAGTTGTAAAAAACAGACCAAAAGTGAAACAAATGAACTGTATGTTACACATGTAGAAGCATATTTGAGGCTTCGCTTCTGAAACTGAAAATCGCTTGGAAGGCGGACCAAAACAGCGTCACGACCTTGTCAAGAGCGTCAAGCTCTTGAGTAATGTCGAGCTCTGTTGGTGTTCTTGATAAAAGAGAGAACAGCATTGTCACTCTTTAGGACTTTTTTTTACACCCACCCTTCCAGGTTGACACCATCCAGACCTTCTCTGTCTCTTGGTCCATGCACCTGTCCTGACAAATCAACATTACTCCTCAAGATGTCCTCCCCAAGGAACAGCGCGAGGAGCTGGTGCAACGCCGAGCTAAGGAGTTCCAACAATACAAAGCTAGGTAATGCATGGATGGTTAAGTATAAACAAAGAGAATGACTCTTCTAGTTTTTAGAAGTTGTATTTCTGCTGTTGCCATTATTTTGTACTTGCTGTGCGAAAAATCATGATTAATTGCCATGCATAAACATTTATTGCATCTCATGAGCTTTAAAACTCTTTACCTTAACCTCTTAATTTAACCTGGACTTCACTGATTGTATTTCATTGTGTCACTGGTAGCTGAAGCAACATGCTCCAACCAACACAAACACACTTTTCAGTGTGAACGCCCACTCAATTGTATTGAGAGCTTTGTTGGTTGCTAAAAGATCTCTAACAAACAACACAAACTCAAGCAACAACAGCTCTTTAATATGTATGTATGTGTACAGCCACAATGATGACACCAACTTACACACCCCGACCCAACCCCAACACCTCCCCACCCAACCCCATGTCTTCAACAGGACTACGTCTGTATTATCCACGCTGCTGTTTGTACGCCTAATACTCCTTGCAGTATCCTATCAGGGTTTTACAGTACGACCTTTGACCTCCACCTTGATACCAGGTATGCTATGCATACAGTACAGAGCACATTTGAAGCTTCTACATTAGGCTACAAAATGACGCAATCACAAGTTGGAGAAGTTTGACTAAAGCTAAACCTGTTTCTCAATGTCCCCAACAAAGAACTAAATTAGAGTCAAAGTGATTGCGTGAGTGTTGAATGTAACATAGCGTCTATCAGGGTTTCGTGTGAGGATAAAGTGTTGGATTCCCTGAATGTCGTGGCAGCTAGCCCATTTGGGGTTTTAACGTTGTTCACACATTAATTTAAAGGTGACAAGCGGTCATTATGTTACAATACCCGTACCCGTATGTCTCGCCAATGTTGTGGGGTTTCCCCGCCTTCGCAATGCGTAACGCTACATGGTATGATGCCTCGGTTGCCTTGGTATTTACAGTAGCAAATGTCTGGATGGCTTTCCTCTGTGACGCAATTCATTAATTTTCCTATCAAAAAACTCCCAGCGGCTTGGATTTGTTAAACTGTGGTGCTTGGATTTCAATATGGCGCGGAGTTTTCATAGTCGCGTACTGTCATTAGCTAGCACCTCTTTGCAAATCATACACTGTGACAGCGGAGCATCGTCAGGCCCAGTGAATGAAAAAACAAATTTTTAAACCATCAGGGTCATACTTCCTCTGTTTTCTTTTCGCCCTTCTGTGTCCTCTCTGCCTTTCTGCCAGGTACTAAAAATGGAAGTCACGCTGTAGTTACCTAACCAGATAATACACTTTTACACTAATCCACTTTTTGTATTTCCCGTGCTGCGCCTCCCCTGAAGTCCTCTGGCGCCCCCCAGGGGAGGCGCCTCCCCTGAAGTCCTCTGGCGCCCCCCAGGGGAGGCGCCTCCTGAAGTCTGGCGCCCCAGAGGCGCCTCCCCTGAGTCTCTGGCGCCCCCAGGGGCGCCTCCTGAAGTCCTCTGGCCCCAGGCGCTCCCCACCCAACCGCTGGTCTGTATCCAAGTAAAAAATCTTCGCGCAAACACTCAAAAAAGAGATTCATTGGTGTCTTAGCTAATATACAAATATTAAATGCAATGAGCAATAAATAGTGCCACCTTTGTAAGAACCGCTTCATAAGATCTGAGGAGTTAAGAAGTATCGGGGAGAGGCTGACCATAGTACAGAGAAGCTGGGTGTGAATTTTGTTGCTGTTTCTGCAAGAAGCAGTGTCCAAAGTGTGAGCATGATAAATGTGTAATGTAAGAAAGTATGAAGGCATTTGATTTCAGGTTTAGCGCTGCATGCAGGGCAAAGAAAGCAGTTACAAAGGTTGGACTGATCTCATAGATGCAACTGAATCTGTGGTGACTGTCCTCAGATCATAGAGTTTGGCTGTTGGTGGCTATAAGATGGCTGCTAGAGGTTTTCAAATTCCAGTATTCAATATTAAACATACAATGAACTTAAAAGAATAATTCTGGTATATTTTTTCAATACATGTGGCCTCGATGGGTTATTTAACTGTACATACAGAAGAGAGAATGAATATAGTGTTAATTAATGACCAAAAGAGAGTCACTATATGTTATGTCACTATATATGTATGTATGTATATATATATATGTATGTATATATGTATATATGTATGTATGTATATGTATATATGTGTGTATATATATATATATATATGTATGTGTATGTATATATATATATTCATTCTATAATTTTACCAGCAGCCATCTTGGTGTAAATCTTGGAGCCTAAGGAGCTTAAGGTGATCATGATTTTGATTTTAAGCCACAATGTTAATAAGTTTTCAAGAATTTTTTATACACTGAGTTTAAATTTATTAAGTATTATTCCCCAAAAGAAATTATTTCCCCAGAAATGATGTACTTTACATCTTACTTTACATTACATCTTTTCCTTTCCTTTAAATGTAATGAATACCATGGCGGAACGTTTGGCTTGGTGGTGCCAGAATTTAAAGTAGCAAAATCAGTTAATTTCATTGTAATCTCTGTGATCACTGGATTTGGTCTACGTAAATCTGTGCAAATGTTTCATGTTGAATTCTACTTTGATGAACTGCAAATTTGCACTGTTGATCAATAGCAAGGTGTTCACAGTGTTGAACTTTTGAGATGACAAAAGATGAAGAATCCAAAGTGGAAAAGGTGCATAGCTAAGTAGCTTTGTTGGTCCATCCCACTTTTATGTAACCTCCTCTGTGAAAGCATAAGTGCTCCACAAAGAAATGATTAGTGTGTTTGCAGATAACTGAGGCAGCAATTAGGGGCGACAAATACATCTTTTTGAAAAAATCTGCAAATGTATCTTTTTATGTAATGTCTGTTGACCAACAAGCTAACTAGCTCATAACATGCATGTGTTAACTGAGTTTTTAACCTCTACACTTTTTATTGAATGAATCATCTGGCAAATGCCAGGGAGAGTCAACAGCACAGTAAAAAGCAAGTAGAAAAACATTTGAGAGACTATTTATTTACTGACTACATCATCGGTATGTTTAAGGCTGGCTAAAACATTGCTACAGCTGACGGTTAACCGCCTATCAGCCTAGGTCTGCAAGTAGTTTCTGTCAAGCTTCTAGAACCAAAGACATACAGAAAATTTCATTATGCCAGGAGTGACCAAGCCTTTAATCAGTCAATCTGACTGAGTACCGTTTTGGAGAATTTGTTAAGTGCACCTCGCAGTGACCTTTCTGCTCTTTCCTGCATGGACAGTTCAGCCTATCCCTTGATTTTCTAATCTAAATCTGTGTGTGAAATTGATGCAGCGCTTTCCTCAGTTTGGGAAATGAATAACTAAAAAACAAATGAATAACATGAATAGCCTGATGCATTAAAACATTTTGCTTTACTTGCATAAAGTCGGGCAAGTAGCTTCTTTACTTTTTATCAGTTTTCATCCAATCTTCATTATTAAGATATTCATTTGTTTTTGATATACCATAACACAGTTTTTCCCAATTGATGGCCAAATTCTTCTAGATGGCCTAAGCGTTGATGCTGGCGTCTATATTATTATTAACAAGTAGGGCTGTGTCATATGAGCAAATCATATCCATTATAGGTCATTTATCCAGATTCTGATAAAACATTTATAGGTATTTATATGTTTCATCTATTTCACATTATATTTATGTTATTATTTCTTACATGTTTGGTTTACACGTATACTGTTTTATTGGCTGTGTACTACAATATTTAAGTGATTTATTGACTTATAGTATATACATATCCTGTACTTTGACCCTATTATCAGTCTAAATCAATTCACTTTAAAAATGACGTTGTATATAGCAGAAAATGATATTGCATACAACATTTTCTCTGTTCTAAAAATAAATGCTGAGAGAAAGTTGGACGGATATGTGAACTTGTAAAGATGCTCTGTAGTTCATTCAGGTGTTTCTATTCTGAGTGTTATTGACTGTGTCTAAGGTGTCCTGAATACAGAGGCTCCACCTGAAGGGGTGACAATCCAAGGTGGGATACCAATGTAAAGGTTGTAGTTGTAGTTTTTATATGAGTCTGACTAAACCTGATTTGGTTAGTCAAAACAGCATGAAATTAGGCAATGCTTCATCACGTGCAGTGACAGTATATGACTACCAGTCATTTCGCAGCATGTAAACACACAAAAATGAACTGCCTCATACTCCCAAATGTTAAATCACAATCCTCATAAGTAGCACTCTTGGAGGAACAAATCACATAGATGGTTATAAGCATCTATGTGATATCAAATAACATTACAGCTCTACATTGCATAGTCAGTGAGGTTTCATCTCTCATCCAAAAGGCACATAATGTTTCCACGGCTCAGACTTTTGCAAGTCTTTGCTTTATTTCATCTATAACACTGGAAAAGAATCCAACCTAAACTCTGCTGTGCACTGACTTTGCCAGTGAATTTGCAGATCAGGCTTTTTTGATATTTGAATGTTTTGCATACTTTCCACACATCCATAGTTTCATTATCATAGTATGAAATCTGTTTCTGAAACTTACATTTCTCAGTCAAAACAGACTTTATGATTGATGTATGATTGTTTTTTGACTCTTGCAAATATTTGTGATTGCCGTGACAGGTGATGGTGGCGGGGTTGATTATGGGAGTCTACCAGCCTGGTGAACCTAAACCTGCTGCTGGCCAAAGTGTCCTATACCAGCTCATGTACCATATACACGAGGAGACCTCGGTATTGGATCTAAGAATTTAAGAATCTTTTGAATCTTCTGATTATTGCTAAGACACAGCTTTGCTGTCCTTTTCTGTACATAGCATCCTTCCAGTATGAGAACCACGAAGCTGTGTTTCCCATTGCCATCAAACAGCCTAATCTGCCAGTCCTGTACGACATGGGAACAGGTAGGAAGAATAAATTGCTTCTTCTGAGCTCTGTGGTGTAGTGCTGTAGTGAGTTTCTTTCTTTTTTATGAATATTAGTAATGAAACATGCCATTTAGCTTGTTTTGATATAGTTAATTCTATAATGGAGGCTTGGGAAGACTATTGATTGACTTATGCTACCATATCTCCATTACAGTTTATAGTTAGTTAATGATTTGCTGCTGCTGTGCATCTGTATCTCTCTATCTCTATCACAGGTTCCACTGCTACTGTAATCATTCTATCATTCATTGTAATTCATTGTCATTTTATCATTCACTGTAATTGTACAATATGTCTCCGTTGATTTGTTCTGTATGTGTGACATCTATTGCACGTCTGTCCATCCTGGGAGAGGATCCCTCCTCTGTAGCTCTTCCTGAGGTTTTTCTTCCACCTTTTTCCTGTTAAAGGGTTTTTGTAGGCAAGTTTTCCTCACACTTGAACTGAGGGTCTAAGGACAGAGGTGTCACTCCTGTACAGATTGTAAAAAGCCCTCTGGGCATGTGTTTTGTGACTTTGGGCTATACAAATAAAATTTGATTTGATTTGGTTTAAAATCTAACTTATGCCCGCTTCAATGTCTGTCAGATATCAGCTCTCATGTCACCATCACTACAAAGACATTCCTGCGCTATCCACAACTCAAGGTGCTGTTGAGCAGCATTCGGCGTTTCTATAGCAACATAGAAGTCATCATTGCAGATGACAACTTTGAACCAGAACACATTAAAGAAGAACACATCAAGCAGTACTTCATGCCTCCAGCGCAGGTATACACACATGCTGTAACTTATTATCATAACACATATGCACATACTTGAAACTTCTGAACAAAAGATGATTTAAAGTATGCAGTGATGTATCAAAGTAAAATATCTGTTAAAGCCAAGTAAATCTGGGAGTTTTAATTTCAATAAAATGGTCCAGTTTTGATGATACGTTTTAGTTGATTGATTAATTCAGTTAATTTAACTTAACTTAATAATGTACTTTAAAAATGTAATTACTGTAATCTGTTTATTTAAGATGAGCTTCACATTCCCTTTTACATGAACGTTAGAGCTGCGTGCAGAAATAATAATTGTTATCATTATTATGTTTCTTTTCTCAGGGCTGGTTTGCTGGCAGGAATCTAGCTGTCTCCCAGGTAACCACCAAGTACTTCCTGTGGGTGGATGATGACTTTGTGTTTACGGAGAAGACGAAGATAGAGAAGCTGGTGGAGGTGATGGAGGCCGTCCCTGAACTGGATGTGGTGAGAATGAAATGGCCCTTGCCAGAGGGGTGTTGTGTTGATTTCAGGTTTCATGTTATTACAATGAAAAATAAAGCTTGTTGTTATTTCTGTAGTCGGCTATGCTCATAGATTTTTCTGTCTTGTACTCAATGAAGTTCTTGTATTTGTATGTCACTCACTTCACATGACAGAGTTGCTCCAAGGATTTCATCTTTTTGTTCTAGTCTTTTTTTTCTAAATAAGGACTATGTGATTGACTGTTTAACCTCCTATGGACCTGTTTTTACAATTAATGAATCTGTTCACAATTGTGGGAAACTAGCCCCTATCACATCATGTATTGAGTTAGAGGCAGGTACACAGTAAATCACTTCATAACCGGTTCTCTGGTCTCTCTGTTCTCATCAGCTGGGTGGGTCAGTGCAAGGGAACCAGTATTACTTCTCTCTTCGCTATGAAGAAGGACAAGAAATGGATGGTGGCTGTCTGCACAGGAAGTTGAATGAGAAGTACCAATCACTTCCTGGTTACCCACAATGCATACTGGCCAGTGGGGTGGTCAACTTCTTCCTGGCTCGTACAGATGCTGTAATGAAGGTGGGGTTTGACCCCAAGCACCAGAAAGTAGCACACGCAGGTAGGTCAAACAGAGCTGAGATTCCAATGATAGTAGGTCCACACTCTTTCAGGTTTTGTTTGCCAAGATGAAAGTTGGTGTTGTTCTAAGAGGACATTTATCTCTAAGAGATGTTTTTCTCTAACTCTAGAGTTCTTTATGGATGGGCTTGGCTCCTTGCTGGTTGCTTCCTGTGGCCACGTGTCCATTAACCACCATTCCCAAAATAACCTCAACAAGGATGCGGTTCGATACTCCCGTTTTCGAAATCCTGCAAAGACTGAAACAGCCTACAAAATGCAGCTTCACTTCTTCAAAAACCATCTAAAGTGTGTCCTATATGAGTAGAAGATGACGAGAGGAAACTGAGGTCACTGGTTGTAGTTAACCAACATATTAATTTGTCTAATCAACATGTCTGGCTTTATTGATGAATATAATTACGTATCCTCTGCATAGCAATGACAGTAAATGGAGTCATTCCTAATAATTTTGCCAAAAGAAAGCATATATAAGCAGAATGTAATTGATGGTTAGCACGGTCACCTCACAGCAAGAAATCTCCTGGTTAGAACCTTAGCTGGAGCCTTTCTGTGTGGAGGTTGCATGTTCTCCAGCTTCCTCCCACAGTCCAAAGACATGCAGGTTAATTGGTGAGTCTAAATTGCCCGTAGGCTTTAATGTGAAAGTGTCCTCCCACATTATAAAACTAGTTGGACACACTACACTCCCTAGGATTTTTTTTAAGTGCTTGCCTGAAGCCTATGTATGCTTGCCTTTTTAAATTTGGCCCTCAAGGGGGCAGTATAGAGATGAGTACAACTTGCTCTAAAGAGACTTGTATCAACAGTAGAATTGTCTTACCAACAACGTGTTAGCTTGACCGTATGATGCAATGCTGCCTATGATGCCTACATATGTTAGAATATAGTGTTGGGGTTCCAGAGACCCCTGGTCATCTTAACAGCTGTTATATCACCTTCATACTGTGATGCTAATGATTCACTACTACACTATTCATTACTTCTTTTTGGGGTCTCACTGATCCCAGCTGCTCATTTTGATCTTATTTTTATTTGTGATATAGAGCACATATTAAATATGCATCCATTGTTATTGATATGATGATGAGCCCTTTAAAGCTTTTAATGTTGTAGCACTCGAGAGTGGTCTACTGACTACTTTTTGGAGGTCTTTCTGAATTTGTCATATTTTTACTCTTGCTCTTGGACAAAGCAGACTCTGGATTATATTTCAAGTCACAACTGCAGGTATAAAATCATCTGCATTATCTGATTTAGTTATTAATATCATTCATGTGATCTCACGTAAAACTTCCTGCATCAAATGCAACCAATGACTTATTTCTAATTTGATAGATCTGTTGTTTACTGCTGTAGCTCCTTTACACGCACTTTAAGAACGTGAATGCGGGAGAAAGAGGAGAGACGTCAGCCAAATCTTCTGTAATAAAATTTAACTTCCTAAACCACAAAGACTTCTGCAAAACAGCGTCCAAAAGAAAACACTGAGACACTGATACTGAGCCAGCCTCACCCAAAGAGCTTTGGCAAATACTTGGTCTTGTCTTGGACTTTGGTCTTGGTTTAGGTGGTCATGACTATGTGATGCAGGGTCATGTAGGCTGTCTTACATGCTAGTAAATTAGCTGGCCTCTACCTGTCTCTAAAGGCTCAGACAGCCAAGCCTGAAACTAATACTGTTCTCACATCCTGGGGATAGATGGCGATCTTATTATTTTTTTCATTATTTTTATTCGTCCCTCACAAAATGACACATTGTATCAACTGTGCATTAATAGCAATACTCTTTTTTTTTCCAGTGGGGGACTACAACTGAGCGTGTGTCCTCTAGCTGGCTGCCTGTCCCAAGTTCACTGACATGTAAGACATGTGACTTTAAATGTTTACACAGTATGTTCATCCCTGTTATGCCAGCAATAATACTGTTCACACTATTTAAAGAGTGTCATGACACACAAACAAAACAGCAGCATAAGAGAACTGAAGCTGACCTACAGTCAGGACTAACCGGGGACGGGGATCCTAATCGTCTCTGAGTTGGAAAAGGTCCACCAGGAGCTCCTCCTCCAGTCAGCTCCTCGTTGTTGTTGAGTCACTTTATGATATATTCGAGCTCTGCTAATCATCCTGTTTGTTGTTTTCATAGCAATATAAAACAGATATTAGACTTCTACTTTTTGTTACGATTTTAAACATACAGATACTGATCTTTTCTTGTGTGTGCGATTTTTAAAAATAATTTTTAGGAACATGTCTGTCTGTCATGTCTTCTCTGGGGCAAGAATGTATAAGAAAATAAAAACAACATGGCTTAACACATCTCAGTTTCATCAATTATCATTGGGGATTTCTGTGACATAGGTTGTATATAAAATCTGTTTACTGGACTGAAGTCCATTAAGGGCCAAATGGAAGCTGTTTACCATAGTAATATCTCAGTTTTCTTCAGCATCTCAAAACTTTGCTCCGACATCTTCTTTAAGATTATATTTGATTATACATTAAATTCATATTCATTAGTTTTCAGCCTGATAGATCAACCATCATAAAGAAGAAACAATGCTTCCATAAGCTGATTCAATCACTTGTTGCAGGAATCTAACTGCAGCAATGGAAAATTGTATTATCAATGTATGTTCACCATCCTTTACTAGGATGGAGAACAGGATGGAGTTGTAGTAGTGTGGCCTCTTGGTGCAACCACTAACTGAATCTGAACGGACAACAGACTGCATTTCTGCTGACATGTAAAGTGACATTAAATTGCAGGATTTATGAATGGAGTTTGGTGCATAGCTCTTCAGTAATGGTCTAGAATTCATTTTTTCCACAACATGTTGATCCAGAGTAGTTTTGCACGCACACGCAAGCATAGTTCAGAAAAGACGTGTCAACAATAAATCTTATGTATTTACAAACAGAAAAGAATCAATGAAAAACTATAACCTCCTCTGGGGTGACAGATCGGATGTAAATGAAAGTATGAGGAGCTCAGCAGACATGACTCATCACAAGCCACTCAGTGAACGTACAGTCACAACATGAGCCCGCCACACTCGCCCTGCCGTGAGGGTACGGTAAGTCCAGCTCAGTTCATGCTCAGAGTTATCAGGAGTTGGCGCCGGTCCGTGGCCCTCTCAGGATGTGGATCTTGGCTTCATCATCTAGCTCCTCAATGATTCTGTCCTGTTTGACGGAGAGGATGGTGTAGCTGACTGGACAATTACAGGTTAAAGGAAAACGCTGGGTGTACAGATGTTAATGTTCTTTTTTAAAGGTCATTCTCTGGATCATTATTGGGTACAACAACACAAAACAACTGAAGAACACCACATGGATGAACATCTAGCAGAGGAAATACACCCACCGCTCACTTCAGTAGGTACGCTTGCACAATCCAATGTGATCCAGCACAACAACTGTGCCATAGATTCTACCTTATGATGTTTCAGTTTTTGCTGACACATTAATGTAACTCTATGTTTACTGTTGACGTTGTAGTTTGCAGTAGTGTTAAACTGGACTACATTACACTGAGAGGTGTTTCTAATATTTTGGCCACCCCATTTAAATACATAAGAAGGGCCATTACATATTAGTTTAGCTATTCATTTTGGATGTTTTTAGTGACTGTCTTATATAAAGAGACTAATTATTTTATTTTATTTTAATATCATTTAATTTGATTATATGTTGTACATATTAATAACAATAAAGATAGAGAAGCAGCCTGTTTAAGACGCATATCTTTCTTTCTCATTTCCTATTGATTACTTCCTCAAATCTGGTGCTAATTAGAAGGAAATTAGAGACTAAATTCTTGAACAGTTTGGATTTTGTTACTGGTCAAGTTAATATTTATTCATTTCTTATTTATTATTAAAATAAAGTTTCCGTACCGAGCACAGCCACTGTGCTGGCTCTTCCTCCCTTCCGGCACCATAAGTTACCATGGTTACAGGGACACTCTGAAATTTTATAACTTTAAATATAAAGTCTTTAAATATATAAATATATTAAATGACTTTAAATATGCATGTTAAATTGTGCAAATCATCACCACGGGCCTCAGATTAATATCTTCAATTGGCTGCAAACGCATCAGAAGATGAAGTGCCTTTGTAGCTTTCAGTAGATATTCAGTTAACATGTGTGACCGCAGCACCTCTGACATGATGAGAAAAGTCTGACAGATAAAAAATACAATATAGTTCAGCTAAGGACGCTTTCTCTTTTCTCTCCTCTTTATTTCTAGCCTGATTTTCTAGTTTTTATTTTCTATTTTTTGTTTTCTGGACACATTGATCCTGCATGATTCACAGTCTGTCGACTATTTGTGTTTCTCCCTTTACTTTTCACACAGTGTTTCTGTTAGTAGCAGATTTGATGTTGATTCTATTGTCCATCTCTGTTGTGTGTACGTGTGTGTGTGTGTGTGTGTGTGTGTGTGTGTGTGTGTGTACGTGTGTGTGTGTCAGTGTTTTTGTAGTTTTGTTTGGGGCCACTAAAAGCAGAGGGCTGGCCCTGCTGAAAATACAATGCCACAAGATGGAACAAAATCCTTCACACTGCTCCTTTAAATATTACATTTTAATAACTGGCGTTATTATTTTGAGTTTATTTTTAACCCCTGTGTTCATTCACAGAGATTCACTGTGATATAATGAAAGAGGCCTTATGTAACAGCGGTGGAGGAAGAAAACCAAAGCAGAATTATTACTCATATTATTATTATTAGTGATGAGACCACCTGACAGCTCAGATTTCAGCACACACTAAATTACCAGTATATATTTTGTCTCACAGTGTATGCACGCACTGCATACATGCAAGGATACACACGCCGATCACAAACGCTCCGATGGTCAGGCCGGTCAGCAGGTTCCTTCTGCGGAGCTGCGCTGTGTTTCTCTGCCAGGACTGGAGCTCCTGTCGGCGGCGGACGAGCTGTTTCTGTGCCGCCGTCAGTGAAGCTTCCTCGGCTCCTGGTGCTCCTTTCTCTGCCATGACTTTGTGTTGTTTAGATAATCCGACCCCACATGAACTCACAGGTGAACCGGAACCATTCTTCTTCTTTCTGTCTTCTTCTTCCTCACACTGCCACCTACTGTCCACACAGTGTAGAGCATGAACTCGAGCACTGATTGGAAATGATCTTCTGAAATCATAACCCACACCTCAGAGGTCGATTTCATTTAGATATTTCGTCTAGGTCTCAGACATGAATACATTATATCATGACAACATGAGAGCGACCTAAAACACACTCACTTTGTTTGTCAAATGCAATATTTTGATTGTCACTGAAGCGTGCAGGCATTTGAATGTGTTGTTGTGAGACATTTTTTTAAATTTTAAACATGACGCATTGACGGGATGTTGTTTAAAGAACCCAGGTTGAGCTTTTAAAAAGCATTTCAGTAATATGTGCATAATTCTAAAAACAAATGAAAGGGCCTCCAAAGCAATACCAATAAACAACCTGATTCCACACACCAGTGCCAAGGTAAACACAGTCATGCAAAACCAGTACAGAGGATGTTCATCTACATAATTTTGTATGCACCCTAACAATGGGACCAGGGATGAAATTGTTAATTTGTTGGGCATGCACCACTTTGTTCCAGGCTCAAGTATCTCAATAAGTATTGAACCAGCCAAAAATGAATTCAGTCTTGTTCCAAAACATCTTATCTTTACCAAGGCTGTGGGGGCCTGGAGCCGATCCCAGCTGACATTGGGCACCTTGACCTTGAGATCTATGAGCAATTTTAGGAATATTGTTTAACCTGCCATGTTTTTGGTCTGTTGGAGGAAGCCGGAGAACCTGAAGAGAACCCGCGCAGACACGGGGAGAACATGCAAACTCAACACATGAAGGCCACAGCTATCTGGAGGGTTTAAACCCAGAATCTACTTTCTATGAGGCAACAACAGTTGAACCGCCGTGCCGCCTCAATCGAAACTTGTGCCATAAAGTTGGACATTCAGCCTGATCAACTAGATTTCCTCTAGAGCCCCAAGGACGGACAAATCCAGAACATCACGTAACGTACACATCTTCATCAACACTATCATGTTCCAAAAGGTCTTCTAGTTGCTTTCACTAGAGGCTTACCAGTGACTAATGTTAGCAACCTACCCAACCATTGTTCTTATTTGTTCTTATTTATTTGTTATGTTTGTCATGTTTACCTCCATCTGCTACACACACCATGATAATGAGCTCTGCTTTGCATGGCAGCTGCGAGGATTTACCAGGAGAGGACGATGACAATGGTGCATGGCCTGAGGAAGAGTCTATGCAGCCTTGTAGATGTCATGGGATCATTGCATATCACCCAAGTTTTGCACGCGTCTGTGATTGGTTTACTCAGCATCTATCTGAGCTGTGATTGGTGTGGCCAGTCTGTGAAGTGAGTATTTCAGACTTGGCTGAGGAAACGTCAGGAACAGAAAAACTCAGAGACTCAAAGCTGGTTTCCCCGCTGCTGTCGTCCAAGGTGAGGGTTTGAATTATTTCAATTTAAAGCAAACATTACAGCCATTTAAAATGTTAGTGAAGTATAAGTAGTAGGAGTGGTAGAGGTACTCAAAAGTTAAAGTACGCTTCAAAAAGAACTGTGTTTCATAGTGGGTACTTATGATTGTATTATTATGAAATGCTCATTTTTAATCTACCAAGCTCATACAAGCAATTCTTTGGACAGTGCTAAAATTGCCTAAATGTCAGAATATTTTTTTTTTTTTTAAGTTTTTAATTTTGTTTTTTAATTGATTGTAGAATGTGCAAAGTTAGGTATATATATAATTATTATTATTGTTGTTGTTATTTTCAAGCTTGAAGAGTGACAGGAATGTGGGGAGAGAGAGATGGGGAATGACATGCAGCAAAAGGCCACAGGTTGGATTCAAACTCTGCCAAGGGCTGAGCCTGTACATGGGGCGGTTGCTCTACTGACTGAGCTAAACAACACCCCATGTATATATATTATTTCATCATTTGTTTATGAGCTATATATTGAGTCATAGCTATTAAGAGATGATAGCAATTAAAAGTTTATTTAACCAATTGAATTCAATTAGTTTTGGTTAATTAGTTTCCATACAGGGACTATCTCTTGTTACAAAGTAGTTCCAGAGAAAACATTCAGTGCAGTAGTGTAAGTTTACCTCACTCAAAAATGTTTATATAGTATTTAAATTTATATTAAAACTATGTAATTCAAATGGATGGATTTTTTTTTTTTTTAGTGTAGTTAGCATTTATGAGGTGAACCATGCTTCTGTCTCTGATAGCGGACATAATGCAGTTTAGTTGTTTGTCAGCTGATTTTCAGATTTAGTTATTGCTACCATCACATCAGATGTGAACCCACCTTTACAAGCCAGAGCTATCGCTGGACTGATCACATTTTTAAAAATCATTTTGTATATTTGAAGTAAAAATAAATGTTTAATAAGAATCCATGTGATTGCAGGTATACGGAAACACTACTGTGGAAGACATGATGAGGAAAGTCCGCATTCTTATCCCCCTGCTGCTCCTCCTTCTTCCTGCGTGTTGGACGAAATTTGACCCCAGAGTTGATGTGTTTATTCATTACTCAAACGTTCAAAAATGGTACCCAGCACAGGCCGAGTGCAGGAGTAAGCACATTGACCTTATCACCATCAGAGATGAAAGTGAGAATGTGATGAGTTTCCAAGGCTGGATCGGTTTGCGCGAACAGAGGTCTGTCTGGAGATGGTCTATGGGAGACGAGATAGCCAACTACACCAACTGGGAAGGAAGTAAGCTGGGCTAGCACATAACACATCTATCTATCTATCTATCTATCTATCTATCTATCTATCTATCTATCTATCTATCTATCTATCTATCTACTGTATGAATACATTTCCATGTTCTATTTGCAAGCAAAACATTAATAACATACATCAAATATATTTACCCCATAATATAATCAAAACTTACTTTACTTAATGTAGTCACGGGCTCAACTGTGAGGCTGCAATAGTCTCTGTGTGCTCTGGGATCCAAAGTGTGGTCCAGGGTTCTAGAAATCATCTGTGCATGTAGGGGTGTGTGGCTGTGTGTGCCAGATTTCTTTCAAAATACATAAAATGTGTTGAAAATAGTTGCTGAAAATATGTGAAAAAATGTGGAGTTAGAGGTTCAAACAGTTTTTCAGCAGTTTTCAGTCCAGGATTTTGTGTTTCTCAATGACAAGCTGAGGCCACCCTGAGCAGAGAGATAGAGATGAATTCATCTCACTCAGAGTGTTTCAAAGTTAGTCATGTCATTTTCTGAACTCATCTGACACGTTTCAGTCACTTCAAAATGGCTGACAATTCTCTGCGTCTATTCAATCAAAACTACATAAAAAGTATAGAAAATGTTGCCACTAGATATAAATAAAGTAAATATATGAAATGTGAATCAATTCAAATGCCCCCACTTCTACTTTTTATAGATGATCCAGACTCTGATGAGTACTGTGCTTATACGAGGCATGACGAACTCGTATGGCGAAGTGATAAGTGTGACACCGACCATAGTTACATGTGCTATGACCAGAGGATGATTCTGGTGAAGGAGAAGAAGACGTGGCAGGAAGCATTAAAACACTGCAGGGCTCTGAAGCCGCTGGATGCAACTAAGCCAGCCACTGACAACAACAATAACCACTATGACCTTGCCACCTTGCTCACTGACGATGACTACTCCTTTGCACAAGATAAGGCAATAGAGATCGGAGAAGGGGTAAGGCTGTTTTCTACTGTGCATTTGTGCCACTGAGCAGCTCCTCCTTTGTGTTTACATCTCTTTGCTTGATGTTGGTAGGTCTGGACTGGCCTGCGCTTCCTGGCTGGTCAGTGGCTGTGGATGGGTAGAGAACCAGTGGAACACATGAATATTACCTTCTGCCCAAAGTCACAGACTTTCTGTGGCATCATGGAGTCGACTGGCTTCGGTTTACAAGACTGCGCGCTGGAAAGGAGCTTCCTCTGTTACACAAACCATATACTAACATCTCAAAGTGGTCAAACTGAAATTCCTATAGTTTAGTTAAGTCTGTGTATAGGTAATTCTGAGATTTCTTTCCAAAGTACATTAAATATGTTGGAAAACAGTTGCTGAAAACATGTGAAAGGAGTTTAAACGATGTGGAGTTAGAGGTTCAAACAGTTTTTCAGCAGTTTTCAGTCCAGGATTTTGTGGGCGGTCCTTAAAGGGTGGCTTGATGACACACTGAGGCCACTCTGAGCATGCCCCTGCACTCCTAGCAGAGAGATAGAGATAAATTCATCTCACTCAGAGTGTTTCAAAGTTAGTCATGTCATTTTCTGAACTCATCTGACACAGTTCAGTTGCTTCAAAATGGCTGCTTGACTGCTCCCACAGGTGCACATTAAGAGGACACGCCCCCACAGTCCTGGAGCTGAGAATTTATTTTTACCTGATTTTGACACCTAATTTAATTTTTAATCATTCAAATTTGGCTGGGTGGTTAATAACAGTTTCTTCTTTGGTCTGACAAACTCAGAACAAACATTTATTCTTATATACACAGACTTTAATGACCTTTTGAATCAGCATACTGTATATGTGGGACAAAAATATAATTTCAGTAGTTAAAAGAATGTATGGAACTTACATTTATTCCTTATCTCTACGAACTGTTCTTTTGAGAAAATAAATTAATCATTAATTTATTCAACAATGCATTGTTTTGTTGTTGTTGTTTTTTTTCGTTTTTTTAGTAATTTGAAAGTAGAAAAATAAGTGTGTAAATGTGTACTTTGCTGCATAACTAACTTATCTCACTAATCAATACTCTACATTAACAATGGATCAAATGACTGGACTGTTGTGTGGTTGTTCATAGCAAACAATCCCAGACACCCTTTTAGATGATGGATGAATCTGTAACATTGGTCATAACACTTCCATATTGATTCATTTCATATTTCTGTATTTGGGGTCATTCTCATGAATTGTGATGCATGTGAATCAAAGTTCTATTAACAGTTTGATGTCAATAAAGTGAACGATTATCACCATGTTAGGCCATTCCCTTTGCCTAATTGTAGTTAACAATGAACGCTGACAAATGCCATTTTAAATCATTACATCACACTTTGGGGTTAAAAGTGATAAGTGCTGGTGACATAAGGTAACTTTCCAAGATGGGCCACCAGGGGGTGCTAGGATGCTTCAGCAAATCATCCATCAGCGGGACAAGACACACTTTTCCTGCTCCATGAAGCAATACCTTCTCTGTTAGGCCTGCAGCGATGAAAACACTGGAGTGAACATACGAACACCGTACGCTATCGACTGCGGAGAGAGTGAAAGTGTGTACTGTTTGTGTGATGTGTGCTTCTGTTAAAAATCCTGGGGTTCATTTGGGAAATCAGTAACACTGTGTTAAAACATATATTATTCACACATATTCCAGTATGTAATAATATTAATAGATGGTGTAACTCCAAAATACAGTACTTTGCAAAGATTAGTGGTGCAGTAGTTAGTGCTGCCACCTCACAGCAGGAGGTTCTGAGTCCCCCAGCAGACTTGGGTCTTTCTGTGATTGGGGAGTTTGCTGTTGTTTGTCTTTATGTGTCAGCCCTGTGATGAACTGGCAACCTGTCTAAGTTGCCTCTCACCTAATGTCAGCTGGGGTTAGCTCCAGTCCCCGGTGACCCCAGCAATGAAAAGTTGTTATGGAAAATGAATTAGTATGTGTATTTTGATATATGAATATATTGTACTTTTGAACTTTTAAAGCGAGATCTGGTCTCACAATTGTTCACTCTTAACTCTAAGATAACTGAGGATGTTAAATATCTCAGCAGCTGTGATAGAAAGCCTTGTAAATGAAGACACAGATATGTTGATGTCTTCAAATAACTCATAGTAGTGTTATGGCTAGTATATCTTGTTTCGTAATGTGTGTGAAGTGTCGTGAAATGGTAGTGTGTCCGCAGGTGAAAGAGTAAAGGCAGCAGCGTGTGTTTATGTCTTCATAATCCAAAATGGATGTTGAAACAAGCTCTGCTTCTATCTTTGAGCAAGATTGAGGCGTTCCCTGGGAGATGATGTAGAGCAGTCTGTTGTCTGACCAAATTCCAAAGTATCTCCAGTTAGCATATGGATTGAATTGTAAATATACATTTTTATACTCTATGTAAACCTGAAAAAGGAACTCAGAAATTCTGTAACACCCAACCTGTGTGTGTGTGTGTGTGTGTGTGTGTGTGTGTGTTTGTGTGTGCATTTGTCGTCTTTGGTTTGGATGTGGAATAAAGACAGTTTAAGAGTTGAAACCATGTGCGGAAAAAACCCACAATACTGAAAGTAGACTTACCTCTGTGTGTGTATGTGTGTGTATGTGTGCGTATATTACTGCAACATAGAATTACATGAAGCTGGTCTACTGCTGGATGGGTTCAGATGGCTGAGGTCAACAACATATCCAGTTAAAACATTGTCAAGCTCCAGCCAAGTGACCTGATTGGTCAGAGTCTGGCCCACGTTGTACTCAGATCTCCCATAATACACAGCTCTCTCCTTCTGCGGTGACCAGGATGCTAGTTTGCCAACTCTGCCGCTTTCTGCTTCACGACTGGAGAAAACAGTACACGTGTATAACCAATGGGTGTGGGTAAAGATCCACTAGAGGGAGCTTTACATTGTGAGACCTCCATCTGCTGCAGCCTCAAAGGTACACCCACTCAGAGGTCCAAACGACTGCACACGGACAATAGAAAACACAACAGTGAAATAACACACGGCTTCTAATTATGTATGGTGTGAAGTTTATTCATAGAGCACAGTTCAAATGTCTAGAAGAGAGAAAGAGACAAACATACAGAGCAAGAATATGAATTCAGAATTACAACATTAAAAACAAGGAGAACAAAAGGCTCCATAACCTCCTGTAAAAACAGTTCCTCTGGTCATTTGATCCACAAATATGGATGGACAGTAAGTACACAAAAGTCCAAACAGATACAGGAAGCACACCACATCCAGATGATTTGTTCCGGGGAGTTTCATACCTTCTTAACAGGCTCTCAAAGGAGATCCGTTAGTTCCTCTATAAGAGGCTGCAGAACTGTTTGGTACCATTTTTGCAACGACTGATGTGAATTCCTGATGAATGATCAGGCTTCATGTAAAGAAGACTATAATACATGTAATACACTTCCAAGGCATTCAGGATGACATTTGTGCAAACTCTTATCGAAGACTTTGATTTTCAGGCAGTCTCTGGTAACTTCAACCTTCACACTGATAACTGTTTGATACTTTTAGTCTATGTCAGCATGTGAAGCAACCCAGGGAACATCACTAAGGGTGTTCATATTTTAAGCCAGTTTAAGGATTTGGCTCTGTCTCATTATATCTACCCAAATATCTACCCATTCAGGTGAAACATTTGACTGTTGATGACAGATTCAATTCCAAAATATTGTGTGAATGGATGTTTGTTAAAATGTTTTAACTCGATGATGCTTCTGAATGTGTCAGTCCTTTGGGGAATAATAACCTCTACCATCGGTAACTTTAATCAGCTAACACTTGTCTTTACACACTTTAAATGATTTTGATAAGTTTCAATCGGGATTCTGTGCCAATCACAGCACAGAGGTGGCTCTTATGAAAGATTTAAATCATTCATTTTTTCTTAAATTTAGCCAAGACATCAAATTTAATGCTTTTCGCTTAAAGTGCAGCCTTCAATCACAGAATACTTTTTTCTTAGACTGGAAAACGTATTTACTATCAAACATCTTTACATAAAAGACTCTGTATAATTAGACTCGGATACCAAAATTTGAAACATAGACCTTAAGCTGTGGTGTCCCTCAAGGGTCAATTCTCGGCCCAGTTTTGTTTAACCTGTGTATGTTTCCACTCCACTTGGCCACTCCATCGGAACAACAACTTCACTTTTCATTGTTATTCTAGCAGCACAGCAGTTACTTAGCTCGATACAATGATTTTATGTCAGGCAGGATGTTCTGGTACCATAGTCTTTAAGACACATACTGTGTTATTGCAATGTAACTTGGTTGATTTCACCTTTGTTAGTTGTCACCTCTCTCTCTTCTATTTTTGCTATTTATTCATATGACAAATGCAGATGTTATGCATGTGATCTCATTACAAGGCTGTTCCATCAATTTATCACTGCACTTCCATGAAGCTTGGGGGCTTACTTGGAAACAGAGTTAGTCACTCAGAATGTAAACATGGCAACAGGAAGTCAGTGTATGGATGCAAAGATGGATGAAAGGTAACGATCCACCTTTGTACCGGTTAATATCCAACCAGCAGAAGCGCCACGGTAGCTCACCTAGTAGAGTGTGCACCTCATCTACAAAGGTTCGGTCCTTACTCAGGGTTCAGTTCCGACCAAAAAATATCTTTAAGGAATCCAAGCAGCAGAGCTTTGAGCAAGCTTGCTAATGCTGGTAAACAGGGACTTTAACTCTAATAGTGAAGAAAAGCGATGAATGAATAATGAATGACAGGACAGAAATGGTTTCATCTTGGAAATGTTCCTGACAAAAACCTGAGGAACTGATTAATTATCATTGGTACCAATCTGATCATCTAACTCTCAAATGTCAAACTAATTCTTTAAGTATTCATTTGTTGCAGATTGCTCTCACACTGTGATGTGTTTCACAAGAACATCTGCGAGAACACAAGCTCCACTTTCTTATGCCAGTATGATTTTTTTTTTTTTTTTAACTTAGGCTACTTCTTTTCTTTCCATTTATGTCTTTTAGATGAGCCAAAATAATCCAGTTTAACCTGAGAAGATGTTTTTTTTTCTTTTTTCTAATAAACAATGGGATAATCTGGAGTGGACGGTGTTGTAGTAGCTCTGTTGAACATTTGTGCATCCTTCCTGCTGGCTGCAGACCAAACAACAGAGCAATATTCATTGTGGGTGATAGAGCTGTAACGAACAGGGTCAGAGCTTATGACTCTTCACAGCCTTCTCAATAGTTTCCTCCCCAGATGAGCGACACAAGAATCAATGATGACCAGATGCTTGGTCCACCATGACTAATTATTTTCAATACAAAGGAGTTCCACCTCTTTTCCATGTCTCACTCTGAGGACAAAGTGCCTGCACTAAAGTCTGCATGTATCTGATGCCCACAGCAGCATGCCTGCTCAGGCTTGTCTCTATGTGTTTGTATAGGCAGAGGTCAAACCAGTGTAACTTAATGGGCCGACAGGTGTGTATGTGTGTGTGTGTGTGTGTGTGTGTGTCTGTGTGTGTGTGTTTAAAGCTTGGGTGGTCAATGAGGCAAATTTGAATTAACAGAAATGAGTTTTAGTACGGTATTACTGTGACTCACTGCTGAACTGAATGAAGTCAGAGAGGGGTTTAGAAGAGAGGAGGGAAAAAACATACCCACAGGAAGAAAAGAAGCTCAGAGGAAGAGAGAGAAAGAGAAAGAGAGGGGGGGAAACTATTAGGAGAAATGGGCTGGAACTTGAGGTATGCTGGAGGCAGGCACAGACAGGCTGACCGAGAGAGGCAGAGAGACATAGAGGAAACAGGAGAGAGAGAGAGAGAGAGAGAGAGAGAGAGAGATTTCACATCCAATCATAACTGATATGTTACATTTTCTTGATCGTACTGCACTCTGCAGTACAACAGCAGTGCTGCTTCTTATTTCTTCTACGTGGAGCATCAGCTGCTAAGAGACACCATTTTAAACTAACTCATGGAGCTCATGTTAGTTTGATGAGTTAGCTGAGAATCTGCCAGCAACAGAAACACAAAGCATCAGGTACTACTGCCACATCAAGTTCCAGCAGGGACATACTTTTCTTCTTTATTTCTCATCCACTCACTTCCGGTTTCATTTAAAAGGCCCAAATTGATTAATTTTATATTATCATAATATGTCACAGAAATAACCTCGACCCACAGGTTGAGAACTAGTTACTTTAAGATGAAGATATGCTACATTGTTACACATTAAATGACCCACCAGCTGTGTTGGGTATAGTTACTTTGGAAAGTAGTTAATTAGGTTACAACGTTACAATCAATTAAAAGTAATCTGTTACGTTATAGCGTCACGTATGAATAAAAGTAATGCGTTAGAGTACTCATGCGTTACCAAAAATTAAAAGCCGTTTGCAGTGCCTCACACATACTGCAACTTACAGTAACTGACACAGACACACAGCCTCCTTTTTAAATGCACCAAGAAGTCCTGACAATGAATAATGTCATCCAACCAAATTAACTCTGCAGGATAACAATAACAGGAAAGACAGTCAGCTTGGATACAAGATGTTTTTTTTTAAATTGGAAGTGGATTTTTTTGCGGTCGACAGAAACTTTTCACCAACGCAGAGTGTGCATTTTACCGTTATGTTGTTCTTGTCCTTTTCACTGTTGAATTGAAAATAATGTGCGTACTTCCACAATTCAAAAGCTGTCCTCCCTGCCATCTTGCCGGTGGTTCGAAAACACTCTCTCACACACACACACACACACACACACACACAGGTTACGTAGGTCAGCAGGGCACAGACGCATCATCACAGCGCTGCGCCTCTGCTGACATATCCACAGGTGGCACAGTACTGTCTGACAAAAAGCAGGCTGCAGTCTGAATTTTTCTTTCCTTATCCGGAGAAATTCTTAAAAGTAATGGATTACTTTTTTTTTAAAAAAAAAAAAAAACAAAGTTACTAATTGCTTAAAGCATGAAACTAACACATTAGATTACGTGAAAAAAGTAATTAGAGTACTTTGTAATGCGTTACCCACAACATTGCCCAAAACGATATAAAAGAATATAAAATAATTAGTAACACCTCGAGAACAGCAAAATGTTTAGTTAGCCAGTTGCATTTCTGCATTACCCTTAATAGTAAAATAATTCAATATTTTTGCTTTTGCAAATGTTTTTGCATGATGGTGCAGTGGTAAGCACTGTCACCCAACCTCCGTGGCTGGGAAATGAAGCCAATGCAGAAGTGCTAACTGTAATTCCTTGAGCTGCCACTTGAGACTGGCTACAAAACATTTTAATCTCCATGGGCCCTTATGTCAAAATGTCCAACTTCACAGCAGAAATAAACATGTTTACAGCCTGGTTCAAAAAACAGTTTTGGTCTCTATAGCTAATTTCCCCGTTCATGACAACTGTACTGAGGGTGAATTTATATACAACTCACCTGTTCAAATGATATTAAAGCTTAAAGTTATGCAGAAATAACAGCATGACAGCTTTGATTGACAGGTGGGTGCTGTTACAGATGGCTTGTTTGAGCAACCAGGCGTCAGGGCACCTCAGCCCACCTCAGGTCTGCTAATGATCCTTGCACATTTTTAGAATAGCCAGGAGGCGGAAGAGGCAGGAAAGCCAACATGGCGGTGGCCAGAGCCAGAGATTTTGAGCTTCAAAATGGCTCTTTAGAAACCTGTGGGTGACGTCATGTTTACGCTATCCATTCTTTTTACCGTCAGTGCTTTGAAACCTCCAGCCTGAGTTTGCAGGTTCACTCCATGTCAGTGTCTCCAGGGTCAGCCCTAGGACATGCAAGTTAGTTTGTGACTCTAAATTGTCTGTAGGTGTCAGTGTGAGTGTGAATGGTTGTTTGATTCTATGTGTCAGCCCTGTGATGAACTGGCAACTTCCGTCCAGGGTGTACTAATGTACCTAATGTCAGCTGTGGCTCCAGCCCCCTGTGACCTTGAGATAATTATTGAAAATGGGTGGATAATACTTATTTTATTTACATTTTTGAATACAGGACTAACAGAGTAACAGAGTATTTTGAGTGTGGCTACCACTGATGCTATTGCATCTTGTAGGAATGATGACTCAGTATTTCCAGTCATGATTGGTTAGTGGCTGACTTTTTTTCTGCTTTTTTTTTTTTTTTTTTTAAATCCAGTTAGAGATCAGAAAGCTACTTGGCCATGTCTGTTACTACTTAACATGTCTGTATGGATCTGTGTATTTGCTTAATGTTAACATAAAAGCACTGGAATGCAACAGTCGATAGACATTCAAGTGGATGAACTTTGAGCTTCATCTTGGATTTGTGAAAAAGGAACAAATTTAAAAGTGTGTTAAAGAAAAAAGAAAATCATTTGATATGGAAACACACACACATGTGCCTACTGCTATCCTGTGGGACAAGTTTTTTGCTGCCTTGACACATGAAAACACAGGATTAAATGAAGTATACACCAAACAGAGACACATTAAAAGCTTGTGAAGCCATTTGGCTGTCTGTCCCTTCATCCAACATTCCAGGGGAGTTCTCTAGCTCGGGGTGAAAAGACACACCCTGTGAGAAAGGAGGAGAGGGTAAGGGAGGGAGCGAGTGAGGGCGGGAGGAGGTGTACACAGTACTCAGCCTCCACTCAAACACTTTGGTTTGGCCATGACTGAAACGTTTTCCTCATCTGAACTGAACTGAGGAGGAGGAGGAGGAGCGAGGGATGACGGGATCACATGCTGCTTTTCTGACTAATCAGTGAAATCAGCTGTTTTTAATTATTCTCTGTAATCCAACATGTTCAACAAAGACAATGCACCATCTGCTCCCCTGTTACATTCACTGTCTTGATATTTTATCTCTGGCTGTGCAGCAGGAAGTATATTAACCCTTAGAAATCCTTTGGGGGGTCAGTGTCTTGCTCAAGGTCACTTCCACATGTGGAGCGAGGAACCACCAACCATTCAATGAATGCTCCACCTGCTCTCCTACCTAAACTACAGCCACAGACTGATTTTCATAGTGACAGAGATGACTGCATTTGTTGCAGCCTTAAAACGTGTCTTTGCACTTAACATTCATTATCAGTGGATCAAATTAATATGTGTAAAGTGGAAAGTCTCACTTGTAGTGACAAAAAATATGGATGGAATCATTTGGCATCAAGTGAAAACTAGAAAATATCTCATAATACCATGAAACAAATATCTTGTTATAATGTGGAAAGGATCTTGTAGGTCATGGTGAATTTTTTTTTTGTCATGGTGGCAGCCAAACGGTGCCATAGTCATTGACTTTGCTTCCAGGTGCTCTAATAGACCAACTGTCCACTACCTGTCCCAAACAGCTGACAGCGAAACATGAAGTGACGTATTCAGCAGAGAAAGAGTCAGAAGCTGGTGAGAGACCAAAAACAGATACAAAACAAAACATCCGAAAACTTTATAGGTTAATAACATGTTTGTGTTGCGTTTATAGTTTGTCACATTGGAGCTAACCATTCATACACATTCACACACTGATAGTGCAGCCTTCAGGAGCAGTTTGGGGCTCAGTATCTTGCCCAAGGACACTTCAACATGCAGACTGGAGGTGATCGAACCGCTGATCATCTGATTACCTACGAGCCACAGCTGCCTCAGTGGCACCCACCTGTCAATCAAAGCAACCATCCTGTTAATTCTGCATAACTTTACAACTTGATATAATTCGAATAGGTGGTTCTATAATGTTCTGCTGGGATGTTGAGCATTTTAACATGGGGGCTTATGGAGATCGACTCATTCTGCAGCCATCCTCAAGTGGACGTTCGAGGAACTGTTTTTGGCGCTTCCAGGTTGGCTTCACGTTGCTGCTTGCTCAACATGTCTTTAGGGCAAGATCATGTTTTCAAGTTTTCATCAGTCTGACCAGGTTATATTTTGTTGCTTAAGCTAAGCTAAAAAACTAAAAAAAACAAAAAACAAGTGGATTTTTGTCGCGTTGCTGCGTTCTTCTGCAGGAAAGAGTTCTTTAAACAGAAGTCACTCGGCGTCAGTAGCTCTGAAATGACTTTGCGAGAAAGTTTAATTGCAGTGTGGACTTTAAGGAAACACTCCGCTGAGAGGCTTTCAGACCAAAACCAGCTTGTGTTCTTTTCCTGGTATGACCTGATTGTGAATCTGCTTTTTCCATCCTGAGGAGACAGAGGGAGAAGGGGGAGACGAGGAGCGTGTGCGTGTGTGTGTGTGTGTGTGTGTGTGTGTGTGTGTGTGTGTGTGTGCATACTTGCCTGGCTAAGAGAGCACAGAAAAAGAAAAAGAGAAAAATTCAACAGATATTTCTTCTGCTCATTTCAGTGACTGATACCGTCATCTGCAGACAGCCAGTCAGAGAAGACCTCCCCTGCCTTTGGCTCGACCCACTTCACACAAATCTGCACACACACACACACACACATACACATCTGGCCTGCTGATGTTGCTTGCTGATCCACATCAATAGCAGAAAAGCCTTTTTAGTTAGAGCTCCCCACCCCAGTCGATAGCTCCGCCCTCTGTGAATTCAATGCTGAGAGACTGTCCAGACACACACACACACACACACACACACATACACACACACTGCTTAGCCTCCAGCTTGTGATCTCTCTCTCTTCCACACACATATTTTAACATAAACTATCATGCTGAGTCCTGTGTTGGCCCAATAAACACATGGCCTGTCTTGGAGTTGGATGTGTGTGTGGTGTGATGGGATTTCTGTCCAACTACAAAGAAACTCAGCTTGAAGTCTTTTCACAGTCACACAGAAAACTGTCGCTTTTGTTATTTGATACATGACAACACATAAATGCATTGCTCGAGGGTTTGCAGCTGATCAAAACACAAAAGAAGCATTAAAAAATGTAAATGAGACCGAACACATCCTGCATGTTATTAAATATAAATTTATCTTCAAATAAACTCAAGTCTGTCAGCTTAGATCCTCTGTTTAGCAGCAGTGATTTCAGGTGTAATTCATCTTATTTTCTTTAATTATGCAAATTTGTGTGGTAATATTCTCCACTAACACCTTACAGTGTGACAGTATATGATTTTATGTAATCTCAAGACTGTGTCATATTTCAAAACTGAGTTTTTATACTTTTGATCATTTATGCTGATATTATTGTGACATATTACTAAATACATTTCCGTCTAATCAAATCATCACAAACTCACAAAGACACAGTGGGTGCGGAGGCTGAATCAGGGCCTCCAAACTCGTGTTTGCCACTTGAATTCAGGCCTAACTCTGTCTGTGGCACTTGGACCCACTGACTTCCATTCAAGGTGTACATCTTAAAAGGTGGGTCACAAATATATAGTTTCATGACTCTTTATTTCCTAAAACCACTCTCACTTTTATCAAATGTAACTGAAATAAGAGCAAATTGTGCTTGTGTTGGGAACTATTTCCCACTGTGGATTGATACACATTTGATGCACTAATGGTTCCAAAAGTTTTGAGGGTTTGTTGTATTACCAGGACTGCCTGCGATCAGGATTTTCCATGTAACCAATTTTAGCTGTGACAGAACTGATCTGATGACACAAATACCAAAAGATGTTAAAAAAAAACAAAAAAAGATGGACAATAAAACAGAAATGAACTCATAAAATAAGTCAAAATAAACCACAGTGTGTTTTCATGGTAATGAATGACCACTGTAACAGTGTACTTGTGTGTGCTTTAATCATTTTTGGTGACAATGGAGGTCTACAGCACAGAGGAATCAGAGGGCACTGATACATAATAAATGATCACTTTGAGGCTTTTCAGGGGACTTGTTGACATTAAGACAAATGTGAAATATCACCAGATTAATATTTGATCATCGGTCAATGAGCTTCTTACCTGGTGCTGATTACTATAGCACTGCTGAACTGTTTGGCCCAGATAATGTTGCGATGGTTTAAAGTGACTCCTGCATTGATTAGGCTCTCACTTCATGTCCATCTGTATATGTACATTACATGATGTACGTGTGTGTGTGTTTAGTTCCGCCTCCTCTTGCCTTCCATCTGGAAACACGACACCGCCTTCCTTTCCGTTAACCCCACCCTTCCTGTTATAAGCCACGCCCCCGGCTCACTCACAAGATTCTACCCTCAGCGGCCCCTCCTTCCCTCCCCCCGACACCCCAAATCTGCAGTGTTTTCCCACATGTTATGATTTCTCACGTTAACCAGGTAATCCAATGTATTGCTTCTCCCCATTAAACCACCAGTAAACTGGTCCAGCACTAATATCAGTACCAGTACAGCAGCTCAGAGGAGCTGCAGGGATCCAGGGTCTGTGTGTGTGAATGGGAGTTCTGGTTGTGGCTGTGGCCATGCAGGTACCTAAAGTGACCACCAGTGGGCGCCAAGACAATTCTGTGTCTCAAAGTTGAGCAGAAGATATCCCAGGTACTGTTGAATCGACGGTCGGTACTGATTCTGGATTCTGCTGTTATTATTGCTTACCGCTGTTACAGACATGGACCTGCACGTAACAACTTTAAGAGGACTTAATCAGAAGCTTCTGTTCAAATAGAAAAGGTACTTGTGTGCTGATGAAGATCAGCCAGGGAACATTAAAGGCCCAATGGCTTGAGGCCTCCACTGATTTACTCTGCATAGTTGTGATGATTTGTATTTTTGAAGCCAAATGGGAAAACAGTGAGATCTGAAGTGCAACTTCAGTTTGAGTTTGCCATGGAGGAAAAACAGAATCTCAAAGTCCTAGACTAGTTCCAGACCTCTGAAATGCTTCCCACATTTTAGATTTTTTTGGGGGGTCAGTGTTGTTGCTGTGCTTACTGACAGCAGTTGATCAAAACTACAGAGCCAATCAAAGCTTTGTAGGCGGGTTTAAGAATGGGGACGTCATCTCTCTGTGCCAGAGAAACAAGTTTGGATGAAATGGAAGCAGCTGTACAGATTGTTGAACGTTTAACCTTTAAAGCTCCTACATATGTTCTTTCAAGTCTTCTATATAACCTATCCATGACTTAATATGCAACGGTCAGCTAGTTATTGTTTATCAACATTTAATGCTTCAAACCTCAACAGATCTGCTCCATCAGAATTATGTGGGTGTGGTTTGATCAGGTTCTATTGACAGTGACCAAACAATATCCTGAGTTACTGTCGTTTGATTCGACTATTTCTAATTCCTGGTCCCTCTGAGCCCCGCACACTTCAACCAGTCCCAAAAATAAAACACAGAAAATGTTCAAGTTTTGTCTTGTTTGTGTTGATGTGGAATCACTCATGAGCGTGAAGGAAAAAACCATGTGACCAAGTGATTCAACACCCTTAAAAATAAGAACCTAGAACCTAAAGTGGTTCTTCATGGTGATGCCACAGGGGAATCTTAGCCGGCTCTGCAAGGAACTTTTTAGCTATTGGAATTTCAGATTATTAAACATGAAAAGATTCTTAGAAGCACCAAAAGTGCTGCAATTGCAGATGTGACTTTTTAGAATTCACTTATCTAAAGAACCTTGAACAGGAATGTTTTTAAGAATAAAAATGTGAAGTGAAAGTAAAGATAAAGTAAAATAAAGTTTTGAGTTAGAGCCTATAGCGGCTGGTCATCGTGATGCCATAGGGAAACCTGTTTTGGTTCTGCAAGGAACTTTTAACCTGATGGGGTAGACTTAAAGAACCAGTAAGCAGTGTTCAAAAGAAAAAAAGGAAAAGAAGATTATTAAACATAAAAGGGTTCTTCAAGGCACCAAACGTGCTGCACTTGTGACATAAAGAACTTTTTTTTTTTTTTTTTTTTTTTGCCATTTAGTTATCCAAAGAACCTGAAGCAGCAAGGAGGATAAAAAGGCTCTTAATCAAGAACCAGTTTTTCTGAGAGTGTAGAAACATCTACTGTACCTCCTCCAATAAAATGAACCTGGATGGCGGTCTAATTATCAGGTTTGTTACTGACTTGTATGGAAACACAAATAAGGATAATACAAAGAAAAGGTAACTGTCTAGAGGTTAGCGAGCTGACCCATCTGTGTTCAAAAGAGTTGGAACTGGAAAGTTTAAGTTAGCAGGTGTTAATATGTGAACTTTAGAGGTGCTCGCAGATGGATTTTCCCCAGGTTTACAGTCTCTGTGCTAAGCTAAGTGGCTCAAATTGTTGCATTAAGAGCAGTACGTTCTGTCCCCGTTGATTCAACCAACACATCAGACATAACTCTGATATTCACATCTGACCATTTTGAAAACACCTGGTTTACATTATTGGGTGTTTGCTGACATTCATTGACTTTTTTTTCGGCATGTGAATCATGCAATGGTTAAAGTATGGCTGAGATTAGGACACTGAAACACTTGGATAAAGTTCAATACAAAGCCTCACAAAGAAGAAGAAGATTTTCCAAAAACAGAAAAGAAACCCGACAGTAAACTATTACAGGATGGGAAAGTGCACGTCAGAGATGATTACAGTGTTATAAAAACAGGTCCAGGTCCTTTAAAACTTTGCTCTAGCTTCACTCTCAGACTAAAAGTTGAGTGTGATTTGGTATGCTTTGGGTATTGTGATCATGCACAATCTCTGTCAGGACGAAAATCTCTGATAGGGAAGAAGAAACCGGCACAGACAAACCCAGAGAAAGCAGGACACAGACGTGTTAAAGTGTAGACTGTGATGTGTAATACATTGGCTGTATGTATGTGTGTGTGTGTGTGTTGGTCTTCTGCAGATCTCATCAGCCAACTCAGATTCCAGCAGCTCCAATGTCTCAGCGCCACAGCAGCCAATGGTAGGCCTACCTTGGTACTGACCAATCAGCATCAGTCAGTTTAGATGAACCCGCACACTTCTCTCAGCTCCACCCACCAGCGGCTGCAGGGCCCAGGCTATCATCTGCTGCAGCCCTGAGGCTCAAAGTTTTTTCGCTGAGTGAAAAAAGTCCAGCTGCACTGCAGAACAAACCTCATTACTGTTTCAGTTCATCAGGACATCGTTGCCTGTGTTGACCCGCATCAACTTAAAAACATGAAGTTGAAATAGAAGTGATGAGTTAAAAAGTTAAAATTCTAACATATATTCATCAGGACACACGGACATGGTGGTAAACCTCTCTTAAACAGAGTTCAGAGATTTCAGAAAAGCTTGATTTCAGTGCTAACTTCTTTTTTGTTAAATCTAGAACATTTAAGGTTTCTTCAGCAAGATACTGGACTGTCCACGAGCATGCCAAAAGACAACTGAAGTTCTTCGTTCTATCATGTCGGTAGTGGTATAGTACTCAAGATCAGAACTTTCTGAAAGTCTTTTCTAAGCATCGACTGTGTTTTTACTTGTTTTTGTCTCAGTCTTGGACGAAGAGGACTTGGGACTTTATTTCAAGACCAGTGAAGACCTGCAGTGATCTCATTAAATTACCCGTATTATCTGATTTATTTTGGAGGTACCTCCTACTTAAAATGCAACCACCCAAAGAGATTTGAATATTAGCTACATATTAGCTGCATAATTGGGCTAAAAGCCCAAGTCTTGTCTTGGTCATGACTTGGTTTTGGTTTACGTGCTCTGGACCACACTGTCAGTAGACAGTGTAACTAAGTGCATACTTGTACTTTTATTCACTGAAAGCTAATTGCTTTTCAGATTACAGTATTTTATACCCTTCCTATCCGGTGATGTGTCTCTAAATGTGACGATTTTGAGTATGAATGTTTCTAATTAACTGAGGGATGAAGTTTTCCTTTATGGGTTGAGAAAATTCTAGAGATAAACAGATTAAGATTTAGATAAATCTTAAGTTCTTAAGATAAATTAACTATAAAAAAAAATAAAGCCTTCTTGGATTAGCTAAAAAATGCAACGTTGAAGCAGAGAACAGCTCTGATTTCATGAAAAGTTGACTTTTTTAGAGATACAGGCTTCTCACAGGAAAGCAAGTCTACAAATTATGACAATCTTAATGTGATGCATTGCTAAGCAAACAAGCTGCTGGCCGTGGCTTCATTTTTATGACACTGATACGATCATGGTATCCATCTCCCCATCTGACTCTTGGCAAGAAAGCACATTTCCAAAAATAGCCAACTTTCCTTTAAAACGTGTATGCACTGATCTCTGATCAGCCTTTAGTCTGACGACTGATCTCTGCTGATGGTTGTCTGACTGTTAGAGTTCAGATCGTTAGCATCTCTCAAGGGTTCAACAGTCTGAATATATTGAACGCATGAACAAAATGAATGAAGATGCATTGACCAGTGTGCTGTTGATATGCAGAGTGTGCAACACCATTGAAACTGAAAGCAGAATGCTGATCATGAAAATAAAATGACAGGTGATGATGGACGTTTAGATGGTTAGAGATCTGACTTTTTTTTTTTTTTTTGATCTATCTGAAGTCTCTGCTGCTTGGACTGGTTAAAATCCAGTCTGCTGTCTCCTGTTTGTGACCTCTGACCCAATCAACAGCAGCAGCACAGCAACAACTTTTCCAAACACAATGCAAAATCCCTTCAATTTGGGAGGAATTCAGCATTTTGCAACTATATTTTATGTCTTTTGGTTGCTGAATAATGGTCATTTCTCATTTCTCATTTCTCAAATGGTCATTTCTCTCTCTCTCTCTCTCTCTCTCTCTCTCTCTCTCTCTCTCTCTCTCTCTCTCTCTCTCTCTAAGATAGCTTCCTGACAAGGAGAAAAATAAAGTGCCCCACCATGAACGTGGCAGAATTAAGCAGCTATAAAGTACCCATATTGTAACGTAAAGCCCCAGAAATCCCATTTAAAACAGCACCACATAAACTTCAAAACACCCAGTCCAATCTAACAGTCCCTCCTCTTTGTCCTCCTGTGGGGATAATAGCCCTTTATCCATAACCCCCTTGCTAACGTGGCTAAGTGCCAACATCGAAGAGAAACAGCAGTGGGTTTAGAGGTGTGCAGATGGGTGCAGGGGGTTATTAATAGGTCTTCAGAGTAGCTGTCATGGAAAGAAGGACTGTTTAAAATCGCTGAGAGGAGAGAGAAAGAGGGGACATGAAAAGAGGAGCACAAAGGAGAGGAAGAGGGTGACCTGTGGCCCCAACGTCATACTGAAACCGCCAGAGGGGGGCATTTGAAACCACCCATAAAGAAATTTAGGAGTTTGGGGGTGCCAATGCGGGCAACCAGGTAAGTGCTGATGTTTCAGCTCAGTGTTTATGTGTGTTTGTCCAGTTACCACTGAGAGCTGCAAACAAAGATGGTTGCCTTTTGCCCTGTGGCAAGAGCTGATGTCGCTTTGGCATCAGGACGGTTAAAGCTGCAGATAGAGATGTAATCCAACCATGTTTAAATCCCAGGTCTGCAAAGCCCCACAGCCAACCTGACACCAGCGTTTAGATTTCTTTTTGGCTGAGCTACTTTCTACTTTCTTCAGTGTGCTGACTATAAACCTGCACTCATTGTATATCAAATCTGAGGCACAACTATTCAAAGGTTATAAGCTAACAAGCTAAAATCTATATTTGAACATAGAACACGGAGCATTCATTTGACGTTGTATTTCTGGGCTTGTGATAATCTCATACATAATACTAATACTAATATTCACTGTCCTTGCAGCTCTGTTTTGGTCGCTAGGTTCTTTTTTAGCTGCTCTCTTCAGCTGGAAATGTGGTCGATGAGAGCCGCTGAGCCTGAACCATACATTACAGTAAACCAAACAAGTAGCTAAAAGAAAGGTTACCTGAGCTGTCAGTACTTGACCTGGTTTTAAAATGTGACAAAATATGGAACATTTCTGTATTGAAATGTCTAAATGTTAGATTTATGTTATATGTTTTGTTGAGTTGTGTAATTACATTATTCAAAATGTTTATAACAGTGGTTAAACTTCTTACTTCACTTCTTACTTTGGTAACTCTGGTTCATGGTGTTTTCTGATAACCTCCTTTTGCAGTACCATCAGGTAAACGCAGGATATGTTGCATACATCAGAGACTGATGAACTTAAGCTGGTGAAACTCACTTAGCTTACCTTGTATGTCATGGCAACATCAAACTAGTCTTTTGTTATTGTTTTGACTTCTATGACAGAAAATTAGTAAAATATTGATTAGTGCATCTTCAGCGTCAGGTCATCAATGTACTTTATTACAAATTGGGACATACTGTCAGAGTCTGGACTGGCAAGAAACAGTTTAATCAGATTTATCGATACCACACTTAACTCACAACTCAGATTGAGCACATGAAATGTCAAATAAACGTTAAATAACGCTGGAGTAAACCCACAGGAAAAAGTTCTGTCCCGCTTTCACCATGCTCTGTGACTCCAGCGTTAACTTTGGTGAGTACAACATCATCATAACTGATAGAAACTCATGAAATGATGAAAAAATAAGAGCCCGTCTGTTTCTGTTTCTCTCATTGACTTTACAATAAAAACACAAAGCAACAGCCATAAGAGAGGTTCTGCTCTAAGGAAGCAGTAAACGCACTGTATCCCCACCATGCTCCTTGCTTCTGCCTTTGATCTTTGGACGCAAACCTGTTGCCGCCAGCAACACCAGACACACACACACGCACACGCGCCGCACGCACCCTCACACACACACACACACACACACATGCAGCAGTAAAATCAATGTATTTAATGGATGTTTAGTGCTAAACATTAACAGAATGGTAGCAGCGTGTGATATATAGGGAAAATATTACTTTTTTATAATCGCTATATATCATCAATTTATGATGCACTTTCCCAGAATGCCTTGTGTCAACACGCTTATAGAAAGTCAAAGTCCCACATCAGTCTTTCATCTTTCTGGAAAAAGTAATATTTATTCCTAGTGGGCGGAGTCCACTGTTTCTGTACTGGACTGAAATTGCCTACAGTATGTCAGGTGGTTAAGTCACGATAAGTTACTGCTCATGAGAAACTAAACATTTCCTATACTGCCGTTTCACATGAGAAGAATTCAACCAGCGGAACATTGCGTTGGGCTTGATTGTGAAGCCTCATAGAAAAATGCTAAGACGGTCATCAGCGAGGTTAGCGCCACATGCATTAACGAAACCCAACAGCAGCAACCAGCAATCATCTTATCGGCACTGACTCCGCTGTTTGGTTTTCCACAAAGGGCGTGTGGAAGTGTGTTTGACTTTTATTAAGAGTCTGTCGGTTCTTCTGTTGTTGTAGCCGCACAGTGAGGGCCAGTGCATAAAATTCTAGTGGCATCTAGTGGTGTAGTTTGGCAATTCCCTCCCGATGTGGAGAAGAAGTTACGGTGGCTGTGAAACGTAAGCAAGTGTTTATTTTGTCTGTCCTGGGCCGCTGTAGAAACACGGCAGGGCTCATTCTGAGGCAAAAGGTGTCAAACATGTTTTAGGTTAATGGCCACATGCTGCCCACTCTGGACTCTTGTGACAGTCTCATCATACGTGGGAATGAATATGGCCAGTTGAGGAACGCCTGTAATGTTCCGCCAAATGACTTAACTTTGTGTTTAATTTGGCTCCAAATTGGTGAAACATCTTAAACTGTTGCAGAGTTTGGGTGTGTCAGGCTTTGTCAGGAAAAGTCTGCCACTCTGTCTTACAACACAGCAGGTCTGCAGCCATCAGCATGCATGTTCACAAAGTCACCTCAGAGATGGCTTGGATGCTGATGCTATTTTATCAGCAATAATGTGATCATTTTCCTGTCTGAGATTGCTCATCACTCTGCTACAACTAAAACAGCGCTTGTGTCCTCAACTTGAAAATAATTCATTTATTAAATAATTCATTAATCTGGTCTGTTCTTTTCAAGTGCTTGAATTTAAAAAAACAAATCATGTCCCAAGAACTTTTCATTTCATTTCATAAATCATCTTAGCTATTATCCATGATATCTGAGATGGTTCTCCTGTACAGACTTGTTGTGTCTACTTAAATTAACTGTAAATTAAAATGCCAATTTATGGTAATGATTCATTTGAACTTTATTTGAGAATTTGTACTTTAAAGTACAAAATAAAATATCATTGACATGGTAAGGGCCTTGAAGCGGGTCTTGCTTTATTACCTGATCTTATGGGTTCACAGGGACTTTCAGCTCACTGTTCCTACAAGGCCTGCAGGCACTACAGTGATGGTTCTATTTAAATGATGTTTACATCTCAGACTGTTTTGTTTAAATATAAATTAGGGACACAACTATGCAGTAATTCCAGCTCACCACGCCCCAGACTTAGCTTGTCACTAATAGCAGCACATAGTGGGGACAAACTCTGAGAGTTGAGACAGGAGGACCAAACAGCACTGTGCACATATTTCATATTCAACCAGTAACATTTCTGCTGTTGCTGCATTGCATTCTGGTCTACTGAGGCTTCTATGGTGAATGTTTATTCTAACAGACATTTTCATTTGATGTTTAAATGTTAAAACATTTTCTGCTCTCAGACTCCACCAGAGCTGCTAGAAATATCTGGATATGATGTCATGTAATATGTGACTGACCACTTAGCCACAGGCTGAAGGAATATACACCAAACTACAAAATGCAGCCAGGAATGAAAAGAACATAACTCGACAGCTGTTTTGAAGCCAGTTACAGTGTTTTAGTGAAGTTTTGCTTTAATGGAAGAGGACCAGTGGTAGTAATGTTAATAGCAGCGTGGCGAACGGCTGCTTAAACACACAGATTGTCTCTTCTCTCCTCACTGTGCCACTAAATGAAAAGGTTGGAGGCTTTTAAACACCTCATCACACCTGCTGCCAAACACAAAGTATGTTAAGAGCAGAGCAGAGGTGGTGTGGAAAAGAAGGAAGAAGCTACATGCTGATGGACGCCTTGAGTTTTTATTTCCTCAGTGGAGGGTTGACAGGCCCGCCACGTCATTTCAGAAAGGAAAAGAAAAATTTAGCCTTGAAATAATGCCACATCTCTGCCATTTCCTGAAAGAAAGAAAGAAAGAAAGAAAGAAAGAAAGAAAGAAAGAAAGAAAGAAAGAAAGAAAAGAAAGTGGTGGTCAGTCCATAGATGCACACATTGTATTCTACACACACATAAATACACAACAGTTAACAGTTAACGTTCCCTCAGCCCAGGACCATTAGTTCCCACACACACACACACACACACACACACACACACACACACACACACACAAAGCGAGCCTCTAATTTAATGTGTATTTATAGCAGTCTGAGTGGCCTGGACGCCACGGTGGATGGAGGAAAATGTCGAGGCGTGATTACACACTGCTATTCCCAGCCCCCCTCCTCCCTTCCTGTAACAAGCACACCAAATCTGTTGAAGCTTTTATTCTGAAAGGTCAAGAAGTGACAAATGTAAGACATGTCATGGTAGACGGATGAGCAACACTAGCAGTAGTACTAACCTTAGTAGAATTAGAAGACTGCTGATAGTAGTCATAATACTATAGTAACCAGACACTATGTGTAGTCGTAGGCCTCATTGATTGGTGATTGGTGGTTGTTGGAGCAATAGCAGCTGATGAAGAAGCTAAGTACAAACACAAAGCTCTTGATTTATTAGTCCCAGCCATTATCCATGATCAAGAGACCTCACTGATACAAGCAGGTTTCCTGCACATGGTCAGAGCTCCATCTTCTACTGAGGTTTTTTCACCACAGGAAGTTTTCATGGGATCTCTAAAACTAGACCTCTGTTTTTGTCCAAGGATGGCAAAATATACCTACTAGCACATCCGAAACTCACTGCTTGACATGTTATAGCTCATTTGTTTAACCTCTAGTTTCAAGCCTCGACTGTCATGTTTCTGACCTCAGATGGTAAACTATCAATAGAAAGTCTGTCCTACATGTTAGATGCTATGGAAATGTAAACAATAATGTAGAAATGTTTAGTCCTTAGTGTAGCTCATGAATTTTGCTTATCTGGTTCCGTAGTTCAACTTGTTGGTTGGAAAGTTTGAGGAGTTTAGACACTGAAAGGTCATTGGGGTATCTTATTAGAATACGCAAGGGTAGAACCAGAGCACACTGCGTGATCTTCATAATCCTACTGTTAAGAACTCCCCATCCCCAAGAGGAGCTCGAAGAAGGACTTCAGGAGATGGATGGTTGGAAAGTTGTGATGATACAGTGAGTCTATTGTTGCAAGTCCAATGAATTTGACAGATTTTTCCGAGTTCAGGAAGAAATTTAAGCAGATAGGAGGTGGGGTTTGGAAGAAAGGTGCAGGCAGGTGGCAGGGACAGATGGAGGAGGAGCAGCAGGCAGCTTTAGGGGATAAAGGAAGTGTTTATCTTTCTGTGTATGAGCAAAAAAGTAAAATACTTGCTCAAATATTTTTCGCCTCCGCGTTCGAGTTGTCCGGAGATTAGTCCAGAATGAGAATGCTCAGAAGAGTCAAATTTAAAATACTGAATGCACTAGTAGAACAGATAGCTATATTCAACAGTGTGCATATAAGCATGTGTGAATGTAGGAAAAACACCTGGCTGTTCCTAAAAATCAGGAGGGGAGAAGGCGTGGTTTCCATTGATGGCAGTACACCTGCTGCACAAATATTCACAGTTATGATGAATTCCTTCCATGTGTTCAAATCATCGCAAAAGGGACACACATATATGCACATAATCGCCTCAAGCTGTGTGTGTGTGTGTGTGTGCATACTGGCACACCAATGACAGAATGAGGGATCTTTTGGAAAAGACTGCTCCTGCTCTTCTGTGTCCATCTTCTTCTCTCTCCAGGCGACTGCGGGATCTTTTTCTTTCTTCCTCTTCCCTCATTTTTTCATTCATATGAAAGGCGTGCTCACACCAGAAAGTGACGCTCATCACAACTCTCATGGAAAATGGCATGCACTCAAATAGTGCCTTTCCAACCATTGGCTGCCATGCAAAGTGCCAACTGCTCATCAGTTTTTTGGAGCTAACATACACATAGACACTGACACACTGATTGCACAGCCTTTGGGAGGAATTTGGGGTTCACAGCATGTTGCTCCAGATTTCACACAAGATGCAGACTGGAGGAGCTGAGGATCGAACCACCAGTCATCTGATCAGCTCTACCTCTTGAGCCACATCCACCCCAAAGTTTTAGTTAACCATTACCAGACTGTTCCACTCCATTCCCGTCTTTAAAATGTACATTTAGTTAAGATTTTGGGGTTGTTGCACAGACGGGGAGAGGGACGAAGTTTTATTTCAGTGCAGTCTTCAGTCTTCTCAACCAGCATCACATGGCTTCTCAGGTAATGTCACGATCTCTGCTGTTTAATCGACTTGAAATGCTGCTGTGACCAAACCTTTGAGCTTATGATGCTTTCTATGTTTTGTTTGTTTTTCTCTTCACTCTCAGCGTAATGCACATGCGCACATATGCATGAGCCGACAGATTAATATTAAAGTCCACCCACACTCACATCAGGTCCTGTGTCGTGGTGGAAAAACAGCAGCAGGATTTTCAATCGGGCTGACAACTGACACACACACACACACACACACACACACACACATGCACACACGGTCTCACATACAAGGATTCATCCCAGAATAAACAGAAAAAGAGAGGGAGAGGTGTGTGTGTGTGTCTGTGTGTTTGTGCGTGTATGTGTGTGTGTGTGTGTGAATTAGTGAATATTTGATCCTGTATATCTTCCCCTTCCCACCTTATTTATAAAAAAATATGTACAGTGGTCAAAGGCAAGACACAAATGTGTTTGTTTGAATCGTGCCATGAATTCCATTATGATGATAAGTGTTAATTTTACAAAATTTTGCAAGTCATATAAGTTGCAGTTTGTTGTAAAGATAGTAACTGTCCATAGTCTCTTGTCTAGTACAAAATATGTTAACAACACAGAGGAGGCAGAATGAGGGAAAAAGTATTGAAAGAGGTGAAAACTATTAAAAGTCTGGACGTGTTGAGAGCTGCAGCTCTTTAAATTCAATGAGTTCATGCAAGCTCATGGAGAGAAAGTCAAAACGTTCTTTATGTGACTTTGTTGACTTACAAATGTATCTTTTAAATTTAAAAACATCATATGTCTAATTCATTCACAGATCTTTAGGCGTGACTCAAAGATTTATCATTTCTTAAGTAAAAAGTCTTCAGTAATTTCCTAAAAGAGCTGTTTAAAGTTTTTAGCTACTCAAATCAGTATTGAGTGTAACTCAATCTTTTCAGTGTATTAATGCACATTTGTGAGAGCCCAAATAAAGTACAGCATCTGTGTATGGTGGTATATGAACATGTCGCCTAATGCAACAGTGTGACTGACTGATTGGGATGTTGCATGCTTGCTTTGATGACACAAAGAAAAATGTAGAACATTACCAGACTCCTGACTGACTGTCAGCTGTTCACTCAAACGTATTTCTGAAATTCCCATGAGTGTCAGCTGCTTCCTGTATTCCTGCGCGTACGTGTGGTGTTCTCAGGTCCACCCTGAAGAAGAGAAAAACTCACCACAGATGGACTAACCTCTGTGTTACAGAGGTTAGTTATTATTGTCCTCTCTCTAACTCTCTTTCTTTGTGCTGTCCTTTAATCACTCAAACCTTTCGACACACGATCACAGGGCGTGGCTCTTCACTGCGTTTGTGTGTTCTGGGCTGACCCTGTGACATCTTTGCGTCTGTGATGTTGCAAATATGCAAATCAGACTGGACGCCACACAGAAAACTTCACCCTTCCTTTAATGTTGGTCTGTGATGGCTCTCCTCATCCTCCTCTACACACACACACACACACACATGCACACACACAGACTTCCAGTTTCCAGTATGTACAGTAAACCTCTAATCATAAGAAAATAACAGGGGTGTCAGGGTGATCATAAAACCTCACATATTTCTCCCTTCTGCTTCCATAATGTCCCATATTACAGACCAAATGGCATCATGGGAAACACCTGCTTCGGAGCACACAGGTGGTACGATGAGAGAGAGACAGGGAGGGGGGGTGGGGTGGATTTAGACAGAGAGGGGGGTCTTTAGGGGATGTTGTGAAACATGTAATTTGAAGTGTTTTAACAGGACAGGTGAGGCCTGCTTGAGGAATGTGTTTACGAGTGTAATTATTTTTGTCAAAGGAATAGGCCTACAGTTTCCAGCAGAAATCGAAATCGCTGAATCAATCACAAAGTCTGCAATCTGACAGTCCTTTGACCGACTTCTGCATGTGAGTACTGTACCACAGCCTCCACAGAATGGCACACTATAAAGCATGGGTACGTTAAAAAATCATTTTAAACTTAATGAATCTACCAAGTTGACCAGGACAACCAAAATGACCATATGAGTGATTTCTGATCTGACACAGATGATACAGTCAGAGAGGGACTTGTCACAGGTATTGATAGTCAGTTACAGTATCAAATAGCTGATTGGCTCCTGGTATCCCAGGACTGAGCCAGTTTAACTAGCTGCACAGCTGACCGAGCTAACGACAATTAACAGTTCACTTCTCAGCAAAGTCTGTAAATCACCTCAATAGTGTAACGTTACTCTCTGTTGATCTCAGAGGATGTGTCGGGACCCAGTTCAGTCCGGCTGCTGAGCCAGGTTGTGTTCACTGATAACAGCAGCGGTTAATTGATAGTTATCAGCAGTTACCTAGCAGTTAGCTACTTTAGCAAGTTGTTATGCTAAAGCTATCCAGTTTCACCAAAATCACTGAATAAAGTTATAAAGTTGTGCTTTTGTACAGTAATCAGTGAGGCCCGGCCTGCTTAGCTTCGCTTCGCACAAAGACTGGAAACATAGGTCAACAGCTAGGTCACTCTTAGCTCAGGCACTCAGGTACTTTAGCCTAGCGGTCCCCAACCACCGGGCCGCGGTTCGGTACCGGTCTGTGGGTTATTTGATCAAAAAACAAACGTCTTTGGAAAGCTTCTTCAGCGACTGAAACAAAATTACGGAATAGACTGCACATAAGGGTGTCATTCATGTCATGTCACTCCTAGATGGGACCGGTTCGTTGCGGAGAAACAAGCTCAGGGCTCCCACTAATTCAGCGTAATGGTGAGTTGTATTTTTATGCACTTTATATTTGTTGCATCATTTTATTGCGTCATATTTAGCCCCCACACCCTGAAGGCTGGTGTGTGAAAATATTGTCTTACATGAAACCGGTCCATGGCGCAAAAAAGGTTGGGGACCGCTGCTTTAGCTGGATATAACACTAGGCCCTACAAATAAACCTGACTGCCTGTATGTTTGAGCAAAGTGTTGTTGTTAGTGCAACAAAACTGGAACAATAGCAAAACCCAACTCACCAAAAAACACTAATTCACAGGTGTATGGCTGTGAGGCAGCAGAGCTTTAGTTAGTTTGCAGAGTTATATGATTTTTTTGAGCAAGTCCAATGTCGTGGTAAATTATGATTATTATGTGGAGTTATGAGTGCAGAATTTAGGGCAAAGTAAACAAAGGAAGAAAGAAGGGAGAAAAGGAAAAGAGGAAATAGGTAGAGTCAGGAGAGAGAGACAGAGAGAGAGGGAGAGAGAGAGAGAGGGAGCACATGCACATGAAGTGAATATGCAGACTTCAGTAACGGGAGACAAAAGGAAAAAGAATCTCATGCCAGGAAGTAACAGTGAAGGAAAGAGAAAAGAAAAAAATCAGATGAGAGAGGAGAGAGACACGATGATTAACTACAGTCACACGTCAGCAAACTACCAACACAACTACCACAACTACAGAGAGATGTGTGCTTAATAAACCCAGCGTGGTGATGCGTCTGAATCTCAGGGGACATTCGTCTATACGAGCAAAATATCAGTCTGTCCTCGACAATCGAATAAATGCACCACAGCTGATTCCAACAAGTCTCCAAATCCAGCTGGAAGGAAGGATTCAAGTCACACACACTCATGCACACACACACACACACACACACACACACACACACACACACACACACAGACCCACACACACGCACAGTGCTGCGTTGGACTGTAACTCATGTTAGGGAGTGGTGAGAGTGTGAGAGAAACCAGAGCAGAAGCAGGAGTCGTTTACAGAGATGGTTAACTCTTCATGCTCCATCCGCGCTGACCACATGCAGTGAAATTACAGGGCTTCTGGTATAAATAGTGTGCGTGCACGTATGATCCATCCTAAGACCGGTCACATTTGACTCATTTAAAGAAAAAAAGAAAGAAAGAAAAGAGGAAAGTTACTTTCACACATAGCCGGTTTGATTACCCCGAAGAAGAAGAAGAAGAAGAAGAAGAAGGCCTGACATACAACCACACACACAAAGGCCTCCTAGACATGCAAATGTGGAGGGATGGCCGTGTGATGGGCAAAATGTGATGGGTACCTTGCTCAAGGGCACATCGGCAGTGGTGCCCAGGAGGTGATCTGGCACCTCTCCAGCTACATATATATATATAAATTTATGCAAATCATTTAGTATCCACATTAACGCATATGCACACCACTGTGTGTGTTAACACTGCTATGCATGCATCCTTCATTTAAAAAGTGTGTGACAGCGAATCAGTTCTGAATCACTACTACTAAAAAGTCAGTGTGAACTCAAATGCAGTGTGTTATGCTTCACATGAAATGAGCAAACAGATCTGAATACAGCCTTAGTTTGATTCTGTCAAATGTTCATGCCATCCAATCATTCCGAGGCAGCCACCGATGTCATGTTTGTTGTGTAACCATGGCATGGTTCTTCTCATCTGTTGTGTAAGGTTATGGAAGAAGACACTTGCCTGTTTATAATAGACTGTGATAGTTCACCGTTCACTGTGTGGGTTAGATTAAACTGAACACAAAGCTGCTGATGGTTACGACTTAATCTTGAACTCACGAGGCTGTTGATAATGATTTGAAGGTTGAAGGTAACAAAGGGTTTTTATATTTGTCTGCCTGATTGTTTGTCCTGTCTGCTCTGTTGGCATGTGTTTTTCAGACAGACTGTGGATGAATTTACTCTTATTCACTTTAATATTTTAAATTTCTCCTCTAAGAACTGTGATGTTTGCATGTTTTACTGACACAATTCCATTTTAAGCAGCCGAGTACACTTTAAGGACAAATTAAGGACTACAGTGTGAGATTTGCAGCATTGCATGCAGGTCTGCATTGTAGTTTTTTTGTCCATTCATCTGTCTCTCACATAGAGACAGTGTTCACTGACAAAAACTCTCACTCTCTTACAAGCTTATGTGTTTTTGAAGATTACATTTAATTTCACTTGTCTGGAAATTACTTTTTAATGAATATTTCACACGCACACACTAAGATTACTATATAATAAAGTCCTTAAAAGGAAAATTCCTTTTTCCTGTTTTATTTTTTCCTCCTTTCTTCCTGTTTCAGATATTTTGTTCCCGCTGGCCTGAAGCTCAGAAGGAAAAGAGAGGAGAGGTAGGCTCAGTGATGACAGGACGACATGAAGTTGAAGGAAAGTGGGAGGGGAAGCGGAAAGTTAAGGCAGGAATACAGCAGAGGGAGAAAAAGAACTTTGGAAAAGGACACTGAGGGGCAGCCAAGAGGGGTGGAGAAAGAAAATGGAAAGATTGATGTCGCAGACAAAAGGAAAAGAGACAAAATGACAGAGGTAGAAAAAAGGAAGGAAGGACAGAAGGAAAAAAAACAAGAGATAAAAAAAGAGAGCGTGCGACGTGTGGACGGAGAAGACGAAGGAGAGAGAGAGGAGCCATGAAAAACATACAGTGAGGACTTGGGAGTAAAGGGGGACATTTGAGGAGGAGAGAACAGACAGAGGGAGGGGGGAGCTGAAAGGTGGAGGAACACTGAGGGTGGAGATATATGGAAGGAGGACAAAGGCAGCGTGAAGGGACTGCAAAGAATACAGCAGAATCCTGAAAATATTAATAAGCGCCAATGTAAATTTAAGTGAAATTAAAATAAATCAAGTGATTCAAACTGACATATAATAATACTTTTAGCAGCTGGCCTGATGCATCAGCTCCTCCATAGACCAGAGTTCAAAATATCTGGCTGTGATGTCACAACTGTGGGAGAACGCTGACACGTCACATGGAGAATAGAGAGCAGAGAGAGTCGGATGGTTTCCACAGAGCGGGGAGGCAACCTGACTATCGATGATCAGATGAGCAAATGACCAATTTCTCACCAGACCAAACCGTACATGAACCCCCCCCCCCCACCCACCCACACACACACACACACACACACACACATATAGACTCAGCAGGCAGTGGTCAAAGGCTCTGTAAAACATTGACCTCAATGGAAAAGAATGCAAACCCTCTCTGTCTCTCTCTCTCTCTCTCTCTCTCTCTCTCTGTCTCTCTCGCTCGCTCGCTTTCAGTCTCCTCCCCTCATGTGTCAGACACACACATATTGGTTAGATTAAACTGCCACGGCGAGAGAGAGAGAGAGAGAGAGAGAGAGAGAGAGAGAGAGAGAATATTCATTTTCCCACATTTGACCCAGACTCTCTCTCTCTTCTCTTTCCTGTCGTCTCTCATGTTAGGCCACTCTCCTTTTCTTTCTCAGCTCAGAAAGCTGAACTATCATGAACTTTTTTTTTACAATCTTAACACCACTTTTTAAAAAAAAAAAAAAAAAAAAAGCATGAAGCGTGTGTGTACAACCAGTAATTAATACTTCAGTAATACTGAAGTCTGACAGTCATGGTTTGATTTTTCAGTATATTTTATAAAAGTTATGTTAACTTGAATGAAGTCACCCACGGGCATCATCAGCTGTTGCATAATTTGTTAGCCATGCTAGCAGCATTGCTGTGAAATTCTTGGTTACCTGGAAAACTAATTCATACCTGCCTCAGCCATGCTATGTTTAGTGACAGGTAGTAAATGTTAGCATGCTACCATGCTAAGCTAGGAGGGTAAACATTGTATAATGTATTGTTAGCATGGTAGCATGGTGGCATTAGCATTTTGCTCAAAGAGCTTCTATAGCATGTCTTTAAGACTCCTCTCTGTATACTGTGCTTCAGAATGAGTAGTGGTTCATGTGGTTTAGGCTGAAAGTGACATATCAAGTTATCACAGCCAACCTCATGCACTGTCGTGTTGTTGGCAAAATATTTTAGAATTTGAGATACTGTGTTTTACTGCATGTCTTGACATTTATTTTAATGGTGCCAAACCAGATCTGTCAAAGTCTGAGGAATTGTTGATGAGTTAAGGTTGTTATGATCCTACGACAGTTACCATACATTAAGAATGGAGCCTGTGTATGACATCTAATATTGTGACACCACAAAATTAACAAAACAGCATTTTGATTGAGGAATATAGGCCTATAGATATGTTGACTATATTAGGGTAACTCCAACATTCCTCACTCTGGCCAGCTAGTTTCGTTCCAGCTGGATCAGTCAGCTTTGCAGCAATTAGAATATTTAACATCACAATCTAAATATTTTGTAGTAACAGTTTGTGTCATAACCTTCTAAATTTGTGTGTAAATCATTATAACCAGATGATCCAAGCAACTATTTCAGTCACGAGTGATTTTATTTATCTCCTTTACAGGACTTTAAATGGCTAACTGCATTACATTTATCTTGCAGATGTGCTCAATAGTTAGTTTGCATAGTGAAATATGCATAATATAGTATGTTGTCAAATTGTTGTCCAATACAGAGATAAGGCAAATTTCTGCTACATAATTATGACGTGCCAGATTCTTCATTTTATGGAATTATGTGTTAATTCCAGAAGAATTATTTGAAACTTCTGCACTGATCTCTGACTCTCACATTTTTAAAGACATGATCACAATCTTTACAGATTCCTCTATTACAATGTTCGTTTTATGTCAAGCTATTAACAAGTTGCAGTTTTATAAATGGACCAAACAAATATGGCTGAGAGAAGGTTTCATTTATTATTTTCACTTTACATCTCGAGTTCACAAAGCAAAAACCAAAGGTCAGAGTGTTGTCCTGGAGAGCTTCAACAAGTCAAACATCAAAATGACTTATCTGAGGAAGTGAACAAAGGAAAAAGGAAGTGATAAAACATGACACTGTCCACTGACCAAGCACAGTTGAGTGTTTTTTCGACCGGGCAGAACATTCGGACTGATTCAACCCAGACTGAATGTTTTTTTAGTTGTAAACGGACCATTACGGATGCACCGGTTTATAAAAATTACACCTGGTTTATGTAGGCTGCATCTCAATATGTACATCATCTTAGAAGCTGGTGTAAGTGGTCTAATATAATTATTGTTAATATAAAAGGAGTTTTGGGGTAATTTCCATGGCTAAGTTTTGAAAGGAGTATTATCTTCTAGTTCCTGGAAAGTGGCTCCAAGAAAAGTGAAACTGTTGTAAATAAATAGGAAGAAGAAGGTCAGCTCTGGTCAGGTTAGTCACATTAGCAGTAAAGCTCTATGGCAGTGTCTGCCTTACTACATCACCCATAAGCCTAAGAGAAGAGAAAAGTAAGAGGCACAAGAGTTCAAATTCAAGATGTTCCACCGTTGCAGTTGAGAACAAAATGTAAGGTCATAGCTGCTGAATTCATCCAAAACTGAGCCAGAATTCAAAACTATATTGATTTAAGTTGCAGATTGTAAAATCAGTTTTCTGTACAGTGCAATCATTACTTACCGCCCACTATTAGTAGAATTTTAAGCATGGTGATTGGATGATTCTCACCTAAATGCCCAAAGGTCGTCGTAGTGAGCCTACACCTTCAAGTTTTTATCTACTCAAGCTGTATATTTTTGATTTTTCATAATAGAAGCAGATATTTTCTAACTGTGCTCCAACATATAATGTTATCTGTGGCAGAAGCACCCAGAACGCTGCTCTCGGGGTGATTTTGACTTTGCCTGAAGAATCACCATCAACTCAAAACTTGAATTTGTATTTTTTAGGACCAAATATCTGCAAAACTATTGACATTCCCATCAACCTCAACCCATCAACCAGTCGCTAACGTCATGACAATTACTGTCCCACTAAAAGTGCATGCTAAATCTTAATGTGCTGGGAGCACATGTTTACAGCTAAATGATTGACAGCTGTGCCATCCAATCATAGCAAGCCACAGGTTGCCACTTGCTTGTCCCTCTTCAGTGCCACACAGGCACCACCACTTCTCTAAAATAACTGTAACTGTCCTGAAACATTTTAGTCTGCACTTCAAAAATCTTTCACAGTAAAATAAAAGTGCTTTTTGATTTATGGAAATATCAAATAAATAAACGCCTTATGAATTATTATTATTAAATATTATTATTATTATGTATTATTATATATTATTATCTTTTTTAGAATGTACTCTAGATATGCATGTATGTAAATGTATGTATTCTAACCTCTTTAAAGCACATACCTCTCTCACACACACGACTATAAAAGAGCATCACAAAATACACGGTATGATCCTCCATTCTTTCTTTTTGTCTTTCTTTTTCGGCCATTTCTCATCAAAAAACTGTGTTTAAATAAACATTGAAGAAAATACAGCCTCCTCCTCCTCCTCCTTCTCCTCCTCTCTGTGTGGTTGTCTCTCAGCCAGCCTCTCCTCTCTGTGTGGTTGTCTCTCAGCCAGCCTCTGGGTTTGTCTTCAGGTTTTGCAACGTCACCCTGCCACGTCGAGGATGGGCAGTCTGCCTCTTTTCTCTTTCTCTCTCTCTTCTCCGTCACATACACTCAGGATAGAGGTCAAGAGAGGTAATGAAGCATAGTGAGAAGAACTGAGAGCTGTGAGAAGAAGTGAGGCTGCGAGAGAAGAAGAAGAAGAAGAAGCAGAAGAAGAAGAAGAAGAAGAAGAAAAAGAAGAAGAAACGGCTGAAATGAAAAAGCAGGAAAAATTCCTCTGCATGTCAAGCATCACAGGCTCGAGGCAGATGTGATCATTATCAACATTAAAGTGAACCTCGAAAGTCCCTTTAAACATCACGTTAATCTAATCTAATTAAGAGTTAAAGAAAAATGAGGTTAATGGACACAAACGCAGAGAAAGAAAAGAAAAAAGAGGGCTCAAAATAGACTGAGAGAGGAGTTTATTCTGAGCGCTGTATGGGCAGGGCGGCCTGGGAGGCTTCTTTAGGTCCTCATCACCTCACATTAACTCTGTAAAGCAGCCTTGAGTTGGGAAACTGCAAGAATTCTGGATATAAGCATCCACTAAGAAGCAAAATGAGTGTAGATTCACAGACTGAAAGATCAGCGCTGCTGTCCCAGGTGGTCCGTCCATCCATTGTCTATAGCCACTTATCCTCATCAGGGTCATCTGGTGCAAACTTCAGATTCGTCTCATACTTTGGTTTATGACCAAATACCTGCAAAACTAAAGACATTCCCATCAGCTTCAGCAGTGCTTTGTGTTTGTTTGTACAGTGCTAACACTGGGGCACATGACAGTGAAATGCTGATGAGGATGATCTACTCAGTACATGTCAGACTATAAAGAAGCAGAGACATCTTATTTAGAACTTTACAAGCAAGGAGTGAGATTCTAAACTTCAGACAGCCAGTGACATTTTCCTAAACGTGTGTGTCCTATATGTAAACCACAGGCTGTAATCTTGATGCCTTGTTGCGGTGGGGAAGTCCAGCAAAATGGGCATTGCAGCAGTCCAAATCTGTTAGTGACAGAAGACATTACCTTTTTTTTTTTTTTTTAAGTAGAAAGACAGAGAGAGGCTCAGTGATTCTGCTGATGATGTGGCTGTGGAAATACAGATCAAATGTCTAACCTGATCACTGCTCCAAACCAGGAGAGTTACCTTTAGATTATCATTTTGAAATAATCAAAATAATAAAAGCATGCAGCTTCAGGACTTGTCATATACACCCTGCATCCCACAAAGTCCATCATACTATGTGATATATTCTAATTTCTTTGCCAGATACTGTTTGAGGCAAAAATAATTACTGTCATTACATGTTTTTGTATATTTTACAACTTGAAGTAAGGTGGTGGTGACATCAGGAACAGCAAATAGCTGTCAAGCTAACCCTGGCACATTTACAATTTTGATTAATGTGGACTGTCCCATACAAACAAACATCCTGTGGTTAGTATGTTGGTTAAGATTAGGGAAAGATTGTCTGGGTCTTTTTCTATGTTACTTTGTGAGTGTCCAAACCGGGCAGCAACCTCAGTGGCTGTGAAGTGAAGAAGTGCCAAAAACTGTGTCCATAAGCCCCCATGTTAAAATGTCCAACTTGACAGCAGAAATAAACATGTTTACAGCCTTTATATACAACTCACCTGTTCAAATGATATTAAGGCTTAAAGTTATGCAGGATTAGCAGTGTGGCCAGTTCTTTCAGAGAAGGCAGGACTGCCAAGATGGCGGCGGCCAGAGCCACCACACTAAGCTTCACAACAGTGCTTCAGAAACATGTTGGTGACATCATGGAGGCCACGTCCATGATTTATACAGTCTATGGGCCAAACATAACCAGGAAAAATGTAAATCGTGATTGGGTTGCTAAGAGGAAAATTTCCGTATTGGCAGATTACATTTTGTGGAAACTTGCAGTCATATTTGTAGTCTAATAACACACATGTCTGCAGCAGAGACTTCTGGGTAATGTAGTGCAGCTGGTGTGAACAAGCTCAGGATTACACTGAATGGGAGAACCAACACCTTGACCTCACTGTGTGTTTTCACAGGCTGGTAGGGTCACTAACCTCTTAGCCAATGAGGCGCAGTGTTGGGCAGTGATGGAGAAAACACATGTAGGACCAACAGGAGGCAGGATTTACGTTCTCCAAGAGTGCCATCTCACATCCAGACCCCAACCCAGTCCATTCAGAATATCTGTAACAGTTAGAACCGTTCAGAACAAACTTAAAGTCAAACTTCTCACGAACAATCATGTAAAAGTGAACACAGAACATGTTGTGGTTCCTTATGGCTCACCTGATGGCCTGTGTGCTACCTTATGAAGTGAAGCTCCACCCGTCTGGAACTTAAGGGGTGATAAAAACAAACAAAGAATTAATGGAGGAGTCCTGCGCCTGGAGCGGAGGCAGCTGGTACAGCTTTTACCATGTCAGACTGAGCAACTGTTCCACCCCCACCGACACTTTACCACCCCTGACCTCTGACCTCTACCAGAGGATGAGCAGCAATGTCTCTCAGAGTGACCTCTGCTCTCATATGGAAGTTTGTAGACACACACACACACACTTTCAGCCATGACAGCGCTTTACTCTCTTAGCTTTCTAGCCAGGACCCCCAGTCTGGAGTGCTTCTGGCTTTCCCATCATGCCTTTCTCACACAGATGCAGAGGCGGATTTACACTGCCGCTCTGTCCATCCCCTGGTCGTAACCATGGCAACACAGGGCTGAACATTTCCAGATGTTCCACAAACAAAATCTTTGTGGAAAAAAAATAACAAAGAAAAGGCTGTTATGTTGCACTGAGAGTTCAGCTAACCAAGCACAGAATACACTGAGGGAGAGCAGATAACTGACCTGAGATCAGTGTCTTTTACAGTACGTACAGAGAGAAGGCTCCCTATCTAAAGTGATTCAAGCACAGCAAACATCACAACACAATCTAAGTCACAGATTAAACTGATCTGTTATGTTAACAAAATGTTACGTCGTGATTTGACTGTTATCTTGTTGTGGTTGATTGATCAGATATGTGTGTGTGTGTGTGTGTGTGTGTGTGTGTGTGTGTGTGTTTGTTTGGGGAGGTACAGTAGGTGTGTAACTGCAGAGGTAGTACAGATAAACGTTGCTGCGTCTCTTCTTCTTCCTGCGTTGTGGGTTTGGCGAGCAGCCAGGGAAAAACATTAGCTAACGGAGCAGCGGGGCGCTGGAGAGCTGAGACTCTGCAGACCGTGGAGGAGTTACTCGATCTGAATGTGGGGAATGGTTTTTCGTACCGCCCACTCTCACTTGACTTGTCTTGCTTTTTTTTTTTTTTTTTTTTTGAAATGGCACAGAAAGTGATGATACAATACACTGCAGCCACATATGGAGCGACTGTGTTATTGTGTCTGCTCTTTAAAGCTTTCCTGAGATGTTCATCCAATCAAAAGACTGTGTTTGACTACTGTAACACATGCCGTCTAACAAAATAAGACAGCAAGAGACACACAGACAGATCAGGGAGACCCCAGATATTTGATTGGTTAAATGACTTCTAGGCTTGTATTGTAATAATGTAATTTAATGGGCCACTGCAATCACTTCAAGACACTTTAGAGGAGCCATAACCATGTGCAAGAATGTGATCATGTGACTGATGGGGGGCAGGTGTACTAGAGCTAGAAATCTTTGCTGGCTCTGATCGACTACAAATGGCTGATGACTGTCTTTGATGTTGTAGCAATTATCTCTTCAGCAAGTATCCTGCATCACTTCACTGAACGTAATGCAGGTGGAATCCAGATAAAGAGACTGCTTGTTTATATTTACACGTTGAATAATGACGGACGGCTATGGCTCAGGAGGTAGAGCAGGTCGTCCACTAATCAGATGATCGGCAAACCCAAATTGCTCCCGAAGGCCTGGCCATCAGTGTATGAATGTGTGTGAATGGGTGAATGAGACACGTACTGTAAAGTGCTTTGAGTGGTCGGAAGACTAGAAAGGAGACATATAAGTACAGCCCATTTACCATTTATCAATAATTAACTAGCAACTAGCATTATCCGGTAGGGGGGCGAATATTAAGTGAGATAGCAAAGTGACTCTGCAAACGGTGTTCTACATATTTTACTGGCACTGGATTACTTTTGATTATTAATGAGGTGTTTCACTGAGGCGGAGGATAAAATGATTTTAGCTGTCGTTGATAACTGATAACAGAGTTTTAAAAAGTTTGAAAGCTGTGTAAAAGGTAAATAAATAAAGAATGGGTTGCTTTTGGATGTTTTTTGTTTGTTTCTTTTACCCATATTCAATTGAATGTTCAAATAATAATTCCGTAAGTACTGACTCATTCTGAACTTGATGCTGCAACGCGTTCCTAAAAAGTTTGGACAGAAGCAACAAAAGAGTGAAAAATCACAGGTCTAGAAGCTTCCGCAGGTGAACAGGTTCATTAACAGCTGAGAGGATCATGACTGGCTATGAAAGTGGCGTCCTGGGTGAGGTTCACCACTTGAAAAACTGCAAACAGTCCAAGAGTTTAAGAAAAACAAATCAAAACACCGTTTAAATTAATTCAGGGATTTTACAATCAATAATATCATCAAAAGATTCAGAGAAGAGAGAAAGGAAAGAGAGGAGAGGTTTGCGGGCAAGATTGAAGATAAACGCTGAATCGCCGTGACCTTTGATCCCTCAGGAAGTAATCCATTACAACCTGACATGATTGTATAAAGGACATTACTACACGGACTCAGGAACACTTAAACACTGTTGGCTGCTGCATCTACAAATAGTTCAGACTCTGCCATGCAAAGAGAAAGACTTTAACAACATCTAGAAACTCTGCCAGCTGAGCTCATCTGAGATGGACCGACAGGAAGTGGCAAACTGTGCAACATTTGAAAATGTTCTTTGAAATCATAAACGTTGTGCCCCCCCCCCCTCAGCTACGTTAACTTGTGGATCGAATCAATCAAATCAGCCTTACTGGGTCACAACTGTTACCCACACCCCAATCATCTCAGTCCTCTGTGTTGTTGTTACAGCACCTGGTTAGCCTAGCTTAATCAGCTTAACATCACCTCTCCAGTCAGCACACAGCAGGACTGCCTCTTTAAACGCACCCAAATGACGCCTAAGCGCACCATGAGGTGAAGGCACGCACACAAACACACACACAGGTGTGACGGGAGACTGGAGGCTGTGGATTTACTACGCAGGAAATGGAGGACAGCAGGAGGTTATGACACGTCATTAGCACACACACACACACACGCACACACACACACACACACAATGTATCTGTTGATGTGTGTTGATGTAGCATTGTATTCTCTGACTGCACAGAGCAGCATTAGTGTGCTCTGGTGCCAGCCAATGTTCTCTGCATGTGCATGTTTAATGGCTCCCCGGAGAGACTGTGTGTGTGTGTGTGTGTGTGTGTGTGTGTGTGTGTGTGTGTGTGTGCATATACACTTTTTTTCAGTGATATTCATGCTCACACTGCCAACTCACTCTTTGCAGTGGTGGCAAGGTTATGAGCGTCCTCTGAATAATGATGCTGACCTGTGCTGAGAACAAAAGCTGACATGATGAAATTAGGGACTGTCTCAAAAGTGCATGCAGATAAATTAAGAGAACTTTTATCAGGATTTCCTCCATTTTTTTGTACAAACTTGTTTTAAAAAAAATCATTATGGCACTTCTTTTTGTCTTGGTGCATATCATTTTTATTTTGTATCAAAGATATTCATCTGGCTTTCAACACACAACCTGTTTTTAAGGGGAAAAAAAACGTCCTCTTCTGTTGTCACTGTTCTTTAACAGTCGAAATGTGGTTAACATATCAGTCAGTGTTATGTGGAATATTTTGATGCATGATGTATATAATGCACTGACAGTATATAGAATGGACAGTGTATCCGTGATGTCACCTACAGGTTTCTGAAGGGCCGCTCTCTTCCGCCTTCCGGCTAATCTAAAAATTGGAAAAGACGTGCATCAAACAAGCCACCTGCAACAGCACCCACCTGTCAATCAAAGCGGCCACAATATTAATTCTGCATAACTTTAAGCCTTAATTACATTTGAACAGGTGAGTTGTATATAAATTCACCCTCAGTACAGTTGTCATGAACGGGGAAATTAGCTACAGAGACCAAAACTGTTTTTTGTACCAGGCTGTAAACATGTTTATTTCTGCTGTGAAGTTGGACATTTGAACATGGAGACTTATGGAGACTGACTAACGTCTGGAGCCAGCCTCAAGTGGATGTTTGAGGAACTGTATATTTTGATACTTCTGCACTGGCTTCACTTCACAGCCACGGAGGTTGCTTCTTGGTATACAGATAGAGAGAGAGAGAGAGAGAGAGAGAGAGAGAGAGAGACTAGCTGCAAAATATGCAAGAATCAAAAGTCTAATTTGTGTGTGCGTGTGTGTGTTTTGTTCCAAGAAGACAGGAGCAGAAGCTTAACACTGTCTGACATCACCAGACTCAAACTTGTCTCTAAATGAAGAGACATTGCATGCTAGTATTTTATGCCAATTAACACCACCTTATCATTACAGTCAGAACGCTCTGCCAGCTCGTGTCTGTGCTGGGAGGTGGGGTGTTTGTCTCGACGTGTGTCGGGCGTGTAGCCAGGCTTGTTTACATGCAGGTACGTGAGCTTCAAGCATACACAGAGTCATAAATGAAAGAATGCTTCTTTTTGTACTTCATTCACTTGAATTTTACGCCACACAGAGCAGCAATGCAGTCAATGAAATGAAACAGGAAGTTCATCATATTGAAATATTTAAGTAGTTTTCATATCAATGTACCATGGCAGCTGTTTCCCTATTTCCAGTGTTTTCTTTTTGAAAGTGTCATGAAGCCCCACATGAAGCTCAGGTCTTGATTACTTATTAATAACTAATCATTAGCTTTAAGTTATTGTCATGTAACGTATCAAAACAATAGAAATCACAGGATGTGAGGAAAATAAACTCTTAAAGTAATAGTCTGACATTTTGGGAAATACCCTTACTCACTTTCTTGCCAAAGGTTAGATGACATCACTGATCCGCTCTCATCTCTGTACATTACATCTGAAGCTACATCCAGAGGCCAGTTAGCTTAGCTTAGCACAGCACAGAGAGTGCAAATGGTGTGAAACAGCTAGCCTAGCTCTGTCCCAAGGTAACACAACATACCTGCCAGTAAGTTCGGTCTTTCATACACATACGTACGTTCATGTGCTGGACTTTTTCTTGGCTTTATCTTCAGACTAAGCCAGGCTAACTATTCCTTTAATGTTTTATTTTATTATAAAGATGTCATAACTGTAATCTGGCATTAATCTCTTAATAATCAAAAAGAATTAACATCTCATCAAAATCTCAATCAAATCTCACTATAGTGTCACCAGAAATCTCTGTGATTCCGCATCATTCCCATCTAGAATAGAAACAAATAGAACAGCCTGAGTCAAAGCATTACTGGATATTTTCCTCTGTTGATCATTTCTCTCTCTGCTGTCTGGCAGCAGGGAGTGCTCATAGTTTCCATCCTCAGCCTGTCTGCTCTGTGTGTGTGTCAGTGTGTGTGTGTGGAGGGGGGATGGGTTTGATATTCTTTGCATGTTGGGAAACAGAGAAAGTAAGTGCAACAGAGAGACCTAAAGTGTGTTAAACATTCCTCTCTCTCTCTCTTTCTCTGGCTGCACTGAGTCACTCCTCAGTCTACTTTTCCATTTGTTCACTCCCAGCTGGCCCCCTCCTCTCTTCCTTTTAATCCAACCCATCCTTTATTCGACACTTTCCTCCTTCATTCCATTCTCTGTCTTTCATTTAGCATCTTTCTTTCTAGATGAGGAAACTTCATTTGGTTGGCTGCCACATGCATCGCTGTTAGACCCTCAGTGTTACGCCTCACGGCTCAGGAAACATGCCCTGTGAAGGGAACAACATTCTAAGCATTTATTGCACGCATGCGATTGGCTGCTGATGGCTGATGTCACTCAGTTGTTCCTGGGATGTTGCATTGTGGCCGGAGGGTCTCCCTCTGCTGACATAGAGCCTGTGGGGATGCCCCATCTGTCTGTCTGTCTGTGTGTCTGTGTGTCTGTGTGTCCGTCTGTGTGTCTGTCTGTCTGTGTGTCTGTCTGTGGTTGGCTGTTGCTGCTTCGACATGATCTGCATCAGAGAGACAGACAGAGGGAGAAAGAGCACAGACCACAGAACAAAATGACTTTAGAGCACTCTACAGAGTTGGGATTTGACAAACATGGTGTGTAAGATCTGGGTGAAGACAATGAAACATGATTAAACAGCCATGTGAACGGCTCTGTGAGGGGCTTTGAGCTGAAATGGTCAGCATGCTAACAGGCTAGCAGTGACAATGGTAACATGTTGCTGTTTAGCAGATATGATCAGTGGTGTAGTGGCGTCTGGAGAAGTGGGTATACTCTTTATTGATTTATGCTCATCACAAAGGATAAGCACCTGTGTTATAAACAGTGACATGTCAGACTACATGACCCAAACACTGACTGACCCACTACATCATCATCCCTCTGAATGAAGTATGTCTTATTCCTTACTCCAGCCACTCATAAAACACTGGACAAATATGTCATGTCTTTAGCATGCTAGGGGGAAAAACAGATCATGGAAGACTACTTAATCATTAGAGGGGGTTTAGAAATGGACAGAACCAATTTCAACTCCAAAATAAGTAGGTATACTCCATATACCTGCATGTACCCTGCTCTACACCGGGTGCAATGTTAGCCTGGTAAATCTGAAGGAACGCAATTTGTTTGGCAGGTATTTAATCAAAATCCAAAGTTTTTCTGATGATGTAGCTAGATGACAGTTCCACTAGGAGAACTTACTCGAGCTTGTAAGAACCTCATCAGGTCTGGGCCTTTGTCATTGAAAAGGAGACACCTTATGGCAACAAACATCATCATTCTCATATGTTGTTTGGCAGTTCGGTTGTGGGACAGATAATATA